>CM077196.1:28965326-30165326 GCA_039654625.1 Rhinogobio ventralis | reverse complement strand
TGAAGCATTAAGAGTTCCTTTCACTGAAACTAAGGGGCCAAGCCCAACCCCTGAAAAAAAAAACCCACACCATAATTGTACAAAATTCCCTGCTTCACACATGCGTGAGTCGAACTTGTTCAGACTTGTCTGGGGAATGTGCAGAAAGTTTAATTTCAGCAGCGTCCAGTACCAGAGTTATATAGAGGTATAACTTGGCTTTGTTTATTCCTTAAAAGTCTGTTTTTCCTTGTGTGGTATTGCTGTGCATTAATAACTCCGTGAGTAACAATATTTATAATCGTAGATGTGTTTCGGAGTGTGTCATAACGTCATTCAGTTGATTTTACCTCAGAACTATTATTGTGTCAATATACAAGGCTAAGTTCAGCTGGCATCCAGACTATACAATCGGCGTAATGCTGACCAATTTGAAGAATCATCTAGTTATTTGTTATCAAAGAGGTTTATTCGTTTATAAAAAAAAAGTTTATTGTCATGTATGTTGATGAAAATATGTATCCAATGTCTAATCGGCATATTAACAATAGTTATAAAGAGGGCACGGCAGTGCTAAAGCTGCGCACACACTTTTGTTATCTGACACCGCTTGTTAGCAGCAGCGGCCGCCCCACTCCATTTAATGTAGCTGCATTTAGCGCTTATGTTACAATAAGCTCTGGTTTACTGTTACATCATACAATTGCAACTTATCAGTGCATAGTTATACAGTTCTTATCTGTGTATCTTCTGTCATGTCATATTATCATGTATATGCATCATCCTTATTCTGTTCTCTAACAGAAACCACATTTATGTACATATCCACGCAAACCTGTTTATGCCTTGCAATTGGATGGTCTAATAAACATTGCGATCAGCAAAGTCCACTCTGGATTAGCTGCAGTTCTTTCTGACCGAAGAATTAGGCCAGTTGAGTTCCAACCATCCCACTGCGCACAGAAAATCCCACAATAATCCCCCCTCCACCAAACTTTACACTTTGGGCAGATGGGCGCAAGTGCAATTGCTATTTAAACAATGTGGCGCTAGACGTGAAATGATGACGATGATAACTGCGTATGGCCTGGCTTCACATTGCACCGGGTGTATGATAGGGCCCTTAAACCCTATAGTGAATATTTGGTATCACATTAACTGTCACCAATGAACTGGGAGCCATTTGTCAACTACTCATGAACTGCTTGAACTATTCTCATGAACTATATATTCTTTAGCTACAGTATTTGTGCAATTCTTTGTTAATTTCCTGACCAGTGATTTGTAATTAAAATGGACCATTAAATATTTTGGCATTCTTGGCTTGATCTGCCTTTTTTTTTTTCCCCAGAAGTGTACACATTCCTCGCATCTTGATTTTAGGTGAACCAATCTTCATTTTAATTTCAATGTTTAACAACACACTTAAACTACTTCATTACAACTGAAATAACTCCAGATTTCATTAATTGGCTCATTTTTGTGCACTCAAGATGCTTTGTATGATCTCTCACTGACTTTTAATTCTGGTATTTGCACCTCGGTCCTGTTTTGTGTAACTGTCAGCCATGTGCTTGGCCGTTTTCAAAGTCGGTCACCTCAGTAAAGGTCTACGACATCCATTCTCTTCAAACAGCACCGAGAAATTCACAGTAATATCCCAGGCCTAGATGTTATGATGTTGGCTCCATTGAAGTAGCAACGTATTAACAATAATATTAGCTTAGGCTCTGCAGAGATCGTAAACAAAGTTGACATTTTCCATCTTCCAGTGTGTTAAGTTCCCTAGGCTGTGTAGAAAGCAGCCCGCGAACACTGTACATCAATAACACTGTCAGACACCCGCTAGTCAAGACATCAGCAGCGGCAAGACGGGAACATGGAGCGGGGAAAGAAACAAAAGACATGCCAGAAGATGACGGCTGACAGAGAGAGAGAAAAACGGGAAATGGGACGAAATGAAAAGGAGTGTGTGGGAGAGGTGGAGAGGAAGGATTAGTACTAGCTCTGATAACATTTTCTCCCACTCACACATTGTGGGATGATCAACTGTAACAACTAAGCCTCTCTATATGAAATGAACAATAAATGACAAAGATTTTTCTGATGTTTTTTCAATCGTTTTCCAGGTTTTTTTTATAAGAAATATGATTTCGTTTAAAAGTAATACTATGCGTTTAATGCACATTAAGTTCTATCAGCAGCATTTGTGGCAAAAATGCAAATTACTACATAAAATACATTCCTTCAGTCATGATATTCAAAAATCAAAATCTCTCAAAAATCACAGTACTTTCATTTACAATGGAAGTATACAGGAACAAGAAAAACCTACTACATTTGCAAACTTACAGCCACATTATAAAATCTCAATATTTGTTATTAAAAATAAATGTAACAAGTTTTAAAATACTACAATAAAATAATACAATAAATCAATCAAAATTTGGTTTATTACGGTTTCAATCTGGTTTCTAAATTTCTAAACTTTCTAAAGACTAAATATTTAAAATTATTTTATTGACAGTTTATATTATACTATATTATGCAGTATTTGTATTCAGTATCCTTAGGACAGCTGAAATGTTCAGGGTATTAAGTGAACAGTCTATACAGAATGACAAATAATGGCACTTCTATGCAGAGTTCACAAGCAGATAATATTCATGTACGAATACATTGACTATGTACGGTGGCCTAGAGAGCTTAACGCGCTGCAAATGAAGAAAACACCAACAAATAAAGAAAACATCTTCATCAGTTTGACAACACATGTGCTGCAACAGTTCACAACGCACCCAAATACAGAAACACACTGCAAATACTCACAACAACAGTACACATACAATCAGGATGTTAAAATAAATATATGACGGGATATGACGTGCGCTGTGATCGTTGTCCATCGTTTTGCGACCAATTGTTGACAAAAGACAAATGTCACGTCCCAATAATGGAAATGTTTGCGTTTAAACCATGAAGGCAAGTCAATGGATATCACACAAGCAATTATGTGCAAACTTTGCGCTAGTTATACTGGTGAAGAAGTCTGAAATCCCAGTCAATTATTCACTGCTGAAACTAAAAACCGAGCGATGAGAGCTGAATATGTTCTGATAACGGTATATAACTTTAATTTATTTTTCTTAATATTTCTCTTGTGGCCCATATGTAGCCTAGTGAGAGAAAAAAATGGCTATTTCGTGTTAAATTGTAATTAAGAGAGCTAATCGTGTCGGTTATGCGGTGATGCGCTACAGATGCATATTTGGTTGTGTTGTGAACTTTTGCAGCACATGTATTGTAAAACTGATTAATATATTTTCTTAATTTGCTGGTGTTTTTTCTATTTGCATGTGTTTTCTTCAGTTGCAGCGTGTTGAGCTCTCTCGGCCACTGTACCTATGCTTCTAAATAAACCCTGAATTATGTTTCATTATGTAAGCATCTGATATGATACCATCCTCATAATCTACATTAATCTGATTCTAGACTCTCAGACGTCTTCAAACCACTTAAGCAGTAAAATCACAGCTTTATTATGCTAGACAGAATCTGACCGTCAAACTTAAACAATTTTTTTTAATGTCAGATCACATTTAGAGATATTTTTCTTACAGCTATAAATTTGACAAATACCCTGCTATGAGATTAAACCTGTTGATGATGAGACAAAAGATGACGCTTTTTTCACATTTTATCTGCATACTGTTTATTTTTCGTATTTTCAAACTACTTAAAAATGAATTACTTTCAAACCATAAATTCATTTCAAACTAAAATCACCAAACAGCTGTCTTCAAATTCAAACATCCTTTGAAACAACACAAATTTACTGAGCCAAATGAGATTCAGTCAAGCTTTAATCACTGTGACCCTGATTATTCTCAAAAACAAAGCAATTTCCCTCAGCATTTCACCTGCTCTTTTACATTACATCACAGCATTTTAGCGTTGCAAATGCACAAGACACAACTAGACACAGCAAGGCCCAGCTAGTGATTTGACTTAACACTGTCTGAAAAAGCACCTGCATTGAGATGTTTTCACCCTTATTTATTTTTCTGCCTCCCCAAAAAGCTACTTTAAAGTTATCATTGAGGAAACATAATTAATTACACCTGATATAGTTTGTTAATGACTTAAAGAATAACTCCATAAATAACTCTATTAGTTGGTACATATCGTTTTGTTAAATAATCACACTCCATGGGTGTCAGGACCAGACAGAAACCCAGGCAAAGGGTCCTGTGACAGGGCAGCCAGTACCAGCAAGGTCCCTGAGCAGTGCTGGAGGTCTAATTTAAACCCAGCAGGCCTAAGCAGCTGCCCAGCCCAAAATGGAATCAGACAGCAGCATGAGAGAGAGAGAGAGAAGGAGAGAGAGAAAATAAAAGAAGCGAGAGGTAGAGAGAAGGTGCAAATAAGACTTACTGAAAAGATCCATATGTCCGAGGCAGTTTTTTTTACGTAGTTGTTAGTACATTTAATTAACCCCTACACAAACTCACACGTTTCCGGGTGTTTCTTACCATTGCGGGCCTTTGAATCCGTGCGTTGGTCTCCATGGCACTCGCTCCTTGCCACGGTAACACAGAGTAACACGGTAACACACCCAAAGATCCAAGTCCACACCGAATGCGATGTGCGTGTGTGTCACACAAGGGTTTGTATTAATGTGTGTGTAGCTGTGATGGGTGTGTGTTTCAAAAGTTAGGCAGAGGACTATATGTGTGTGTCAGAGAGTGACCAATTGCTCTGCTAACCTCAACACCCCCCCCCCCCCCCCCCCCCCGGCTCATTCTGACACACAAACACACACACACAGCTGAAGCCTGTACTCAGTTTCTAAGTTGAAGGGGGTAAAACGAGAGAGAGAGAGAGAGAGAATTGGGGGGGGAGGGGGGTGGGGGGTCAAATTGCAGGACTTGTGCTACATTTGCAGACTGAGGGGTTAAATTTAGCTCTGACAGGCAGGGGCAGATCTCTCTCTCTCTCTCTCACTCAGTCTCTTCCGTGTTTAGCTCCGGTATGAGTGCCTGAAAGAGTGGGAATGTAAACGTCACCCCATAAGAAAGAAAGAAAGAAAGAAAGAACAGGAGTTATAGTGAGTGACACTCTTACAATCCTCTACATGACAGAAGGGCACCTGACAGATCCCACACATCCGTTTAGTCAGTCACTTCACCTGAGGCTGACTCACTCAAGTAGAACAGCTTCATTTAGTTCAAAATCACCTGCATGTGACCTTCTTAATAGCGATAGACTGATATATATATTGTCAGGCAGATAAACCTGCCAGTATTTGAAAATGTTTAGATTATCGGACAATAACTGTGCCTACCTGGCCAGTTAACAAAGTTTGACCTTGTGTCATTTCCAAAATTTCAACAAAATATTGTGTCAAAATGTGTTTCACCATACACTATTCATAAGTTTGAAAAACTTATGTTCACCAAGAATGCATGTATTTAAAACAGTAAAATAATAAAATTGTAAAAGATTATTACAATTTTATTACAATGTTTTTAAATATATTTTAAAATGTCATTTATTCTTGTGACGCAAAGCTGAATTTTCTGCATCATTACTATCAGTTTTCAGTGCCACGTGATCCTTCTGAAATCACTCTAATGCTGATTTGATGAACAAGAAACATTTCCTATTACTATTACAGTTGTGCTGCTTAATATTGTTTTTTTTTTCAGGAAAAAAAAGAACTTATGTCTTCTTTTTGCTTAAGCAGACTGTCTGTTGTTGTGGCTTAGTTGGAAATCAGATCAAATTGTATGTCCAATTTATGCAGAAATCTATGGTAAATCCACACCACATAGCCACATTTCCTGCAACTGTGTACCATCAGTTATAAAATTGTCTTGTAATAAATGTAGTGTTTGTCAGCTGGACAAACACTTGCATATCACTTTGGATTAAAGTATCTGCTCAATGAATCGATACAAATGTCAACAACTGTAAATAGAGTGGTGCAATTATGACATCACTTTGTAGGCCAACTGGCGGATAGCATCGCACTGGTTCCCTCGAGAAAAACCCAATAGGATTTTGCCATAGGCTTTTGGATAATTGCAAAAAAAACAAGCTCTGTGATCAACAAAAGTTTATGATACTTGCACGTTTTGTCCATCAAGATAATTATCACAGATGAATACAACTTTTAAGAATTTTGAAGGCTATAAATGGACTACTGAAGGCTATAGGCTATAAACGGACTACACCACAGTCCAGCGATTTCAACGTCATCATCCCTAAAGCCCTTTAATTTCTACGTCCGGACCAGCGCACAGAAGTGTCCGCACAGCTTTCCCGCCGGAACACACCCCCTCAGCCGGGATTGAGTGGCAGAAGAGCTGCAGCATGACTGGATTTAATAGGGGAAAACGCGAGTGAAGCAAACAATTATCAGTTTAAACTAAAGGTTGGATTCAATATAGTGTTCATTACAACTTACCAAAGATCCAGTGATCCATGGATATTGACATACAGCCAGAAATCGTGTTTTCCTGACATTTATATGAGCCTGATTTCAATACATAAATATTTATCACTGTCAGTCATCACAATTTCGAGATTGAATTCCGCATGTATAAGCAGATGGGCCTATGTATTGAAGCATATGTAGCTGCTTGTTAAGAATGGAAAACAAAAGTTTTATTCAAATTCTGAAGATATTATAGGCTTATTAATTATTTTTTTATATCGCCTAGACAGTGCGCTAAGAGCACTCCGTTTATAATCACTAAAAGCTGTCACTCATTCAACGCAATCTCACAAAGTTCCTTTATATTAATCAGTGAAGCTGACGACACAGTGAAGCTTTAATTTACATAATGTCTACAATTTGTTAGGGAGGATTAGTGCATGTGCAGAACTAAGCACTGGACAAAAACCTTGAGCAGTGAGTGGATTCTAAGATTGGCCATTGCGTTGTAGAAATCAACAAACATGTCTGGGATTGGCTACTCACTGAAGCAAAAACACATTGGAAATTGAATCATTTCACGAGGCAAATACAAAACAACTCTTTTTCGCTAAAAATATGCTATTATTACGAAGAAAACAAATCCTAGACCAGCTGTGTTGGGCAGCTTTTCCCTCTAAAAGCAATCAGTAGCAGAAGCAGCAGCAGGCAGTAGTTTGAGTGAGAAAATTACACTATTATCAAGGGTTAGGACCGCTTTTGCAGTGTTAACTCTGCATTGCGGTGCCAAATTTGTACAGTGTGAAACGATGCGGTGTTAGGCCCCTATCAGACAGAACGCTGCGTTTTTTTGTTGCTAGGCAACCCCCGAATCAGCTGTGCTGTCAGTCTAATCAAGGTAACCATCACCACAACGGAAGGCCCGCCTCTCCATTCATTTGATTGGACAATGGGGAAAAAACACGGTGACATCGGGCACTTTTCTGCTCGGAGTTGATTTTTTTTCAACTTCATGCGCTCAGAGCACTCCTACAAAAACGTGAGGCGCAGCAGGCGGTTAAAACGCGAGGTGCCCGGGGCGCAGAAACAGAGAGCATAATGCTCACTGCCAACAGAAAACTATTAAAAAAAAGGCACCTCTCACTGCAAAAACGCGTTCTGTAGAATGTTACAACTAGATGCTTAGCAACCGACAACCAATCGCGTGCCTTATATTCATGCACTTTTAACAGTCACAGAAACACCACGCGATGTATATTAACAGTCGTTTCTGAAATGTCAAAAATGTCAGGAAAAATGTGATGGAAAACGCGACAATTTGAATAAAGAAGAGACCGTTTCATTATTACCTTTATTGTCCAAAATGTCCATTCAGTATAAACTCGATAGTAGTACAATCGGCAATAGGAGGACGCGCAATGCTATAGCTTTTATGTAAACTGGTCACATGCTGTGTTCATCCAATCAATGACACTGACCCCGCAAATATGCAAATAAGAACGTTATCTCAGGGTTTAGGAATGTACAATGTAAAACGTCAGTTTATGAATACCCAGGGTTATTTTGTGTTATTTTATATGAGCAGTGTGAAACATGAAGCAAGATAACCCATGATTCCGTTTACCAGGAGTTTAGAATGATCTAGGTTAAAGGGGTCTTGAATTGAGAAATCAACTTTTCATTCGGCCTTTGATATATAAAAGTTAATTGTGATATAAGAATATCCTGTAAGTTTCGGAGCTGAAAACTTCCTTGTTAGTCAAAGAAAAGCTTTTATTGACAGCAGGCCCAGCAAAGCTCGATCTCAGAATGTGCCAAGCTGTGACATCAGAGTGTGGTGAAACACTGCCTTAACCGAAGAAGAAGAACGCCTAATTTTGTAGCCCCGCCCACCGATTTGTGCATGGCATGTTATAGATAAATAACATAGGCCTATGTGGAGCTAAACCAGATCGAACTTCCAAGCAATAAACATGCCGTATAAGCTTCATTCGGATTTCAATATTATGAATGCATGGATGAACTTTATTTTTAATGAATATGCAGCTTACGTGGAGAAGACATTGTGCGTTTGATCCTTCATTTGACCACAGATTTGTTTGTAAACAAGAGACTGGATTTGCAGACAGGATGAGATTACATGAATGAATGAAGCAACACACTTATGTGGGTAAAAAATGTTTTTTATATGTGATAGTATTGCATTGTTACATATCATTTGATATCTATTGATTATGTGTACATTTCTAACTGAACATAACCTAGCATGCTGTCACAGGCTGGAGAGTCCTTTATTTGAGGTGTTTTTGGTTCATTGTGCTGCGATTTGGGATCAGACTCGGACAGGGCTTGCAAAGCCCAACGTCCCGGGGCTATGTGTTTTCCAGACGGGCTATCTTAAATAGTGAAATAACGTTCCTTTCTTGATGTGCGTTGTTCACTCTCTTGACTTGATATTTGAAGGAAAAATACAATCGCGGAAGTTTTGATCATGCTGATTTGTCTGACTCTGCAGTGAGGCTTGTATGTGCGTGTGTGTGTGCGTGTGTGTGTGTTAGTGATGCACGGTTCACGGTTATATCCACCGATCGGGCAGGCCAAGTAATAAAAAAAATAACATTCCAATTAATTGCGGGTGGATGAGAGATAAATCATTGTGTTTGTTTGATAAAGACATTTCACAAGTTCACACTTACAAATAAGTCAGATAGAATAAATGGTATGCATATTTGGCATGCTGTCCAAGGAGAGGGCAGATGAGTGTGAGGAAGACGGGGTGGTGGAGGGATGCTGCAAAACTTGCGAGCCCTGTGGGCGAATCATTCCGGTTGCAGTTGCACACGCTTTCAAAACAATTCCTCACGTGTACTCACGGGGGAGCTGAAGCTCATTATAATATGCAAAGCTTATCCAATCATAGCAGTGGGCGTTTACTTCCAAGTCTTCAGTACGGCCTCCCATAAAAACCAAGCGTTTCATGAGAGAGGCTCAAAACCAGGGTAGAAAATAGCCTATTACTTATTCATTATGATATTTTTGAATGTAAAAACCACGCAAACGTCATTAGTGGACCTCAGACAACAGTATCTTTTTTTTTTTTAAAAGCCAGTCCATGACCCCTTTAACTATTTCATGTGTGAAAAGCCCTAATGAGATACAACATAAATTTTGACATGTATAGAGAGAAGGTGGAAAATAGTAATAAAAATTAAATATAGCCCTATTTGGACGGGATTAGTTTAACATGGTGAGGTGGGGTAAAGTAATTATTACTAGCGCTTCTCAGTGATTTAGTCCCGTCCGAATGTGCCATCTCAGTAATCACTAAGGGACTTTAACCTTCTGTAAAAAGTTACGGAAAAATGGTAATACTAATCCCGTCCGACTAGACCCAAATGCAAATATGTAGGCTACTATTCCGTCATTTCCTGTTTAAAAGTAATTTTCCGTGTTTTTTCAAATATGGAGGCGCTTGAAAAGGCAAGTTGCATTCTAGGCGGTGGGGCAAGTCTGTGGCAAACATCAAGTGGTTTCTGCTTACCATTCAGATACAAGCCTGCCGCACTCGTGTTAAAAACTGAAGCCGAAGCGTCTCGATCGCCCCCAGGTGGTTGGTCCCAGTATAGCTCATAACCCCCGCCCCTTCATGTATTCTAATGGATGCGAGACAAACTAAACAATTAAATTACACTTCAAATAATTTTTCCCTAAAGATGGCTTCTATTATTTTTATCATGCTGAATTTCAAGTGTTCGTTTTTTAAATAAGTTTGGTTTTAGCTAGTTATTTGATGCTATAAAAAGGCGATGTGACGTCATGATTGACAGCTGAGATTGACAGCTTCTCTGAGTGAAGTAGTCACCGAGGCACCAACAGACTTTTTTTCGGGATTTTCGGGAGGAGATTTGAGCTTTAGCTTTAATTTCTACATTTCCATAACTGTTTTTTTCACACCAACATAATGTATTTTTCTGCATCTGCGAGAGTGTGGGCGGGCTTTTGATATCGTGGCTCTACTTCCTGCTCTCTACTGCGCAGACTCGGTCCCAAATCTGCGCAAGATGACAGTGCCATATTCGTAGTGAAGACGCGTTGTCCATATTTTTTTACGTCTATGTTCAAATAAAAAAAAGGTCGAAAGCACTTGTCAGAGACACGAAACTTCTTTTAGCTTGAGGTAGTAATTGACTATTACCAACAGAATCAAATCAGAATTTAAAGGAACACGCCGACTTTTTGGATTTTTAGCTTATTCAATGTTTCCCCCAGAGTTAGATACATCCATACATACCATTTTTATCTCCGTGCGTGCCATAACTCTGTCTGACGCACGTAAACGGCTCCAGCTAGCCTACTGCTCAATAAATGACAAAATAACGCCAACATTTTCCTATTTACATGTTGTGATGTGTATAGTTACATTGTGTACTAAGATTGCAATTTTCTAGACCGATATGGCTAGGGACTGTACTCTCATTCCTGTGTAATAATCCAGGAATTTTGCTGCCGTACCACTGGTGCAGTGGTAATGTTATTACGCAGCGCCTGAAAATAGTCCCTAGCACGCTCCCTGTGCAAGCAGGTTGTCACGTTGGTTATGTTGACGGAAGTTAGCCTATTTTCAGGCACTGCGCAATATCATTGCGCCACTGCACCCATGGTATGGCAGCAAAGTTCCTGGATTATACAAAAACAAAACAACAAAAAAATTGCACCTCAGGAAAAATATATATAATCCAAAATGCATAATATGACCCCTTTACCTGATTGAAGACACAAAAATATAAACCCTCCTCATTCTGGATTTTTTAAATCTAGCAATAAAACCATAGAGATAAATATGAAATACCACAAAACAGATATAACCCAGACAAACAAACACAGTAAACAACTCATGCAAACACATGTACTGAAGCGGCTAGCACGCATTGGCTTTTATGTGGCATCAGGTGTGACTGACCGTGGCATAAAGGGAAATGTAAGGGGATGTTCTGATGTGCAGCTGCCATTTGAAGCCATGATCAAACACACCAGCCGGTCCTCAGAGAGCCAAGAAGCACTCAACCTCAGTTCTGATCTAATGGCACCGAAACTAATGGGCAAATTAGAAAGTGATCCATCAGGAGAGCCCATGGGGATACAGGGTCAATTATTCAGGGGTCTCATCCTAAGAAACACTGGCTTGAGAGCCACACCCATTACCTCCCAACAATACAATAATGTGTGTGTGTGTCCGACAGTGGGACTGATATATGACCTCGGCTGTTTGTGAACACACGTTTTTGTCAGCAATCAACACATCGGCCTATACACTTCCAAACATACACACACACACACACACACACACACACCCCTATATACACAAGCACACTAATCCATTTGCCTCCTCCTCTTCCGACTGTGCAGCATGCTGCGGGGAGATTCGGGGCCCTGTCACCATGGAAACCTGGCCAGTATACGAGCACAACCGCGTATGTGTGTGTGCATATATTTGTTTATATGTGTATACGTGTGGGTGTGTAAGAGACCAAGGCCTACACAGGTTTTCATACTTTCTGCTGCCAAAGAGGGGGCAGACACATGTGGAAACGTACTATATGGTCATAAATATTCATAAATCTTCTAAGAGCATTGTATGGTAGAAGGAATATCTTTAAAAGAGCACTAAATATCTTCATCTTTAAAGGTACACAAGTTTCTGAGCATATGTAAGAATTTATGGTTATTGTGAGGATAGGTTTCAGTCCACTTTTCCAGTCTGCATGGGGGTGGGGTAAAAATCAGCATTGATTTTATTATATTTCAGCGTGACAAAGGAACCTTCCTTAAAATGTCAGATGTACATGAAAGGAAGAAAAATAAGAAAATAATACTAGCCCACTGCTTACTATATGCTAGAGCTGCACAATTTTGGATAAACTGAGAATCACAATTTTTTTGTTTCAAACAGCAAAACAAGATTCTCCCACGATTCTAAACAAACAACTAAACAAAATAACATGTAATTTACTAGAGGTTCTGACAAAATATTAATTGCTGCAGTCTATTTAAAATGTTTAATTAATTTGAATTAAAAAAATTTTTTAAATCGGTTTGAATGAACGATTCAATGACTCAATAAATCAAATAAATAAATGACTCGTCATGACTCACTGTTTGTGAAGCGGTTTCATACCTACACATGATAACTGCTTTCTGCAAATCGGAATGTAATACGCATAGGTAATACGCATGCATATGACATCACCGTTTTCACAGATTCACAATTTTGTTGTTTACACAGAGCCCCCAAAGCACTGTTGTCGTGTAAATGAACAGCATAAACGCATACAAAGTTTTATGTTTTTAGTTGAAAACGGTGTTGTGTAAACAGCCCCTAAATATGTTCCTTGAGGTTCCCTTATAATGTCATTTAAGTTTTTTGCACAAAAAACAAACATATATGCAGAAGAATGATTATTTTCAACCCTCATTGTGACCCTCTGTCTGTCTAAATAATCCGTTTTTAAGAAGCGGCTCCTTTAGAGCTTGGATCTCATAGGAAAAAGTACTGGCACTGCCTCGCTACTGCATGTGAGTAAGTGTTTTGAAAAAATTATCCATATAAAAATTTTATTTACAGACAAAGCATGATCAAATAATTTACTTACAGTTTGCGATGTTGCTGCTGTCAGACTGGCTGCTTAATCTTTCAACAAAAGTTTCTTTGCAAACTCTATTACACTGCCTAGTTTACAAAACAATCTGCAGTCAAATGCTCTGAACAAACATATCATCCGGGACGCCATTAAAAATAAACCATCCACTTGTTCCTGACACTGGTATCCTTCTGAAGTCTGTACAGAGACGCAAAAGAGCTGTTTATACCAGAAGTATCAAAGCAAACGTTCTTCCATACTAGACAGTTTGAGATACATCTTTGAGACACAAATCCCCCAAGCTTTAATAATAAGCAAGCTCTATTAGTAGTCATTCCATGACATAATAATGTACATATGCACAATGCAAAAAAAGTAAGAGTAGTATGAATGAAAGTGTACTATTCCAAACATACCCAATGTGTGCTCATGTATCTAAACAACATATATTTGTTTGTTCCTTTATTAAAAACGTAATATTAAAGGCTTGAAGAACAGAAATCTTCCTGTAAAAAGGAGAACTGCAAAAACACCCACAGACCAACAGCACAAACTACAGGTCAGAGCCTTTGACCGCAGACTGTCAGCATAGGAAGACTTGGTGTGGTAATGACTGCAACAACTATATGCAGCTATACTTTGGCATGTAGCCATTTAAAATGAATGCTGAGAACCTGATTACATGGTGTATGATGGTTCAAAAGGGGGAATTATACCTTACAATGACTTCTGCGACTGAGGCAAGAGTTACATACACAAGGCATTTCATAAGGAACTGACCATCTTACCTGTCGAACAAAGCTGTTGGAGGTTGTGTCTGAGGAGGTGCTGCCATCTGAGCGTTTGAAACGGCTCTTCCTCTTTGCATACTTCCCCTGAAAGAGGGAACATTAGAGAGAGAGAGAGGGAGGAATTAGGGGAAATTAGAAAGAATGGACACTTTTTTGTATGCATGCCCACTCACACACAAACTGTGGATTCCACATCCTGTCTCTGTGTCCAGATATGATTACGCATAATTACTTATGTCCGCCAGTGTTCTCTGGGAATCAGTAATCTGATTGGCCTTAACACTGGCCAATGGCCTGGCTGCCCTCGGAAGGGCCCGCTATGTGGCATTCATAGGTGCCAGACTCCGTTGCCATGGAGACCAGAAGGAGGCAAATTGGGTTTGGTGGCACTAAAAGACCCTGACAGATCAGGCAACACTGTGACGTGTTCAAAACCCACATTAACAGCAACGCACACAAGCTTTTTGACACAAATGCTTGTAAAAGCAAAAGCACTTTAAAGGAACACCCCTTTCTTTTGAAAATAGGCTCATTTTTCATCTTAAACAGTTTTGCCATTTTTGAATCCATTCAGCCGATCTCCGGATCTGGCAGTAGCACTTTTAGCATAGCTTAGCATACATCATTGAATCGGATTAGACCATTAGCATCTTGTTCAAAAAATGACCAAAGACTTTAAATATTTTTCCTATTTAAAACTTGACTCTTCTGTAGTTACATCGTGCACTAAGACCGACGGAAAATGAAAAGTCGATATGACTAGGAACTATACTTTCACTCCTGTGTAATAATCAAGGAACTTTGCTGCAGTACCATGGGTGCAGCAGGCACAATGATATTACGCAGTGCCTGAAAATAGGCTAACTTCCGTCAACATAACCAAAGTGACAGCCTGCTTGCACAGGGAGCATGCCTTGTAACCATGGAGACGTTTGTGAGAGACGATTCAGATATTTACTTTGGTGCAAATCCTGAACCATATCTATTTGAACCGGAATACACTGAAGATGAGCTTTTAGAACGTGTAAGGCAAGAAAGTGTGGCTGAACAGACTGGGGCAGAAGTTACAATAGTTATCTGCATTGGTTACTCTAACTACACAATATTATGACACAGACACAGACTAATTCCAAGCTTACTGAAAACTTTTACATAAATCAAACCACAATGCCATATCTTTACCAATATTGGTAAACATTCCAAGGACTCGCCTCTATCTGTGCAGATGAAATAATATAAAAACATACATTTAAAACCAAAAAGGATAGAACACTCTGCATTGCTACTGCACACTATAAAAGGCCCATAATAGTCTTTACAATCACAAAAAAACATGATTTAGCACTGCCATTACAAGTTATTGTGGTATATGCTAGTATACACTCTAAATACTTATTTAGTACCGTAGATAATGAATTTCAATATTATTAAAGTCAAAATAAAAATGGTAAGACTTTACAATAAGATTTCATTAGTTAACATTAGAGAACTACATTAGTTAACATGAACTAATAATTAACTGCTCTTCTACAGCATTTATTAATCTATTATTAATCTAAATAAAAATTTCAATATTTACTAATACATTATTAAAATCAATTAAAATATTAACAAATTATTAAATTATTTTTTAACATGAACAAACAATGAACAGCTGTATTTTTATTAACTAACGTTAACAAAAATGAACAAATACAGTAACAAATGTATCACTTATAGTTAGTTCATGTTAGTTAATACATTAACTAATGTTAACAAACAAAACCTTATTGTAAAGTGTTAAAAATAAAAGTTTACCCAATCCTGGTCTTGGTGTGCATAAATCACCTACTTGCCTCATTCAAAGTAAAGAAATGATTGTAATAAAGCTAAAATAAAATAAATATAAATATTAGATTAACAATTTAATATATCCTTTAAGAATGGATTGGATCAAACAAGAATATCAGTTGTAGTTTCGTAATTTTAGTACTTATTTCAGTTTTATATCACATTTTTTCATGTAATGTTTACATTTCATTTTATTTCAGCCTTATTTCAATTACTGTATAGTTTTAGTATTAGTTAACAGTAACAATGCTGAAAATAATCTTGCATTTTTGACACCGTGTGTACTTTTAACAATCACCGTATCCAAAGACCAAGCAGGATATCAGAGAGCAATACAGCACACATACAATTTTTAAAATGCAACAACCATCTTTACAGTCCATAAACTGTTTAATGTGGAATGTCTGTGAGAGGCAGGAAATGCTCATATACTGCAAAACCAGATCTAAGAAAGGCCAACAAAATGTCAAGGGAGGGAGGAGGGATGTATTGCTATGGTGATGAGAGGGTTCCTGTTGACAAACAGCCTCTGAGGCTAATTAGGTAATAAGGGGAGAAAAGCTGTGCCACAGGGCAGAGGAAAGGGATTTTTGAGAAAAGAGAAGAGAAGAGAAGGCTTAATAAAGTTTAAATGTAATATCCTCAAATGACCATGTGTTGCTAATAATATTAATCCAGTTAATATCTACATTAAATTCTGACTTATGGTCCTATCCATAACGAAACTAGGAAACACACTTTTTCTGTACTCAACGAGCTTGTTCACACACATTCATACTAGCTCCTCAACACTCCGCCTCCTCACAGCTATGTATAAACATGATTCAGATAGAGCACCTCTCCACAGCACAGGTCACACACATTCACACTACTGCAGTGCATTATATAAAGACCATTATATAAATACAGGCTTAACAATCAGAAACATTACTGAAACATCCATCCACACACTAAGCATAGTAATAAGCCGTGCTGAACAGGATGATGACGAGTGACCTGTATGGAACAGGTGCACGTTCATACATTAACTATCCTCTGAAATAACCTTCTAAACACAGAGAAAAGAGCAGAGCCAGAGAGAGGAGAGAGGAGAGGGGAGAAATGCATTAAAAAAAACTGGTTAAACTTTCCTGTATCATCACAAATAGAAAAGTGACAAACCTAAAACATAGATAGAAAAAGAGAGAAGAAAGAAGAGAGTGATCGTGAAGCTGGTCACGTTATCACCAGGGTGGACAATTTGGGCAGATTTTGGTACTTTTTGGCAGCAGATGGTCATTTTGCACACTTGCTGAAATAAGAGTTGATTTCAATTTTAAAAGTCAATCGACAAGTGGGTCACTTTTTAAAAACTAAACAAAAGTACATTATTTTTTTAATTCATTTTCAATTTCAGTCTGAAATAGGTTAATTTAGGAAAACAAACACCGCCATAACAGTTAAGATAGATAGATAGATAGATAGATAGATAGAGTCTGGTAAAAAATCTAAATGGCTGATAAAATATCAATATAATAAGCCAGAGGTGGGTCCGGTGTGGGCGTGGTTTGGGGTAAGAAAAATCCCCACTATGGACGCGCTGTGGATGATGTGTTGACATCATCTTTCCTGCACTCAGTGCCAGACACCACTTTTAATTAACTTTAACTGAACGGCTCATGAGACGAGACTTTAACTAGTACCTGATGTAGGCTACTTTTTAACTGAACAAAAAAACTATCTCTTGTTTAATTAACAGCGATGTTTCGTAATTTATCAACAGAATAGACTGTCATAAAAATGCAAGACTCAGTAGGCCAGCTGTCTAGAGAGACAAAGTGAACAGGGACTAGGTGATGAAATAATGTTATCCCGTTAATTACCGAAGAAAATGCGTTTTTTTTTAAACAAATATCCATATTCAAAACAACGTAGCTCATACATAAACAACTTTCTGTCGCTTTCCTCTTAGAACACTTCTAAAAAATACTGTGCCGAGCGCAAATATGCCGTCTTGTTGCCAAGTAACCACAATATGAGATACGGGTTATACCGATTAATCTTCGCCATAAACAAAATCTGTGTTTTCACTCAGCTATTCCTAAATAGCAGGCAGCAGGTTGTACTTTGTCTTTCGTTGGTTATTTGCACTTGCGTATACGCTGTACAGTGCCTCTCTCTTACCTGAGCGTGAGAGCCGTGGTGGTCGAACATGTCCATTTGGATTTCCTGGGTTGAGGTGGAAGGCGTCCTGGACATAATACCCTCCTGTACCATTGATTTAAACTTTAAATTCGGTTTTATTGTTTCATTTAGAGCCTGCTTTCAGTTAATTGTCCATTGTAAAATAATTAAAGATAAAATAATACAGACAAAGGTGGTTTTCCTCTTTCCTATGCCTTACAGATGGTTTGCCACTGCGCTGTTGCGCCCCCAGCCCTGGTGGTTGAGCAGAAACCCTCTCCCTATGCAAATACAACGAACGAGCCTAGTCTCCAGCTGTTTGGAGAAGGGACTAAGCCCCGCCCTCCTTCCTTATCAATCAATCAGGTAGGAACGGGGCGCGGCTTGTTGACTATCATCGCACTGATTGGCTGATCGAATGAATATTACTATGAGATGGACGACGCCTGTTCGTTCTACTCCACACTACTGTCCATGATGGCACTGGCACATTGCTGCTCCAAATAAGCGCGAGATGACCACACCCATTGATTGTATATTACTTAAGAAAACCACAATATGGCATTTTTTGGCTACTACTAAAATTGGAACCGAGTCATTTTAGCAAACAGGAATGCAATCTTGTAAACATGATTCATAATATATTATATTTGTCAGAGACGAAAAAGATTAACAAGATAATACAGTAAATGTAAAAATAGCACAAAAAAGAGGATAGCCAACAAGCCTTGATCGATTAAACGACTCATTAAGACAGTGACTTGCCGTCACCTAGCTACCGGTGGTTGTAGTCCCATATTTAGAGTATAATTTCATTTTTCATTAATACTCATGCGACCCCTGAGCTGCATTAAACAGTCTGTGTAAATATAAAAAAAGAAAAAGAAATTGTGAAGTGGATCTGAAGACACTAATAATTTATTTTGAATGTTTTCATGTATTTTCATGTGTCTTATGCAGAGTTATGTGTTAGTTAGAAAGTTATTGTGTGCCTCGGTCCCTTTAAGTGCGAAAGTGAGTTAGGCGTCTGTTCATGTTATGCCGATGCTTCTGATTAAAGAAAGAAATGTAAATCACCACCATTGTAACCCGGGTTTTATTAATGTCATCCACGCCGAAGAGACTGGAGTGCACAAAGTAGAAAATAAAGGTTACAAAATGTTATGTGGCCACATTGTAACCTGGTTTCACAGACAGGGCTTATATGCCAGGAGTTATATGCTTTTATAAACATGCCCTAGAAAAAAAAACATTACTGTTATGCATCTTGAGACAAAACAATGGCACTGACATATTAAGGTGTCAGAGCAAGTTGCTTACACTTAAAACAGCTCAAACATGCATTTTAGTCTAGGACTAACTTAAGCCTGGTCTATGAAACCGGGGGTATGTGTAATGCATTCTATGTTTAAAAAAAAAATCGTTGCATGGTGTTGCATGCCCCCTGGCCCCCAATAGAAATGCTGAAGTACTTTGGTAGAAACTTTTAATACTTACTAACACTTTCCATTTATTACTGCATCAATACAGTAACCGTTATTTCACTACTACTGAAGAAACGCCAGGTTTTCATCTCAACAGGTGAAACACTTCCCCCGTGTGGCCATTTTATTAAACATAATTTCTAAGCTAGCCTGCAAATACTAATGTCTACAACACCCAGCAGTGTGGTTTAAATGTATATTCAAGCTCTTAAGTGATTAAGTTATAACATAATTGTTAAAAGTGCTGAATGTAAATCGAATAAGTAAATTAAATACATAATACAAACATTATCGTCATGCTCCACACTCCAGTCCAGTAGGTGGCGGAAATGCACCTTTAAGTGGGTTTGCCAACCGCCATTAAAAGAAAAGAAGAAGTGTAGACGGTCCTCTGCTTTTGACTTCCGTTGACTAGCAGCCATGAGGTACTTTTTTACACGTGATTTACTCTGTCTAACTGAGATTTTTTATATATGTATATTTTAAGATAGACATTCCTTGCTCTTTTTAAAACAGATAATTAAACTTTTGAAGAGGATGTATGATGTAATGTTGCTATATGGGTATAGTCGCCATGTTGTGTCTTCAGACTGGCAAGCGTTGTCACAACGCTTGTATGTTGTTGTACACGTTAAATTGATTTAAAATCATTGTACGCATTAAAACGTTTGGCAAACGTAGTTTATCATTATGTGGTATATTTTATTTAGTTTTATTTATAGTTTCCGGATATAATTAAAATATACGTGGTGAACGCGGCCTGCTGATTAACGCGCTCAACATGTTCAAGCATGCCCCATATATAGATTAGTATTACTTTGACGTTCTGGTTGTCCTAAAAGCAGAGACGGTTAGAAAAAAACGGTCACATGGCCATATATTATTATATTTGATAAAACTTAAGGTTTTTATTATGTAAATGAATATAATAGTTGCAATTAATCTGTACTTGTGTGAATATGTGCACCTCGAAACGTTACTGCTACAAGACGCCTTGTTAGGCGGCATATTTTGCTTTAGTCCATGGATATATGAATATTAATTCAAATTATCCAGCTAAGTTCGTGAAGTTATAAACTGTATAGCATTGTCTTAAATGTGAAGAATTTATGTGATTGATCTAAAACTGTCCTTTTTTTTTTTATTTCTCCAGCATGCTTAGGCTTCAGAAGAGGTTGGCGTCCAGCGTTTTGCGCTGTGGCAAGAAGAAGGTGTGGCTGGACCCAAATGAAACCAATGAAATTGCCAATGCCAATTCCCGTAAGCAGTTCAGACCTCCTTGAATACTTTTCTCTACATTGGTGCAATAAATTAATTATCTGCCTTTCTACCTTTATTTAGGGCAGCAGATTCGTAAGTTGGTGAAGGATGGTTTGATCATCAAGAAGCCTGTAACAGTGCACTCTCGTGCCCGATGCCGCAAGAATACTCTGGCACGGCGGAAGGGCCGTCACATGGGTGTTGGTGTGTACCAGTTTAATGACATTTGGTTATAAGTTGCACCATTTAGACTAAATCCAGAGAAGTTGCTGTCATCATGGAAGCGGAAATCACAGAAATCTCAACCATTTGTGTGCCATAGTATGAATGCATTGTATCTAGAAATGAATGGGAAATGATAATTATGTAATCCAGGGCACTAAAAGTAGGCAGGTGTAGCTCTTTTCTGGGTGTGTTGTGATTGGTTATGTTTGCATGCAGGTAAGAGAAAGGGTACAGCAAATGCACGTATGCCAGAGAAGCTGTGCTGGATGAGACGTATGCGTATTCTGCGACGACTTCTGAGACGTTACAGAGAGGCTAAGAAGATTGACAGGCACATGTGAGTCCACGTTAAAGAGAGATTCATTTTAATTGCACGCATTTTCCCCAGAATTGTTTTTATTTTTTAATTTAGTTTTATGCAATGATTCTCAACCATGTAGCAACATATTGCAGATTTGGCAACAAACATCCATTTTCCTTAATCTTAGTGAACGTATAGTCTGAATTTTGGATGCACAAATTAATGCTTAACGTTTCTGTTCTGTTTCTTCAGGTATCACAGTTTGTATCTGAGGGCAAAGGGTAATGTGTTCAAGAACAAACGCATCTTGATGGAGCACATACACAAGCTCAAAGCAGACAAGGCCCGCAAGAAGCTCTTGGCGTAAGTGTGCAATTCACAATAACCAGTGTGCTCCGAATCGTTTCGCGCCTCAGTTGCTGTGTTGTCATCAGAGAAATCTTTTTCTGAATTTAGAGGAAAATAACTAAAATATTCTATGGCTGTTTTATATATGATTAAAAAAAAGGTCTTTCTCTGCTGTAAAGAACAGTGCTCATATGTGTGTCCTTTCACCCTGCAGCGATCAGGCGGAGGCTCGTCGCTCAAAGACCCGGGAGGCACGGAAGCGTCGTGAGGAGAGACAGCAGGCTAAGAAAGAGGAAATCATGAAAACTCTTTCCAAAGAGGATGAGTCCAAGAAATAAGATTGTCTTATTACCTTGCCCCAAATGTTCTTCAGCTGTGATTAAATAAATATACAGTTTGTTTACAGCTCTTTGGTCTCCCGAGTGCGTGTATAGATGCATATGCATACAGAGTGATCATTTTGTGAGCTCAACACAATTTATCCAAACATAGCGTATAGATGCTACAGAAGAGACTTGGAAGCACTCTTACAACACTGTAAAGGAACACTTTCTTAATGAAACCACAGCAGAACCGACTCTCCGTGCATTAGACGGTGTTGTTTATTTACTGACTGAATCAGCATTTGAACGAATCAGTTTAATGATTCAATGACCCATTCAATAAAGATGGTCTCTTGGTTTGCTCCTGAGTGAATCTGCCATTTTAACAAAACAGTTGAATGACTCGCTCATTAAGACAGTGGGTCTCATTCAGTAATAATTGCGTGGATTATTTCATATTTGCACGCACAGTAGAACTTCTCATGAAAAATCTCTGCCTGATTCACAAAACGTTTGTATGCACATGAATTTGTTCTTAACTTCGTTCTGATGTTAGTGAATTAGGAGTATTCAAAGTTAGTCATTTGCATAAAACATACACAAACCATCTCCATATAAGGGCTTTCTGCACACGCTTTAATGCAATATACATCAATGTATTTATAGTCATGTTAGGGTGAACACGATTATAAAGCCATTAGTTCTTTTTGTGTACATGTGGTTTCAGTTGTTCCTAAATTTTGGGGGGGAAAATTGTGATTTGTTCTTAAAATCGTTTGTACGCACATTCCACGCACACTTGTGCGTACGCATGCTTAGTGAATGAGACCCAATGATTTGCTGCCACCTACTAGCGTTTTAGTTTCATATTTAAAGCACCTTTATTTAAAGGTGCAGTGTGTAATATTTATGAGGATCTATTGAAAGAAATGCAATATAATATACATAACTACACTCACCTAAAGGATTATTAGGAACACCATACTAATACTGTGTTTGACCCCCTTTCGCCTTCAGAACTGCCTTAATTCTACGTGGCATTGATTCAACAAGGTGCTGAAAGCATTCTTTAGAAATGTTGGTCCATATTGATAGGATAGCATCTTGCAGTTGATGGGAGATTTGTGGGATGCACATCCAGGGCAATGCTCAGGTAGGCCGTGGCATTTAAACGATGCCCAATTGGCACTAAGGGGCCTAAAGTGTGCCAAGAAAACATCCCCCACACCATTACACCACCACCACCAGCCTGCACAGTGGTAACAAGGCATGATGGATCCATGTTCTCATTCTGTTTACGCCAAATTCTGACTCTACCATCTGAATGTCTCAACAGAAATCGAGACTCATCAGACCAGGCAACATTTTTCCAGTCTTCAACTGTCCAATTTTGGTGAGCTCGTGCAAATTGTAGCCTCTTTTTCCTATTTGTAGTGGAGATGAGTGGTACCCGGTGGGGTCTTCTGCTGTTGTAGCCCATCCGCCTCAAGTTTGTGCGTGTTGTGGCTTCACAAATGCTTTGCTGCATACCTCGGTTGTAACGAGTGGTTATTTCAGTCAAAGTTGCTCTTCTATCAGCTTGAATCAGTCGGCCCATTCTCCTCTGACCTCTAGCATCAACAAGGCATTTTCTCCCACAGGACTGCCGCATACTTGATGTTTTTCCCTTTTCACACCATTCTTTGTAAACTCTAAAAATGGTTGTGCGTGAAAATCCCAGTAACTGAGCAGATTGTGAAATACTCAGACCGGCCCGTCTGGCACCAACAACCATGCCACGCTCAAAATTGCTAAATCACCTTTCTTTCCCATTCTGACATTCAGTTTGGAGTTCAGGAGATTGTCTTGACCAGGACCACACCCCTAAATGCATTGAAGCAACTGCCATGTGATTGGTTGATTAGATAATTGCATTAATGAGAAATTGAACAGGTGTTCCTAATAATCCTTTAGGTGAGTGTATGTTTTTAGTGGTTTATAAACCTTACATAATGAACGTTATGTTTTTTTTACCTTAGAATGAGCCATTTCTATCTACATACACTGCGGGTCCCCTTAAAGTGAAGTTACTATTTTTTGCGCCGCCATGTTTCTACAGTAGCCCTAAATGGAAAAACTGTTCTACAGAGTGCTAAATACTCTCTGCTGTCTCAGACGACATCTTTGTCCTGTGTCGGCCACTGTAACTTCGAAACGGATGGCGTGAGAGGTGATGCTGCTGAAATTTACACAGTGCACCTTTAAAGGGGTCATGAACTGCGTTTTTTTTTTATTGTTTTATGATGTTTCCTGGGGAGCACTTATAATGTTAGAATGCTTTTTACATCAAAACTTTTCATAATTTATAAATAAAAGGCATTTTTCCTACCCTGATTTTAGCCTTCTGTTTCAGATTCGTTGAATAAAATGGGAGTCGCTGATAAACGCGTCACTGATAAACTCTCTGTTTGATTGACAGGTTCAGCGCGTGCTGCTCAAACGATTGCAAAGGGAGCTTTCTTTGATCGCTTTCTTTATAGAATTTAATCACTGTTAAATAACAGATTATTTTCATCCTACTAAGAGAAACAACGCAAGTTGATGTTTAGTCACTGGTCTGATTTACTGACACAGACAAAGAACATCTGACTACATGAATCATCACATTTCAGATCAGGCATTAGAATGTTACTTACATGTTGCATTACTGTTGAACCCAGTCACTGCACAATATTTTTTAATCCTCAATGGCATGTTTATTGCTTTGTAGCTGGATGGTTTAACACTAGGCCTATGTTACATGCGCAAATCGGTGGGCGGGGCTAAACAGGCAGTGATGAAGTAGGCATTGATATTCTTCTGCTGAGGAGGTGCTTGCCTTCCTTTGATGTCATAGATCCCCACTTTGAAAAACCTGTCGTTTGCTGGGCCTGGTGTCTATAAAAGCTTTTCTTTGACTAACAAGGAAGTTTTCAGCTCTGAAACTATATTTCTTATATTACCATGACCTTTTATATATCAAAAGCTCAAGGGAAAGTTGATTTCTCAATTTATCACCCCTTTAAAAAGTTAAAATTAAAAATCATTTCATATTTAAATATTTAATAAAAAAAAGATCTCAGCTTTATGCAGTGTATAATTAATGCCACTTCTGTGTCACCTCTGCTCTGTAAAGATGGATTTTGTTGATAATGATTTCATTCGATTGGTAACAGCTGTTACGGTACAGAAGGGACGGAGACAAGAAGTATGGGAAGTGATGTTTATTTAGAGCAGACCAGTATGATGACGGAAGTGCAGGTGAATGGTGAAGAGGATCGTGAGAGGTGGATGAAGGAATCTTGGTGAAGTGGCTCGGAGTACTTGCTGTTGAGATCGCTGGAGAGAGGTGTAGAATGGAGAAGAGGATGGAGACACACACACACGAGGGTGGAACACAGGAGACTCTTTGGAGGGAACAAATGGAAGAAGGTAAGTAGCATATAGGAAGTCCTTGAAGTAAGCGTAGAGGTAAGTACCAATTACAAACGAGACCGGACAGTGACTGAGCGTGTGAGTGTGTCTTTTGTACTGTGGGTGATTGGAGTGATGATGAGCTGCAGGTGCGCGTGATCAGTACTCAGGGGAAGGCGTGCGCTGTGATTGAGTGACGTGGGAGCCTGGCGGGTCTGTGACATTACCCCCCCCCTCCACGGCCCGCTCCAGAGGGCCGCGGACCCCGACGTCGTGGTGGTCGGCCTCTGCCTCTGGGTGCAGGTCTGTTGGGGTGAGAAGCATGGAAGGTTTCGAGCAGGTTCGGGTCAAGGATGTCGTTTCTAGGTACCCATGAGCGTTCTTCGGGACCGTAGCCCTCCCAGTCCACTAGATACTCTAGGAGACCACCACGGCGCCGGGAGTCCAAGATGTCGTTCACCTGGTAAGCGGTACCGTCCTCCACGATGAGTGGGAGGGGGGTTTCTTCGGCTACGCCAGGCTCTGTGGGAATAGAAACGGAGGGAAAGTGAGGTTTCAGTAATGAGACATGGAAAGTGGGATGAATTCTGTATTGTGAAGGGAGTTGGAGTTGATACGTGACTGGGTTGATCTGCTTCACAATAGGAAAGGGGCCAATGAACCTGGGACTGAGCTTCCTGCATTGCAGACGCAACCTGATGTCCCTGGTGGACAGCCAGACCTTCTGACCCGGTTGGAAGGAGGGAGTGTTGGAGCGACGAAGGTCGGCTGTCATTTTGCGTCTGCGCAGGGCCCGTTGAAGCTGGTGATGTGCAGAGTCCCAGACCCTCTCGCTCTCCCGGAACCAGTAGTCTATGGCTGGAACATCCGACGGTTCCCCGGACCAAGGGAACAATGGGGGTTGGTAACCGAGCACGCACTGGAATGGAGTTAGACCGGTGGTAGACTGACGTAGGGAGTTTTGTGCGTACTCGGCCCAACCCAGGAACTGGTTCCAGGAGTCCTGGTGGCCGTGACAGAAGGTACGGAGGAAGCGACCGATCTCCTGAATCTTCCTCTCCGTCTGCCCGTTGGTCTGTGGATGATAACCGGAAGAGAGGCTGACAGTCACACCTAGGAGTGAGAAGAACGCTTTCCATACCCGGGAGATGAATTGAGGTCCTCTATCGGAAACAATGTCCTCAGGGATACCATAGTATCTAAAGATCCTATTAAACATGAGTTCTGCCGTCTCCATGGCAGTAGGCAGTCCTTTCAACGGAATCAGGCGACAAGATTTGGAAAATCTATCCACTACCACTAATACACAGGTACAGTCCCCAGACACAGGAAGATCAGTAATAAAGTCTACTCCTAGGTGTGACCATGGACGGTTGGGAACGGGCAGAGGATGGAGTTTGCCGGAGGGAAGATGTCTAGGGCTCTTAGAGATGGCGCATTCCTGGCATCCTCTCACGTACCTTCTGACGTCTGTCGCCATGTTGGGCCACCAGAAGCGCTCCTTCAGCAGCGAGAGGGTTTCATTGACCCCCGGGTGGCCAGTGCCCAACGACGTGTGGGACGTGTGAATGAGGGGAGTGCGTCGTGTCCGTGAGATGTATTGTAACCCTGGTGGACAACCCGGCGGAGCATTGGTGGAGACATTGGAAGAGGGCAAGGTCTCCTCTGACCAGGTGATGGGACTCACGAACAGTTTCTCAGGAATAATGGGTTCAAACTTCTTGGAGTCCTCTTCGGGGTTGAAGAGACGGGAAAGGGCGTCTGCCTTCACATTCTTGGGTCCAGGCCGATAGGAGATAGTGAAATTGAATCTAGTGAAGAACAGTGCCCACCGGGCCTGGCGGGGATTGAGTCTCTTGGCGTCCCTGAGGTACTCTAAGTTTTTATGGTCCGTGAGTACCAGGAAAGGAAGTTGGGAACCCTCCAACCAATGCCTCCACTCTTCCAGGGCCATCTTGATGGCGAGAAGCTCCCGGTTGCCGATGTCATAATTCACCTCCGCCGGGTTGAGCTTGCGGGAGAAGAAGGCACATGGATGGAGTCTACTTGGAGTCCCCTGCTGCTGTGAGAGTACGGCTCCCACTCCTGTGGTAGATGCGTCTACCTCGACTACGAAGGCTTTCGTGGGGTCTGGATGCACTAGGAGGGGAGCCGAAGTGAAGGCCTCTTTAAGGTCTTCGAAGGCCTTCGTGGCCGCGGGGTTCCAGGACAGAGACTTGGGCTTACTACGGAGTAGTTGAGTAAGAGGGCAAGAAATAATACTATAGTTGAAAATGAATCGACGATAGAAGTTGGCAAATCCTAAGAATCTCTGGAGTTCTTTTATGGTTGTGGGAGTGGACCAGTTCTTGATGGCTTCCACCTTCCCCTCGTCCATCCGGATGCCACTGCTGTCGATGTTGTATCCAAGGAACTGCACTGAGGGTTGATGAAAGGAACATTTCTCGGCCTTGAGATACAGTTGGAACTCCCTCAGGCGTTGCAGGACCTCCGCAACGTGGTGGCGATGTTCGGCCAGGCTCCGGGAGTATATCAGGATGTCGTCGATGTAGACCAGTACGAATCTGTGGAGAAACTCCCGGAGCACCTCATGGATGAAGTCCTGGAATACGGAGGGGGCATTGGAAAGTCCATAGGGCATGACGAGATATTCGTAGTGGCCAGTAGGGGTCACAAAGGCTGTCTTCCACTCGTCCCCCTCACGTATTCTGATGAGGTTGTAGGCGCTGCGGAGGTCCAACTTGGTGAAGACAGTGGCACCACGGAGGTGTTCCAGCGCCGTTGGGACGAGAGGAAGGGGGTAACGGAATTTAACTGTGATTTTGTTGAGTGCTCGGTAATCGATGCAGGGCCGCAAGCCTCCGTCCTTCTTGGCCACGAAAAAGAAGCTGGAAGCAGCAGGGGAAGTAGACGGGCGGATGTAACCTTGGTCGAGTGCCTCCTTGATGTATTCCTCCATGGCCTTCTCCTCCGGGAGTGACAGAGGGTAAATTTTCCCACGGGGCACTGACTCACCCGGAAGCAGATCGATGGCACAGTCCCATGGCCGATGAGGAGGCAGCTTTGACGCTCGTTGAGGGCAGAAGACATCACTGAAGGGGGCATAGCATGATGGTATATCAACCGAACGTTGTTCGACCGGGCTCTCGATGGAGGTGGAACACACAGACATTTTCTTGGAGCATGGAGTAGGGGGAACAGGAAGAGCCTTAAAACAACTCGGGAAGCCGCTATCGCCCCACTTCAGGATTTCGCCGGTTTTCCAGGAAATGATGGGATTGTGCTGCACTAACCATGGGCGCCCTAGGATCACGTCAGCGGTGGATTCCTCCAGAACCAGCAACTGTTGTTGTTCCGTGTGCAGAATACCCACTTGGAGCTGGATGGGAATGGTGACGGAACGCACTTGACGTCGGCTGAGGGGTTTCCCTGTTACCGAGTGGATCTGGTAGGTTGTTGGTGTAGCAGTGGTCTTGAGGTGAAGCTGACGGCAGAGGGCACCAGAGATGAAGTTGCCGGCTGACCCAGAGTCGAGGAGGGCACATACTGGAAGGGTAACACCGGCCGCAGTTAGGTTAACAATAGTGGTGAGAGGGTGCATATCATGTGAAAATGGGACTATAGCACTCACCATAGGACGAGGAGGACGAATGGGGCATTGGTTAATGTGGTGCCCCGTAGACCCACAGTACAGACATAGACCCTGGGTCAGCCGTCTCCTACGTTCACCTTGAGTGAGGCGTGCTTGCTGTATCTGCATGGGCTCGGGAGCTGGTTCTGGAGGACTGACGGACTCTGGCTGACGGAGGGAAGAAAGGACGAGTTCCTGGCCCTGGTGCTCTTCGAGACACGACTGCATACGAGTGGCGAAGCGTATGGATAGTTGGATGAAGCGTTCGAGCCCGATGGTATCCTCGTATGCAGCGAGATGCAACCGCACACGGGGATCCAAACCCTGACGATAGGTGGTGAGTAGAGATTGCTCGTTCCATCCACTGGCGGCGGCTAGGGTCCTGAACTGGAGGGCATACTCATTGATCGGCATTTTATTCTGTTTTAAGTGATACAATTGCTCACCTATGGAGGCATCCCAAGCTGGTTTCCCGAAGACGTCCTTGAAATGAGCTATGAAGCTCGTCCGGGTTCGAACGATAGGATTATCTTGAGTCCACAGAGTCTCAGCCCATTGCAGCGCTTTGCCCCTTAGTTGGGAAATGATGAATGCCACCTTGGATCTATCGTCAGGGTATAATTGCGGTTGCATCTCCAGGACCAGCGAACACTGTAGCAAAAATCCATTGCAGTCCTCCGCCAGGCCAGAGTAGGGCGCTGGTCTGGCCATGGGACTGGCGTAGACTGGCGGAGAGGGAGAAGCGGTGGTGTTTGCGGAAGTGATCGCTGGTGGAATGGAAGGAAGTGCTCGTCGGACAGCGTCCACGAGTTCTTGGAACGGATCCGGAGTGCTCATGCTGGTGCTCATCGGTTGTGGTCCGGTCTTCTGTTACGGTACAGAAGGGACGGAGACAAGAAGTATGGGAAGTGATGTTTATTTAGAGCAGACCAGTATGATGACGGAAGTGCAGGTGAATGGTGAAGAGGATCGTGAGAGGTGGATGAAGGAATCTTGGTGAAGTGGCTCGGAGTACTTGCTGTTGAGATCGCTGGAGAGAGGTGTAGAATGGAGAAGAGGATGGAGACACACACACACGAGGGTGGAACACAGGAGACTCTTTGGAGGGAACAAATGGAAGAAGGTAAGTAGCATATAGGAAGTCCTTGAAGTAAGCGTAGAGGTAAGTACCAATTACAAACGAGACCGGACAGTGACTGAGCGTGTGAGTGTGTCTTTTGTACTGTGGGTGATTGGAGTGATGATGAGCTGCAGGTGCGCGTGATCAGTACTCAGGGGAAGGCGTGCGCTGTGATTGAGTGACGTGGGAGCCTGGCGGGTCTGTGACAACAGCCCTATACTGTGTTATTGTTCTAATTTAATTTGAATGTTAGAATTTGACATAAAAGGTGATGCATACATCTAATAAGTTTAGGTAAAAATACCCCTGAAAATCGATTTACGGTGGCAAAACTTGCCTCTTAATAAAAGGAGTTAATTTCTGTCACTGAATATGACCACTGCATAGAATATTAATAATATGAATGTCTTTGTGAGTCAGTTGTCCACAACAAGCCTAAACCACTTATGGTACCAGCACAAAAACACACTTAGCAAAATGTAATTAATTATTACCAACAAAACGTTTAAAATATTGAGATTTTTTTTGTCAAAATTGCGCACCTCTATGTACAGTGTACATTTTAATTTCTTAAAAGCCTTAAATGTAACTTTTAACAAATATGCAGAAACCCACATTATCACATAATTATTAAAAACCACAGCACTGCTGTCCCTGCGAATTCAACTGATTTTTTGGGAACAATTAACTTTAATGAAATGGCAAGCTACCAGTGTAAGAAATGACTCGGCAGCAGTCAAGCTCTAAATGCCAACAGAATGGCATTAGTCATTTAAGCAGAAGGTCATGACAATAACAAAGAATTACAGAACTAAACCAATTGTCAAAATGTAAGAATTTAAGTGCCCCTTAGTACGAGTCAAGTAGATCTGAAAATATTGATATAATGAACTGTAAAATAGCAATGCAAGCACAAGGAAAGCCGTCCTTTGTTGCTTCATGGTGTTTTTATGTAGTTTACAGTGTCCTGCTCAGTCTCTGCTCTCTGTTCCAGTGAGCTGTAGGGCACTTTTGTTAGGCTTTGGTATTTAGCTCTCATCCTGCAGAAACAGCCATACATGATTGATTCTGTTTAAGTGGATAGTTAGATTTGGGAAAGCTAACAGAAATGTCTCTGACTCTCTGTATTTATTTTTTGTTTTTATGTCAGACTTAGTGCTGTATGATATTAAAAAGATGGTAAATATTAGCAAGCAGACTGATGAAGACAGCTTAACAAATACACATCACACAGAAAAATATCAATGCAATGAATAATGCAATCACCAGGCCTATAGGTACAGTGCATCCAGAAAGTATTCACAGCACTTCACTTTTTCCACATTTTATGTTACAGCCTTATTCCAAAATGGATTAAATTCATTATTTTTTCCCCTCTATTCTACAAACAATACCCCATAATGAAATCTTTGCAAAATTATTAAAAATAAAAAAGGAAAAAAAAATCACATGTACATAAGTATTCACAGCCTTTGCCATGACACTCAAAATTGAGCTCAGGTGCAAGTTTGCCAAAAGGCACCTGAATGACCTTCAGACCAGAAACAAAATTATCTGGTCTGATGAAACAAAGATTAAACTCTTTGGCCTGAATGGAGGATCATGTCTGGAGGAAAACCTGCTCCAGAGCGTTCTGGACCTCAGACTGGGGAGAAGGTTCATCTTCCAACAGGTCAACGACCCTAAGCACACAGCCAAGATAACAAAGGTTAAGGTAGTGGCTAAGGGACAACTCTGTGAATGTCCTTGAGTGGCCCATGAGGTGGCTCTGGTGAGATCTGAAAATAGCTGTGCACCTGATGGAGCTTGAGAGGTCCTGCAAAGAAGAATGTGAGAAACTGCCCAAAAATAGGTGTGCCAAGCTTGTAGCATCATACTCAAAAAGAGTTGAGGCTGTAATTGGTGCCAAAGGTGCTTCAACAAAGTATTGAGCAAAGCTGTGTATACTTGCGTACATGTGATTTTTATTTTTATTTTTTAATAAATTTGCAAAGATTTCAAAAACTTTTCATGTTGTCATTACGGGGTATTGTTTGTAGAATTTAGGAAAATAATGAATTTAATCCATTTTTGGATAATTCTGTAACCTAACAAAATGTGGAAAAATTGAAGCGCTGTGAATACTTTCCGGATGCACTGTAATAGAAACACAGTGCCATCTACTGGACACTCTAGGTGAAACTGGCATCATGAGTGGACGATGGGTCAAAACTTGCTATGTACCTTAAAGACCCCCTGTTTGTGTTGAAAAAAGTTTTTAATTTTGTTTATATGTCTAGGCTATGTGGTGTTTTTATATGCTTTAAGACAAACCATTGTCTTACAGTGCAAATTCATAAGTCAACACCATTGAGTATTTTCTCCTTAAAAATGCAGTGAAAAAAAGTCTCAAAAACACGGTTTGAAATCGCTGGTGTTTCTGACGTCACAAACTACGTTGTAATCAAGCAGCAACCTCCCACAGTCTCTCTTGAATCCAACACGGAAGTGACTTAAACTGCAATTAATCGACTGGCAGCTAGAGACAGGCTCCAAAAGGGAGTCAAATCTGCATCTCCCCCATGTTAAAATGCCCAACTTTACAGCAGAAAAAAATGTTTACAGCCTGGTACAAAAAGTGGTTTTGGTCTATACAGCTAATTTTGCCCTCCATGACAACTGTGAGGGGGGTGATTTTTTAAACTTGATTTTATAACTCTTTTATATTAAGCCTTAAAGTTATGCATAATTAAGGGCATGGCCACTTGAGTGACAGGTGGATTGCCACTATGGTCGAGCTAGGCGGGCGTGGTTTCAGCAACCAGGCGAAACTCTGGAGAAAACTGGTCAGTCATCTAGCTCATTTCAATTATCATATAGCAACAATATGGGCAGATCAGTAATTTAGTTTAGTTTAGTAATTTAATTTATTTGGATATTTAGTTGAAAATGTAGTGTCCCCAACTGAGCAAGCCAAGCCAAAGGCGACAGTGGCAAGGAACCAAAACTCCATCAGGTGGCATAATGGAGAAAAATAAACCTTGGGAGAAACCAGGCTCAGTCGGGGTGCCAGTTCTCCTCTGGCCAATTAACAAACCGTGTATGATTATTATTTTGGCAACCTTACAGGTCAGAAGTCATATTAGATCGGAATATTCGAAAAATCGGAGGCATCACACTGGAGACGGGTTTATTGATGACGTGTCGATTAAACAATTATTAAATAGGAATATTCAAAAGATTGGAGTCATCACGCCGGAGCCAGATCCATTGAGGATGCCATGTTGATGAGGCAATTTCAGAGGGGAGACTAATTGGCATGGTCTCTCCAGACACTGTCAGGTCCACCATCTGATCTGGATACAGCCCAGATCCAGCTGACTGCAGTAAACCTCAGGATAAACAGAGAGACTAACTTTAGCGTAGATGCCATTCTTCTTATGATGTAACGAGTACATCAGGTATTATGGGAAGTGTTCCCGGTTCCGGCAGACCTAGTTAATGCAGCCTAACAATTATTTAATTGATTTAAATAATATAAATAAAAAATATTTTATGTGTATGCCATAGTAAAGAGATGTGTTTTTAGTCTAGATTTAAACTGACAGAGTGTGTCTGCTTCCCGAACAACGCTAGGAAGACTGTTCCAGAGTTTAGGTGCTAAATCCTTTGTAACTTTAATGAGAGCAGTCTCAGTACTATGATACGGTCTAAATCCTGACTGGAAATCCTCACAGATACCATTTCTTTCTAAAAAGGAACATAATTGTGAGGATACTGCCGTTTCTATATTTTTGACAGAAAGGGTAGATTTGAGATTGGCCTGTAAGTTGCGTTTTTTTAATAAGTGGTTTAATAATAGCCAAATTAAAAGTTTTCGGTACATATCCTAATGACAAAGATGAATTAAAGATATTAAGAAGAGGATCTATGACCTCTGGAAGCATCTCTTTTAGTAGTTTAGTCGGTATAGGGTTAAGCATACATGTTGATTTTGATGATTTAACAAGTTTAGCCAATTCTTCTTCTCCTATAGCAGTGAATGAGTGTAATTTTTCCTCAGTGTCACTACAATGCACTGTCTGATGTGATACTGTAGTAGATGGCTGCATGGTTATAATTTTTTCCCTAATATTATCAATCTTACAAGTAAAGAAGTTCATAAAGTCATTACTGTTGTGCTGTTAGCAGACATCAGAAGTTGAAGCTTTATCTTTGGTTAATTTAGCCACTGTATCGAATAAATACCTAGGGTTGTGTTTGTTTTCTTCTAAGAGAGTCGAGAAATAAGCAGATCTAGCAGTTTTTACGGCCTTTCTGTATGCAATCATGCTCTCGTTCCACGAAATGCGAAAAACTTTCAGTTTTGTTTTCTTCCAGCTGCGCTCCATTTTTCTGGCTGCTGTTTTAATGCATTAAGTATAATTAACAATGCAAAATTATTTTAATAGCAGGTTAATATTAATTTATAAATGTACTGTTGCTTACTGTTTATTCACATTTGTTCCCAAGCTATGGGGAACAATAATGTCAATTATTACAATTTTAATTTTGTTAAAAAGGTACTATAGGCTACTATACAGTTTCTGTGAAATGTTTCCTAAAATGCACACAGTCACAATCTCAAGTCATTTTACGTTCCCCCAAGAAACTGCCACTGCAGCAGTGATGTGTTTCTTTTCCAGTCACAGTTTAAAGCCATAATCACCTGTATGCAACAGTTATCATAACAAAACAGAAAAACATTGTGATGCAACTGAACCTTCCATGACAACTTTGTGGATCATTGTTTCTGATTAAAAGACTGCTTCTCACCATCTGGAGTGAGGAGCCCATTACTTGATCCAATCCACATGTGTAGAACAAAGAGCAAAGCCAGCCATGTCTAAGTAGGGCTCACTGCATCCTGCGGTGGATATCCAACCCCGCCCACATCCAAGTGTGAAATCTGAAGCCACGCTAATCACGCTAATAAGAATAGTTGCGTTCGGCTTGAAGAGGCGATGTACAGACCAATAGGTATGTGAACGATATCAAAGTACCGCGATTGGGTATTCTGGGTTCGGGCCAAAATTCCGAGCCCGGAGCCCTCCCCCGGACAGCACAACAAATACGCATAATCTTTACTAAGTGTGAACTCATGAAGTATATTAAAGAGACTCAAGTCTTGCGTCTGCTTACCTCCTCTATTCTGGTAATACACATTACTAAATATTTGACTGTTGTACCATTAACCTAAAATCAATGTGTAAAATAAATATTTAGGAAAGCTTTAGACTAGGAGTAATGTTTGGAATTCAATTACAGACAGATTAAATTATATTAATGAGCTCTTGTTGACATTTATAGCCTACATGCTTACAACACATAAAGAGCTGACTTGACTTGGCTCTTGGCAGTGTGTGCATGACTACACATGTTTATACAATATTTATAATTCCTTATTTATATAATTATCTAATATGAACTGTACATCCCAATTTACAGTAAGAAAGAGGTTTTACAACTTCATTGCCGTAAACCCTAAAATCCTTAGAGCTTTACAGCACAAATAATACAAGTTTTAACAAAATAGTTAATGTAAGTGCTTTTATGAAATCATAAGCTTCACATCCTCAAAAAATTACCTCATTCATTTCAAGTGCCACAACATAACAAGCATTGCCACTTATGTTTAAAGAAAACAAAGGATTTGAAAATGTTTTGTGATGTCACAAATGCAGTTGATTAGATGAAAGAAATTTGTTAGGAATGTAGAGTGTAAATTCCACCTAGTTTGACTGACAACATATAAAAAAAAAAAGTTAATTTGATAGAAAATCTAATATTTTCTCCCAGGGCAGACAAAGGCAGTAACATTTCACCACATTAAATATAATGAGTGTCTGTGTGTTTGCATGAGCAACATGTTGCTGTTCGGTTCTCCAAATAATTTTTTGATTGTTCATCATCTTGTGCTTCCTCTTTTACTGTTGACATGCAAAAGCACAAATATTCATGCTAGGAAATGCAACAGGACTGACAACCCACACTAAACGGTGTCACTGATGTTTACTGGTAGAGTCATATTTGTCTGACCAAGGTCATTTGTGCTGACACACACTGCAGAACTGATGCTCTCGGTTACGTTCTTCATGAAGTAGCGGCGCGTGCGAGCAAGTAGAGTCAGTGTATCTCACAGCGCCATCTGCTGGTGAAAAAATCACTAAACGATTGCTCTGCTGTATGTTGAGAGTTTTTTGCAATGTATCTGCGGGTTGTTTTGAACGAGCTGTAAAACAGGGACATTTCCGGGGACAGAACACCAAAAACCGGGACTGTCCCCGGAAAACGGGGACGCCTGCACCCTAAGCAAAGTAAACAATCAGATTGAAGGGTGATTCTCACAAAATTGTATTTTCTGCAAGTTTCAAGGATCATTGGAGACTCCAAAAGGACACCAAATATAAGGAGTCCATATAATTCTATTATATAATAAATGTATACACACCAGTGGTGGAACTAGACTTTTATACATGGGGTGGCCAGGGGGTGGCCAAGGCTACTTTAAGGGGTCCATAGACCGTGAAAGAATATAATGTGTAATACGTTTTATTAAAACTCCACATGTAGTAACCTAGAATACTGTCTAACACTTGATGGCTGCTCTGTCAAGTCCTCGTCGTCAGTTAGGAACCTGGGTGTGCTCTTTGATACCAATCTTTCATTTGAAAGCCACGTTTCTAGCATCTGTAAAACTGCATTCTACCATCTTAAAAATATATATAAATTACGGCATATGCTTTCAATGCAAAATGCTGAACAGTTTATGCGTTCATGACCTCAAGGCTAGATTATTGTAATGCTCTACTGGGTGGTTGCCCTGCTCGCTTAATAAATAAACTGCAGCTGGTCCAAAACGCAGCAGCTCGAGTTCTTAGTAGAACCAGGAAGTATGACCATATTAGCCCGGTTCTGTCAACACTGCATTGGCTCCCTATTAAACATTGCATACATTTTAAAATCTTACTAATTACTTACAAATCACTAAATGGTTTAGCTCCCCAGTACTTGAGCGAGCTCTTAACGCATTATACTCCATCACGTCTATTGCGGTCTCAAAACTCTGTCCAGTTGATAATACCTAGAATATCAAAATCAACTGCAAGCGGTCGATCCTTTTCCTATTTAGCACTTAAACTCTGGAACAGCCTTCCTAGCATTGTTCGGGAAGCAGACACACTCTGTCAGTTTAAATCTAGACTAAAAACGCATCTCTTTACTATGGCATACACATAAAATATTTTTAATTTATATTTTATTCAAATTGTTAGGCTGCATTAACTAGGTCAGCCGGAACCGGGAACACTTCCCATAACACCTGATGTACTCGTTACATCATAAGAAGAATGGCATCTATGCTAATGTTAGTCTCTCTGTTTATCCCGAGGTTTACTGCAGTCAGCCGGATCCGGGCCGTATCCAGATCAGATGGTGGACCAGCGCCCAGACATTACCAACGCATCCCTGAAGTGTCTGCAGAGACCATGTCAATTAGTCTACCCTCTGAAATTGCTCATCGACATGGCATCCCAATCCATCTCCGGCGTGATGACTCCGATATTTCGAATATTCCTATTTAATAATTGTTTAATCGACACGCCATCCTCAATAAACCTGTCTCCGGCGTGATGCCTCCGATCTTTCGAATATTCCGATCTAATATTACTTCTGACCTATAAGGCTGCCAAAATAATAAACATACACGGTTTGTTAATTGGCCAGAGGAGAACTGGTACCCCAACTGAGCCTGGTTTCTCCCAAGGTTTATTTTTCTCCATTAGGCCACCTGATGGAGTTTTTGTTCCTTGCCACTGTTGCCTTTGGCTTGCTCAGTTGGGGACACAAAATTTTCAAATAAATATCCAAATAAATGTAATTACTATACTAAATGAACTATTTCAACTACATTACTTAAATATATATGATAATTGAAATGAGCTGGATGACATCACCGTTTTCTCCAGAGCGGCTGTACAGCCGAATCAAATTCGGTTGCATTATTTTTCTGTTTAACACTGTGAAGCTGCTTTGAAACAATCTGCATTGTAAAAAGCTGTTTTCATCGTTTTGACCCATGTAACATTATATTCTAATAAATAAGCAACCAAAATTTTAGATCCCAGTGAAACTTAAAGAAACTTTGTAACAGTGCTACGAATCAAGTGTTTGAAGTTTTAGGTCTAACAGTAATTCAGGTACAGAAATTGAATAATCAAAAGTAAAATAACATTGCATCACTGTATAAATTAAATATAGATTCATTCATGTTAAAACTAACTACAAAAGTCAGTCAAGATCAGTGGGTGATTTTTCTTTTGTTCTTTGATTAACTTTAATGACAGACTGCAGAAGGCTATAGGCTGCTGTCTCATTAAGACCAAAAGCACAATATTGAATCCAATCAACTGCTTACATTCAGTTAAGACATAGCTATTTTTGCCATACATTTATGCGTATTTGTCAGTTCAAGCGTAAGACGTGCTCTCTGTGCACGTGTTGTGGATGAAGCTTCATATGCTGCACACCAGACGCGTTGCATTCTCATGTTCAGAGGCGGACAGTACTTTCAAAGACAGTAAATTTATTTTTGAAGTATATGTACTTTATCAGCGTTGTTCTTTGGGAAACTTTTACTTCACAACCTTTCAAAACATAATATTGTAGCTACTTTTTACTGCACTGTTTCATATTGAATATCATTTAATAGGCTACTTAATTACATTAAAAATGTATTGTTTACTTTTACTCAAGTAAAAGTAATAAAAACTTTACTTGAGTACAAGTAAGAAAGTACTATATTTTGAATATAATTAAGTATTCAAGGTAAAAAAAAACAACGTTTATTTATGAAATGTAGTGCAGTAAAAAGTACATTATAAATTATGAATTAAATATAATTAAATAAAAGTTTTCTAAAGAAAAACACTGATAAAATATATACTTGAAAAATGTACTGGAGTAGAAAGTAAAAATACTTAAGTACTGTCCACCTCTGCTCATGTTCAAGGCAGCTAATGCAAAACAGTGAATCTAATCACCATACAGGCAAAACAGTTCACTTCAAGAATGAAAAAAAGTGGTGTCGATGTGTTTTGCTGTAAGAACTGCACAAATGGAAACAGAAAGGGCAATCTATATTGGCTAGGCTATATCTTTCCATAAACACACAGACAGAAAGAAAAATACTGAAAAATGCCTATACACACTCCAGCTTAGGGTGAAGTCATTATACATTAACAAAGTTTTGAGACAAATTGTGTCGTTTAATGGAAAACAATGTGAATGGCCGTCACAAGTCAAAATAAATGCTTCTTTAGGAGGTGAAATGTAGCGATCTAAATGGAAGTAGCTACCCTGGACACCCAGCTGGCTCCGGCACTAATAGCACCCATAAAAAAAAAAACACATTACAGAAAAAAACGTTACAGAATTCACAGTGTATAGTATGTGTACAGAGCAACAACGAGATTGTTTTCATTTTAGACGAGTCAAGCTGCGATAACGAGCAGGACCACACGGAGACACCCAAAAAAACGTCTCGGTTACGTATGTAACCTTCGTTCCCTGAAGGAGGGAACGAAGACGTACGTCAGAACTGACCGACGAATTGGGATCTATTTTCAGAGACCAATCTACTTCGAGTGTTTAAAACGAGCCAATGAAGATTGGCATGCGGTCGACACACTCCACGCACCGCCCCGCAGCGCGGGTATAAATACGGAAGTGGAAGTACCACATATCGCTTTACAACTGAGGAGCCGAGCTAGGTGACTCGGCCTACAGCTGAAGCACAGCACCTGGCGACGGGACGTACGTCTCCGTTCCCTCCTTCAGGGAACGAGGGTTACATACGTAACCGAGACGTTCCCTTTCAGTCGGTCACGTTCGACGTACGTCGGAACTGACCAACAAATTGGGATCCCTACTAACACGCCAGAGATGCTGGCCCTTCCAGCACCCTGACCGAGCTCGCTAGACCACACCTACGTTGGTGCGGGAGTCAGGGCTCCGGGCAGGGAGGCCAGTCACAGCTGTTCCTGCAAGGAACGCTGGGAAAGCGTGCCCGTCTCGGGGAGATGGTACGCTGCGGAGCCACGTCCTTCAGTGGAAGGAGAGGTGGGAATACTCATAAGGACTAACCTAGCAGGGTAGGGCTACCTAAGCCTTGCCGGTTAGCCTGGACGAGAACTTACATGCCCGGGAGGGGAGACGCGGATTTCCCCGCCAGTCAGTAGTGGTCTTAGGACACAGTTGCATCGCAACCGACCGCTCCACTGGGGGGATCTCCACATAACCCTTCGCCGCGCCACCGTCGAGGGTAGTGAGGACAGAGGAGTCAGTCGATCGGTTTCTAGCGCTATAGGGCGCTGTCCACGACTTTGTGAGCTCCTGATGCACTTCCGGGAAGAAAGGCACTGGGGCGGGGCGCTAAGAACCAGCACGGGCCGTCCCGAGATACCAATCGTCCAGCCGCGAGGGTTCGGGACGCGGTGGAGGGTTCCACTCGAGCCCGACATGCGTGGCAGCCCGGGAAAGCATAGCCGTGAGCTCTGGATCGGACTCGGGCAACGCTACCACACCCGAAGGGGGCAGCGCAGCCGGGTCGTCATCTCCAGAGTCCGTTAGCTCGTCCCCCGATGCGGCGATCGAAACCATATCCTCAGCCGGAGCCCCAAAAGTAACAGCTGGTCCCCCGCGGGAAGAACCAGCGTGCTCCTCTGGAAGCTCAACCGGCGCAGCGGAGGGGGGAGGGGCCCGAGGAGCCTGTTGGCCCGGCGGGAGTGCCCTCACAGTCACCCTCAGGTCCCCACCAAAGGCATCAGCCAAAGTAGCAGCCCTCTGCTTCGGAGCAGAAGGACCGCTAGATCGGGGGATGCGCAATGGGACTCCACCTTTTTTAAGGTAGTCGAGCCTGGAACTTAATACTGCGATGGTCATGTTCCCGCAGTGGGAACATGAGTCATCCACGAAAGCCGCCTCAGCGTGCTGAATGCCCAAACACATGAGGCATCGATCGTGTCCGTCAGCTGGGGACAGGTAACGTCGGCATCCAGAAACACACGGTTTGAATGACATCTTGAAAAAGACGCAGGGTCAAACCGTGTCGCTCTTTTAGAGGAAGGAAACTGCTCCAATCAGTGCCGAGGCACGCAGGGGAAATGGCCGCGGCTCACAGCAGTTCAAAGGTGCAAGCCCACTGAGAGCACTCACAATGCCCAAAAGCTGTGACAACAGCTGTTGTTTGTAGTGTTGCTTCGCGACCACCGCTGCAGGCACCGTCACACCGACACTGGCAGAGCACCACATAAAGCAATGTTCGGCTCCGAAGTTGAAAGATATGCGGTACTTCCGCTTCTGTATTTATACCCGCGCTGCGGGGCGGTGCGTGGAGTGCGTCGACCGCATGCCAATCTTCATTGGCTCGTTTTAAACACTCAAAGTAGATTGGTCTCTGAAAATAGATCCCAATTCGTCGGTCAGTTCCGACGTACGTCGAACGTGACCGACTGAAAGGGAACCCTAAATCAACTGCTTTGACTTGACTGAATAAACCTACGATTACTGAACACAACAACGTACATATGACAAATCAAACGATATATCCTTACTGAGTGTGTGTGGAAAAAATGTGTGTACACACAAAATGTACTGAAATGTGTCTGTACATGAATGCAGTGTGCGATCAGAGCACGCACACACGGGGTGTTTCTTAAACGGAAGGCTGCATCCTACAAAGGCTGCATATCTCGGCTGCCACGTCATCAAGCGTCGCCGAAGGCCATCTCAATTTGAAGGATCCTTGGAAGGCAACATTCGTTTCTCGTCCTTCATTCGCCCTGTTTTAAATCACCCACAATCCTTTGCGCACATTATAATTCATGAAAATAATGGAAAATTAGTTGGTACTGAGCGTGTCTGAGTTTAAGAAAAAAATAATGTTTTTGTGCATTAAAGCATAGATGTTACCTTTTGTTTTGCTGTAAATTAATCACTAACACTAAATTGACAATGATGTAGGCCTAAGCCACTGGGAGACCGCAGATGGCTGTCATTCACTGTATTGCATTAATAGAAAGCAAGTTAGTATAAAGATTTGTAATACAAAGTATTTTTCCAAAAATAAGTTTTAATAGTAATTTAATAGTAATTAATAGTAATATTTTACTTTGTGACTGCGGGGGCAGGAACATGCGTGACGTAGCCGTGCGCACTTAACTTGACCGTCTCATTCTAGCGTTTAATTTCTGAGGAGGACACTATAGCCTTCAAGCCTACAAGCTACTAGGAAGGACACAGTCTCAGTAGGATGCAACCTTCCGTTTGAGAAACAACCATGGTTTGTTGTTTGTGCATCAATATTAGAGACTCTCACGTGCTTACTGTGCGACTCCTGTAGGCCTACGCTATTTTGGACTGTTTTAATGAATTAGATTCCTGGATCACTGAACTTTCCCAGAGTTTAACGCCTGATCACAAACAGAGAAGCAGAATTAGTTAGAATAGAAATGACTCCTACCAGGGTTACAGGTGCTTGTATGCTCAGTGTGATTGTGATAAACTCCCGACTTCTAAGATCATCTAACTGTGTGACGGAAATTATGTTAATGACGCAGCTTCACGTACTTCTGTAATTTATTTGCGTTAAATTATTTTAATGCATTAAGGACTTTAAATTAATCGCATGCGTTGACACGTTAACCATCTCATTATAAATGTGTTTTTCATTTGTTCCCCATTCTATCATGAACCTGTAGCCTACTCTTTGATTCTTTCGTGTCCACTGAGGTCTCACAGAATAATGCAGCATTAATTTTCAGGAGAAATTGGCACCATCAGTTTATACTTTTTCTCCATCATTGGTGGGATGAGGAGGAACTCAGGGCTGCCTCTGAACCAGATCTTTCGGGCAGAGAACACTCTCAATAGGGTAGTAAATGCACAGGAGATCCGAGCACATCCTGCAGCAGCAGTGATGAAGTTTGATGAAATTGAAATTGAAATGATTACTTTGTGAATCATGGTTTCTTATCGAACAACTGCTTGATCTCACCGTCTGGAGCAAGAAGCCCATTATTTGATCCAATCCTCATGTGTAGAACAAAGAGCAAAACTAGCCATGTCTCATGCTGAACAGCCAGTAACTTATAATTAAAGCAAAGTATAATTAAAGCAAAAATTTCTCTAAAACCTCTAAAATATCCTCAGCGATATAACTGCCCAAACCTATTTGGAAAGTGGATCTATACTTTGGTGGTTAATATCACACCAGTAATATTGAACTTCTTAGAAGATAAAGGAAGAACATGGAATATAATGGAATGAACATAATATTTGTCATGCAACATTTCCACACTGCAGTCATATTGACATGGTGAATGTTTTTTTCCAAAGACATCTGTGAGCAGAGTAAAGTCCTCTTCAGCATGATTTGGATTCTTTATTTTCTCTTTACAATATATGTGTTACAATACTGGTGTAACTTAAAACTCACGAAGGCGAAGGAGAACTTGGAACAGGTACTTTAATGACAAAACTCACAGGGAACACTCAGAAACACTGGTATGCATGAATGTCGATGGACAAACACTGAAGAAACACTGAGAACTAAATGCACAGGGCAAACGAGGTAATTGACAAGACACAGGTGCTAGACATTAATTAACTGGACACAGGTGATGGAATGAACTCATTAAGACAAAGGCGGGAAAACTGAACAAAGGAACAAACTCGAAGACAAGCAAAACAGACTAGACATGTAACATTACACCCCCTCCGAGTAGGCGCGTCCTCGCGCCATACAAGGAACATCTGAGGAGGGAGGGTGGGGGCTCTGGAGGAGGCGAGGAAACAAACAGGAGAAAACAGAAAGTCCAAAAGAAAGAAAAACAGTCCAACAGAAAGAACAAGTCCATGGGGGCGTGGAAGGAGGGAGGAGCTAGTGGGGAGCCTGGAGCAGGAGCCAGATGGTGCACCAGAGACCAGCCAGGACGAGGCCCTAGGGCGGCGTCGGAGGAGGGAGGAGCCATGGAGTGGTTAATATGGAGGAAACCACCCTGGGGATGACCGACGATGAAGCAGCCACAGATTGAGACACTGGAGGAGCAGCTGGGTCGATGGGGCCGCACGAGACCGGAGGCCCAGGAGACAGAGGAGGAGCCGCGGTGACAAGCGTCCGAGGTGGAGCCGGATGACCGCAGGACAGAGGCTGAGCCAGTGGGACCGAGGACGAAGGCGACGCAGAGGGGAAGGCGGAACCAGACGAAGCCGAAGGTGCAGGCAGGTCGACGACTGACCAAGGCGGAGCCGGAGAGGCGAGGGAGCCCGGAGAAGCCGTATGGCCGGAGGTTTCCAGTGGAGCCGAGGGAGGGAGGAGCCAGGGCGTAACCGAAGTGTCGACAGGCCGTGGTGGAGTGAAGGGTGCAGAGACTGGCGGCGACGACAGGGGATCCTCTGCGCTGGCTGGAGCTGATGGACTGAGGACACGGAGCAAAGGGGCTGAAGGACAGCAGTGATGGTGGGGCTGAGGAACTGGCTGACTGAGGAGGTGGGAGAGGGAGGCTGGGCGGGAATTCCGACAATGGAGGCGCTGGAGAGACAGGGGGGCGCTGGAGAGACAGGGGAACTGGGTACCACATCTCCAAAAAAGTCAATTAAATTGTTCACATTAATGTCTTTCAGTTCCTCAAAGTAGCCGCCAGAGGTCCTCGTTGCATCCACCGTGGCGGGGTGGTGGGCAGGGCTCCTTTCCCAGCCCTCAAGCTCCACAAGGACTCCCTCCACGACGCATGATGTTGCCGGCTCACGCACTTGGTCAGACCCTTGCTGTGGTCCGGGCTCCGGGGCGATGACTCCTCTCAACCTCTGCCTGAGTTCGGGCTTGTCGATCGCGGCAGGCCGGTCTCCACGGTCTGCGGCGGGCACAGGCAACTCCCTCGTGCCGGTCGTGGTCGGTGGTGGATGGCTGGTCTCTGGCGGTGGTAGAGTGGGACTTGTACTGCTGTCCTCCTCAGCAGGGCCGATGGTGAATGGCGAGTCGAGATTTACCAGTACCCACTCCACATAAGTGGCGAAATCCTCCTTGGGACCGCACGCTGGAAGGCGTGCCTTTGGCCGCTCACTCAGGCCAGAATAGTAAAACCCACAGAGTGAGCGGTCAGGGAAATGCGTCTGCCATGCAAGGTCCAGGAATTCCCGTGTATAGATCTCCAGCGGACGGTCTCCCTGCTCCAGGCAGAAAAGGTGAACAGCTGGAAGGGCCATGGGAAACGGGAAAATAACTCAAAGAAAAGTGGAAAACGCCACAAAATCTTCTTCCGTCGATCTGTTACGATACTGGTGTAACTTAAAACTCACGAAGGCGAAGGAGAACTGAAAGACTTCACTCCCATAGACGTTGTATTAGAAACACTCTCACAGCAGCGGTAACTTGTTTTTTGTAATTTTATGCAAAAGTAATATAATACAAAGTATTAGTATTATAAATGTACGTACATTTAAAAAAAATTTTTTTTTACAATATTGATGACCGTTAAAACATGTCATCACAGTCTGAAAAGGGTCAGTCATTCTATTCTATTTATTATTTTTTTAATGCCAGAGTTATAACAGTACAAGTGTGGTGATACAAATTAAATTTTGAAATGATTAAATAAAAAAATAAAAAATATAAACTTTGCTTACAAGTCAAGTCAAGTCAAGTCAGCTTTATTTATATAGCGCTTTTTACAATGCAGATTGTTTCAAAGCAGCTTCACAGTGTTAAACAGGAAAATAATGAACAGAATTTGATTCGGCTGTACAGCCGCTCTGGAGAAAACGGTGATGTCATCAGCTCATTTCAATTATCATATATATTCAAGTAATGTAGTTGATACAATTTAGTTTAGTAATTAAATTTATTTGGATATTTATTTGAAAATTTAGTGTCCCCAACTGAGCAAGCCAGAGGCGACAGTGGCAAGGAACCAAAACTCCATCAGGTGTCCTAATGGAGAAAAATAAACCTTGGGAGAAACCAGGCTCAGTCGGGGTGCCAGTTCTCCTCTGGCCAATTAACAAACAGTGTATGTTTATTATTTTGGCAGCCTTATAGGTCAGAAGTAATATTAGATCGGATTATTCGAAAGATCGGAGGCATCACGCCGGGTTTATTGAGGATGGCGTGTCGATTAAACAACTATTAAATAGGAATATTCGAAATATCGTCGTACACCTCACACCCTTTTCACATTTCCGGGTTTCTCAAAGCGGAAGTCGTCATAGTTGGGTTAACTATTATAACGTTAAAACGCGTCATCACAGTCTGTGAAAAGGGTCCATTTAAATTGTTACTCGCGTGCAAAGGCCGTGCAACTGAGTTTTGTGTCGAGTGTGCGCATAACGGACGTCCCTGGCCTGATAAGTGGATTGCCAGACGCCAGCTGCGAGTTTTCCTGAGGTAAGTACTTTTTACTTTACAAATTTCTTTGTTACTTTTAAAACGTAAACCAATATCAATTAAATATAGCTAAATATATGAAGAAAGTAAATAATAATATTGAATTGCTATTACCATGACAGTCTCGGGGAACTGTTTGTTTTGTTTTAGAACTGCCGCTTTTATAACCCATTACATTTTCATACAATTGACTACCTGCATTTTCCATTATACAGGTGCTGGTCATATAATTAGAATATCATCAAAAAGTTTATTTATTTCACTAATTCCATTAAAAAAGTGAAACTTGTAGAATATATTAATTCATTACACATAGACTGATATATTTCAAATGTTTATTTCTTTTAATTTTGATGATTATAACTGACAACTAAGGAAAATCCCAAATTCAGTATCTCAGAAAATTAGAATATTGTGAAAAGGTTCAATATTGAAGACACCTGGTGCCACACTATAATCAGCTAATTAACTCAAAACACCTGCAAAGGCTCAGTCTAGTTCTGTAGGCTACACAATCATGGGGAAGACTGCTGACGTGACAGTTGTCCAAAAGACGACCATTGACACCTTGCACAAGGAGGGCAAGACACAAAAGGTCATTGCAAAAGAGGCTGGCTGTTCACCGAGCTCTGTGTCCAAGCCCATTCATAGAGAGGCGAAGGGAAGGAAAAGATGTGGTAGAAAAAAGTGTACAAGCAATAGGGATAACTGTACCCTGGAGAGGATTGTGAAACAAAACCCATTCAAAAATGTGGGGGAGATTCACAAAGAGTGGACTGCAGCTGGAATCAGTGCTTCAAGAACCACTACGCACAGATGTATGCAAGACATGGGTTTCAGCTGTCACATTCCTTGTGTCAAGCCACTCTTGAACAACAGACAGCGTCAGAAGCGTCTCGCCTGGGCTAAAGACAAAAAGGACTGGACTGCTGCTGAGTGGTCCAAAGTTATGTTCTCTGATGAGAGTAAATTTTGCATATCCTTTGGAAATCAGGGTCCCAGAGTCTGGAGGACGAGAGGAGAGGCACAATCCACGTTGCTTGAGGTCCAGTCTAAAGTTTCCACAGTCAGTGATGGTTTGGGGTGCCATGTCATCTGCTGGTGTTGGTCCACTGTGTTTTCTGAGGTCCAAGGTCAACGCAGCCGTATACCAGGAAGTTTTAGAGCACTTCATGCTTCCTGCTGCTGACCAACTTTATGGAGATGCAGATTTCATTTTCCAGCAGGACTTGGCACCTGCAAACAGTGCCAAAGCAACCAATACCTGGTTTAAGGACCATGGTATCCCTGTTCTTAATTGGCCAGCAAACTCGCCAGAAAATCTATGGGGTATTGTGAAGAGGAAGATGCGATATGCCAGACCCAACAATGCAGAAGAGCTGAAGGCCACTATCAGAGCAACCTGGGCTCTCATAACACCTGAGCAATGCCACAGACTGATCGACTCCATGATCGATTAATATATATTCAAATAAAATAATAATTAATTCAAGAATGTTCATTGCGGCTTTTTATTTATTATCTTACTTCATGTTAATTAATTTTTACATGTCATTGAAGGCTATATTCTCTTCTCTTTTTTTTCAGTGTTGATTGTCATTTGATTGTGTAAGTGATCAATCTAGCAGTCATCCTATATCCGTGATTTATCATGTTCATAACATTCAGTCATTAGTCAATAATCATTGATAAAAATTGTTTCTTCTTTTTTTTCTTCTCTTTTGCCTGTGTCACTGTCAACAGGAGCTAACTACACCCCAAAGAGCCACAGCACAGAGCATCTTTGGCTTTGTAAGTATATATTTTGACTAACATTATGTGATTAACATCTTTTAATGCATACCATTTTATTGTTTAAACAATACTTGTTGCCTACATTTCTGCCTACTTGACATCTATGCATGCAATGTTTAGATGAAGTCATGGAGATGGTGTGAACATGGCCTTTACATGTTACAACGCGAGCTGGAGGTGAGTCTTCCGTACGTAGCTTGCTTTCTGATTGGGTATTGTTTCGTTTCACGTGATAATCTCCAGAGCGTGCACACTTGTGTCCTCTGGGACTTTACCTAGGATTGTCGGAAGGGGAGAAATCGGCCCAAAATCCCCCCCATTATCATTTTGTGTGTACCCAGCATTACATAGATAGGTAGATAAATAAATAGATATATCTAATAACTATGAATAACTGCTGTTGCACAAGTTGTTACCTCATCTGTCAATGAACAAATTTAGATGAGATAAAGTCATGACCATTTCTCACACATTTTCCCTCGGTTTTGTTTCAGATCAGTCATCAGTAGTTTACCAGTATGGAGGCCAGCCAAGACCAATATATATTATTATATATTTTGTTCATGCTTTTTGTTGCCATATTGTCATGATCTCTGCTTTGATTTGTTGTTATGAATTCAGTTCTCTATTTTTTTTGTAATTGATAGTGACAGTGAATAAAAAATATACTGATATACATGGACTTTATTATGACATTTGGAATTTATAAAATCAATCATTTATTCTATAGCATTCATGTAAAATATTCTAAATAAAGATTTTGTAAAATAAAAAGTTAAATAAATTACAGTAAAATTATACTGTAAAAATAAGTTGCAGTAAGGGTATTTTACTGTAAAATTAAACTGCGGTAAGGGTATCATACCGTAAAAAAAAATTGTGGTAAGGGTATCATACTTTAAAATGAAATTGTGGTAAGGGCATCATACTGTAAAAAGAAATTGCGGTAAGGGCATCACACTGTAAAACACATTCAGGTAAGCTACTGTAAAGGGGCAGTTACAGTAACTTACTGGCAATAATGCTGCCAGTAAGTTACCGCAAAAATACAATAAAATGTCTAACAGTGTATATATAACTGCACAACCGTAGAATCACATGGCACAGCAGTCTGAGGACAGCAGCGCCAGGCCCATGGCAAGCCGTTTTAGCTTTAAATAGGCCTACCCCTGGCTCTATAGTCATAATTTAGTTTTGACTAGTCAAAATTCCAATTCCAGATATCTATTCTGCAGATTTGACTAGTCGTAATTGGAATTAAGATATCTACAACGTGATTATGACCATTCATAATATACATTGAATATATCTACAATGTTATTTTGACTAGTCATAATATACATTCGAGACTATTCCTATTCTTCCATTGACTTCTTTTCGAAAATATTTTCTGATTTACAAATTAGTTTTATACTATAATTGATTTTGTACTAGGCACAATTCTAATTATCTCAAAAGACAAATTTACTAGTAATAATTAAATTAGAATTATCTCTAATTTAATTACCACAATAGGAAAAAATATAATTCAAGATATCTCTAACTGGTGTACTAGTCATAATGCAACTTTAAGATATCTTTAATTCATCAAAGATATCTAAAATCTATATTAGAGATATTTCTAATTACCTTTGTGTATGTGTGATTGTAGATATCTATGACATCATTACAGATATCTTAAATAGTATTTAGTCTAGTCAAAATGTGTTTAGAGATATCTCAAATTGAATTTCTTACTAGTGCAATTATAACTGCAGATATTTCTAATTATCATTCTGACTAGTCAAAATTTAATTGTACATACAATAACAATTACAAAATACAGTTGTAACTATCTAAAATATATTTATGGATAGTCAATCAATAGTTTTATATGCCATTTCTGCCTGCTTGCCATACCAGGCCAGCAGCCTCAGACCGGAAGTTTGGGTGGTGCTGAAGATCTTGTAACCCGCCCCGACCAGTAACCCTACCCTTCACTATATCTATAAGCTCTAATGCCTAACCCCACCCAACACTTCAACCTAACACCAGTCTGAGACTGCAGGCCTGACGCTGCTGTCCTCAGATTGCACTGTACAAAGATTTGTTTTCTTCAACATTTTATCATCAGTCAGGATCACATGACGATTAGGAAGTGCATTAGTGTCTCACAATGTGTCATGAGATTTTCTTCAGCACATGCATACAACTTAAGAATAGTGTGTGATGGAAGGAAAATACTGGCTCAGACTATAAAGAAGTTTATTCATTCTCGATTCTATCTATATTTTCAAGCTGATTTCTTTAAAAATGTACAAATATTCTTGCACAGGGCTCTCATATATATATATATATATATATATATATATATATATATATATTCATGTAGTTTTGCAGAAAGGTTTCTTCAAGTGTCTTGGAAAAGTTGCCTCAGTTCTTCTGGATTTAGTCTTTTTTCTGTTTCTTCATGTAATCACAGACAGACTCGATGATGGTGAGATCAGATTATACCGGCTGCTGTCCGACTTCTTGTGCATAAAAAAATAAATAAAATAAAATAAAAATAACAATTATTACATTATTATTACAAGTAATTGCAAAATGAATGTTTGGAAATGTAAACTGATATTTCCTACTGACACACTACAGTAAAAGATATAAATAACTGGCTTAAAAACATTTTTCGTGTGAATATACTAACCTGCCTAAGTCGTTTGCACAGAACTGTATATATATATACACTCACCTAAAGGATTATTAGGAACACCTGTTCAATTTCTCATTAATGCAATTATCTAATCGACCAATCACATGGCAGTTGCTTCAATGCATTTAGGGGTGTGGTCCTGGTCAAGACAATCTCCTGAACTCCAAACTGAATGTCAGAATGGGAAAGAAAGGTGATTTAAGCAATTTTGAGCATGGCATGGTTGTTGGTGCCAGACGGGCCGGTCTGAGTATTTCACAATCTGCTCAGTTACTGGGATTTTCACGCACAACCATTTCTAGAGTTTACAAAGAATGGTGTGAAAAGGGAAAAACATCCAGTATGCGGCAGTCCTGTGGGCGAAAATGCCTTGTTGATGCTAGAGGTCAGAGGAGAATGGGCCGACTGATTCAAGCTGATAGAAGAGCAACTTTGACTGAAATAACCACTCATTACAACCGAGGTATGCAGCAAAGCATTTGTGAAGCCACAACATGCACAACCTTGAGGCGGATGGGCTACAACAGCAGAAGACCCCACCGGGTACCACTCATCTCCACTACAAATAGGAAAAAGAGGCTACAATTTGCACGAGCTCACCAAAATTGGACAGTTGAAGACTGGAAAAATGTTGCCTGGTCTGATGAGTCTCGATTTCTGTTGAGACATTCAGATGGTAGAGTCAGAATTTGGCGTAAACAGAATGAAAACATGGATCTATCATGCCTTGTTACCACTGTGCAGGCTGGTGGTGGTGGTGTAATGGTGTGGGGGATGTTTTCTTGGCACACTTTAGGCCCCTTAGTGCCAATTGGGCATCGTTTAAATGCCATGGCCTACCTAAGCATTGTTTCTGACCATGTCCATCCCTTTATGACCACCATGTACCCATTCTCTGATGGCTACTTCCAGCAGGATAATGCACCATGTCACAAAGCTCCAATCATTTCAAATTGGTTTCTTGAACATGACAATGAGTTCACTGTACTAAAATGGCCCCCACAGTCACCAGATCTCAACCCAATAGAGCATCTTTGGGATGTGGTGGAACGGGAGCTTCGTGCCCTGGATGTGCATCCCACAAATCTCCATCAACTGCAAGATGCTATCCTATCAATATGGGCCAACATTTCTAAAGAATGCTTTCAGCACCTTGTTGAATCAATGGCACGTAGAATTAAGGCAGTCCTGAAGGCGAAAGGGGGTCAAACACAGTATTAGTATGGTGTTCCTAATAATCCTTTAGGTGAGTGTATGTTTTTATGCTGACGCCTGTCCACCGCCGAAAGCACCAACAGTGGGCATGTGAGCATCAGAACTGGACCACGGAGCAATGGAAGAAGGTGGCCTGGTCTGATGAATCACGTTTTCTTTTACATCACATGGATGGCCGGGTGCATGTGTGTTTATCTGGGGAACACATGGCACCAGGATGCACTATGGGAAGAAGGCAAGCCTGCTGGGAAACCTTGGGTCCTGCCATCTATGTGGATGTTACTTTGACACGTACCACCTACCTAAGCATTGTTGCAGACCATGTACACCCTTTTATGGAAACAGTATTCCCTGGTGGCTGTGGCCTCTTTCAGCAGGATAATGCGTCCTGCCACAAAGCAAAAATGGTTCAGGAATGGTTTGAGGAGCACAACGAGTTTGAGGTGTTGACTTGACCTCCAAATAAAGCATTTGTGGGATGTGCTGAACAAACAAGTCCGATCCATGGAGGCCACACCTCGCAACTTACAGGACTTAAAGGATCTGCTGCTAACATCTTGGTGCCAGATACCACAGCACACCTTCAGGGGTCTAGTTGAGTACATGCCTCGATGGGTCAGGGATGTTTTGGCAGCGAAAGCGGGACCAACACAATATTAGGTTATAATGTTATGTCTTATCTGTGTATATATATATATATATATATATATATATATATATATATATATATATATATTTTATTATTATTATTTTTTTTTTTTTTTACGTACCCGTTTTCTTTAGTATATTGCTGTTGTTTTTTTTTCCTCTCTGTTGGTAATTTATATCTGAGCTTCGATTTCTGGTTGTGGTCTTCATGTTTTATGGTCACTGTGCTCTTATGGTAACTGTTGCTCTTATTTTTAATTGTTTTATATGTTTTATATTGTTCTTCTGTAAAGCACTTTGGTCAGCATAGTGGCTGTTGTAAATGTGCTATATAAATAAAATGAACTTGAACCTAAATATACATATATACATACACTCACCTAAAGGATTATTAGGAACACCTGTTCCATTTCTCATTAATGCAATTATCTAATCAACCAATCACATGGCAGTTGCTTCAATGCATTTAGGGGTGTGGTCCTGGTCAAGACAATCTCCTGAACTCCAAACTGAATGTCAGAATGGGAAAGAAAGGTGATTTAAGCAATTTTGAGCGTGGCATGGTTGTTGGTGCCAGACGGGCCGGTCTGAGTATTTCACAATCTGCTCAGTTACTGGGATTTTCACGCACAACCATTTCTAGAGTTTACAAAGAATGGTGTGAAAAGGGAAAAACATCCAGTATGCGGCAGTCCTGTGGGCGAAAATGCCTTGTTGATGCTAGAGGTCAGAGGAGAATGGGCCGACTGATTCAAGCTGATAGAAGAGCAACTTTGACTGAAATAACCACTCGTTACAACCGAGGTATGCAGCAAAGCATTTGTGAAGCCACAACACGCACAACCTTGAGGCGGATGGGCTACAACAGCAGAAGACCCCACCGGGTACCACTCATCTCCACTACAAATAGGAAAAAGAGGCTACAATTTGCACAAGCTCACCAAAATTGGACAGTTGAAGACTGGAAAAATGTTGCCTGGTCTGATGAGTCTCGATTTCTGTTGAGACATTCAGATGGTAGAGTCAGAATTTGGTGTAAACAGAATGAGAACATGGATCCATCATGCCTTGTTATTACTGTGCAGGCTGGTGGTGGTGGTGTAATGGTGTGGGGGATGTTTTCTTGGCACACTTTAGGCCCCATAGTGCCAATTGGGCATCGTTTAAATGCCACGGCCTACCTGAGCATTGTTTCTGACCATGTCCATCCCTTTATGACCACCATGTACCCATCCTCTGATGGCTACTTCCAGCAGGATAATGCACCATGTCACAAAGCTCGAATCATTTCAAACTGGTTTCTTGAACATGACAATGAGTTCACTGTACTAAAATGGCCCCCACAGTCACCAGATCTCAACCCAATAGAGCATCTTTGGGATGTGGTGGTACGGGAGCTTCGTGCCCTGGATGTGCATCCCACAAATGTCCATCAACTGCAAGATGCTATCCTATCAGTATGGGCCAACATTTATAAAGAATGCTTTCAGCACCTTGTTGAATCAATGCCACGTAGAATTAAGGCAGTTCTGCAGGCGAAAGGGGGTCAAACACAGTATTAGTATGGTGTTCCTAATAATCCTTTAGGTGAGTGTATATGTATGACTTTGGTGCCATATGGTGCTCTGTCTCTGAGAAAGTAGGTCTTTCCTGCTGTCGTGAGGAGCATCAGGTCTGAGAACCAGGTCTGGGTGGGCCAGTAAGGCGCAACCATCAAGACCTGCTCTTTGTTCTGACCTTGCACAGTGTCTGTGTGAGCAGGCTCACTGGGGGAAACGCATATTTACATATGCCCCAGGGCCAGCTGTGTGCCAGTGCATCCGTGCGGAGGGTCCACTTGATCAGGGAATAAAAAAACTGCCATTGGGAGGACTATTGAGAGACAAACAGGTCTACCTGTGCATCTCTGAAGCGTCTCCAGATCAACTGGACCACCTAAGGGGTGGAGTCTCCACTCTCCCTTGAGTGTGAGCTGTTGTTGTGTGAGAGTGAGAGTGCGTTGGCTGTTGGCGTGAGCCTGCCTGGAATGTGAGTGGCACGGCGCGACCTGAATCGCTTCTGAATCTAGAAGAGGAGGTGAGTTGCGGCATGCGACGGGAGCGTAGACTACCCTGACAGTTGATGTACAGAACAGTCAATGTGTTATCCGTCAGGACCAGCACATGCCTGTCCAGCAGCAACGGTCAAAACTGGTGCAGGACCAGCAGTACCATTAGCAACTCGAGGCAATTGATATTCCACTGTAGTTGAGGTCCAGGAGCTCCAGACTGCGTGCCCGTTGCATACACTGCCCCAGCCCAACAACATGCCTGGGCACTTGTTCACCCCTGAACAAATTCAAACAGTTCAGCACCGACTGGGCGCATTTGTTCGTGAGACCAACTCCATTGCGAGAAAAGAGATACTCTAGAGAGTTTGCTCTTTTCCAATTTGACGCAAAGTCCCAGATGGCTGTGGTGCCAGAGCACCAGGTCCCTGTATTGGCACAACTGATCTCTTGTACTGAAATGCCCGTCCCCCCAAACTCAATGGGAGAAACTGTCTGTGTCGAAGTAGGATCAAGACACGAATCAAAACACATCTTTCAGGTCGATCACTGCAAACCAATCTTAGGGGTCAGCGCACGTGAAGATGCAATTCTAAATTAGCATCTTGAACAGAAGCTTGTCAAGGGCCTGATTCAAGACACGCAGATCCAAGATTGGCCATAACCCACTGCCTTTCTTGGGTACTATGAAGTACGGGCTGTAAAACCCTGACCTCATGTCAGCTGGAGGGGCCGGCTCTATTGCGTCCTTCATTGCAATTTCCGCATGCAGGACAGGAGCATCCTTGTCTGCCACTTAAACCAAATGCTGCTGAACCTGGGGGTTGCCGTCAGTTAAGTCTGATCATTTGAATGAACCAGCGAGAGGCCTGGGAAGGGCTAGCCAGGCCCTCGGACACCATGCAAGTGGACCAATGGGACTACAGATGTACCCGCGGTGGGGCAGCGAGGTGGAGCAGAGGGGCCAAACACAGCGTCCCGGAGTAGTGGCCGTTACACTTACCTCACGCCAGAGATGCTGGAGATGCATGAGGAGTGTCAGCATCTTGCCTCCTGTTGTTTGTCTCTGGGCCTCTAGAGGTCCCCTGTGCTCCCTTCTGCCTTAGTTCTTCCTCGTGTGTCCTTGTTAACGCTATCTAGGTCACCTGTGTCTTGTTTTCCCTAGAGTATTTAGCTGTGTTTTTTCACTTGTTCCTCACTCAGTTTTTGAGTCTTGGCTAAGCGTCTCCTGCTGTCACTGAGTCCTTCCAAGCTGTCTCAAGTAAGGTGTTCTTAGTTATTTGTGTTCTCTGGTTTTGTTTTCTCCCCACGTGGAGTTTTTATTTTTCTCCTGTGATTCTTTGCGGTATCACTATTTTTATTTATACCTCAGTCTGAGAAGAACTTTTGTTGGATTATTTTTTGTAACTTGCTAAGTCCCTTTTTTTTATTAATAAATCTTCCTTGCCTGAAGTGTTGCCTAGAGTGTTTCGTTTGGGTCCAACATTACCACCTCTGTGGCTAAGTGGTAGATCTCTCAACTCACCACACCAGAGACCTGAGTTTGAGCCCAGCCAGTGATAGAAAAACTGAGTCATCGTCATGGACCCACTGCTATAGGAGAAGAAGAATTGGCTAAACTTGTTAAATCATCTAAATCAACAACATGTATGCTCGACCCTATACCGACTAAACTACTAAAAGAGATGCTTCCAGAGGTCATAGATCCTCTTCTTAATATCATTAATTCATCCTTGACTTTAGGATATGTACCGAAAACTTTTAAGTTGGCTATTATTAAACCACTCTTAGCGCTGCATTCGATATCATCGACCACAACATTCTTTTGAATAGACTCGAAAATTATGTTGGCATTAGTGGAATTGCATTGGCATGGTTTAAATCATACTTATCTGACCGTTTTCAGTTTGTAGCAGTAAATGAAGAGATGTCACACCGATCACAAGTTCAATATGGAGTACCGCAGGGTTCAGTGCTAGGACCGTTGCTTTTCACCCTGTACATGCTACCACTGGGAGATGTCATTAGGAAGCATGGCGTTAGTTTTCATTGTTATGCTGACGATACTCAGCTCTATATTTCTTCACACCCTGACAAAACTTACCAATTCACAAGATTAACGGAATGCATAGCTGATATAAAAAATTGGATGACTAGTAATTTCCTGCAACTTAATTCAGAAAAAACTTAATTTTTAATTATTGGACAAAAAAACTCCACATGTAGTAACCTAGAATACTGTCTAACACTTGATGGCTGCTCTGTCAAGTCCTCATCGTCAGTTAGGAACCTGGGTGTGCTCTTTGATACCAATCTCTCATTTGAAAGCCACGTTTCTAGCATCTGTAAAACTGCATTCTACCATCTTAAAAATATATCTAAATTACGGCATATGCTTTCAATGCAAAATGCTGAACAGTTAGTTCATGCGTTCATGACCTCAAGGCTAGATTATTGTAATGCTCTACTGGGTGGTTGCCCCGCTCGCTTAATAAATAAACTGCAGCTGGTCCAAAACGCAGCAGCTCGAGTTCTTACTAGAACCAGGAAGTATGACCATATTAGCCCGGTTCTGTCAACACTGCACTGGCTCCCTATTAAACATCGCATACTTTTTAAAATCTTGCTAATTACTTACAAATCACTAAATGGTTTAGCTCTCCAGTACTTGAGCGAGCTCTTAACACATTATACTCCATCACGTCTATTGTGGTCTCAAAACTGTTGATGATACCTAGAATATCAAAATCAACTGCAGGCAGTCGATCCTTTTCCTATTTAGCACCCAAACTCTGGAACAGCCTTCCTAGCATTGTTCGGGAAGCAGACACACTCTGTCAGTTTAAATCTAGACTAAAAACGCATCTCTTTACTATGGCATACACATAAAACATTTTTAATTTATATTTTATTCAAATTGTTAGGCTGCATTAACTAGGTCAGCCGGAACCGGGAACACTTCCCATAACACCTGATGTACTCGTTACATCATAAGAAGAATGGCATCTATGCTAATGTTAGTCTCTCTGTTTATCCCGAGGTTTACTGCAGTCAGCCGGATCCGGGCCGTATCCAGATCAGATGGTGGACCAGCGCCCAGACATTACCAACGCATCCCTGAAGTGTCTGCAGAGACCATGTCAATTAGTCTACCCTCTGAAATTGCTCATTGACATGGCATCCTCAATGGATCTATCTCCGGCGTGATAACTCCGATATTTTGAATATTCCTATTTAATAATTGTTTAATCGACACGCCATCCTCAATAAACCCGGCGTGATGCCTCCGATCTTTCGAATAATCCAATCTAATATTACTTCTGACCTATAAGGCTGCCAAAATAATAAACATACACTGTTTGTTAATTGGCCAGAGGAGAACTGGCACCCCGACTGAGCCTGGTTTCTCCCAAGGTTTATTTTTCTCCATTAGGACACCTGATGGAGTTTTGGTTCCTTGCCACTGTCGCCTCTGGCTTGCTCATTTGGGGACACAAAATTTTCAAATATCCAAATAAATTTAATTACTAAACTAAATTATATCAACTACATTACTTGAATATATATGATAATTGAAATGAGCTGATGACATCACCGTTTTCTCCAGAGCGGCTGTACAGCCGAATCAAATTCTGTTAATTATTTTCCTGTTTAACACTGTGAAGCTGCTTTGAAACAATCTGCATTGTAAAAAGCGCTATATAAATAAAGTTGACTTGACTTGACTTGACCCAGAGACACTCAGTACCAAGGATCTTTTGGCAGTGATCACTCAACATGAGTCATCCTTCCAGCGTCATGAAGCTGTTCTCAGCCGACAAGAAGAACTGATGGCCAAACATTCTCAACTCCTGGCCGATATGATGAGTTCCATCCGCCAGCTCTTTGATCGCCTTCCCAGTCCTGCACCTTCCTCTTTATCACCCCCCAGTGGTGACAGGCCTTCTCCAGTGGTGGAGCCCCGAATACCACCTCCCAAGCCTTTCGCTGGAGATTCTAGTTCCTGCCAGGGTTTCCTCACCCTCCCTCACATTCGAGCTCCAACCCTCAAGTTTTCCCACAGACCGTTCCAAGATTGCTTACATTATTACCCTTCTTTCAGACAAGGCACTCTCATGGGCCTCCGCAGTGTGGCAGTCCCAGGAGGCCTGTTGTGATTCCTATGCAGCGTTTGTGGAAGAGTTTAAGCGAGCGTTTGATCACCCTGTCAGTGGTGGGGAAGCTTCCAGGCGCCTATTCACACTTCGTCAGGGTTCCCGTAGCACGGCAGATTATGCCATTGAGTTTCGGACCATAGCAGCAAGGAGCGGATGGAATGATGAAGCTCTGAGGGTTTGTTTCCAAGGAGGATTGTCTGAGCTCCTTCAAGATGAGTTGGCCACCCGGGAACCAGCTAAGGATCTCGAGTCCCTCATAGCAATGGTCATCTGCCTGGACAGTCGTCTGAGAGAGCGGAGAATGGTTCGCCGCCAGGTGTCTCAGTCCCAATTTCCTCTGAGCAGGTTTGTTTCTCCAGTTAGTGTTCCTTCATTCAGAGCTTCCCTGGCCCCTGAACAGCTCCAGGATTCCCCGGAGGACATGCAGTTGGGCCGTTCCAGGCTTTCTCCTAACGAGAGGGAACGGCGCATGAGAGGGCGTCTGTGTCTCTACTGCGATGCTTCTGGCCACTTCCGCTCCACTTGCCCCAAGCTTTCGGGAAATACCTGTCCCCGCCCAGCTACAGGAGGGCTGTGATGGGGAAAATTAGAGCTCCTCCTGCTAACGCTGTCCTAGCTGTTCCAGCCACTCTGTCCTGGGAGGGCCATCAACACCGGTTCCAGGCTATGATCGATTCCGGCGCCGCAGGCGACTTCCTTGATCAAACCTTGGCTAAGGAACTTAAGATCCCTACCCAACTACTTCCTCAACCCCAGGCAGTTACAGCCTTGGATGGCAGACCTCTGGAACCAGGCAAAGTCACAGAAGTGACTCAGTCCCTGCAGCTTACCATCTTTCAACACCAGCAGGAGGAGACCTTCTATCTCATTGACTCCCCCGAGTATCCAATTATCCTGGGTTACCCTTGGCTGTGCAGACATAATCCCCAGATCGACTGGCCCACTGGCACCATTCTGAACTGGGGTTCCACTTGCCAACTTACCTGCCTGCTACAGAGTCCTTCAGCCCCTAGTTCCGAGTTTCATGAGGCTGTCAACCTCTCCCGAGTCCCCAGTGTTTACCATCGGTTCAAGCCTGTATTCAGCAAGTCCCGGGCTACCTCCTTACCACCTCACCGCACTTACGACTGTGCCATTGATCTACTCCCTGGGTCCTGCCCTCCCAGGGGTCGGATCTTCTCCTTATCTTCCCCCGAGCGCTTAGCTATGGATACCTACATTAAGGAGTCCTTGGCAGCCGGCATCATCCGAGCCTCGACTTCCCCGGCTGGGGCGGGCTTCTTTTTTGTAGAGAAGAAAGACGGGGGTCTTAGGCCTTGTATTGATTACCGGGCTCTCAACAAAATCACGGTTCGGAATCAATACCCCCTTCCCCTCATAGCCACTGCTTTTGAGCTGCTTCAAGGGGCTTCCATTTTTACTAAACTGGATTTCCGCAATGCTTACCATCTTGTACGGATCCGGCCAGGGGACGAATGGAAGACCACCTTCAACACCCCCAAGGGCCACTACGAATATCTGGTGATGCCGTTCGGGCTCACCAATGCCCCAGCAGTATTCCAAACCCTTATTAATGACGTTCTCCGGGACATGCTTAATCTATTCGTCTTCGTATACCTGGACGATATCCTAATCTTCTCGAGGTCACTGAAGGAGCATGAGGGGCATGTTAGCAGAGTTCTCCAGAGACTCCTTGATAATCATCTCTACATAAAACCTGAGAAGTGTGAATTTCATGTTTTCCAGACTCAGTTTCTTGCCTTCATCGTCACTCCTGGCCACCTGCAGATGGACCCTAAGAAGGTCAAGGCAGTTCACAACTGGCCAAAGCCTGCCGCAGTCAAGGAGGTTCAACGTTTCATTGGCTTTTCGAACTTCTATAGGCGGTTTATTAAGAATTTCAGCTCTGTGGTGGCTCCCTTGACGGCTCTTACCAAGGGAGGAGGAACCAAGATTCACTGGGATCCGGAGGCAGCGAGGGTCTTCGAAGATCTCAAGCGCCGCTTCACTTCCGCTCCTATTCTTTCGATCCCTGACCCAGAAATACCTTTCGTGGTGGAGGTGGATGCCTCAGAGGTGGGGGTGGGGGCTGTCCTGTCACAGAGGGGTGATGATGGAAAATTACACCCTTGTGCCTTCATGTCTCACCGCCTGTCTGATGCTGAGCGCAACTACCACGTGGGGGATCGAGAGTTGCTTGCTGTAAAACTTGCCTTGGAGGAGTGGCACCATTGCTTTAGGGTGCTCAGCATCCTTTCCAGGTTCTCACAGACCACAAGAACCTGGAATACCTCCAGCAGGCTAAGCGGTTGAACCCACGGCAAGCGCGATGGTCCCTGTTTTTTAATCGATTCCAGTTTCTCCTATCTTACAGACCTGGCACCAAGAATGTTAAGCCGGATGCCCTGTCTCGAGCCTACTCTCCTGAAACAAAAGAGAAGCCCTTGGCATCGATTATTCCGAGTTCTAGGATCGTCGCACCCCTTCAGTGGAAACTAGAAAGAGTGGTAAGAGAGGCCCTTGCCCATGAGCCCGATCCAGGTGGTGGTCCCGCTGGACGCCTGTACGTTCCTCTATCTGCCCGGGCCCGGGTCTTGTAGTGGGGTCATGAGTCGCCCTTGACGTGCCATCCAGGAAGTGCTCGCACATTGGACTTCCCCCAGCGGCGGTTTTGGTGGCCGTCTATCAGGAAGGACGTTCAAGGCTATGTGGAGGCCTGCCCCGTGTGCAACCAGGGGAAGTCTATACGCCAGCGGCCCCAGGGACTGCACCATTCCTTACCTGTTCCCCGCAGGCCATGGTCGCACCTTTCTCTGGACTTTGTTACGGGACTTCCTCTGTCCCAGGGCAACACAGTCATCCTGGTGGTTGTAGATTGGTTCTCTAAGGCTGCCCGGTTTATTCCCCTGCCTAAGCTGCCTTCGGCCAAGGAAACTGCTGAGCTCCTCATGAACCATGTCTTCCGGATTTTTGGAATTCCCCTGGACATTGTGTCTGACCGAGGTCCCCAATTCTTGTCCCAGTTCTGGGGAGCCTTCTACAGGCTTATTGGGGCCACAGCCAGCCTATCGTCTGGGTTCCATCCAGAGTCTAATGGCCAGACGGAACGGATTAATCAGGATCTGGAGACCACCTTGCGCTGTATGGCGGCCAGTAATCCCACGTCTTGGGCCAAGTATATAGTTTGGGCTGAATATGCCCACAACACCCTCCAGTCCTCGGCCACTGGATTATCCCCCTTCGAATGCCAGTTTGGATACATCCCCCCATTATTCCCAGAGGAAGAGGCGCAAGTTGGTGTTCCCTCGGCCCAGCGCTTTGTCCTACGCTGTAGGCGGACCTGGAGGAAGGCCAGGCATACCCTCCTTCGGACCTCCCAGAGATACCAAAGCCAGGCTAATCGCCGCCGCCTGATGGCCCCTAACTTCCGAGCCAGTCAAAGAGTTTGGTTAGCCACAAAAAACCTGCCTCTCCGGGTCGAATCTAAGAAGCTTTTCCAGAAATACATAGGACCTTTTCGCATAGCAAGGAAAGTTAACCCTGTTTCTTATCGTTTGTTTCTCCCTCGCTCCCTTAGAATTAACCCCACGTTTCATGTCTCTTTACTAAAACCTGTCTTGTCTTCTCCCTTCTCCCTTTTGTTGGATTATTTTTTGTAACTTGCTAAGTCCCTTTTTTTTTTATTAATAAATCTTCCTTGCCTGAAGTGTTGCCTGGAGTGTTTCGTTTGGGTCCAACATTACCACCTCTGTGGCTAAGTGGTAGATCTCTCAACTCACCACACCAGAGACCCGAGTTCAAGCCCAGCCAGTGACAAGGAGGCATCGTGTCTTTGAACCACGGATGGTGAAAGAAGAGGGGGATGAGGGTGGTGAAGCGTACTGTCAAACCACACCTCTTGTTACTCAGAGATTGAGGAAACTGTTCTTTTATTGAAAATGTTGGCACCGCTGACTGTGAAGCCGGCGGCGGAACAGAAATATCTTTTTTTGAACAAACAAAAGATTTTCCACCCGGCGCTCTGGCAGTGTGCCCACAGTCTACTGAAGAGCAGCTCCCTCCATCTTTGGGTTGCTGACAGCTTGGAGGACTTAGCGGTGGTTGAGACAGGCTGCGTCGCCTTCCTGCAGGCAACTCGACGTTGCTGCCTGGGTAATGGCTGCTGCTGTGGCTGCACCGGAGCAGATGTAGACGCCGCTGGGGGACGCCCTCTGTGATGAGCAGGTGGGGGGACAGCCACAGGCGGGCGGGCGGTAGCAGAATGCAGAATGCCCTGGCGGCCGAGAACCACAAATGAGAACCGCCGAGAACCGCAACTGCACGCTCCACCTGGGGGATCTCTAATTAACTGATGGCTGCCCCACCATCAAGGGTAGTAAGAGCAGATAAGGCAGCAGAGCGGCTTCTGGCAGAAAAAGGTGCCTTCCACGACTTTGTGACCTCCTCATGCACCTCCAGGAAGAAAGGAACCAGGATGGGATGCTGTTGTTCAGCATGCCCCACACTGAGAAACCAATAATCCAACCACAAGCGTTTGGGACAAGGTTGAGGGTTTATGGCATGTCAGTCATGGCAGTCAACTCTGGGTCAGAACAACGTTACTCTTCCCACAGCCGAGTCTTCATCCCCAGAGGACTCCAGCCCGCTCTCTGATGCAGCGATTGATATTCTGTCCTCCACGGGAGTAATAGAATTAACAGAATGTAATATATGTTTGGAATGACACGAAGGTGAGTAAATTAAGACTTTAATTTATGGATGATCTATCCCTTTAATGTCTCTTATGTGTAATTCATAGTTTCACTCACTAGAAAACAGCACATGTATACACTCACAACTACTGAATGTTCCCTTTTCTCAAACTATCAGAAGAAACTGGGGTGGCTGAGGGGGTCACAGCAGATGAGCATTTGATTGGCTGCTGCCCTTTGCATTCTTGGACCAACATTAGCTACTGAAATGAAGGGGAAAACCCCTTCTCTAGCACACATAACCCTCCCTCCCAGTCATGAGGTGCTGCCATGGGCTAATTCTGTACTCGGCACTCGTATTACCCTGGGAGAGAACGAGTGAGAGAGAGAGAGAGAGAGAGAGAGAGAGAGAGTAACTGTGTGTGTTTGAGTGAGATCAGGAGGGAGGGGCAAGCAAGTTGTGCCCAGAGTGAGCAAGAGGGGGAGGGGGTTGAGAATGCAGGAGAAGCAACAGCTTGAGATTTCTAGGGAAACAGACGGAAGGAAAGTCTGAGCAGCTTCTATAAGACAAGGAAGTACAGAGAGGAAATAGGATAAGGTGGAGAAGTATGGGGAAAAAAGAAAGATGCCTCAACACAGAACATAGCGGACAAGAGAAAAGCTGAGGAATCTGTTTTTGTGTGAGCCAAGAAGACATATGAGAAGAAAGTGAGCTGATGGATTAAGGGGAGAGCAAAGCAGCAGAGAAGTGATAAAAAGCCAAGCCTGTCAGTGGAGAAAAAGAGAAAAAGAGAGAAAAGGGCAGTTAAATTAAGAGAAGGGAGGGAGAGTAAAGAGATTAACAGTCTGAGAGCAAGAGAGAGAGTAAAAAAAAGGGTGCAGTTGTCAAGAAACAGGCACAGGAATAAAATAAGGAGAGGACAGCAGAGCAAGAAAGGAAGTCGTTGGCAGCAGCAGCATCTGCATTTGAATGAGAGTTTACAAGAGCACATGCATGTCAGCGGCTATGTGTCCGCCCGAGCCCGAGCTTGTGTGTGAGAGTGGATGTACGTTATGAAGACTCTTATGCTCTGGCTCCTTCCTGTCATCCTTCTGTGCTCCTTCTGCAGTGTGGCCTTCTGGATATTCCTTTCTAACAAGTGAGTATATCAGTTTCAGCCTGTGTGTGTATCCTTCTATTTGGAGAGTGAACTTTAGAAGACCTGAGTGTTATAACATACAATTACGGTTTGCTGGCAACCAAGACTGAAATTAAGTAAAAACCTCTCTAATCTTTGCACTGTCAGACAATGGTTTCCTCGCAGACATCTGATTAGTTAAAGAGTATTACTTCATTACAGAGGAAGTTTCATAGAAGCAAAGCAAGATGATTCTTACATTTTGGAAAATTGTTCAATATTTCAAAATCCGGAAAGGTCTAAAAGATGGACTTTAGATGTTCCTTGTTTACTTTGTTTCAGTAAAGTTTCGGATTACATTTCACATTAGTAAATAATTGAAAGTTGTATTTGTCTAAACACTTATCTCTTACATTCAAATAATTATGATGTTAAAGCAAAAAGATATATAGCTATACAAAAAAGCTTCATTTGAGCTTTCAGACAGAGACATCTATATTTCTTTCTCTATACATGTACATAGTCATATAATATTCACTAATTTATTGCATAATGTATCAATAATATTATATCATATATATTATAGTCATGTAATGAATGCCTTTCGTATCAACTGACCTTTAAGAAACTAAATGAGTCTAAAATAAAATCTGATCATAATCTAAAAAAAACTATGATTGATATTATATAGGCTACAATATAGATTTGTGACAGAACATAAACTGAATAAATAAATATAGTCTATTATAAATTAGGGGATTACAAACTTCAAATTAAGCACATTGATTAAAAACTAAAATGAATTTAGTTCTCTATAAAATCGTGATTCTGATTGGTCAATCTGCATTTAGTCAGACCACAATCAGATGATAAGAGTAAATCATTGGTAACTCTGATGAGAGCAATCTCAGTACTATGATACGGTCTAAATCCTGACGGGAAATCCTCACTGATATCATTTCTTTCTAAAAGGGAGCATAATTGTGAGGATACTGCCTTTTCTAGTATTTTTGACAGAAAGGGTAGATTTGAGATTGGCCTGTAATTGACTAATTCTGTAGGATCAAGTTGTGTTTTTTTAATAAGTTGTTAATAATAGCCAACTTAAACGTTTTCGGTACATATCCTAATGACAAAGATGAATTAATGATATTAAGAAGAGGATCTATGACCTCTGGTAGCATCTCTTTTAGTAGTTTTAGTTTAGTAGTCGGTATAGTGACACTACAATGCACTGATGTGATACAGTAGTAGATGGCTGCATGGTTATAATTTTTTCCTAATATTATCAATCTTACAAGTAAAGAAGTTCATAAAGTCATTGCTGTGCTTTTTACAAACATCAGAATTTAAGCTTTATCTTTGGTTAATTTAGCCACTGTATCAAATAAATACCTAGGGTTGTGTTTGTTTTCTTCTAAGAGAGTCGGGAAATAAGCAGATCTAGCAGTTTTTACAGCCTTTCTGTATGCAATCATGCTCTCTTTCAACAAAATGCGAAAAACTTCTTCCAGCTGCGCTCCACCTTTCTGGCTGCTGTTTTAAGGGCACAAGTGTGCGCGTTGTACCATGGCATTGGACTATTTTCTTTAATTTTCTTTAAGCACCAGGGAGCAACTGTGTCTAAAGTGCTGGAAAAGAGAGAGTCAATAGTTTCTGTTGCAACATCGAGTTCCTCTAGGCTATCTGGGATGCTGAGGAGATGAAACTGTTGAGGAAGTTTATTTATTTCCTGGAGATGAAACTGTTGAGGAAGTTTATTTATTTCCTGCCATATTTGAAGCGAGGGGACGGCTTTGCAGCCTTTGCTAAATTAAGTATACATGATACTAGGTAATGATCTGAGACGTCTTCTCTCTGCTGCAGAATTTCACTGGTATCAACATTTATTCCATGTGACAATATTAGGTCTAAAGTATGATTATAGCGATGAGTGGGTCCTGACACGTGTTGCCTAACTCCAATAGAGTTTAGAATGTCTCTAAATGCCAATCCCAATGCGTCTTTTTCATTGTCTACATGGATATTAAAATCACCAACAATTAGGACTTTATCTGTAGCCAATACTAACTCTGATAGAAAATCAGCAAATTCTTTGGTAAAGTCTGTATGGTGTCCTGATGGCCTGTATACAGTAGCCAACACAAATGTCAAACGGGATTTATCAATTACACTACATAACGTTACATAAAGCACCAAAACTTCAAAGGAATTACATTTGAAACTAGACTTCTGAGTAATACTGAAGATATTATTATAAATTACAGCAACACCTCCCCCTTTACCTTTTAGACGCGGCTCGTGTTTATAACAATAATCTTGTGGGGTGGACTCATTTAAAGTAATGTAGTCGTCAGGTTTTAGCCAGGTTTCTGTCAAACACAGCACATCTAGATTATTATCTGTAATCATATCATTAACAATAAGCGCTTTTGAGGAAAGGGATTGAATATACAGCAGCCCAAACTTTATCATTTGTTCATCTGTATTATATCTGTTGTTTATTTGTTGGACATCAATTACATTTTTACCGTTGAATGGTTTTGGTGGTTTTTTGTATTTACTAATTTGTGGAACAGACACAGTCTCTATGTGATAATATCTAGGTGAAAGAGTCTCTATGTGCTGGGATTTATCTGACTTCTGTGACATTAGACAGCTAGCCTGGGCCCTAGTTAGTCAAGGTTTAGCTCTAAGACTATGTGACAAATTACTAGAGAGAAGAGCGGCACCACCTCAGGAAGGATGGATGCCATCTTTTTTCAACAGGTCAGGTCTGCCCCAAAAGCTTTTCCAATTGTCTATGAACCCTATGTTATTTTGCGGACACCACTTAGACAACCAGCCATTGAGTGATAATAGTCTGCTAAGTATCTCATCACTCCTTTTAACGGGGAGTGACCAGAACAAAACTTTTACGTGACATCGTACTTGCGAGTTCACACACCTTTTTAATGTTAATTTTGGTGATCTCCGACTGGCGAAGTCGAACATCATTAGTGCCGACGTGAATAATAATCTTAGAGAATTTATGATTAGCATTAGCCAGCACTTTTAAATTTGCTTTGATGCCGGTAAACATGTGACTATGGTGGCTGGTGTCTCTATTTTCATGTCCGTGTAATAGAATCACCAATGACTAGGGCACTTTCAACAGGATTCTCAGTGGGTGCATCACTGAGTGGGGAGAACCTGTTTGATGTTCTAATCGGAATGGAAGAGTGTTTTTTTTGCTATGCCGTCTCACAGTCACCCAGTTGCCCTGCTGCACAGGCTCTACAGCCGGAACCGAACAATGTACAGAGTTCACTAAGCTAGTCGCATCCAAAGCAGTGTCTAAAGCTGTTACATTCTCGTTACTCTCAAATAAAGTCTGGATGCGTGTCTCTAATTCTGAAATCTTCTCTGTCAGCCTGACTATCTCCTTACATTTATCACCGCTGTTCACCAACGGAGACAGATATACTAAACATGAAACATATAGTGCAAGTAACAATAAAAGGAGAAGAAGACATGGCTTACCGTATTTGTTGATTAATCCAACTTACCACAGTTGTTTAATGAACTCAGAAAACAAGAGACCCGAGTGCAGAGATGACAAGCTAACAGGCTAGCAAAATGCTAACGTGTGATAGTGATTTAGATTAAAAAATAGTCAAATTGACATTACATTTTAAAAGGTTGTTATTGTATTATAATGTGTGTGTCTGTTTGTATTTGTAAATTGTGTTCATAGCCAGTTGTTTAACATACTTTATAACTGGCTTTGTGTACATTACTAAAAATATAGGGAAATATACTAACGTTTAACAATTTCATTAATTAATGTTGGATGTTTGCTATCATGGCTGTGACCTTTCCCTTATTATGTCCCGTTTCACTGGCAACAGCAGCCTTTAATCACAACAAGGCATGTGGGAGATTAAACTCCTTGAGAATTTCATGGCGACACAATCACTGAGTGCTCCACCATAGGTAACGTGAATTAGGCTTCTGCTATTTAGATGCAAAATTACAGGAAACAAACTTAAGGCTTTAATAATTACTTGAAGAGAAGTATAATGATTACAGAGAATCACATCTGTAACTTTCCTCGTAAAGAGTAAACCTACAAATAGACTCTACCCAGAGTTTTGAAGGTCAAAGGTCACTTGTGTGGCCTTAATCTCACAGTAGTTTTTCAGTAGTATGAAGATCATTTTAAGCTTAGTTTCAGCAAGGCTGTTTGTATAATTCCTTGTCTAGGGAAAATCAGCTCTGCTTGAACTTTAGATATGGGCCTTTTTTTTGCTTGTAACGATCATGAACAGAGGTCTTGTTTTCTTTTTTAGATTGATTGGGCTTTTACAATATACTGATAATTACATTGTCATTAATCATACGTTTTGTACAAGATTGACTTTTTTTTACTTAGAAATAAATAAGTAAATTTCACAAATAATTACAAAGAAATGGCAAGTAACAACAAAAAATTAAGTAGATAGACTGATATTTTTGTTATTATTTCAGTATTTTTTTTCAGTAATGTTGACACCTGTGGTACAACCAATGTCTATATAAATGTCCTCTATATAGATCAGAGGGTACAACATGTCTTGGTTGACTGATGTGTTTTAGTTACAAATGTATGTGTGTATAACCATGACAAGGCTAAATATAAATGGGAAGATGCATCAAAAGAAGACAAAATGCTGCCAGCGGCTCATAAGGGTACATCATGAACTGCTAACAGTGGATGAATTTTTCTAACCCAAGTTGCTCAGGGCTTCATACAGTGATGAACATTATTGTCAGAGGAAGGATCAATTGTTAGCTGACAAACTGCTCTTTGCTGATGAGTTGCTTCAACTTGCTTTGGCGAAATGAAAACAGCTGTAAATAAACAATAACTTACATTGAAGGGGTAGACATGAATCCAGTAGCCTACTTCACGTATCTTTGCTCCGCCAACAAAAACACCAAACAAAGCCACAGCAAAATCAACTGCATCTCTGAACAACATAACACAGTCACAATGTGTCCTTACTGAATGATTTGCTGACTCACTCATAGTCAATTGTTTTGTTCTTAATTAAATCAGTGTTTTTGAACTAATCAGGTCAGTGATGAATGAATGAATGAATGACAAGCTCAAAAGACACTGTGACGGTTGCCAACAACTAAATTATGTAACATGAAGAAAAAGTCACTGAAAATCCCCACCAGTAGGGGGTTAGTTGGACAGGGGTGAGTTTCCCAAAAGCATTGTTAGCCAACTATGGTCACAAGTTCCATTGAATGGTGTTGGAAACGACGGAACTTGCGACCAGCTTTGGGAAACGCACACCTCACATGTAAAAAATTAGCGCCCAGCCAATCAAATTCAAGGACTCATGACTAACTGATGTAGGGTTAATACTTTCCCAATAAAGCCAATATTCAATGCCATTTTATCTGCTGTTTTGTAAGCTGTAAGCTAAATGTATTCCTGCAATTCCAATTACGATGAGTGACATTTGTGGTTATTCTACAACAATGCAATAATTGTGACAATCATTTCTGATATTATTGAGCCACTGAATTTGAACCCTGAATATTCAACAACTGAGAAAAATATTTTTCTCTCCGCAGTAATGTAAGCACTAATCCTTCATCTAAGATTCCTCAAAAGGGCTCAGATACACAGTCTTGCAAGTAAGTATGCAAACCTGCTTATATTACACATTACAGCACATAACGTCTTTTTTTCTGCATGACAGACACCAAAAGGAAACACATTTAGATAAGATTTTTCATGTTTTATATATTTTATATATATTTTATTTTAATATTATTTTATAATTTCATATTTATTGATTGTTCATGTTTACACATCTTTCATTTCCGTTATAGAACTTAAATCATTAAACCTGATGATACTTTAAGATGTGCATTTAATTCTTTCAGAGACAGTGTATTCATTGCCAAAGCACTGGGAAACTACTCTAACAGATGGAAAAAACATGAGGCAAACTTTAAAAGATTCAGGTAAAACAGTAGCCCAGAGCAGAACACCAGCTGATCGCACAAAGGTTAAATTTAGACATCTGTGGTAACGTTTTGTTATTAGATGAAAGTAAAAGTAATGGTCTGTTGGTTGTGAATCATATTTTTTTTTAATAGACAAATGCTTACTTAAAGGGATAGTTCACCCAAAAATGAAAATTGTGTCATTAATTACTCACCCTCATGTTGTTCCAAACCCGCAAGATCATCTTCAGAACACAAATTAAGATATTTTTGATGAAATGCAAGAGCTCTGACCCCTCCATAGACAGCTATTTAATTAACACTTTCAAGGTCCAGAAAGGTAGTAAAAACATTGTTAAAATAGTCCATGTGACTCCAGTGGTTCAACCTTAATTTTATGAAGTGACAAGAAAACTTTTTGTGTGCAAAAAAAAAAAAAAACTTTATTCAACAATTTCGCTCTGGCCTGTGCCAGTCTCCTATGATGCTTAAGTTGCAGCTCCCGTGCATGCGTCGTGGTGCTCACGTGAACAGCATTGGCTGCCGTAGATCTCGAAAGTGATGCACAATGGAAACTGCGTTGGAGACTGGCACAGGCTAGACCAAAATTGTTATTTTTGTTTGTTTTTGCACACAAAACGCATTCTTGTCACTTAATTAAATTAAGGTTGAACCACTGGATTCACATTGTAATACAGTTCTTTTCATTTAAAAGACTTTAATAAATAAATAAAACGAAAGTAACGCGGGCAGCCCCTCAGGAAAGGCTGCCATGCACACACATAATAAACCATAAACAAAACACAACGTAAAGTCCAGGCCTGGTCCTCTCTCGTCCTTCACTGGTGTCGCTCATCCTTATATGCCTCCGAGCTCCCTCATGAGAGGACTCGAGACCAGTGTGCCTCGACGCTCATTGTCAATCACGCACCGGTCTCGCTCACACCTCCTACGCCTCTCGCTCGTCCACCTCGCCACACACATGGACTATTTTAACAATGTTTTTAATACTTTTCTGGACCTTGAAAGTGTTCATTAAATTGCTCTTGGATTTGGATTTCATCAAAAATATCTTAATTTGTGTTCCGAAGATGAACAAAGGTCTTACGGGTTTGGAATGACATGAGGGTGAGTAATTAATGACAGAATTTTCATTTTTGGGTGAACTAACCCTTTAAAGGTGTAAATTCCTTAAAGTTTAGATTTTATGTCTTATAAGACTGCAATACATCAGACTCAGTGTCTTTTCCCTTCCAGGTCATTGCTGAGTGGCAAATGCCATGCTGTGTCAAAGGCTGTGGTCACACAGAATAACACCCCACTGGGGTCAAATGTTATTTATGATGGAGAGAGGAGAAAGCCACTACAGGTGACACAAGCCCTGTTCAATATCTTGGCTAAGGTAGTGTATAAGCAATCAAACAGGGTGAATTATGGTTTCTCTGATGATTTTGCAGTTACATTGTGTGTATGTCTGTGTGTAGGAGCAGCCCTTTGGAAATACTACATGGGAGTCATGTGCCGTGGTGGGGAATGGTGGTATTTTGACGAATAGCAGCTGTGGAGAAGAAATTAATTCTGCCCAGTTTGTCATTAGGTCTGTAACTCATGAGACCATTGTCTAGATTAATGTCAAAATGATCAGAATCTCAAACCACATTAGCATAAGTCTGTAATGTTGGTGGGACAATTATTAGGGGCCAAGCACCGAAGGTGCGAAGGCACCTATTGAAATCGTTAGCGTTCTTCTTCTTCCGCTGCTCTTGAGTCTATGGCAGTCCATAGAACCATATGGTAAAAAGTGAAATTTGGCACACTCGTAGAGGACAGTCTGAGCTGTCACCATAGCAAATTTGGAGTCTCTAACTCAATCCCTCTAGCGCCATCACCTGTCCAAAGTTTCACTCAAACCAAACTTGGTACATGTCATCACAAGCATGACCTGAGGCAATATGCAGCGTTTCGGCACAGCGCCACCTACTAAAATTGGTCTCGGTAGATTCGGGATGTTATGCTGAGTCGACTGATATCCAATTTTACCATATCGGCCATTTTGAATTATGTATTTTATGAACACATAAATGGATTGTTACGAAACTCGATATGGGTCATCACCACGATGCCCTGAAGGAGCCTGAGAAGTTTAGAAACAGCGCCACCAAGTGGAAATTTTTTTTCAAATGCTTATAACTTTGGGTGTGGTCAACAGGTTCACGGGAGTAACTTTTTTTTATCTCCTGATTCCTTGACGATTCCAACGATACCAAACATGCCAGGCTTTGCTTTATGGTTTGTGCAGCGTTATGATTTAGCGCTTAAAAAACATTTGCGAATATCTTCGAAACCGGTATTCCGATTGAGCCAAACCAGCGTAGAAAACACGAAATATAAGTTGATTAACTAAATGTTGCAACCCAAATGTCCAAATTTTGATAGGAAGTGGCAAAAAAATCTAAACAAAGTTGCCCATGGGTCATTTTTTATGTTGTTATATTTACACATATGTATGGGCTCATTCTGAGGACACTTATAAAAATGTTGGGATTGTGCCTCTTGCTGGCGCTATAATAGAACAAAACATGAAATTCCCATTGACTACAATGCAGTATTATGATATAAAATGCTAAAGCTATATTTTACGAATGCATTGGTGTATCATTACAAAACTTGGTATGTGTCCTCAGCACCATGCCTTTAAGGTACACAAAAGGTTTCGAGACAGCGCCACCATGTGGTCCATACTTATAATGATAAGGCCTCTTGAGGCTATGTCTCTGCAATGACATATTGACACCCTGCCTTGACATATTGACACCAAACTTTGCGTGTGTCATTGTTCCCTTATTCTGACCCCACCACAATTTCGTAACTGTGCCATCTATTGGTCGAAAGTGATAAACCATTAAATCATTATTATTGGCTGTAATTATAATTTTACTATTTTGCCTAAAATCACCTTAATAGGTCTTTAATGGCTCATTGTTACAGTTGGTCTGACACTACCAGCCATGCTGGCATGTCTTATCTTCTTCTTTGCACTTGGCCCTGATAATGGCTGCTTGCAGCTATATTTATCCTTGCTTTTAAGCTCCTAAGTGTAGTTACAAGCCTTAACGCTGCACTTACTGTAGGCCAAAACTTTTATTTCCTATCAGCACAATGGCCTAATTAACCTCTGTCCACCCCTGCATTTTAGATGCAACCTTCCACCACTGGATAACAGATTTGAGAAAGATGTGGGCAACAAAACCAACCTGGTGACTGCAAATCCCAGCATCCTCCATGAGAAGTGAGTCTGTGTAATAAATGTCCACTGAAGGCAAGTTGTTAAGAACCCATGTGCAGCTTTATTCCAAATAAACGTGAACCAATGACTTGGCTTGACAAGAAACATAAACAAACTCACCAACAGCAGTATAGGGTACAAAGCTCGACAAGAGACAATAGGATGCGCAGACCGATCCTGTCTGATTTCACAGCTCCTCCCAACTGCAAGTGGCAACTCCCGCTGATTGGTTACATCAAGCCGCAGCCGATGTTGAACACACCTAATGGGAAAATGAGGGTTATATATACACAAGGACTAATGAATAACAAGAAACAAAATCAAGACAATACACCAATCACAAAACAGAACAGAGAAACGCATGACCTGAAAAAACAATCAGAACATGACAGGGAAAGCACATGACAGGATCACATGAGCGGAACAGGGAATCATATGACATAACCAGGAACAAAGACTATGAGAATTACAAAATGAAAGGCATGAAAACATAAACTTTAAACAAAACCACAAACAGCACCTATTGTTTGTTAAGTAATACAATTAGTTACTTTTTTTTAGCAAGTAATACAATAAGCATTAGGCTACTTTTAAAAGTAAATTTCCCCAACATGGGCATCCTAATTCGCCCACTCTGAGCACGTGCCCAGATGATGCCCATATAAACCAGATATGTGTTGGCCACATATTTGACTGGGATAATTTGACTTGATTCATTCATGCTGACTCTAAAAAGAGCGGAATATTTAAGTGAAACACACTCAGGCTCATCTTCATCTTTTACAGGTACAGTGGTCTGATGGAGCGCCGTCGTCCATTTGTGGAAAGCCTTCGTCCTTATGGACAAGCCTTAATGCTGCTGCCAGCATTCTCCTACAGTCACAACACACCTGTATCCCTGCGTGCCTTTTACACACTGGAGGACTTTGGCAGCAATGGCCCGCTGCCTGTTTTCCTGAATCCAGATTATTTGAGAAGGTTGTCAAAGTTCTGGCGTGAGCGAGGCCTTAACTCAGTTCGTCCCAGCACAGGACTCATCATGGCCAGCTTAGCACTAGAAATCTGTGCTAATGTCCATTTGTATGGTTTTTGGCCTTTCAGTAAACATCCTGATGACAGTCGACAGATCACCAACCATTACTATGATGATCGGCAGAGCAAGAAGAATGTGCATTCCATGCCGACCGAGTTCGAACATTTATTGAAACTCCACAAGCAAGGTGTGGTTCGCATACACCTGGGGGATTGTCAACCCACACGCAGGTAAAACATGAGACTGGCAGCAAGCTAATGTAATGTCATGATGCACGTACTGTACACCCCTGCAGAATACTTCTCCATTTGATCGCCACCTTGATGGGAGTCCGGAAGGATACAGCTGTGAATGTGAAATTGAATGTGCACTGAAACAATATCGCTTATAGTGCTGTGCAAACTTGCTCAAAAAGGAAGCCATGACCATGCACAACAAATTCATTTTTTTTTAGTTACATTGAGATAATCTTGCACACAAAAATAGCTGAAAATGAATGTACTGATTTCAGCCTTGGTATACTGTAAAACAATTGAATTAGGAAAATGACTCCCAGAACAGCACCCCTAAACACTCCTTAAGTGGTCTTGCCTTAGTCAGCCTTTAATGTGCTCGCTATTGGTGCTTCTTCAGCTCTGTTGCATTCATCACAAGTGCCAGTCTGTCCTCTTTAGCATTTATTAGCAGTGAATGTGAATTTGATCTCAGGTGTGCAGAAATAGCTGTAATAGCAGCACTGAATTATAACTGTAGACTTTGAATCCAGGACCTAGGTCTCAGCATGTATGAATGTTTGATGTCACAATCCCAGTGTGAAACAATGAGAAGCATATATGTGGTTAGTGTAATTCAGAGTAAAAAAACAAGAGGTGTGAAAGCTGAAAATAGTGGCAAATTTTAATGTGCCAATTCTGAATGCCTGAATATGAATTTAATCTTACGGTAATCACTGTAATGTAAATAAATACAATTGCTTTTAATGATTATTAAACATGTCAATTTCAGATCAAATGCAAATACTGTGTAGTTTATGCCATAATATTTTTCTGTTTCTATGAATTATTTAATTGACAAATTAAAAAATAGGCAACCATCAGTAATTAAAGGAATTGTTTGCCTAATATTTTTTAGATGATATGTACAGGCTGCACATCACTGAAAACACTAAAACAGTGATGGAAATTGCTTATTTTTGCGTTTTTCTGAGAATTTCATTCTTCCCGGTTGAAAAGCAAATTCGGAGCACCGTCATGGAATGTGAGGTAAAAGCGTACTTCAGAGTGTGTGACTGGCTGCCAGCACGATTCTACGTCATCCGGTTCTGAGCGCTTCCCAGTCCACATGTGACTGGATTTTTAAAGGGTAACTAAACCCTAGAACACCTTTTTTTAGTTAATGATCTGCAAGACTGGGGCTTTATTAGTGCTGTTCATTGAGTCGAGTAAATGTTTTGACATTTGGGTATAAAGTGTTTTAACTCTATAATCTATGGTGTAAAAACGTCTGAGTGCTGCCCTCTTAAGGTTGAACGGTGGCTACTGCAGCTGAATTTTCCTATTTAACGTTGTAGGTCATCGTGACGTATGTTGGTTCTTCCGGCTCACTACCACGCCCCTGGCACGAGCTCACCACGCCCTTGGCATCCTTTAGGTGATTGTAAGGTATAAAAACATCTTTTTCCATCAAAACCACTGTAGCGAGTCAGGAGTTGGAATTGCGAGTATTGAAAATTATAAGGACAGCATATATTATCATCTAGTTAGCATACAAAACAATTCACCCTCCTCCACTTCAGGTGAAGGTGGGGGAGAAAAGTCCTCTACTTCAAAAGACCGATATGTTGCAAAACTACTGGCATCACTCCAGTCATTCTCCATCTTTGCGAGTCTGACAGCTGTCAATCAATCCGTCACTGCGGGTCTCAGGTGCACGCCCCCCGCTCAGCCCCGCCCTCGGCTCGTCCCCTCTGTCTCCGCTGGGCTCTGCCCACTTTTCCAGTATGGATACAGGCAATAAGATGTGACGCATCAGCAGGAAGAATGGGTAAATTGTGGGATCCTGACACTCAGTAGCCTATGCCAATGTGCGTATCTCAGGTTCACATAGGGTGGTGATGAAATAATCCTTTGACATGGTTAAAAATAATGTTTTTATTTTTATTTTTAGCATATCCTGTCGCCAATTACATTCCCCTCCAGTGGGTTAGTTCTCAGAATAATATGGCACATGTCTTAATTGCATGTATCCACTGTTGTGTCCTTAAATTCTCATTTTTTCTCTTATAAAAACTTAGTTCTGAACATGTATTCTAGTGTTATTACTTTTCAACTTTTCAATATAGATTTAAACCTTCAGTGTTCTTGTTGAAATGAAGTAGCTATTAGTAGCTCATTCTCATTTGTTGCAAATTGCTGGTTAGGTTTGAAACCCGCCACAAGGTGTCCGGTAAGAGACTTGGTCAAAGATGGTTGAAATATGGGACTAACCCATTAATTAGTCACCACAACAACTCAATTAGTGATGGTTGATCAGTTGTACTTAGTTGTGGGTGTTTAGTATGTGGTTTTTCTATAAACATAGAAAATGCAGAGTAAATATACATGATGATAACATTAAATGTTCTAACAGAAAAACACATGATGAATATTCAGTAAAATACAGAATTAAAAGTGTAATGATTGAAAGAAAACAAACTCGCTATGTCATAAACATTGAGTTCAATGGTAAATAGCTTAATTTGTTCTCTATTGTAGCAGTGGCGCTCTGTTCTTTGCTTACAACTTTAGAATACCTCAATAACGGGCACTTAGAAAATAAACTACACCGAAATCCAAACGGAATATTCCTAAATGGCATCAATATAAGCAATTACAAATAAAGGCAATATATATATATATATATATATATATATATATATATATATATATATATATATCACAACATTATGCCAAAGACAGAATTATCTCCTATCATTGGCCATAATAAACTAACGTATGTTATAACAGCAAATAGAATAGACAGCTTGGTCCAGCATATCACATCGTTACAAAGATAAATAATACACTTACTTTGAACAGACGCACAACACCCGGACAATGAATACAAGTAAAAACTATATGTGATACGCAAAAGCAAAGTTCAGCATCAGCATCAGCATCAGCGCGCTGACGGGCTCACTCTCAACTTCACACTAAACACTGTGGGCGGGATGTTCGCCTGCACGTCGATCTGTGAGCGCTGATTGGCTGCTGTGCTGGATGCTGAGCGTCGATCAATCTCGGCAAACAGAAAGAGATTTAATCAGAAGGCATATTATTCTTATGACTATAATGGCCGTTTTTACAGTTCTTTTTTGCAAACATACTTTGCAGACATCATTTACAACTTAAAAGTACTTAGCCTGCTCTGCTCAGTACAATACAAGAAGTACAAATAAGCACAAGTCGACCTGCCTTACCAAACAAGACCACAGGGAGATGCCAAAGTACTGCATATAACTACTATACGGATCCATTCATAATTAATAAACACACTAAAATACGAATGCAAAAAATAAAATAATTCTGAATGTGCGGAAACTTAGCGATCTGAAGGTGGGTCGATGTCATCAGTGAACAGTTCCTCTGTCAGAACAAGCAATCGTGTCTATGTTTGGAGCTTCTGATGCCCATGTGGTATACACCACTGATCCTCACAAAGTTCTCCAAAACACGAGCATCCGTTATAAAACACTCACAGTACATTCATTTGGACAACTACGCGAATATTCTGAACTGTGTTCATGCAGAAACACATTGTTAGCGATCAGTGAGCTGAGAGCGCACACACGGTTTGTTTGCGCATCAATAATAACTTAGGACCTACTCGCGCGTGCCTAATGTATGTCACTGTAATCGTCTTTACCTTCATCAAAACCGTCATCCGTCAAAACTTTTTAGCGACACTGGTTTTCTTTATCCAACTGAAAGGTGTAGTTTACGTATCCTGTGTTTATGAAACGGTTGGGTATTTTGAGCTGCCGTTCAGTCTGTATTTCACACAGCGCGATGACAAACGGCTCGGGCTGCTTCGAATCCAAAACAATCACAGAATAAGTAGGAGAGAGGTGGTTCTTTGTTTTAATTAATTTTTTTAATTAATATAATTTATCTTTTATTATTTAACATATTAATAATACAATTAATGAATTATATTAATATATTTAAATTAATTTGAAGTTATCTCTCAGGTTGGGATCCACCCACAGGTTGGGAACCACTGCTCTAGTGCATGAACCAGCACTCTATGCTATCAGGTCTATGCGCACATATTTCATCATGTCTTCCTGAAATATAGCTATGTGTTGTTCTGATACACAGAAGATTCATGAGAGACATGGCAATGTCAAATTTGTGAATGCATCATACTTTTTAGTTAGATTCTAGTTTACAAAACTGTTTTGATCCAGTTCAAAAATCAGTTTGAATCATTCATAACTGATTCAGTTCACATGTTCATCGCACAAACACATTTATCAAGTGTCTGCAGTTAAAGTGTAGGGTAACATGGGGTAAGATGACCCCTGTGGCAACATAACTCCCCCACCTTATTTTTCCCCTGAGCATATGGATCAAGCACTTTTTAATTTTGTCATTTCATCTGAATATCAATATTTGTGAGATTTAGTCAGTCGAATCAGTTTTAAGGTTAATCTGGGTATTTAATTTTGTCTCTGGAAAATATACTTGCATATACCCCCACCTCCTCAGAATTGGCACAGAAGGCCCCAAGTGGCATTTAATTTAATACTTAATGTAATTAATGGGGTTATTATTTAATATTTCCATGAATTAGATGTACATTTTGTGTACACAAAATTTTCAAATAAATATCCAAATAAATTTAATTACTAAACTAAATTATATCAACTACATTACTTGAATATATGTGGTAATTGAAATGAGCTGATGACATCACCGTTTTCTCCAGAGCGGCTGTACAGCCGAATCAAATTCTGTTCATTATTTTCCTGTTTAACACTGTGAAGCTGCTTTGAAACAATCTGCATTGTAAAAAGCGCTATATAAATAAAGTTGACTTGACTTGACTTGACATTTCTGACATCTTCGCTTTCATTAAAGTGGTCCCCGAACAAAATGTTACAGAAATGTACATATTATGCAAAATTCACTTTTACATGGTTGTTTGAATACAGATGTGTGTCTGCAGTGTGTGTAAACAACCAGCCTATAATGGTAAAAATCCACACACTCCTTTTTTCTTTTCTTTTTTTTATATTCTCCATAAATCAAAGGCAGTGTCTGAATATACGCTGTTTCAGATTTCCCCCTACAGTGATGTCACAGTAGGGGCAAGCCCCGCCCATGACTGGTGACGATCTGCCCTATTAGCATATATTCCACCCTGCGTGAACCGCACACAGTCCGTTATATCCTCGCTATACCACCTATTGATATAATGTTTGTGCCACATACAGTAAACATTACAAATGTTCTGTTTTTGGACGTACCAATGAAGATAAGAGTCTCAATTGACTCCTGGCATCTGAGCCACTGAGGATACAGTGGATGAATTTTATTTATGAAGGAAATGTGGCGAAGAAATTAGGTAAAGTCTTATATGTTTGTGCAAATTATTTTACGCCAAACTGCTTCACAAACAAGTGTCAGTTCAATGCTGGATTTGCACAAAAGTTGATTCTCAAAGATGGGTAGATTTCAACTGTTCGTGCTCAAACTTCATATCCAGAACAAGTAGGCTAAATATTGCACTTCATATTTTGTGAATGTTTCCAAATTGCGTTTCTGAATGTGTTTGTTGGCATGCTGTACGTGCAATGTGGCTAAAGATGATTATATAAATTATAACCGTAATTGAACAAAGCGATACCTGTCCTATGTCCACGCAGCATATCTTCTTTGGCGCTGTAGGCATCCTACTACAGTTCCCACATTAGGACCTGTACAACAATTTATAGATGATTATGACAGAACATGCTAATATATAAGTTGAATAAAGTTAACTTAACAACAACTACATAAATTCATCCACTAACCATTCAGAAACGTCCTGTTGCAATCTAAAAGTTACTTAGTTACTCTCGAGTCTCTCCATCAGTGTCCGACTCCGGTTCGAACATAAGGCTGAACAGCACTATTGACAATTTCTGAAAATTCACCTGGTATTGCGGTAATGCGTTTTGGTTGATCGGATCACAAGTAGACGTTAAATACAGTTGTAAATGGGGTCTAAAATGTTTTGAGCGTGTCCACTTTTGACCACTTCCAGAGTTAGTCGAAAACGCATTTGACCGAATTGATTTCGTAGTGTAGATGCTCATGTGGTCAAATGTGTTCGAACAGCCGCAAAAGACCGCCAACTGACTTAACGCATAAACATTATGGGAAGCACTCTAGCCAGGCGGGATTTCAACTTTGTTGACTGGAGACCCAAATTTGGTTTGAAGACAAAAAACGCACCAAGTAGCTACAATGTTCACTCACCATTTCTGATTTCGAACAAGCACTCAGCACGTTCTGCGTGGTCTTGCGGCTGTCAGAGCAGAAATTAAAGCTGATGCTCTCTGTATGTTTTTCCTTTGTCTCTGGGCACGTTCATATAAATTTGACAGCGATATCAAAGCGATTTTTCTTAATCCGGGCATTTATGTACCAAGCAGGTTGACACTTTGCTGGGGATGCGTTGTCAAGCTGCTGGCCCGGGAAGCGAAAATACAATTTCCCTCCGGTGAAGATAATGCCGCTAGTGCTGCACAAAATCAGAGAGAAGAGGGAGAACCTATTGCTGATAGCGCCGAAATGGCCAAAGCAGCCATGGTGTCCGGAGCTAGTGGACCTGCTTGTGACAACTCCGTGGCCCATCCTGCTGAAGAGAGACATCCTTTCACAGGCGAGCGGCACCATTTGCCATCACAGGCAAGAGCTATGGGACTATCAGCGCGGCGAGTAGCCTACCTGCTAGATGTTTGGCAGCAAATGCTGAACATGATAGCGTTGATGAGGATTTTGTCAATCTCAAGTTGAATGTGTTCTCAGCCTGTTGTGCAGCCAGGAATGAGAACCCGAAGCCCTGTGCTATATCTCTGATCTTGGCATTTCTGCAGGACCAGTTGGATTCTGGAAGTTCACCCTCTATATTGAAGGTATATATATATATATATATATATATATATATATATATATATATATATATATATATATATATTGTACACATGATAGCTGCTTTTAATACCACTATTGAGGGGTGCTCGGTTGGCAAGCACGCCTTAATAACGGGCTTTCTACAGGGTGAGAGACAACCGAATCTCATTCTATGGCAAGTAAGTAGTATGCTAGTATATAAACACGCACGTTTTCCAGATTTTCCATTGCTGTGTTCTCTCCATATTTATGATTCTTTGCTGCCTTGCAGGGCCGTGCACAGGGGGGTGGCCCGGTGGCTAGAGCCACTGCCCCTCTGCCCTCATCAGTTGAGGTGCCCCCTCACTACCTATCCCCGCTAAAAGTGTTCTGTTTCCCCTCCGCTAAAGATCCACCGATTCCGCGAATCTGCTCCATTTCCCGCTCACTACCCAGGAAAGCGGAGACGACAATTGTCCACTTGCTGTTGATGGCCCACTTCTAATGGTAAAAATATATACACTCACCTAAAGGATTATTAGGAACACCATACTTATACTGTGTTTGACCCCCTTTCGCCTTCAGAACTGCCTTAATTCCACGTGGCATTGATTCAACAAGGTGCTGAAAGCATTCTTTAGAAATGTTGGCCCATATTGATAGGATAGCATCTTGCAGTTGATGGAGATTTGTGGGATGCACATCCAGGGCACGAAGCTCCCGTTCCACCACATCCCAAAGAGGCTCTATTGGGTTGAGATCTGGTGACTGTGGGGGCCATTTTAGTACAGTGAACTCATTGTCATGTTCAAGAAACCAATTTGAAATGATTCGAGCTTTGTGACATGGTGCATTACCCTGCTGGAAGTAGCCATCAGAGGATGGGTACATGGTGGTCATAAAGGGATGGACATGGTCAGAAACAATGCTCAGGTAGGCCGTGGCATTTAAACGATGGCCAATTGGCACTAAGGGGCCTAAAGTGTGCCAAGAAAACATCCCCCACACCATTACACCACCACCACCAGCCTGCACAGTGGTAACAAGGCATGATGGATCCATGTTCTCATTCTGTTTACGTCAAATTCTGACTCTACCATCTGAATGTCTCAACAGAAATCGAGACTCATCAGACCAGGCAACATTTTTCCAGTCTTCAACTGTCCAATTTTGGTGAGCTCATGCAAATTGTAGCCTCTTTTTCCTATTTGTAGTGGAGATGAGTGGTACCCGGTGGGGTCTTCTGCTGTTGTAGCCCATCCGCCTCAAGGTTGTGCGTGTTGTGGCTTCACAAATGCTTTGCTGCATACCTCGGTTGTAACGAGTGGTTATTTCAGTCATAGTTGCTCTTCTATCAGCTTGAATCAGTCGGCCCATTCTCCTCTGACCTCTAGCATCAACAAGGCATTTTCGCCCACAGGACTGCCGCATACTGGATGTTTTTCCCTTTTCACACCATTCTTTGTAAACTCTAGAAATGGTTGTGCGTGAAAATCCCAGTAACTGAGCAGATTGTGAAATACTCAGACCGGCCCGTCTGGCACCAACAACCATGTCATGCTCAAAATTGCTTAAATCACCTTTCTTTCCCATTCTGACATTCAGTTTGGAGTTCAGGAGATTGTCTTGACCAGGACCACACCCCTAAATGCATTGAAGCAACTGCCATGTGATTGGTTGATTAGATAATTGCATTAATGAGAAATTGAACAGGTGTTCCTAATAATCCTTTAGGTGAGTGTATATATATACACACACACACACACACACACACACACATGTTAGGGCTGTATGTGTGTGTACTGTGTATAATTATTATGTATATATAAATACACGCACATGCATGTATATATTTAAGAAATATTTGCATGTACTAGATACTATATACTTGGCAAATACATTTTTCCGAAGTTTGTAGGTACAGACATCCGTTGTGGGCGTTCTTGGCAGTTTTTCTGAGGCTTTAATATAGTTCATATTGATATCGGAATTATATCGTATCGACCGAAATATATCGTGATATAAATTTTGGCCATATCGTCCAGCCCTACGGCACACTGTGCAGAATTGCGTGGGGTATGTGGGATGGGGGCATTCTGGGGACTTGTCCAGCACATCTGAGGAAAGTGTTTTACTTTTGGTCACTTTGAACAGATCTTCATTTGACGTTTTATCTCTCCAGGTCTTGCCGATTATAAACCTGAGGCATCTAGTATGGATGGCACTTAGCCGACTCTCTTGATGCCTGTAGGTAGTCCAGCATTTAGCGCCATACAACAGGACGCTCAGATTTTTTCGGATTCTTTCTTTATAGGCAGCCAAGTTTAATTGAAAGCCCATTTTGCCAGTGGTGAAGTAGCCCTTTAAAAGTTCACTGGTGGGGAAGTTTCAGTGAATAAGAGTTTAAATGTATGTTTTTCACTCAAAGCTATGACTTACAAAGACATCATATGATGCATGATTCATATGGAACTCGTACATGCCTCATTCATTATAATTACAAGGAAAGGAGCAACCAGTACATTATCAAAAAGAACACAAGTTTAGACATGAGTAAATGATGGCAGAATTTTAATTTCTGTTTGTGGAATGGATGGATGGCTGGAGAGTACACTTTTGTTTTTCTAAACAAACTCGGGGGATTCCGCTCATGTTGGCCTAGCGACACAGTTTTTCTGCATCTGTGTTACATCCTTTTAAGGGAAAGACATTCCCATTGGAACCTCATTTGACACTACTGTGTTGACACCCCCCCTCACCCATATTCTGTTAATGGTTCACAGGCCAATCTAATGCCTTATGGAATCCATTCTGAGAGAAACCTGCTATAACAAATACCAAGAAACGGTTGATGTTCATGATTTAGAGTGACAAACATTGCTCGCCCCCACGCAAATACATCATCTGTCAAAGATAGGGATGAGTAATAGGCTGACCCCTTCACGGACCATCAAAAACATTCCTTTGACATGGGTGCCTTTAAATGCCAAATGCACATATTCGCTCTCAGACACACACATGATTCCCATTTATTTCATTTTATTAACAAAATAGCTCTGAACATGCATTTCTAAAATCCAAAGAGAGGGTTTTCAAAAATTGGAAATAATTGTACATCGCTGGACAATCCAGCTTGGCACGTTAAATGCATTTTTTCTCCCTCGTTTTCAAACACAGTGACAACATTTATAGAAACACATACCAGCCAGGACAAACAAAGGTCTTATCAAACACATTATTGGTTTGATGATAACTAGGAAAAAACAATAGATTGAAACGCATGCTTTCACACTCACACATACTCATCAGTAAGAAGAATGCCATCACACTTCATTGTGACCTGCTGAGAAGACTTGCTTTCAAAGCGATGTGTCAAACTCTGAAGTAAAGTAGCTTACTACTTCAGTTTCTCCTTCTCAGACAGCTGACAAAAGTATAAGAGAGGTTTTTCTTGAGGATTACCTCGGCTAACCCCGACTCCACACACACTCACATATTAAAAAACGCAAACATAAACACACGCAGTGGTGCACAGATGTGGGGCAGAGGGGTCTCTTATACTCACTCCATCTGGAGCACTCGAATATACAGCTGCTAGAAACTCCAACACGCACCCACACAGAAAAGGTCAAAGTAGTTACATTGAAGAATCATTTTTTGTGTAGAGTTTTCCATTAGAAAGAGTGCTGTGGAAATTCCCCTAAAACATTCCTATTTTCCCTCCCATGCAAAATCTTATTTGAAGGGATCGATTATGACTAAGAAAAAAGGATTCACTGAGCACACTAGGAAATGAACTATTTGACTACAAGTACATACATCAGATTGTTTTGCTTTGCTACAATTAAAGGCAACAAAATCATAAAAAAGTACTACAAAACATATTTTGTAATAATCAAATCATATGGGCACTGTTGGGTCCATGAATTAAAAAAGCGAATAAAAAAAGAAACCTAACTGATGATTAAAAATACAAACAAGTCAAGTCTCACTTATAGAAACCACAAATCTAATGCCACAATCTTCAGCATCAATAAATTGCTGAAATGCTGATATGTAAAGGGATCATCTTTTATTTAATCAAAATTTTTTCACATGCACTCATGCAATCACTCATCCTCAGGTACACGCAAGCGCGCACACACGCAGGCACACACAATGGTGTTCTATGGCGTGTTTTCCTTAGTCCGCATGACTGCATAGTAGCTTGATGTCTTTATTGTGACAAACAGTATTTGGTCTCCCATGGCAATCATCACAAATTGAAAGGCAAAAGTCTCGCAAGTTGGAATGTGGCAGTAAGAGAGAAAATGGAAGACTCTTAACACAGTGCGCATGTGAATGTGTTTCTGTGTATCTTGAATATCTACATTGCACTGTTAAACTCTCAACCTCCATTTGGACCAAGTTAGACCTGCTACTTGGATCTCTTAGAGCCAGAGAATGTACCCAAAAATACATGTTCTGTGAGCTTCTGTCGTGTCAATCTTAATGAAAAATATTTTCATATGCACCTAAATGTACAGGGTTCCCACACTTTGACCAATGAATATCCATGATATTTTCCATGAACTTTTCCATTCACTATTAAATTACTGCATGCACACAGATAAAAAAAACAAAAAAAAACACAATAATAATAATGACTGAACTCAAAAAAGAGTGATTTCTGCCTAAAGAAACAACCAAGACAGCTGAGCAATGAAATTCATTTTCTGCTAATTTTCTTTTCTTTTACATTTTTTTATTTTTTCAGGCCTGGAAATCACACTTTTAAAATTCCATGTTATTTCCAGGACTGTGGGAACCCTGTATATATGTTAATATGGCTGATAAGACTAGACTGCAACTTCTTCTTTCACCAGTAGGGGATAGTACAAGAACAGAGTAGGATGCGGATACATCAACTAAATATCCCAAGTCTTGGTGGCTAGAAAAACTACAGGGATTTCAATACTGAGATTTCTAGAACTGAAACACATTGCACTGATGCCTCTAATACCCATAGCTCTAAGGGTTGACCAAAAATGCACTGAATGTGTTTGTAAATGTTGATTACTACAGCTTATCATCTTATTTCACAGGACTATTCAGTTTTGTTGGGTCTTAAAGACCACAGTGTACCGCCACTGCATTGGTGCATCATTGCATTGTTATAGCATTGTAATTTTAACACTAGAAATAGGAAGACAGCTGGCTTGGAATTAGATTGTAGTGTCATCACTCTTCTGAAGGGATCCGATAGGAAGACTTTCTCACACTGAGTGACTCACTGAATAGTTTCAAACTTTAAAAACGGATGGGTTTTTCTGGATTATGAGGGAATGTTCTTAGAGCTTAATCTTGAGAACTTTTAGGAAGATCAAGAAAAAGGAAGAAAAATCCATCTCATTCTTGGAGTTACTTTAAGGCACTGAAATTATTAAAAAGTATATGCAGCACATTTTCCAATTGCCAATGTCTTTGTAATCTGTGGGATACACACAATATTCTGTGTCTAGAAATGGATGAGAGTGTGCCCACTGAGTGTAATGTTCAGGTATGCGTGCAAATGTCAGATCCAGACAGATGGTTTGCCTTCTCCTGACTTGCTGCTGCTGCTGCTCCCAGCGCTCCCAGATTTCCCATGCTTGGACCGTTGCTTTCGCTCCTTCTGTGGTACTGTGGTGATATTACTCTGAGGCTTCTCATCAATGTCATTGGTGTCATTGAGCTCATCGTGGTTATTGCTAGCATTGTGCTGCAAGGTATAGGCTTGAATTGCCGCCTCTAATTGTATCACGTCTTTGTTGATGGGTGGCGGCCGCACCTCACCTGCAGATGGGAAGTTGTCCTCATTGGAGCCATACTGCTGCTGCTCTTCCTGTGCAATGTTGGCACGGTTCTGCTTGCACGCCATCTTGGCGTTGCTTAGGTCTGTGTATGGCATTGTCTCGGGCTTCACCACAATGTTGTAGCCTGGTGGTGCAGAAGGGGTGTTCCAGGAAAAGGGATAACCAACATAGTCTGCTTCTCTTGCACCACCCCCAACCCCACCTCCTGGTTCACCCTCGCTGAGTGAAGGCCCACCAACTCCGACGGACACGCCCCCTGCCGCAAGCAGGCCAAGCTGGTACTCATCATCAGTGGATGCTGCGTTTCGCTTGCGCAGTACATCGCCGATGGTTCCCACTCCAAGATGAATCATTTCCCACAGGTTTAGCAGCAGGCAAAGGCAGCTGACGGCGTACATTATTCGGAGGAAGATGGTCTTTTCAGTGGGGCGTGAGATGAAGCAATCCACATGGTGCGGGCAGGGCTTATCCGAGCACACAAATATTGGTTCCACGCGAAATCCGTATAACAGGTATTGTCCCGCCAGAAAGCCAGCCTCCAGTGCGGAACGCGTCAGCAGCTGTAACACATACACTCGCATCAGGCCGTCATCTCGGATACGCCGACGGCCATCGTGGCGCATTTTGGGTTTGGGTCGTGGTGGAACCAACTCCCGACGCGTGTTGACTATCTCAGGCACTTCGTAAATCATGGGGTCATCCTCACGTTCCTCTTCCCCGTCCTCGTGTCCTGGGCGATGCTGCCGTGCCCTGAAGTACATCTTTCTTGGTCTGCGCTGGGTGTATTCGCCCCCTGCCGAGTCACCTGCCGCTGGAGCACCGGCCCCTGTGCCGCCCTGCAAGTCCTCGTTGTGGGAGATCTTATTGGCAGCATAGCCCATGTAGAGCAGAGAGGGCATGGCGGACAGGATGATCTGAAAAACCCAGAATCGCACGTGCGAGAGTGGTGCGAAGGCATCGTAGCAGACGTTCTCACATCCCGGCTGGCCTGAGTTGCAGACGAACTTGCTCTGCTCATCGTAGTATATGGACTCGCCGCCCACCGCAGTCAGCACGATGCGGAAGACAACTAGCGTAGTGAGCCAGAGTTTCCCCACCGACGTGGAGTGGTGCTGGATCTCCTCCAGCAGACGAGTCAGGAAGCTCCAGCTCATGACGTCTGATGACAACGGGGCAGACAGCGTCCCACACTGCACAGCTCACAGACTCTGTGAACAAACACACAGAGTTTCAAATATAAATGCAAAGCAATGAAAAGTGCATCTTTTTTTCACTACAGAAGCAAACAAAACTTTAAAAAAAAAAGCAGGGTTTTTTAGCATTATACGCTATGAACGCAAAATGATTAATGAAAATTATAATACATGTTTTGGATATTCAGGTCTTTCACTATTAAAGTAGATATTTGTATTTGAATAATTAAAAATACTATAAATAAAAAATATAACAAAAGAAATGACAGTCTAAGTTTTAGATAAAGTTTTATAAAAACTTCATTATAATATGTGAAATCAAACAGCACTTATCAAAGATGTGGCCATTAATTATTTTCATGTTATGACTGAAAACCTAAAAAATGGCCTTTTTAAAATTATATTATTTGTCTAAATAATAAAAACATAAATTGAATATCAACAGTTTAAAATTAAATTAGATCTCAAAAAATGCAATTTGAAAAATGGACATTAATTTAGGACATTTGCTATATTTAATATATTATATTTAACAGTGTTATTAAATAAGTTAATACATTTTTTATAAATGTATTAACTTCTCGTGAATGTTAGATGAAGGAAAGGTAATCTAAATAATAAAAAGAAATAGCAGTATTAAATATCTAATATTTGAATGCAAACTGAAAAAAAAAAACAATATGTACCAATATATAGTTAATCCATATATAGTTGATTGTGTATTCTGCTAGATATATTGCTTGATAAAAGGTCAACCTAGCGTTAATAGACTCAATGAACGGAACTCTCTCTTTCACACACATACTCAGACACAATTACCTTGAGCAGTGAGCCTGAACCACACAAATCTTCCCTGAGGGAGAACAGCTGTGGTGAGCGGGTGAGAGTGTGACCTCTCTGGTTTGTCTCTGCACGTTCTTGTTCTTTTTTTTTTTTTTTTTGATGAATGTTTGGATTTCTCCATCCAATAAAGCATACGAGGTATTGATTGTTATGACCATATAAGGTCGCATCTGAGCAGTCAAACACAAGGGAGACATGTAATATAATATCTTAGTATAAATCCAAGTATATAGTATATATGTTTGAGAAAGACAGAGAGAGAGAGAGAACTGACTTTTATTTCTTTTTAAAGGTCACTTTGAGAACAGGACCTGACAGGGTTCAATAAGACCAGAGGGTCCAGGGCTTTCCTGTTCCTCCTGCCCAGAAGAGGACCTCAGCAGTGGGCATGCGCTGATGTGTACTAGCCCTTCACCTTTAATCTGCATCTCACTATGCTGGTAGAGGCACTAGGGGTAAGGAACATAGACTTAGAATGTGGCTCATATGAAAGCACACAAACAATGAACACACACATACTGAAAACAAAAAAGATGTACAGAACACGAGACGGATCCACTGGTCACTCTGAAGCATCTGTCCTTGAATGACTGCTGTTGCTGTTATGCCCCATCATCTCACCATCACTTGTTTGTTTCTCTTTCTCTATCACACTCTCTGTCACTCAAGGTTGAAATAGCACTCACTCCCAAAGGGAATAAAGGACTTTGTTTTGTATCTGTGACTGTTGAGCACAAACGGGCATATGCATGCACGCCTAAATAGGGAGTCAACTTACAACCATAAAATAATATAAAATGTTCCCGTGTGTGTATTAGACATACTCGTACAAAATAAATTGCACCTCAGCATTAATATTGTGTTATATTTATGATATGTCAAAAGACAAGACATCCCCTGTGGTTTCATGCCAAGTAAAACAAATCTGTTTTTAATCTGTTTGTTATGCTTTAATGAATTAAAAGCATTACTTAATGAGAGATAAGAGTTATGTAAAAACAACAACAAAACAATTATCATTAGATAATTAATTACTCAAGGATATCTCAAAACATATTTTTGTGATATCTTCCTTTCATAATTTTCCATATACAATATTAAAAACATTCAAAAGTTTGGGTCAGTAATAAATTAATTTATTTTTATTCAACAAGGACAAAGATTAAATCAAAAGTGACAAAGACTTGCATCTTGAATTTGAATTTATTGAAAGTTCAACAATATTTAACAATATTATTGTTTTCACTGTATTTTTCATCAACTAAATGATCAACTAGATGATCAATTGGTAAGCATAGGAGACTTTTAAATACATCTAAAAATCTTACTGACCCAAAAGTTTTGAACAGTACTAGTGTATATGTTTTTCTAAATCGAGAACAAAGCAAACCCAAAACATTTTGTCCTGAATGCATTTAGACATTCCTTCTATAACTGTTGATCCTATTCACTGATTAAAGCCTGAGTCTCCTGTTACTCTTGTGGGTCTCTCTCTCTCTCTCACTCTCTCTCTACACACACACACAGTTCTCATGCCCTGCCCCTTGGCAGGGACAGACAGTGTAGATTCAGCAAAATGCCCCTGTGCCCATGTCAAAGCCAATCTATACCCTTCATCCATCCATCCACACACACACTCTCTCTCTCTCAGTCTGCCATCTCAGATATTTACAGCAGTGTGTCCCAACCTTTTTTGTTTTATGTACCCCCAGAGCTGCATTAACCCTTACCAAAAATTAAACCAGAAATCCTACATTATAATGTAGTGCATATCAGTTAGCATTTTATTAGTATTATTACATGACCAGATCATAAAACTGAAAGAAAGAAAGAAAAACATTTATTTGTTGACAGTCCTAATATAATTTAAGCTGTAATTTGAAAAACATTGTTTTATATATATCATTTTTACAGGAATAGTTTTTCGTTCATTCATTCGTTCATGAATAAATAACATTTTTGTTACCCTTTGACAGCTCTAATGTTATTAAAACTACTGTAATTTTAATAATATTGTTTTATAGGTTTGGAAAAGCAAAATTAATCCCATGGTTGGAATTCACTGGATCATAGCAGAGGCACATAATACAACACATGCCACATATACTGAGAGACATAATACAACACATGCCATATCTACTGAGAGTGAGAGACATAAGGCTAAAGTCCCATCCTGTTCACAAAAATACTGACTTCAAGTCAAGTCAGGTCTAACGGCACTGATGTATTCGCCTTTTAAGTCACACAAGCACACGCCGTGAAAGTTGTACTCACACATGCTTGACATTCTGTCTTTTGTGCTTTTCCTTGTCTGCTTTCCCTCTTCTCATTTCTGCATCCTTCTCTTTTGAAGAGCAGTCTTGGAGATCAGAGACCACTGACCTTACAGCAACACCAGAGACCCACACACACACACTGTATGCGTGTACACGAGCATGTGTTGCCATGAAGAATGCGCAAGGGGGAGACTCTCAAAAGTGCACAATACCCCTTTTTACCCCCAAAAACTGGGTCAGAGAGGGTTGTGGTTTGAGGGGGGAGTGTTATGGTTTTGATGTAGGAGGCTGGGTGGGTTAATATCCTTGACGGCAGGGGAACAGACAATGATGAGGGGAGAACAAGAGAAGAAAGCCAAAATCATGGATGATGTTCAGCCTGTAACAAGAAACCAAGATTGCCGCAACCTCCTTCCTCTACACACACACAAACACAAAGATATGCACACTTGTCACAGATAAGTGAGTAAGCAATATCTCTCCCATAACCTTATCGCCTTCCCCCTCTACTTCCTTTCTAAAGCCTCTCTTTCTCTCTCGCACTTTCACAGCACACTGCTGGAAGGAAGGGAACTTAATGCTTGCTCTTCTATTCATCTGCCCATCTTTGGTCATGGCTTAAATTAGAGCTTCCAGCGATCTCCAGCGCTTACATTCTTATCCAAACCCTGTTTTCCCCCTCGTTCTTATCTCTCCCCACTCTCTCTTTATGTGTTTCTCTCACAGTAAGGAGTGAGGAGAGATTACAATCACAGGATTTCACAGCTACTTCCACAGACAGTCAGTGAGAAAAATCTCATTAAAATTCGACACACATTCCCTAAGTGTGATAAGGAAACAATCATTTAATATGAGTACATTAGTTTGTAGAGAGAGAGAGAGAGAGAGAGAGGCGTTCCTGTGTTGGAATGTTCAATGAAAACATTTTCCCAGTAATTATGATTCGTTATGGAAGAAGTTTGTTGTAGATTTTGGCTCGGAGATCAATGTGAAGGACTTACCAGTTAAGTCAACATGAAATGTGATTAATTTATGACAGAATCTGAAAATAGTCCCTTGTTCTGTGCTTGTAACTTTTTGGGTGAATTATCTATTTAAATCACCAACAAGAAGCTCCTAAAAGCAGGCGATGCAAAAATACTTTAAATTCAGTTGCTAAGTTAAAAGTTTAAAACAATTCTTGCACAGTGTGTTTACACTCTTTTCAGTGATTATATATACATATATGTATATATTTACTATAAAGAAAAACAGTAATTTGAGGTGGAAATTTGACTACACTGGTTGCAGTACAAATTGACTCAATAAAAAGAAGTACTTCATTATGTTATCAAACTACACTGATCACGCAGTCTGTTTCATGCTGTAGATTTAGCGCTGTTGCAATTATTTATTATTATACTTATTCAGTAGTTCAGGAAACTGTTAGAGTATTTTACTACAGTACTCCGCATTAAGAACTCGGTTACTGGGACTGAGTGACATAATTAAATCAGTTATGATTACCAAGATTGGTTACGGTTCCCAAAATCCCCAACCCTACTAAGAGGACAGTGTGAATTTTAAATGTATTTGTTCATGTTGTGAATTCTTTATGTTTTATCTCTTATTGTCCGTAATTTATCCGGTTAATGTGTTATGGAAAACGCACATTATACAGTTAGCAGATAGTTTACATCGCAGATAGTTTACATCCTTGCTTTCTGTGTATTCTAAGCATATATATGAGTTGATAACTGTTGATATTGTTTCATTCGTGATTTACTATTAAATCATAACAGTATGTAGACAAGTTATTTATTTTTGTTTGATTTGTTTATTACAGAAACTACCTCAGTTGTATACTGTCATGTGTACAAGGTTGAAACTTGTAAAAGGTGGAAACGAAATGTGATTTCGTTTCCACTCCTCCACTCCTTCCACTCCTCCTCCTCCTCCTCCCTGATAAGAGTGCTGAAGTGGTTAACACCATTAAAGAACTGGCATTCAAGGGCAATCCCCAACACTTCACAGCACAAGCATTTGTATGCAGGCAGTTGAGTTTTTTGCCCAGAAATATATATTTGATATGCACCAGTTCGAGCTGGCTATAAATTTAATTGTACGGCCTACTATGCACTCAAACACATTGTAAAAACCTAAATTTTGTGTTTAATCATCCAAAGTGAACCATTTGCCTACGTTATGTTCATAGATGATGACTACTGTGGTTGAATCAGTTTTAAATTAGTCTTGAATATATATGCTTGCTGATCGGAGGGAAATACTTTGCATATGATTATGTATGTATAGAGGGGAGGTGTACTGGAGTGTAAACATAATGTGTTGGAGCACAGCTTGAGGCATTTGTAAGCATCATGAATACACAGTTAGAATACACATAAACCCTACTAAATACATAACTAAGAAGACAGAGAGAGAGGTTGTCATACCTCTACCTCCCCAGGCATCCCAGCACCCGCCTGTGTACCTAACACTTTTTAATTAGTGGTGGGAGGGCAGATATTTAATTAGTGTTAAGAAGGCAGACAGCGCTGTGAAGAACAAATTGGGAGGTGTGTAGGATTAAAATGTTTGCTGTTACGATATGAGATAAATGCGGCGTCTATTTTGGGATCATAAACCTATCATGGAATTATTCTGACGGAAAGTCTTATATAATTCCTACATGAATAAACGGTAACAAAACTTTCATTTTAAATCTTAATGTTGTGTCATACCTTTAATATAGACCCCAAAGACCTAAAGAAGGAAACCCAATAACATCCATGGACACAGATTCTACATGTTTGGGGGTGAAAAAAATCCCACAAATTTTGCACACACAGCAACAAACATTTACCAACATTTGGTGTGGTTGCTTGCAAACATGGTGTGCTCATTAAGAGACAAAAAAACCTAGCTGGAGTTTATTGCTGGAGCTCATTACCTATTATGTCTATAATCGCTGATAAAACTCACAGCACAGCCGTTAATCATATAAACTGTCTAGAAGCTAAATTAGTGGCAGGATGTTAAAATTTTAGTGTCTAATTATAGGCCATCAGTGTATTCAATCATAAAATATTAATTTAATGATTAATTAAAACATGAATGTTTAGTAACACGATGCAGAAACACACTACAGACTTTCTCTTTTATATCTGCAAGAGGCTATTGATATTTCCATTGTTTATTTTATATTCCATTTATAAGGCACTAACATGGGCTATTTGATTCTCCTCACTAACTCAAATCTTTTCAGTGCATTCACTAAAAAAATCCCATTTATTTGTTTAATGGCCCACATTGTTATGTTGAGTTTTAATCACAAATTGTTTGGCCCAAAGATTCCAAAAGCCTGAATCTCAAGACGCTTTTAGTGCTGCTAGGTCAAAACATGCAATGCTGACAGAATCTTTCTCAGTTTAAGTGGAGCCTAAATTAAGGAGCATATACACTGAATAGCTTTGCACACAATCAGTAGGTTTATCAAACTAATAATACACTCCTTTACAGACCACCCTGCAAGATATATGCAATGTTCGTCTTTAAAATTATGACAGAGAAACACAGAAAGGGTAAAACGTAAATACTGAGAAATTTCACAATTCGATTCCGATTCACAAACTTGCGATTTGATTACATTTCACAACAATAAAAAGTGTAGGCCCGGGACTTGATTTTTGATATTGCTGTGATCTCATGTGAGTGACAGGTTGTCCCGCCCTCGCACTGGTGAACACGTCATCAGAGAAGAGAAGTCGTTATAGAGATGGAACTTATTTTGATGAAAGATTACATGGGCACATGAATAAAAAATTTAAAAAAGATGTGCATGGATAAGTCATTGACTAAGTGTATCAGGGCCTTAACTCAGGAGTAAACGCACAGACACACATACACATTCTCTCTTGCTCCCTTTCTTGGTCTCTCGCCACAGTCAGCTTTAAACCTTTAGAAATTCATCAAAAAATGACTTTAGAAAACCAAAGATTTCATCTCAACATTTATTTATGAGTTCAAAAGAAGTAAATGATAACCCTCCACAGGAAACTTATTTACACTTGAACAGTATGAAATGAAGTGAGATATGTTGACTATAGCAGGCACCTCCATACTAAAACTGGAAGATTAATCAAAATGCCTTCAGGGGAAACATAGCTGTTGATTACATCATGAAAATACCTCATAAATGGCAACATTTGAGTCAGCTAAATGTGCTTTTTTTTTTTTTTTAAAGGAAGACTGTTTTTCATACTGACATCCTGACAACTTACTGACAGGCTTTTAGAATTGCATATAGGAGTTGAAATTATGAAGGTGTTAACGGGAGAGGGAGTGAGAGAATGAAAGGAGATATATTGAGCACAAGTGTGAAAGGGAGGGGTAGGCATGCTGAAAAGGTGAGATAAAGAGAACTGGCAGGAGTGTACAATGCACAAAATGAAGAGAAAAAAGAGGAGAAGAACGAGGAAGATGCAAATTCTCTGATGCTTGAGGCTGTGTGGTCCACGTTTAGAGTCACACTTAAAGCAAATATATCTATGTATAAATTTAGTGACTCATCTGTCATTAATCTTTATTAATAATCTTAATTAATAATATTTTTCATTTAAAAGAGGGCCGCAGATAAGAAGTGAGAGGTGTGGCAGTGGGTGCTCTCATTAAGGATAATTCAAGATCTTTTGGTGGGGAAACATCTGCTCAGTTTTAGCTAATGTTGGGGTAAAGTGATTAGTGATCCCCTACGGGAGTTCTGCAAGTCACACACACAAGTGTTTACACATTTCTGGTGCGTTTGTGTTCCACTGTTGTACATCTAATATGCTGAATCCCCTCAGAGACACTGTTAATTAAACAGACAGACTGGCATGTCCTGTTGAAGCTCTGAGAGAAGCTGGAAGTGTATAATGTATCACTGCATAACTATGTGAATAGAGTGTGCCGATACCTGGAAAGAGATGCTGGATGAAAAATCAAGCATGCGGTATAAAGCTGTGCTGAGAACTTGCAGAGACAGGATGTGACATAAGAGAAAAGACGGCTCCACAAAGTAATGAAAAGAAATCAACACAACCTTCTATCACTTTGTTCTGGCTAAGTGCAAGATAAACAAACATATGAAGTGAATAGTGATTTGAGGGGTTATGGCTAGAAGGGATACAGCAACGGCCGGAAGTGAGGCAAAATCTCACGATAAAATAACAATAAATAAATGTGCTACTTATCAGATTGTGTTTCATTAATGTCTACACCTACCCCAACCCTAAACCTACCCTTACAATAATGCGAATACAGTAATTAAATGACGCAATATTGATGTGAGCATACCCAGTGGCCTTAGCTGTATCCCTTCTAGTCTTTACCGATTTCCGATTTGAGGCCGGTTCTTTATAATGACTCTTAGGGGTAAAACAATTACCGGTATTATCACGGTTAGTATTATCGTTTAAAATGTAATCATCATTAAAACCGTGTTTGATTTTGAAAACTCGCTGTAAATCCTATCCAGCCAGCATCAGCCTGACACGTTCTTTTTATACAAGAAAACATGGCGGAATGCAGTGACAACGCAAAATATGAGGTGTGGTCATACTTTTCACTCCCATTGGCACTTTTTGGAATTGCGCTCTCACGCTAATTTGCCCTGTTTAGTAAATCTGGCCCTTAGTGTTTAATGTTTTGTTATGTTAGTTTAGAAGAGTTTCTCTTCTGTTGGTTTTTCATACGGTTACCATCGTGGTGACGAGTGGAGCACAAACTTAGTTTGAGAACTATTATTTGTTAAATGTTTTATATTGCTGTCCTCATTCAGCAAGTGCTATGTTAATGCTATCAAATTATCATGTCACCAATTAGCAAGGTAGCATTTATTGAATTAGAGCTAGCCAAGTTTCCACTACTAAGAACATATTTACATTGTGATTAAATTATATAATTATTAGCTTACTCAAATATTTCAAGTTCAAAATAAAAATCTGCAAGTTCTGCTTACTTAAACTTTAAATTTCTTAACTTAAAAAAATGTATGCAACTTATTCTTTTTATTGTTACTTTTTGAAAGAAGTTAGGCATAATTAATAATAATATCTTGTCAGTTGTTAACTCACTGAGCTGATTCACAAAAAAATCGTCTAGACAATATGATCACTACAACAATATTATTATTATGCTAATTTTATTTGTTGTTTGTTGATTTTCAAATATAAAACTTGTTGAAATGTTTTCAGTGTGTATCAGTTCTTTTTGAAAATGTTCATCTTATTTGAACAATACTGTTCCATGTATGGTCTGTCTGTTGTTTTCATTGTGTTTTTGGTTGAAGTTCCTGTGACCTAGTTTTCCCCAGTCTGTCTAATTAGTTATGTCATTCACCTGTGTCTTGTTAATCATCTTGTTATCATCTCATTTGCTCTGTGTATTTAGCCTTCAGTTATCCCTCAGTGTTGGTCCGTCTACGTTAATGTTAAACTGGTTTATGTGGATCTATGCTAGGTTCCTGAGTTTTTGTTATTAAAGTCCCTGGTTCTAGTTCTTCATCGTCTATGTGAGCTTTCATCACCATGTTATATAACAAATACTGATAATTGTGATAATTTTGGTCACTATAATCCTGATATGAAAATTTCATGCCGTTTCATCTTTAATGAATCTGATTCAGATATCTGTCCTAATCAAACTCATGAGGCTTACTGGTCTGAATCATGGTCTGATTCAGTCAGACTGACTGAATCATTGACTGAATCAGCTCAGTGAGTTAACAACTGACAATATATTATTATTAATTATGTCTAACTTAAAATGAGCCAAGGACGGTTCCTTTCAAAAAGTAACAATAAAAATGTAAATTTGTATGCTCTCTATTATATATACATTAGGTTTTATTAATCCAAAAGCATTTAATGTATAATTCTGATGTTATGCCACTATAATGGAAATATGACATCCATTTTAAATTCAGCGTACACTACTATTTAAACGTTTGGATCAGAAGAAATTATTTTATTCAGCAAGGATGCATTGACAGTAATTCATCAAATAAGCCACACAACCATTTTAAACATTGAGAATTATAAGAAATGTCTATTTTTTTCAGAACACTTTTGAACAGTCATGTATTTACTTTACTTTTTTCACACAGCAAAGGGTCCATTTTTTTCACAGTACTTCCTGTCTCACAGCAATGAGGCCATTATTTTAGGACCACATCACTCCAACAACAAAACTGTACGGCAAAGCAATGAGAACAATGGTGGACTTGTGGTTCAAAATAACTAGCTTCACAAACATTACACTAGGAAGTGCAAGTGTAATGTGTGTGTATAAGTGTGTTTGGAAAGCCCAGCAAAGGCAGTGTGCTCTTTACAGCTGAGCTCCTTCAGGCAGAAGATTTAAATGGCATAATTCACATTATTTAACAGAAAACACACACACACGCGCACACACACACATTATGCATCCAGGCAGTTTTTGTAGCTTTCTCCTTCAGTTGCTGAGTCCATTTTTAAGACAGCAGTGAGGTGACAGAGGGAATCCAGAGGCAAGAGGAGAATGCCAGCACAAGTGCTCCAGAGAAGCATTTTTATAAATGAATGCAATAATAACATTGCCCAACATTTCTATGAATGGTAATGTACTGTGATGAAAAAAAAAGAAGTGACCTGCAGAGATGTCATTTTTAAACACAGAGAGGACAGAGCATGGGTGAAGATAACAGTGTATATTTAAAATGGAGAGGTCAAATCAAACCTCACTCTCGCTCTCTCATCTATCTATATAAACACACACATCCACACAAACACTGGAGCTTATTCATCAAACCATGCAGAAATTGTAAATGACTTGGGGGAAGAGAGACAGGCTGCTCTGAATACACACACACTACATCCATTTACATACACAATACTGCTCTCATTCATACACGTTTTACAGAAAAGGCCAGTATTTCACACTATAATCCTCAAACACACATGTACATCATACACACGTATGCTTCATCTTAATATAGAGAACTGTTAAAGAAATGGATTACAGGCGGTATATGTATGTTTCTATGTAAAAGGGTGAATGGGATTAATCTCCCCAGCAACCCTTCCCCCAATCCCTTCTTTCTCTCAGCTCTCCCTCGTCCCTTATTCATCTGTTCATCTGCGCCTGTGTGTCACTGTTAACTTCTAACATCCTCTTCCTCTCGCCTTCACCATCTTTTCCATCTAACTGGATATTTGGGAGTTATGCAAAGCATGTCTGCTGGATTGGTAGCTTCTCTGCTGAACAGTGTAAATCAAATTACAAACATTACACTTTTTCCAAAACCCTGATTAGCCCTTCATCCACTTTTTCCAGTTTCTTACTGTTTCATGACAGGCACCTATTGATGATGCAATGAATGACCAGTGTAAGCAAATCTCAAGAAGGTGTGCAGTTCAGCAGAAAATATGAATCGATGAATGAAATTAATAAAAAATGAGCTGAGATGTGCAACAAAGTAAAAGTTTGGGGTTGCTAAGGTACTTTAATGTTTTTGAAAGAAGGATTCTTTGATGAATAGAAAGTAAAAAAATAAAAAATAAAAATCTTCTGTAATATGTGACCCTGGACCACAAAACCAATCATAAGGGTCAATTTTTTTAAATTGAGATTTATACATAATCTGAAAGCTGAATAAATAAGCTTTCCATTGATTTGTTAGGATAGGACAGTATTTGGCCGAGATACAACTATTTGAAAATCTGGAATCTTAGGGTGCAAAAAATCTAAATATTGAGAAAATCGCCTTTAAAGTTGTCCAAATAAAGTCCTTAGCAATCAATATTACTACTACGAATATTTTTTTTATATATTTACGGAAGAAAGTGTATCTACATAGAACATAATCTTTACTTAATATCCTAATGATTTTTGGCATAAAAGAAAAATATATAATTTTGACCCATACAATGTATTGTTGGCTATTGCAACAAATATGACTGGTTTTGTGGTCCAGGGTCACATATTATAAATATCTTAACTGACACTTGTAATTCTGATTCTTACAACTTCCAGCACGCAATGTTGTAATTTCCTATGGCATTACTTGTGAAGTGAAATGTCACTCTATTGTACTTCATTTACCAAAACTATTTTTACTTGCATTTGGCACTTTTTAATTTCGGACCCTGCTCACGTCTTTCGCCTTCATCATCCCTATCTCACCCTAGATGTCCATTATCATCTGCTGCTCCACCCTGACCTCGAGTTTGCCTCCCTGATCATTATTCAGCCACCATAGACAGGCACTGTACTCTAATAAACCAGGAGGAACAGTTAATGAATATACAGTATATGTGCATGTCTATGAGCCTCTGACATAGTGTTGGCTTGTTCTGCAATGTAAAAAATTGGTTAATTATGGGTAGAATCTAATATTAAATTCTAAAACATGTACACAGTATACACTCACCTAAAGGATTATTAGGAACACCATACTAATACTGTTTGACCCCCTTTCGCCTTCAGAACTGCCTTAATTCTACGTGGCATTGATTCAACAAGGTGCTGAAAGCATTCTTTAGAAATGTTGGCCCATATTGATAGAATAGCATCTTGCAGTTGATGGAGATTTGTGGGATGCACATCCAGGGCACGAAGCTCCCGTTCCACCACATCCCAAAGATGCTCTATTGGGTTGAGATCTGGTGACTGTGGGGGCCATTTTAGTACAGTGAACTCATTGTCATGTTCAAGAAACCAATTTGAAATGATTCGAGCTTTGTGACATGGTGCATTATCCTGCTGGAAGTAGCCATCAGAGGATGGGTACATGGTGGTCATAAAGGGATGGACATGGTCAGAAACAATGCTCAGGTAGGCCGTGGCATTTAAACGATGCCCAATTGGCACTAAGGGGCCTAAAGTGTGCCAAGAAAACATCCCCCACACCATTACACCACCACCACCAGCCTGCACAGTGGTAACAAGGCATGATGGATCCATTCTCATTCTGTTTATGCCAAATTCTGACTCTACCATCTGAATGTCTCAACAGAAATCAAGACTCATCAGACCAGGCAACATTTTTCCAGTCTTCAACTGTCCAATTTTGGTGAGCTCGTGCAAATTGTAGCCTCTTTTTTCTTATTTGTAGTAGAGATGAGTGGTACCCGGTGGGGTCTTCTGCTGTTGTAGCCCATCCGCCTCAAGGTTGTGCGTGTTGTGGCTTCACAAATGCTTTGCTGCATACCTCGGTTGTAACGAGTGGCTATTTCAGTCAAAGTTGCTCTTCTATCAGCTTGAATCAGTCGGCCCATTCTCCTCTGACCTCTAGCATCAACAAGGCATTTTCGCCCACAGGACTGCCGCATACTGGATGTTTTTCCCTTTTCACACCATTCTTTGTAAACTCTAGAAATGGTTGTGCGTGAAAATCCCAGTAACTGAGCAGATTGTGAAATACTCAGACCGGCCCGTCTGGAACCAACAACCATGCCACGCTCAAAATTGCTTAAATCACCTTTCTTTCCCCTTCTGACATTCAGTTTGGAGTTCAGGAGATTGTCTTGACCAGGACCACACCCCTAAATGCATTGAAGCAACTGCCATGTGATTGGTGGATTAGATAATTGCATTAATGAGAAATTGAACAGGTGTTCCTAATAATCCTTTAGGTGAGTGTATGCTTACACTAACACACAGGTACTTCTAATGGTGTGGTGGAACATGTGCTGCTAAAAAGAAAAGGAAAATGCCTCATGATTCAAAGTGGCCAGGATTGTGCAATATCAAGAAATACACACACACAAACAAACACTTAGAGAGATTATGGTATTGATTGCTGTCATTTCTGGAGCTCTTGTATTTATTAGACTGCTGTTAAATTAATGAGAGTCAAAGTGATAATCGTTACCGGTTACACAAACACACTTAAATGCACACACATGCTAGAATCTGGAAACCAGTATTAGTATGATAAATATAATAATTAATACAATATAATCTTTTTGTAGTGATACACAAGCAAGCATTAGACATTACATTTATGATATATCACCTCCTAATAACAGATTTAGTTTAAATTGCTTATAATACTGACCAAATATCTATGCTCAGAGCCACTGGATTAAATCCTTACAGCCTAAGCGTTTTCTGTCTAAATGATTAGATAATTATTTTTTTATTACAACATTAAGCCTATATATTTTGCATACAGAATGACATAAATAAATGATCCATAAAAACCAACTGAGCTTTTGATTTGCGAGTATAAATGAGGAACTTTAAAAGCTGCACTGTACATTGGCTACTGACCTGAGAAGCCATTTCTGTCACTCCGTGAATTTTTGACCAACGAGGCTGATGAGACACAATGGAGAAAAAAAAGATTGTTGCTGTTGTAGTCAATCAACAAGTTACTTAAGTCATTATATTTTTGTTATATTTCTATATATTTACGAAATGCGACAATAAATCCATGCGTGAAAAGCAGAGAAAAAAATAAATACTACTTTTACCATTGTTTCCTAGTTTTCTACCAGTGTGATAAAGCTTAATTTTAATTACTGTTTTATTAAAATACAACAAATCCTATTTGTGAATGCATATCTTTAACATTGTCATACCAGTCAAAAGTTTGGGGTTATTAAAATAAGTGCTTTTTCTTTTTACTTTCTTTTAATCGAAAAATCCAGAAAAATAATGTATTCCACCAAAATATTAATCAGCACAACTGTCTTCACAGTTGACAATAATGAAAAATGTTTCTTGAGCAGCAAATCATCATATTAGAGTGGTTTCTGAAGGGTCATGTGACACTAAAGACTGGAGTAATGAAGGACATATATCTATCATGGAAAACACTCTGCAGTGTTCGCACCACATGATATTTGGTCGCACCACATGATATTTTTAAATTCACTCAAAATTTACAGGCATAGAATTGGCCACCTAAACAAAACAAGCTTGATTCCCACAAAAGGTCACTATGAAATTTATAATAAAAATATATATTTGTAGAAATAACTTAATATTCATTGTTTTTTTGAGGTCGCACCACATGATATCCAAATGTGGTAACACCATACCAGCCATTAAAAAGGTAATTTTTTTCCAAATTTGAAAGAGTTACAAACCTGCTTGCTGCTTTAATGGGTCCTTGGCAAATTGGTATATGATGCAACTTCCTGTCTCTGAATGGATTTCAACTTAAAGTTTCTTGATGGACGCACCACATGATATTTCATAAAACGGATATCCTTGGACAATGTTTGTTTGTATATTATGAAAAAAATAAAAAAACAAATGCTTTGCAATTTTGTGCAGGATTATAAAACACTTTGGAAATCATGCCAAATAGTATAGAAAATAAATTTGAATAAATTTAGAGTCATTTCAAAGATGTTTCCAAAACAGAAGTTATGGCCGGACGGTCACACCACATGATATTTTGACACTTTAAATAACAGAAAAATGACAAATAACTAATGTTTTTTGAAAAATTACAGTGAGTACATACATGGGAGAGGTACTACATATATATGGTATCTTTTTAAGCATTTAAACCAGTTTTTAACTGGTTAGAAAATGTAGGCGTCACGTCATTGACCCAAATAAATTTGGAAGTGTTGTTTACTTATTGTCTTTGCATTCGTTTTCTTGAGATATAGTCTTAAAATCTCATCACATTCATCTGCAAATACACAACCTGGGTAATATACTTTTCCTTTGTTGTGGAGCATCACTGCCGCTGAATAGCGATGCAGAAAACAATGCTGTATACACACACAATTAATCACACACAGTGAGTGAATTAACTCAGGGGAACTGTTAACATTACCTCAGCTCACCTCATTATCTCTCTTTTACTCTCCTTATGGTCTCGCTCTCTCTTCTTTCTTGGTCTGACCTCTACTTCTCACCCATGTTTATTCATTTCTTCATACTGATCTTTCTTGCTTTCTATGCTACCTGGTATTAACATCTGTCTCAGTTGATCAGATCACAAGTGGACAGATTTCACTTACACTTTAAGTAACATGAATCTCAAATGCATCTTTGATGAATACATATACAACATTTGGTGTTCAGCTAGTGAAGTACAAAACATGTTTTGGAGCAATGATTGCATTACGAGTTATGCTGACATTGGCACTACAGCTATAAACAGTGTTGTGTTCGTCATGTCACAGTGAAGAAAGGATTTAGTGAAGGTTCACAATCACGGTTTTGCGGAGGCAAGTTCAGCAAAACTGCACTGGGTTTGACATATTCTGCCCTGCAGATTAAAGAAACAAAAAAAACCACACACACTCACACAACAATTCTCTTTTAGACCATGTGGATAAACGTGGCCAAAAACCTGATATTCCAGACACGTTGGAAATACTTTCCCCTGCACAGCTTGGCATCATTCACACAGTTGTAAACAGTGGAGATACACTAGCTGTTGTCTTGACCTCAAGCTCTAGTCACTGTTCGAAAACACACAGCACCGGTGTGTTGACTGGTGTCATGACTGGTGACTGGTGTCATCATCTTCTAGTAGGTACTGCAGGAAAGCCCTTGAACACAAAGCCATGAATGCTAACTGGGAGCTGTTGAAGTAGGACAATAATATTTACCGCTATTTTCCACCCTTGTACTTACTGCACAATATAACACCTACAATTCAGGTCTCAAACTATTCTCTGCACTTTAGGAAGGTAAATGATAGTCACATCAAATCCCAAATCCGTAGACTCCAGCATTCAGATCCGACTCTTACTAACATGAATTATGTATAAACTTAGTGTGCCATCATGCACATTGACTGCTTAGTCTAATCCACGGCTGAAGCATATTAGTGCTGCATCTGCTTGTTATATGACATATTAACGCTTCTGCAAGTGCTTTTACTGTACCTTGCTCTATGCCTCCATAATTGTGTCTGAAATTGTTAAAATCTTATGCTAAAACGTCTCAAATCCATTTTTATACATATTTTTATAATCCATATTTGAACCTTGATTTAACCTGATTTTGGCAGTGTTTACACTGCAAGTCTTAATGCATATCTGATCTTTTGACCATATCCAATTTTTTTGGCCCTTCTGTTTGAATTCACTTTAGACACGTATCTGATATCTGTGTTTACATTAATTCCCGCCCAAAGTGATCGTCGTGACCGCACATGGTAGACCCTAAAATTAGACATGGACAGATGAACGGACATAGACTAAAAAATAACTGTAATTTTTGCTTGTTATTCTATCTACAGCTCATTAGATCTAGAATTCTGAAGTGAAATAAAGTAGCGCTGTTAGGTTAACTTTTAATGAATTTGAATTAATGACAGAGAGTGCAAGTAGCCTAATAGTGAAGCTTGTTGGTTTAATTTCAGTGAAGTTATCACCTCATTGCTGAGAAATATAAAGTACCTTTCAGTAGTGAAGCTGTATTATTTATAAAACTCACGGGGCAAAGTAGGAATGGGCGATATGGACTTAATTTATCACAATATTTTCTGGTATTTATTGCGATAACGATATCAATGACGATATACAGTTGCTGGTCATATAATTAGAATATCATCAAAAAGTTGATTTATTTGACTAATTCCATTCAAAAAGTGAAAATTGTATATTAATTCATTACACACAGACTGATATATTTCAAATGTTTATTTCTTTTAATTTTGATGATTATAACTGACAACTAAGGAAAATCCCAAATTCAGTATCTCAGAAAATTAGAATATTGTGAAAAGGTTCAATATTGAAGACACCTGGTGCCACACTCTAATCAGCTAATTAACTCAAAACACCTGCAAAGGCTCAGTCTAGTTCTGTAGGCTACACAATCATGGGGAAGACTGCTGACTTGACAGTTGTCCAAAAGACCATTGACACCTTGCACAAGTAGGGCAAGACACAAAAGGTCATTGCAGAAGAGGCTGGCTGTTCACCGAGCTCTGTGTCCAAGCCCATTAATAGAGAGGCGAAGGGAAGGAAAAGATGTGGTAGAACAAGTGTACAACAGAAGTGTACAAGCAATAGGGATAACCGCACCCTGGAGAGGATTGTGAAGCAAAACCCATTCAAAAATGTGGGGGAGATTCACAAAGAGTGGACTGCAGCTGGAGTCAGTGCTTCAAGAACCACTACGCACAGACGTATGCAAGACATGGGTTTCAGCTGTCGCATTCCTTGTGTCAAGCCACTCTTGAACAACAGACAGCGTCAGAAGCGTCTCGCCTGGGCTAAAGACAAAAAGGACTGGACTGCTGCTGAGTGGTCCAAAGTTATGTTCTCTGTTGAAAGTAAATTTTGCATTTCCTTTGAAAATCAGGGTCCCAGAGTCTGGAGGAAGAGAGGAGAGGCACACAATCCACGTTGCTTGAGGTCCAGTGTAAAGTTTCCACAGTCAGTGATGGTTTGGGGTGCCATGTCATCTGCTGGTGTTGGTCCACTGTGTTTTCTGAGGTCCAAGGTCAACGCAGCTGTATACCAGGAAGTTTTAGAGCACTTCATGCTTCCTGCTGCTGACCAACTTTATGGAGATGCAGATTTCATTTTCCAACAGGACTGCACACAGTGCCAAAGCAACCAGTACCTGGTTTAAGGACCATGGTATCCCTGTTCTTAATTGGCCAGCAAACTCGCCTGAACTTAACCCCATAGAAAATCTATGGGGTATTGTGAAGAGGAAGATGCGATATGCCAGACCCAACAATGCAGAAGAGCTGAAGGCCACTATCAGAGCAACCTGGGCTCTCATAACACCTGAGCAGTGCCACAGACTGATCGACTCCATGCCACGCCGCATTGCTGCAGTAATTCAGGCAAAAGGAGCCCCAACTAAGTATTGAGTGCTGTACATGCTCATACTTTTCATGTTCATACTTTTCAGTTGGCCAAGATTTCTAAAAATCCTTTCTTTGTATTGGTCTTAAGTAATATTCTAATTTTCTGAGATACTGAATTTGGGATTTTCCTTAGTTGTCAGTTATAATCATCAAAATTAAAAGAAATAAACATTTGAAATATATCAGTCTGTGTGTAATAAATGAATATAATATACAAGTTTCACTTTTTGAACGGAATTAGTGAAATAAATCAACTTTTTGATGATATTCTAATTATATGACCAGCACCTGTAGATTTAGTACCATTCCCCATGTTTTTGGCTATAAGTGAGAGCTGCACACATTCTTGAGAGCCTCAGAAAAACAAACAATGATCTAAAGTAAAACATACCCATCATCAAATAGGCTCCTATAATAAATTACATAAAAGAATAAAAAAAATAAAAAAATAACAGTAAATATCCAAACACCAGCCTTTTCAGAAATGAAAAAATACTTTTCTTTTGTAAAAGTGCAAGTCATGTTTAAATAGTGCAACTGTGATGAAAAACATCACACAATACAAACAATAATAATTCAAATCAATGACAAGTTTAAAATATAAACACAATTCTGTATTTATTCATATTCTCATGGTGCAAACAGCAAAACCCCAACCATGACTTCAGACTACAAAAAAAAAATTGCAAATAATAATTTAATGATAGAATTGAAGTAATTTGAACTAAAACTTGGTAATCATGTGTGAATGAAAAAGTATGAATGCATATTTGTCATTTTAACTGAATTTAGGACTGGTAGTGGAGCTTAAGACATTGTTGGTCAATCAGTGTTTATGTAAAAAAACTAACAAAAAAAAACAGTAATACTGATAAGATAATAATACAAAAAATTCTATAACTAATAACAATATAAACCACACTAAGGATTGATGAGCTGATGAATATTAATCACATTGTCAGCATTCGCTCGAACTGATTTGCTAAAATAAAAACAGGGACAGGTGAGCGTCAGCCAATGAGATTGCCATAGTTGTTTTCGCTATGCACGTGGGCTGCGAATGGTTCGCGTCATCAACTAGGCTTTATCGTTATTATTGTGGGAAGACTAATTCTTATTGTAAGGAGAATTTTTACCGGTATATCGCAAACAATAAGACATCGCCCATCCCTAGGGCAGAGGTGGAAAAGCAGCTCCTGAATGTTTCTGTGTGTGCGCTCAATTTCATTCCTTTATATAAAGTTCCCACCTTGATAAAAAAGCTGCGAGTGTATACCGGCATGTCTGCTTCATAATACATAAAAAATATCTTTGTGGGCAAACGTGTTGCCCTTGCCTTGTGGTGGTTTGGAATTCAAAGGAGAATCGAATATTCGTGTTTAGACTCAAGTCAGATGTCCAGATATCGGATATGTAATTAATTTAAAACCACATTTGGAAGTTGCTTAGATCAGATGCGGAAAAAAAGAAAATTTTATTTCGTGCCGATTTTTGAGTTTACCCGTGTGCAACAAATTCCAATCTGTGTCAGACGTAAGTAAAAAATCTGATTATTTTGTGCCAGTGTAAACGCAGCATTTTTTCTTTGAAGGTGCAAAAGCATCCAATAATAAAATAATTTTCTTACTCATTACTTGGTCTTTTTTCAGTACAAACATCTAAACATTTTTCAATCAAGTCACATTTACTTGAGAAGCAAAATGATTTAACATAAAATGTATTGCTTTATCATTTTTTTATACTTAAAACAAGAAACATATTTGCCCATGAAGAGGTAACTTAAGTCAAAGGGAAAACCAGTTCTTCTTACCTTATATGGCACAGCTTAGAATGAGTATAGGAAATATGTCTCCATGGAAACAATGACTTGCCATAGAGGGGATTTCTCCAAAATCTGAGCTTTAGGCCTTTGATCAAGGTATGTGCGAAAATGTGTGTCTGTGTGCGTGTTTTTTGAGTGAGAGAGAGAGAGAGAGAGAGAAGCAGCTGTGTCCTCCACTCACAATCCCATACCTGCAGATGATTCCATACTAAATGAAAAGAATGCTGAATAAAAACTTAAATCTGTCTAAAAACAGATTAGACTCTGGAAATGATTGTGCCCATGGAAATGGAATTCCATTGTTAAAGGCAAACAACGCAATTCCATTACAGATTCGAGTGTATTAAACCATAGGGAAAATCAGTTGTTGGCCTCAAGAAAAATATTTACAGGAATTGCCCTCTACATTGCAATAAATTTTCCAGTAAATATTTTATTTTCCTCTTTCTTCTCTACCTTACGCACTCTTACAGTATAAACACTCTGTCAGACAACATAAATCAACAACGTTTGTAACTAGGAGAAACTTCATGGAATGCGTCTCACCTCCTTTTCTATTTTGTTATATATATATACATTAAGCTATTTAAAAATAAAGAGTTTAAGGTTCAAGGACAGAGGGGATCAAAATGAGAGAGAAGGCCAGGGAGGAAGAGCCGCAGAGCAAATGCAAAGATGCTGGGTTAGCGTTAGCACGCTAGCATATGTGTCGCCGGCGGGCTTTTTCCTCGTCTGGAGCACATGGTGGCCCTGCGCTCTGATTGGCTCGGTCCTTGTGGCCATGGAAACCCAGCCATGGGTGAACGATACCCCCTCTGAACATGACTTGGGGAAAAGACAGGAAACAAGGACATCACTCTCTCTCTCTCACACACACACACACACACACACATTCTGTCTAATACTTTTTGACCTGTGTTGGAGGACTCATGTTTTATGTTGATGATGTAACCAAGGGGTCTGTCACTGTGCTCATGGCAGGCTCACTAAGTGAGAGTTAGAGGTGAACAGAGAGGAGAAACAGATCACATGGAAATGAAAAAGAATGTGCAAGAACGGCTTGTTTTTCTTTCTTGTAACTGAGTGAAACAGCCCCAGTTAAATGTATACTAAACAAAACAATACTATTCTTTGAAACAAGGTTTTTTTTATATTTATTTTTTATTAAAGTGAATGTGTACCTTTAATTTGTTGTCATAAACATTCAGTCAGTGAGTCAGATGTTAATTCAGTGATTAATTTGTTAGACTGATTTGAGTCAATGATTGAGACTTTTTGTCTGACTCAATCATTCTCAAGCAACAGTAGTAGTATTGTCTATTTATTGTCTTTGTCAGAGCACAACAGTAAGGATTTTTTTTCTATTGGCAACTTGGGTGTACATTTTATGAGTATTATATTAAGTATTAATTAATTAATTAATAAAATTAACACCCATCCTTCTTGTTGTACTTGTACTTTTTCATGGGACATTTTCCCTATCACATTCAAATCAGATGACTCTCAAAAATATTATTAACTTTTAAATTAGTATGATAACATATAAATGAACAATAAAACCTGTTTTTCATTTGTATGTTTGTTCTGTTGTATTTATGTACAATTTATGTATATTATGTACATACTGTATTTAGGGATGCAACGATTATAGATTTTGTTGGTATGATTATAGTCTGAGAAATAATCATGGTTTTACGATTATCACGATTATTATGCATTCATAAATTTCACATCAATGTATAAAATCACAGGAACACTCTTTAGATTTTATGGTGTTCTTTTTTGCTGCCTTTTGAACCAGAAATAACACAGTAACCAAATAATACAGCATAAAATAATAATAAAGTCCATCTCTCCCTTTGGAATTAAAGAAAGGTGACCTGTGCTCTGTAAACCTGTGCTTATGTCAGTGTGAGGGGAATAAACTGAACTGTTACTGTCACTAACTGTCATCCATACGTATACATTTTAATAATCTTTTAAATAATTCATCTACTTTTACATGTGGCCTGAGAAAGTCACGTCTATTATTTTGGTTTGTTTGTTTGCGTCACTGATAAATTCAAACGTGCTTCCACGCTTTGGCTGTCGCTGAGCCAGAGACGACGCTCTCAGTGCTTTTCATATATCACTATTCATATATCACTATTTGAGGTTTCAGAGATTTAAATAGACATTTAAATGAATTACTAGCCTATATTAAAAAGACATGTATAGTTTGTTAAATTTAAATTCCATACACTGATATCTATGTAAGCTGCAATAATAATGCTTTCAATTATAATTTAAATAAATGTTTTATTCATATCAGATACACATTGTGCATGAAACAAAGTTTGTTCTTCTCCCATGTTCACTGGCCACTTACTTCTATGTATTTCGAGGAAAATTGATTAATTTATGTGATGAAAACTCATGAATTCCTCTGAATTGCAAACTCATTGCACGTTATATTAACAAACATGATCATTATAAAGGTGTTTAAAACACATTAACTTCCACATATTTGACATTCCACATGAATATATCATAATTCATGATATAGTTAACAAGTTTGTAAATATTTTGAATAAAGAAGGAAAAACTAAATAAACGTGATACTTATCTGTATTGTGACTGCATGATGCGTCGGCATGAAAATAATACGTTCTGAAATAACAGTCGCTTTAAAACAAAAACTCACGCTGAGGGCTCAGTTATAGACTGCCGACTTCAGACGTTTCTTTGGTGGAAATAAAGCGTCGCTGCATCCCTAACTGTATGATATATACAGTACTAGTCAAAAGACACACCAATGGGAAAGTGTGTCCAAACTTTTGGCTGGTACTGTACTATAATATACAAATAAATAATATCAGCTGATATATCGATATCTGACTTTTTTTTACTCCCTAATATCGGTACCCAAAACCCCATATCGGTCAGGCTCTAGTGTTTACGTGAATACTCTGACTGGATCACTTCCTAAATCGTCCCTCCCTTACATTTTCGTCATATTTTTATTTGTCAATAGATTTTAGTCATAGTTTTTGTCATTCAGTTTTTTTGTTTTTATTGAGTTATCTTGTTTTCGTCAGTGAAAAATGTTGACAAATTATTCATCAGCGAAATTAAAACAGCTTAAGTATGATATTTCTTGCCCTGTTTTTGACTGTCTCTCTTTGACAGGACCCAGACCTGGCTGGGTTAACAGAGCCCTATGTACTTTTCTTTGACACAGGTTATGTGTCACCACAGAAACTTGTGTATGAGAAAGTTTTGAAAAACACGATGTTGGGCAGGCCATGGGAGGGAAAGCTGTAAATCAGGATGGCTTGTGTTTTTGTGTGTGTTTTATGTGGCCTCGGTTGTCTCAGTGTGTCCTGTCTTCGCAGTCATCCCTTGCTGTCACATAGTATTAATACTGACTGCAGATTTACTCACTCAGCCACAGAAGCTGAGAATGAACACTCATGTGTGTGTCTGTGTGTGTTTTGGATGGCAAAGGTTCACTTCAGCACTGAGCTGAGTGGAAGAAAAGAATCACATGAGACTCCTTCCCACTGGGAATGTCACCGAGAATCTATAACTACACACACACACACACACATGAAAACATGCTGCGTCTATAGTGTGTGTGCATCAGACAGAATGACGGAGTCATTATGAATCACCATGATGATAAAGACACCACTCCTTTGTAGAAAACGCTGTGCGCACACAAAAACATTACAGATTCTCTTTATTGTGTGTGGATGGGTCAGGTTTTGCTTAGACTGTGGTGATCAAATGTTAGAAGAGAGCTGGATAACTACCTACTATATCTTAAAATGCAAATATATCGTTCTGTGTTTGCCATCATTCATTTTAATCTCCATATGGATGATAGATTGACAGACTTTGTAACAGACTTACTGAGAGGCTTCAGAGCTTTCCTATCTGATGCCGCCTCGATCTGGGTGGTCAAAACTGGCCTTAACCAGCCGGAACGAAGCAGTCTGTTTTGTCTCTTTATGTGTGTGTATGTTCACATTAGAAAGCTGTACACAGGCCAGGTTCCTCAGATCAGGCTCCTGGACTATAGAGTGCATGAGCGTGTGTGTAATTGCATGCCAGACAGAATGTGCTCCTCATCGCTCTTTTACCCAGGTGAAGTGCAATTTCCATCCCTTTCTTTACTATTTTTCTTTCTACCGTAGTCAAAACGTCTACTGTGTGTATGCTTGCAATAAGTCACATAGAAACATTGGATCCTCCTGGTAGACTTGGGATGAAAAAGAGAAAAATACAAAACGAAGAACATAAACTATGATGGGTGTGTGTGTGGGAGAGGGTCTTCTCTTGATGTTATAAAGGCATTGTGTCTGTACGCAGAACACACACAAAATGCAGAAAAGTTCAGATTTAATTATATTATTAATAATGATTCATTGTATTATTTAGTAGATACATTCTTTAAATGGAAATCTTATAAAACATTTAATAAACAGGTGGTTCTTCAACTATGGGCACTTTTTGTTATTAGGAGCAAAATACTTTGTTTATAGCACTCTTTCTTTAGTTTTAAACTTGCAATTAAAGGTTTTATGAGAGACTTTCATAATTGAATCTAGTGCAGGTGGAAAGTAAAATGTTGTACAGTAGATTTAGCTAGTCTCTATGTAATAATACTAATAATACTACTACTAATAATTATTATTATTATTAGGTGTGGCTAGAGGGTTGCTTATTTTTTCACTTTATCTTTTTTATAAACAATGTTTACTTTTAAACAGCATGCAGCCTTTAAATGTTTATATGTATTATTTACTTATAATGATTATCATCATAAATAATAAACTCATTGAATTTAATAAAAAAATCTAATATTTAAAATAAAAACAAAAACATTTAGCTGTGGTACCGAAACTGGTACCCGTGAACCGTATAATTTTTGTTGTATTGGAATCGACTACTGGAATTTTGGTATCGTGACATCCCTAAATCATACATTAACTCATGATTATCTGTGCATTAGTTAAGCATTATTTAATGCATATTAGTGCATCCGTACTGTAAAGTGTTACCATATATTTTTTTTGGATATGATTTTTCAAAATTCCCTGACACCTTTACCATGGCATTATCAAAGTATGCAAGCATTCAGAGCCATAAATCCATCACTGGGCAAATCAACTTGTCCAACATGACTATGATTATTCAAGCAAGAGGTCATTGTGATTTGAAATAAAATGCGTCGGAGCAATCCAGACATATAAGGTGCCTACAAAGGAACTTTACATGCAAAAAAAGAGAAAGCGAGAGAAAACGCAGAATGAAGGTGTATAGGCAATTTTTTAGTGAATGTATGATTAAAAAATAAAAAAGTATCTATATCTATTGGCTACTTCAGTATCAAATAAAAACATGTTTCTGATGTTTTTAAGACCAGGGTTATAGATGGATTGTCTGACACATATGACACACGTATAAACTGTCTGACATGAACAATTGACTAATGGTTGCACTAAATCCTATTAATAACTTTTAAAATAATAAAGTACAAATAAATAAATAAATGCTAGCGGTATTGTGTGCCTTTACGCACAACCACCCCAGCTGTGCTAATTAAATACTTTTCATGTTCTAATATCAGCTAATTGCTTTAATCAGATGTTTTGATGCATAACTGTGACGAATACCTGCAAGGCTTGTTGCTGTGGAGCAGTGAGCCAAACAGCAGTACTGTACAGTGTACGTTTAACTGAAAACATGGTGTCCTCTTAGAAGACATTAAACAGACAGACCCGGACCAAACAATAAAACTAGCCGGTCACTAGAAGCATGAAAGCAAAGGGGGAAAAAATGCATTTAATTGTCTTTTGCTAAACAATGGCAAGACCAATCCTCTCCAAAGCACGTTTTTATTTCCAAACTATGATCTGAAAAGCATTAGACATGGTGAGGGAGGGACTTTCCTGGAGATCTCTGCTTCATTGAGGGTGACTTTAACAAGTATCTTCTGCTTTCAATCGTACATTTTTTTAATTCAGTTTTTGTAGTGCTTATTTATTAAAGAAATAAGAAACAGAAAGGAAGAACAAGATAAAGGAAGAAGAGAAAAAGATATGATGTTGTCTCGTTAACAACTTAGTATAATAGTTTAACTAGGATACTTTAAAGTCAGTGATCAAGACATGAAACATGAAGGCTACATAAAGTATAAACACGTCCAATATCTCCAGGGGTCTTTAGTACTTCACTGTGCACAACGGAACCAAAGAAAACATTTACTAAAATCTAAACTACATCCTCAGTTTCAGCTTTTGCTCTCTTACCAATCAAAATCAGTGCAAACAGAAACTGTGAAGTCTGTATTACCGTTTTGCTTCTGTCAGCAAAAAAACAAAACAAAAAAACGCTAAACCAAACCCGTGGGTAAAATTGTCGTTCCTTGAGCTCCAGAGAGCGATGATGTTTTACAGTGGTAACCACACCATCAGTGTGCTGCGTTTTACACAAAAGTAGTTACATGTAATTGTCCTTTATTTAATTATATAGCATATAATTGATTGATATTCATCATAACCTCGGCTAAGTGTGGTGACGCGCTCCCGTTCTGTCATTCGCGCGCACGTGCTGTTTCTCCACACACGATATATTGTTATTAAGATTCAAATATGACTGAAATATGATTCTTACCGCTCTGCGAGTCTGTGATGATTATTTTATGGAGAAGGATGCCCAGTCAAATGACGGAAGGTCCCAGTATTTTAATCGCTGACCAAGTCCTCCGTTGTCGAACTCGCCTCGTCCGCCTCTGTCTTGTCACCGTTGAACCTTTCACGAGACCTCAGAGCGTGACTGAAATTATCCGATTTTAGCATACTGTTCGGTAACAAGCGCTATTTTACGACGTATTGAGAGTGTTGTTAAGGTTCCTTTGCAATCTGTCGTTTTGTTCATAATTTCAGTTGGATAAATTCAGTAATTTCGAAGGAATCACTGCCGACACTCGCTGTCTCGCTCACCGCTGAGTTCATTTTCGCGCGTCTAGCGCGAGCTTGTCTCGTGCCCGTATTTACCTGGAGAAATATTCTCGCGCGCATACAGTGTCATTTTCAATCGCGCGCCTAAAGTCACTCATTACAGTGAACACGTGCGAACTATCCATCCTACTGTCAAAAATATCCTACGATATTAAGCGGTGTCCGCATCTCCTCTCCGTCCTCGTGGGGAGGTTGGGACACAATGACTGCTTGCGCGGCTGACCTACACCACTTTTTTTGGTTGTTTATCACAGGGAAAGGCAAAAGTAAAACTGAAGGGGAAGCCTGACGGATGGTTGCACACTGACGAGAGGCATTTCTGACATTCATAAAAGTCGAAGTGTGATTGACTTGCGCGCAAGCACGACGCGCGCGCCCGCTCTCATGCATGATTTTATTTGGACATAAAAAGCTAGTGTGTTCTAACTTCACTTTAAGCTGTTTATTAAATTACTTTATCTGTTTCGATATAAAATAGACTATAAAGAAATAGACATTTGTAATAAATTGTTTACTGCATTTCATAATTTTTTCTATAGTAAAGTATCAGATAAAAGCAAAACCTGGAACCTTAGATTGTTTTTTAACTTTTAAACAGAAAAGGTTCATTTTTGTTTTTATGATTCCTACTAACATACTGTTATTAGACTCTTAGTCCCTTCTCTTCTTCAACTTAATTAACTAAGACGTCGAATACCTGCCCAGCCCTTTATCCTAAACCAGAATTGATAGTTCTTACCCTGAAACCGTGTTCCATCAGTCTAAAGTCTGAACCATTGTGACCTCTCCATCTGCTTCTCTGACATTCAGGCACTCTGACAGGAACTTTGACAGGCTGACTGGTTCAGGTGCATTGGCTGACATAATACAGACACTGACATTGGAAATGGGGTTCTCTCCAAACAAGAGGCATCTCTCTCTTTCCCTTTGTTTTCTTTGTGTTCTGTCTCTCTCTCTTTCTCATTTGTCAAATGATGGCAGGGTTAGGTTGGTCAGAGTCCAGGGCATGAAATAATTATTGTTGCTAGGATGGTGTGGATATGATCAAACTGTTCAGTTGTGACTGGGAGGTAGGGTGAAATCAGGCTTGAGTTTGAGTACTCTGTGTGGTTTTGTTGTACAGAAGGGTTTTCGGCATATGGTGCTCAAAAACAGCCTGAAGTGACACAGAGTGCTCCAGTACTTCTCTTTGTCACATCGTCTTATGGGGTCTGCCAGAAATTCCCTGGCACCCTGTTTAACATGAATCTCTCACTCTGACTTGTGGGATAGGAGAAGAGGTAGAGAGGCAACACTGAGACGTCGGATCAAGATGGTGACACTGTCACATCAAATCACTCCATTAATCTGTCAGTCAATGTGATTGAACAAATGATCAGTCTCTCATATCAGAGTTTTTTTTTTCCTACCATCTTGTAAAGTCGAAATGCCAGAGTTGAGTTCCAAAACTTTCTTCAACCTGTAAAATAGAAATTTAGGATGTTCACAGTGTGATTGAAATTCCATTTATCATGATGACATAACAGTCATCATAACCCATATTTTGACAGTATCACATTTTTGTGTAACACCTTGACAAACGGTAGTGGCCAAAAGTGATGTCTGTCCTAGGAAAATTGGGTTTTTCGAACTTTATTCGAACTTTTATTTTAAATATTTACTAAATATTTTGTATGCATGTGCCTGGAGTGTAAAACTAATGTACACATTCCATGTTTCAATTGTATCATTTGTTATGACAATAGAAATACAAACAATGAAACAATTAAAATGGCAATAAAACATACCAAATTGTGTGGATGTCATTTTTGGCCAAGTGGTCACACCAATCTTGCAACCAAGTTGGTGGCACTTTGAAATTTGAAATTCCTGCTGAACAAAAGGTAGCCAGGTGTGGATGATCTGTTTTGAAATCAAATGTGTATTTTTTAATATGATAAAGATCCCCAAAACAAAGCGAGTTAAACAAAGTTGCACGCAATGAAATTGTTCATAGCATTTTGAAGTCTTTAGTGGCCTCCTCAGTCCCCTGGGAGTGCAAAAACATGAATGGGAGTGCATTACAGTGTAATGCATGCTATTTCCTTCTGCCAGCAGGTGGCGCTATGACTAACTGAACATGTAGATGTCTTCAGGTCAGGACTGTTATCAAACGTGAAATTTGGGGCAGATTGGACATTGTATGCCTGAGTATCAGACTTTGTCAGGCCACCACGGACACGCCCTTCAGCGAAAACTCAAGATCTTCACAATTTAACATCGCTGAGGCTTTAAGATTAGACTGACAAAATATGTTGTTGTTCTGGTTAAATCTCTTTGAGGAGTTAATCTCAGTGTAAAACATGCCATTTCCTGTTGCCCGCAGGTGCCGCTATGCCTGTAACTGAATATTGGCATGTAGATGTCTTCAGGCCAGGACTCTAATAAAACATATGAAGTTTGGGGCAGATCAGACATTGTATGCTCGAGTTACAACAACTTCCTCTTTAATGGCGAAACATCAAAATTGGTCAGACTGCCCAGGACACGCCCTTCAGCGAAAACTCAAGATCTTTTCAATTTAACTTCGCCAGTGCCTTAAGATTAGACTGACCAAATATGATGTTGATCTGATTAAATCTCTAGAAGGAGTTCATTAAAGGACAACATCTGGAAATGGCAAAATTGGTTAAAATTTTGCAAAGAAAATTCTAAATATCTCACTTCTTGTTGGTTTTGCACCCAGAAACTTTTTTGTAGGTATTGGGCTGTTACATGTGTGTACCGAATTCCATACCTGTACGTGAAACGTAGTGAGAGGGGCACTTTGTTAAAAATGTGTAGATGGCGCTATCGAGCCATTTTGCCACACCTAATTGTGTGCAAAGTTTCATGAGTTTTCGAGCATGTTTAGGCCCTCAAAAATGCAATTCATTTTGGAGGCGAAACATTAGACTTTGTCAGGCCGCCACGGACACGCTCTTCAGTGAAAACTCAAGATCTTCACAATTTGACATCACCAAGGCCTTAAGATTAGAATGACCAAATATGATGTTGTTCTGGTTAAATCTCTAGGAGGAGTTAATCACAGTGTAAAACATGTCATCCTGTTGCTAGTAGGTGGCACTATGCCTGTAACATGTAATATTGACATGTAGATGTCTTCAGGCCAGGACTCTAATAAAAGTTTGGGGCAGATCGGACATTGAATGCCCGAATTACAACAACTTCCTGTTTCATGGCAAAACATCGAACTTTGTGAGGCCGCCACGGACACGCCCTTTTGAAAACTCAAGATCTTTGCAATTTAACATTGCAAAGGCCTTTAGATTAGACTGACAAAATATGATGTTGATCTGATTAAATCTCTTGCTGAATTAAACAATGCAGCATAATGAGGTTTCATGAGTACTATGAGCTACTATTTGAAGAGTGTATTGTTGCACACTGGCAGCTGCATACCCCTTCAGGGTGTTTTGGAGGGGTGAGGTGTCTAAGTCGCAACATCTAAGTACTGGGGTGCCTCAGGGCTCAGTGCTTGGATCACTTCTCTTCTCCATCTACATGACATCACTAGGATCTGTCATTCAGAAACATGGCTTTTCTTATCACTGCTATGCTGATGACACAACTATACAGGTGTCAATTCACTGCAAAGTTCTTTTTCGTTCTTTGCTTAGGGGTAAAATTAAGTTCGAAATACGTGAACAGCGATATACTGTTAGCGAACATCCGATGCCACACACACTGCGGAGAGCGATGGTTAGATGAATACGTAAATATGTGCTGCATGATTTCCTCTAAATAACAAAATAAACAACAAAATTGAGAAAACAGCAAAAATTGTAATAAAGCATAAGAAAAGCATATGATTATAGCAACGTGGATATGTTTGCAAGAGGTTTGCTATTCGGCACTCTAGTACAGTCACGTCACCATTATTTATAGCACTTTATATAATAGATTGCTTAAAATCAAGCAGCTTTACTGTATTAAACGTGTAAAACTGTTGTGTTTCATCAGAAGTACAACTTAATTTTCTACTATAAAGCGTCTCTCCAGTGTATTCATGTTTTTACTCACAAACTTCTGACTCAACAGCAGAAATGAACTGAAAAGATTTCAGCGTGAAAGTAGGCGGAGCCTCAGCACACACCCACCTATTACGTAAACGCCACGGACCAATTGTAGTACAAATGTTTTTTTACTAGCCGTAGCAAATTTTTCAGAAATGTTGGCAAGCAGTTTCAAATGAAGTTCGTTTTGGCCTGATTTTGTTCAAAATGACGTCACATCAGTTTGTTCTTCGATTTTGCGTGGAGACATTTCAGACTGGATGAAGAACTGCTTGTGATCTCGGCCAAATCCAACACTTCATCACAATTTCTCCTTTCAGCTTGTTTTGTCATCCATAACTCTTTCCATGACAGCTAGGAACCTCTGGGTTGTGATTGATAATCAGTTAATCCTCACAGACCGCATTGCTAAAACGGTCTGTGATTTGACGATCTGTCCTGCAGATTTGCCTTAACAGGAAAATCGGGCCCCTCCTATTGGTGCATGCTACACAACTCATTGTCCATGCTCTTGTTCTATTCCGACTGGACTAATGCTCTCTTGGTAGGCCTTGCAGCATACATCAAAACTCTGCAACTGATTCAGAATGCAGCAGAAAGAATGGTCTTTAACTCACACTTCTCTTCATCAATTTGCACTGGCAGCCAATAGCCGCTTGCATTAAATTCAATGCACTAATGTTTGCCAACAGAATGACTTCTGGCAGTGCATGCCCATACCTAAAATCACTACTTCAGACTTATGTGCCCTCCAGAAGCTTGCGTTCTGCAAGTGAACGGTGTCTTGTGATGCAAAGAGGTACAAAATCAATTTCACAGACCTTTACCTGAACTGTTCCCTGCTGGTGGTCTATTTCTATCTATTTATATTTGTTATGAATAAAAAGTGCTATGTGTACTGTGCTAGACTAACTAGGATTTGTCACAGCACTGCCCTATTGTTGATTTAATAGATTCTATTGGTCTCCTTATTTGTAAGTCATTTTGGATAAAAGCATCTGCTAAATGTTTAAATGTAAACGTAAAAGTAAAAACGGTAGGCATACTATATATACAATGCAGTACGCAGTTAGCAATATGTTGCATTCCAAACAAAGCCACTACGCTGTATGTCTTTCATATTGCTGTGAGAAATGCTACCCTCATGTGGTGCAATGACCGGGTTCTTTGCGGTTTTTATGACCGTAATGAAGAGGTTAAGGTGTGAGTGAAGATGAGATGTGAAAGAAATACAGAAAAAAAGCAGTAGTAATTTAACTGGCCAGGGATCGAAGCATGACTTAAAGGCATAGTTCCGTTAAAAACAAAACTTCTGTCATAATTTATGTTTATCCAAACCTGCATGTCTTTCTTGATCATGAAAGGAGGAATTGGGCAGAATGTTAATGTTTCTCTTTTCCAATTCACTGAAATTAAATGTTGATCAGTGTCTTTGAAGCTCCAAAAAATGACAAAAAAATCACATAAATGTTCAATAACATTAGCCTATCACTACTGCACTCATACAGATCATATAATCATAAAGGTTTGACTTTTAAGAAGATACTATATAAGTCTAATAAATAGAAACATTCATTCATGAACATTTGAACCAAAGCCCTGTCAAAGCACTAGACCGAAACAATAATAGATGGACAACACCATGTTCAAAAAGCTGTCCTTTTTGATTGGCTGAGATAGAATGTAGGTGACACTTCATTAGCCAATAAATGTACAAGGCAGAACAGCCAAAATTATATTTCATTGGATGGAAGAAAACATCTGGAGATACAAGGTAAATTGCCATAGAGATATATGCAAAAGCTTATACTGTCATCATAATGAATGTCTAAAGCAAATATTTGACTTAAGAAATAAACTGCATTTCTGCGTTGTGTCGAACATGAAGTGTGTATTACTTATGATAGTATTATGACAGTTCTCTGACTCTGGGGCAGAATATGTGTCCGTATATGTGTGACTCTGGAGCCCAGGGCATCTGCTCTGATGGCAGTGAATGTGAAACGTGCCGAAGCACAATTTGAAAATCACTGCTAAATATAAAAGAAAAACACACCAGTAAGCCAAGACTTTAGGAGAAGACTCTCAGTCAGAATATCGTTTCACCATTCATCTTGTCAGAAAGCGATCCTGGTATTCAATCCTTCCTCTCTTTTCTTTCATAATTTTTTCCCCTTGCCATTCAAGTTAAATTTGTTAATGAAACCACCTTACTGCTGGCTGGAGTGTCAAAACCTTACATTTTCCACAGGGACATTATGTTTTTATGTGTGGTGAGATTAAGAAACAGTGTTCTCTGATACATTTCTGGCAACTATAAGTCTTTAAGTGTTGACAGATATATATTATTGTGCAAGTGGTATGTGCAGTGCATGACAGTGCCACTTATAAAGTCTGTCACTCATGCTGCCAGAACCATCTCACATATTTACATCACACACACAAACACACATCATTCATGAAGGCAACAGCAACGTAGTCCAAACTGATTATTCATCACCATTTTACCCAAAGACACATGCATACAAGCTCCCCGTCTCTAAATTAAAACTATGATTCCCTCTGACATACAGAAACTTCTCTTCAGCCAGACTCTGATTAGATGAACGTCAGAAAATATGGCAGTAAAGTTCAAAGTATAAACATATGTTTACTCACTTTTACTTTTCATTAACTTATTTCATTATAGGGATAATAGCAAAACTTTACAATAAGGTCCATTAATTGACAATGCGCTACACAATTGTTACAGTATTTATTCATCTTTGTTAACAGCAGTTAATAAAAATGCAACTGAAAAGTTCATTCATGTTAGCTCAGGGCCATTAAATATTAATATTAATTAGATAATTTTAATTTCAATAATGTACAGTATTAGTAAATGTTGAAGTGAACATTAACTAAGATTAATAAATGAAAGTATTTTTCATTGTCAGTTAGGGTGAAACCTAGTGCAGTTACCGGAATAGTACTCAAAAAAGGAAGCTCAATCATTCACTCACTCGCATGTTGTTGTGTATTACTTTCTTATGTTTTAACTTTATTTGTGTATTTATTAGTTTCTGGTTTTGGTTAGTTTAAATTTAGAACTGAACTAAATTTTATTCAATATAAATGCAAAACAAGTAAAATAATGAAGTACAGAAAGACTGTGACATTTACTTAAATGTCAGACTTGTGTCTGTTGAATGGCCTTCACTCATGTCAACCTTCCTTAGTTCTGCCCTTTGTATGTACTTCAGGTTTATTTTGTATTCACTGAATGATTTCTAAGTTTCCCCAGTGTTGAATATTCTCTTCCAAAGTTTGGCATACTTTCATACTGCATACCAAAACCACCTTTTCCTTCACATCAAAGTGTCTGCAAGCCTTGACAAGTACAATGGCTATCACCTTCATGGATATCATAAAAAACATCCATAATGAACTCAAACACAGATCTACAGGCCAACATTTTTTAATCACACTTACAAAAATGGTGTAAGATTTTAAAGTGATTTCAGACACATTTCAAAAAGACTTGTCTGTCCTTTGCATCATCTTATACTACAAAAACACTTGTCAAATATAAAAATAAACAGAGCAAGACTGAAAGGGTGCACATGGAAGTCACAGGTTCATTTAGAGCAGTCTGGGGTAACAGCAACAGAAATCAGTGTGATGTTTCTAGCACTTTGCATATAAAAAAAAACATTTTTTATATTCCATCATACAGAACTGGATTAATTCGTAGTAGGGGCAAATCTGGTAAAGCTGAAAGGGAATGACGGGATAAGTTAAGTTCATTTGTCTCATCACATCGGGTAGTTGAGCACCACATCCTGTTTGGCCAGCTCCAACAACATAGGGTCATCAAAGAACTTGCTGATACTGACATCCTCACTCAATCCCTGGAGAAAGAGGAGGGAGATGATGTTGATATAAAATAATATACAATGCATATTCAAACTAAACAAGTTGATTGACACTTCAGAGACGTCAAACATGTCTTACTTTGCGCCTGCGGGTTTTGATCATAAACTCTCTGGCCAGATGAGGGGCCGGCTGAGGCTCTAGGGGACGAATCACAATGCTCTTATCCAGAGGATCACCGGGAACAATCTAGAGTGAGGGGCAGAGACAATAATTACTCAGGACAGTGATGAAAATCTAATATCATGTGACAAACACACACACACAGAGAAACAGTGTTAAAGGCAAAGGGAGTCTTAGATAAGCTGCTGCTGACTCAATATTCTGCTACTCAACATCAAACACATCAGAACACATCAACTCACACACACAAACACACGGGTGAATCCTATGCAAACATGTCCAAGTCACATTTTAACTCAAAATGAAAAGGAAAGAAATTATATTTAGCATAAAGAAAATGAAGTCTATTTTTAAATGACTACTTTTTGCATTGCAACATTATTTTTGCAACAAAAAAAAAACGATATATATTTGTTGTAGTTTCCATTATTCCTCTAAAGTGGTTCTTATTAGATTATCTTGGTTTAAAGTACTGTAATACAATTGTTACATCAGTATACATTAAAGTAGTACAAAACAATACTACCATGTCTAAAATATATCTACATTTCCTTCCAAATTCTCATTACAGTAATGCATCAAGACATTTTATTGTAATTTTCTATCACTAATTTCAAATGGTAAATCTCATTAGGTTCTTGCAGTAAAAAATACTCTAATACAATTTGTAATAATAATAATAATAAAAAATAAAAAAATCACCAGCTGCTAAATAATTTAATAACAATAGTACAATAATTAATCTATTATCAAAAAATAATTTATCAGTCATCAATTTAAATATATTTCTCACATTACTGTGCTTAAATGCCATTCAAAAAGTCATAATACAATGCCTTTAAAGATTTTTTTTTATTATTAATTTCCAATGGTAAATCTCAGTCTTGTAAGAATACTATAATCAAATTAATAAGCTATAAATAAATAAATAAAAAACAGCATACACTAATAGTGTATTATAAATAAGAATAATTTCTTCTAAGCAATAATAATTTAGCAATTAATTCATATATATTTTTCTGTTACTGTGCTTAATTAATTGCCATAAAATTGTCATTATGAAAAATCATAAAACTCAAAAGCACACCCATGTCACATTTATCCCTTAAAAAAAAAAAAAAAAAAAAAGTAATAATATTAAATAAACAAATTAAAATAAGAAATTAAAACTGGAAATCATATTTTGGTTAAGGAAATTGACTATTTCTAAGTTTTTTTTTTTTTTTTTAAACCAAATATATTTCATTGTCGGGTGAAATGGGCGGTTTTTTTTCACGTACACACAATCCCTTTTATACTCATTCAAAAACGTACACACAAGAGAGAGAGAAGGAAAAACCGTGGGTGCGATTGTACCTGCCAGTGGTGGAACACACTGAGCGCAAAGGCCTGGCCCTGCGTGTGTGTGCGGAGATCGGTTTCAAAGCCAAACGAGTCGATAGCTGGAATGAAAGCCTTGATAGTGTAGAGAGGAGAGCCAGGGATTGGGGCATCCTGCGTCACATGACCTCTACAGGACACCAAGACGAGAGATCAGTCAGAGGCTCATTTTAAAAGGAGACCACCTTTATTAGAGTGTTGCTGACATTTGCTGCCTTGAGCAACAATCTGCTTAATGTGAGTGTGTGTTTACTGACAAGTCAGCAATGTCCTCATTCTGTGCGTGTATTTTACCTCCTGCGTGCCAGCACAGTGTACACAGCAGAAACGCAGTCAGCAGGTGCCTGAACCTCCACAAAGTAATAGGGCTCCATCAGCCTGGGTGTGGCCTACAGAAAATAACCAATCACAAAGTGAAGAAAAAAAAAGAGGGTGGGTGAGTGAGAGAGAAACCAATTACGATAATCAACTTAATCTACTGAACCGAGTTAATGGATCACATCATTGAATTAAACAGTTCAATAAGACTAATGGAAAGAATGATTAGGCATAGAAGGAAACAGAGGAAGATGGGAAGAAAGAGAGGTGCCTAAACAGACCTAGCGAAGGATAGATTACCATGAGAAAGGCAGAGTAGACGACTCTGCGAGCTGTAGGGATGACCTGTCCTCCTCCTCTGTGCAGCGGTTCCTGTGCGATCACGGCATCTAGGATCTTAAACTTCACGTTGCGAATTGCTGAATGCAAGGATTGACAAAAAGACACATTTGTTATAAACTATAAAAATAAACATTTACATACAGTAGACTTAAAGGAACAGTAGCAAAAACAGCCTGTTTAACAAAGAAAGGGTAATTGGTCATATTGGTTGATCAATTGGTTGATAATTGACGATTAATCGAGTAATCTGATAATTTTTTTGTGGTAATAAAAATAGACCATATAAAATAACAATGAGGCAATAATATTTGGTTTAAAGTATCAAAAGCAAGTAATGAGAGAGCACCAAAAGCTTGGTGTTGTTACACTTTACAGCAGATCAAATCCTTGTTTAATATTGGCTAAAAGACATTTAACTCAAATGTGTACTTAATCTTTAATATTTGTCCACTTATTTCCGATAGAAATGCTGCAGCCACTGTAATTTCTTGAACAGGAATATGTGGACATCAAAACATGCACTTTAATCTAAACATTAAAGCAAGAAAAATTATCATGTACAATGTTCAGTATTGACCGATATATATGCATCTGCATTTAAATATTTACTTGCATTGAAGAGTATTTTATTGACTGCATTGTGGTTATTATTACTATTTTGCCTTCAAAATCACAGATCTCTAATATAAAATTTTTTGCAATGTCTTACGTTCATCACATAAAGGACCCTCACGTGTGCCCCACTGGAATCCCTGTACAATGCTGTCCTTTACTGAGCCGAGGAGAGCCTTATCTACCTACAACACACAGAAAAAGACAACAGTCAACAAGTTCAGTTGTCCAGTGCATGACCTCTTACAAAAACAGATGGCAAAACATACACCAACTCATCCATGCCAAAAGACTTATTTGCAATCCAATTACAGTAGAATTGTATGAAATTCAATGAAAATAAATGAACCTTGCCAAACATAATTAGTGTCAGCTGACGTGTAAATTACCTCAGAGGGCAAAGTGTCATCTACTAAGATGTTGGGCCCAGTCGTGTCAGGTCCAAATGCCCAAATGGAACGAGCTGCTAGCAAATCCCAATCATACTTGGTCTGGAAAAACTCGCCCAACTTTTTCCTATAGAGAGAAAGAGGGGTATATTTTAAGTTAGTTAACATGTTATAGGTGAAACAGCATGTCAAGTCAAGTCAACTTTATTTATATAGCGCTTTTTACAATGCAGATTGTTTCAAAGCAGCTTCACAGTGTTAAACAGGAAAATAATGAACAGAATTTGAACCGGCTCTGGAGAAAACGGTGATGTCATCAGCTCATTTCAATTATCATATATATTCAAGTAATGTAGTTGATATAATTTAGTTTAGTAATTACATTTATTTGGATATTTATTTGAAAATTTAGTGTCCCCAACTGAGCAAGCCAGAGGCGACATGTGGGTTAAACTGCACCACATACAATACCATTAAAAAGTTTGGGACTAGTAAGATTTTAAACAAAATGTTTTTGAAAGAGGTCTCTTATGCTCACCAAAGCTGAATATATCTGATCAAAAATGCAGTAAAAACTGTAATATTGTGAAAGATTACAATTTAAAATAACCATTTTATTTATCTGAAACATAAATCTTTCTGACCCCAACATTTTGAATAGTAGTTTAAGTTGGTATTTTAACCCTTAAGGGCCTCACAGGAGAGCAATACAAAAATCATGTTTAAGTACATGATTACTTTGTTGTACTTGGCTAAGAATATAACCCATAAGTTCTCTACAGTTCTGAGATGTTATTCTACCTGTTCCATGTGATCTGCACCACCTCGTTCTCAATGTCTTCAGCTAGACCCTTCTCCAACGGCTCGGCAATCATTGTGATCTTATTCCTGCCAATTACACACACAGAGTTACAAATGAAACATATATAAACCCATCTGTTAACCTGTCAAGACTTTTTCAGGTTACATTTCAACAAAACTGAATTTCTGAATGGTGGTATTGAGATACAAGAAGTTTGGTCCTCACTTTTTATTGGGCGTTTCAGCAAAACACTTCAGGGAGGATGTCTCCACCACTGTCTCACAGAAAGTCACCACAGGATCAGCTACCTATAGTGAGAAGTCAAAGATAAATCGCATTTAAAAAATAATGCAAAAAGGGATGAGAGAAATAGGAAAATTGTATGAGAGCAAAAAAGCACCTTGATATCAATCTCAGAGTACATCTTCCGCAGGTCGTGCATTACACAGTCCAGGTACAGCTCACCTGTGCCAAGAATCACATGTTCACCTGACTCCTCCACCTGAACACACACAAACCAGCACAGATTAATATGAAACAAGTCAGTAAAAAAGTTGCAATACATCTTGATACACTAAAAAAAGAACCAAAACGTTATCATGAAGTAACCCTGCTGACTGCCACTCAAGTATATACGTGCCGCATTCATGAAACATTAATAAGAATAAAATTCTTCTTAACTGCCAATTTCTTCTTATTTTGTAACTTAGGAATATTTTGTATTCCTAAAAACTTTTCTTGAGAATGTTCTTAAAATAGCATTTAAGAAGTATTCTTATTCCCCAAAACTAATGTTCTTAAAAATCATCTTCTTAAAGTTAGGATAACCTCCGACCCATCTTAAATACCCAAATGTAAGCCGTTTAATGAATTTATTGGGTTATATATATATATATATATATATATATATATATATATATACACTCACCTAAAGGATTATTAGGAACACCTGTTCAATTTCTCATTAATGCAATTATCTAATCAACCAATCACATGGCAGTTGCTTCAATGCATTTAGGGGTGTGGTCCTGGTCAAGACAATCTCCTGAACTCCAAACTGAATGTCAGAATGGGAAAGAAAGGTGATTTTAAGCAATTTTGAGCGTGGCATGGTTGTTGGTGCCAGACGGGCCGGTCTTTCACAATCTGCTCAGTTACTGGGATTTTCACGCACAACCATTTCTAGAGTTTACAAAGAATGGTGTGAAAAGGGAAAAACATCCAGTATGCGGCAGTCCTGTGGGCGAAAATGCCTTGTTGATGCTAGAGGTCAGAGGAGAATGGGCCGACTGATTCAAGCTGATAGAAGAGCAACTTTGACTGAAATAACCACTAGTTACAACCGAGGTATGCAGCAAAGCATTTGTGAAGCCACAACACGCACAACCTTGAGGCGGATGGGCTACAACAGCAGAAGACCCCACCGGGTACCACTCATCTCCACTACAAATAGGAAAAAGAGGCTACAATTTGCACGAGCTCACCAAAATTGGACAGTTGAAGACTGGAAAAATGTTGCCTGGTCTGATGAGTCTCGATTTCTGTTGAGACATTCAGATGGTAGAGTCAGAATTTGGTGTAAACAGAATGAGAACATGGATCCATCATGCCTTGTTACCACTGTGCAGGCTGGTGGTGGTGGTGTAATGGTGTGGGGGATGTTTTCTTGGCACACTTTAGGCCCCTTAGTGCCAATTGGGCATCGTTTAAATGCCACGGCCTACCTGAGCATTGTTTCTGACCATGTCCATCCCTTTATGACCACCATGTACCCATCCTCTGATGGCTACTTCCAGCAGGATAATGCACCGTGTCACCACAGTCACCAGATCTCAACCCAATAGAGCATCTTTGGGATGTGGTGGAACGGGAGCTTCGTGCCCTGGATGTGCATCCCACAAATCTCCATCAACTGCAAGATGCTATCCTATCAATATGGGCCAACATTTCTAAAGAATGCTTTCAGCACCTTGTTGAATCAATGCCACGTAGAATTAAGGCAGTTCTGAAGGCGAAAGGGGGTCAAACACAGTATTAGTATGGTGTTCCTAATAATCCTTTAGGTGAGTGTATATATATATATATACACACACACATACTCACCGAAAGGATTATTAGGAACACCATACTAATACTGTGTTTGACCCCCTTTCGCCTTCAGAACTGCCTTAATTCTACATGGCATTGATTCAACATGGTGCTGAAAGCATTCTTTACAAATGTTGGCCCATATTGATAGGATAGCATCTTGCAGTTGATGGAGATTTGTGGGATGCACATCCAGGGCACGAAGCTCCCGTTCCACCAAATCCCAAAGATGCTCTATTGGGTTGAGATCTGGTGACTGTGGGGGCCATTTTAGTACAGTGAACTCATTGTCATGTTCAAGAAACCAATTTGAAATTATTCGAGCTTTGTGACATGGTGCATTATCCGGCTGGAAGTAGCCATCAGAGGATGGGTACATGGTGGTCATAAAGGGATGGACATGGTCAGAAACAATGCTCAGGTAGGCCGTGGCATTTAAACGATGCCCAATTGGCACTAAGGGGCCTAAAGTGTGCCAAGAAAACATCCCCCACACCATTACACCACCACCACCAGCCTGCACAGTGGTAACAAGGCATGATGGATCCATGTTCTCATTCTGTTTATGCCAAATTCTGACTCTACCATCTGAATGTCTCAACAGAAATCGAGACTCATCAGACCAGGCAACATTTTTCCAGTCTTCAACTGTCCAATTTTGGTGAGCTTGTGCAAATTGTAGCCTCTTTTTCCTATTTGTAGTGGAGATGAGTGGTACCCAGTGGGGTCTTCTGCTGTTGTAGCCCATCCGCCTCAAGGTTGTGCGTGTTGTGGCTTCACAAATGCTTTGCTGCATACCTCGGTTGTAACGAGTGGTTATTTCAGTCAAAGTTGCTCTTCTATCAGCTTGAATCAGTCAGCCCATTCTCCTCTGACCTCTAGCATCAACAAGGCATTTTCGCCCACAGGACTGCTGCATATTGGATGTTTTTCCCTTTTCACAACATTCTTGGTAAACTCTAGAAATGGTTGTGCATGAAAATCCCAGTAACTGAGCAGATTGTGAAATACTCAGACCGGCCCGTCTGGCACCGCTCAAAATTGCTTAAATCACCTTTCTTTCCCATTCTGACATTCAGTTTGGAGTTCAGGAGATTGTCTTGACCAGGACCACACCCCTAAATGCATTAAAGCAACTGCCATTTGATTGGTTGATTAGATAATTGCATTAATGAAAAATTGAACAGGTGTTCCTAATAATCCTTTAGGTGAGTGTGTATGTATGTATGTATGTATGTATGTATGTATGTATGTATGTATGTATGTATGTATGTATATATATATATATATATATATGAGTACTCGAAAGTGACAGTGATCGATCATTTACACGTATATAATGCGCTCACTCAAGCTAGAACTAGCGAGGCAGCACAGCACACAGATACCGGACGCATTCTCTCTACAGAGAGAGCGCAAGAAAGACGGAGTGCAAATGAATGGGAAAGACCGCTGCATCTTGAGACAGGCCCTGCATCCCTATGTGCACCTTAAATGGTACTGAATATTACTAATGTCACATACTATTTAGGATGGATACTATGCACATGGAGATGCATGCATGCAAACTATTTTTAAGGTGTTTTTCATTCAGCAAGTCTTTCAATCAAATAACACCTTTCATTTTCTTCTTAAGTAAAAAATTAAGATGTTCTTATCTTAATAATTTTCTTAACTTCTTTCTTAAGATGATTTTCGTGAATCCGGCCTCTAGTTTGGTTTTGAGGTTTAATACATGACAGAAACATGGTTTTAAAACAATATTAGTAGCGTAAGTTGTTCTAAAGTGTGTTACCTTTGTTGTAAGTGAAGGATAACTCTTGTTGACTTTTCTGAGTCCATCCAACATCTTGGGCAGTTCTGAGGGATTGACCGGCTCCACAGCTATTTTTATCACTGAAGCAGTGTTAAACTTCAATGGCCTGAAGATCTGAGCCTACTCACAATGCAAAGCACATTCAACATCCAATTCCTCATACATTAACACTGCTTAGTTTCAAATAGATATCTCTCTTTTTCCCACCTCTTCATTTCCACGGGGCTCTGTGATTGTGGCCGTTTTAACAATAGGCTGGTCGCAGCCCTCAATCAGCACCCAGTTACCAGCAGGAACACGATTCACTTCAATCTGATACCTTGCATAATAACATTAAACGTAACATTTACAAACATTACTCAATGGTGTAGGATTTACTTTGAGTCAAGTCAAGAATACTCCCAAACACAATTAATTAAATGTGAAAGACTGATAGTATTTTCTTGTAAAACGTAGTTACAGTAATCTTTTAGTCAGAACTTCAGAAAAATATTTTTTACAGTGTATATAACAGTTTCTCTCAACCTGGATATAAGCCTAATTTTAAAATGTGTTTTCTAGACCTGGAAAAGTCAAGAAATTTAATCAAATCATAAAATTGCAAGGGTATTTTTTAGAATGAATATACATCTTTGTAGTTATGCTAAGCTCTGAAATATAAAAAAAAAAATCTTATCCTTAATACTTATCCAGTAAATCATAAACAACTGGAGAGATCATAGCGCCTTCAAAAACGGTTGTGGACGTGGAGTCAAAAGCATTGAGAATCACTGCTGTATAATAACGCAAGCAAAAAATCAGAACGACCGGATATGACAGTCACCTAGCGACAGAAATCCACAGGCGTCCGATAGTGCAGATCTGTGAGTCTTCCTCATCTTCCAGGCTGTAGTTCTCTCCCAGAACCTTCACCGGCTGGCCTGCCTGCAGGGTTCCACTCAGGACTCGACCAAACGCGTGGAACTGAACGCCGTCATCTGTGCTATACATCTTAGTGGTGTGGCACATCAGTGGACCCTTAGAAAGGAAAAAGAGTTTGACTTAGTACTTTGGGCCTTTGTGATTTTTTTTATTAGGCTTGCTTGAGATGAATATATTTTTATTTTATTCGGTAAGATGATATGTGCATTAACTACATTTACTGGATAAAACCGGCCTTAAAAAAAAAATAATGTGACAGAATAATCGACTAGAGGACAAGACAACATTTTAGACTGGTCACACTAAAATGCTGGAGCCAAAGCCTGTCATCAAAATGATTGGTTATTCCAGAACTGTCTGACATGCTGTTGCTCCCAAACATAAAGCATCTGCCACAGCGTTTTGTCTGCATGCTCTAAACCACAAGTTATTTATTATTTATCTAATAGAAGAACTGTAGTTGCTTCCCCAATAGCAACGACTTCCATTTCCATTTATATTTTGTGCAATTGTTATTCACATACTCTAGCATTCAAAAGTTTGGGGTCAGTGTGATTTTTTTTATTTTATATGAAATTTGTACTTTTATTCAGCAAGGATGCATTAAATTGTAAAATTGAAATTGTAAATAACGACAGTAAAGACATTTACAAAGTTACAAAACATTTCTATTTTAAATAAATGTTGTTCTATGGAATATTCTACTCAAAGATTCCTGAAACAAATATCATGGTTTACACAAAAATGTTAACCAGCACTACTGTTTTCAACATTGATCATTTTAAGAATGTTTCTTGAACACCAAATCGGTATATTAGAATATTTTTTAAAGAATCATGTGACACTGAAGAGGAGTAATGATTCTGAAAATGCTGCTTTGCCATCATAGGAATACATTTTAAAATATATTAAAATAGAAAAAATCTTAAAGTAGTTATAATATTACTCTATCACAATATTACTGTTTTTACTGCATTTTTGATCAAATAAATGCAGCCTTGGTGAACATAAGAGACTTTAAAAAAACATTACAAAAATCTTAACTTTTGAACAATATTGTATAAAGTGATGATTTTGTTCTCTAGAACACAAGGGATGGAAACTCTTACAAGTTCAATGACACAGCAATAATAATCAACCTCTGTAGATCCCACACTTACATCAGGATCACACTCAGACATTGTCTCTCCGAGGTCTGAATCCAGTCCACCTGTGTAGCTGTGCTCTATCTTGGCTTTGGCACCCCCCTGAGGAGAAGGTATGTGTTGCACACACATGTCCACAAAGCCTGTTGAATTGGCACACATAATTAGACCGAACACTTCCCACATGTGCAAGAACTTTAATTTAATGCAACAGCACAGCAGCACACAAAAAAACATTGACGCTTACCTGTAAACTCTCCAAAGAAGCGGTTACAGACAAGGCGCAGCAGAGGTCTAATGTTGAGCTTTAACTCTTCTTTGGTCAGATGAATGCCAAGCTCATCCAAGACACGAGGGAGAGACGTGTCCACATCCCCCACAACCTACAAACACACCAGAATTGCACAGCCTGGATATGTGTGCGTGTTTGACTGCCTACATCTGTCTGAATGTGTAGAAATATTGCCCAAGTTAAAGATGCATGAATGAATTTGAGTGTCCGTCTTACCTGAGAAAGAATCTTGTACAATGGCTCCAGCACAAATTCAACAAAGCTGCGCTGAGAGTTGCTGTTGGGGGCTTTCTTTGTGAATTTCCTCCTGATAGGCACAGAACACAGCCCGTTACAAAAAAGAACCAATTCTGCCAAATTCTGCCATTACAAAATAAAATCAGCTTGAGATTCTCACGTTTTGGGGTTGAAGTAAATGTCTCCCCACAGTCTTTTAGCAAACTCCATGTAATTGATATCACCTGGAGAAAAAGATTTTAAAAAAAAGTAAAAAGGTAAAAACAAAGTTTATGTTTTCAGACAAAAGCTTTAAGTATGCATTTGAACTATAGGTTTGTGTATGTCTCACCATAGGTGTCTGAATAGATTTTGGCGAAGGAGCCAAGAGTGAAGCAGATGCTGTATTGCGAGGAAGCGAAACACACGTTTCCCAACAGGGGAGATACAATCAGAGACTCATCTGTGGAGTATGTGCTGCCAGAGAAAGAAACAGAGATTTAGTCTCTAGAATTTACGACAAAACTAAGATAAAACATGAGCAAGTGCAATACAAATAGCAGCTCTGGGATTTGTCTAAAAACTGCATGTTTGATCTACCAAAATGTATTCTTTCAAGTATTGTGGGGTACCTCAACAAGCCGTTGACCTCATCCACAATGTGGCGAAGTTTGTAGTAGGCATCAGTCGGGGGCAGCTTGAGCTCCACGATTAGACGATCTACTTTATTAATACAGATAGTGATGGCCAACCTCTCCTGCACTGCATGCTTGATCAGCCGCTCAGTGTTCAGCATCACCTGAACACATGCAAACAGACTGTTACAAAACCCACTGAAAAGTTTATACTTACATAACAGCTAGTTCAATATGAAAAATGCAATATAATCTTACAAAAAATAGTAAGTCTAGACAATGATTTATTTATTGTATTTCAATAACAAATACATACTAATGGCAGTCTTGAAACGAAAAGCTTGACATCAGCAGTAAACTGTGTATGCATGTGAACTCACCCCCTCAGCAGCATCGATAAAAAGCACAATGCCGTCGGACAGTCTAACTGCAGATGTCACTTCATCAGAGAAATTCACATGACCTGAAGAAGAGCGAGAGAGATAAATCACTTGCTTTTTCACAGCGGTGTACAAATAAAATGTGCACTTATATTCAGTGGCGCCTCCAGAAACTTTTAATAGGGGTGGCCAGAGGACGCCACAGCAAATCTTGGGGTGGCACAAATAAAAAAATGATTCAGTTGTTTATTTTTGTTTCTGGGTAATGACTTTAAAGCTGTAATCCGTAACTTTTTTTGGTTAATTTATCCTAATCATCCATCCATCCATCCATCCATCCATCTCAAAACATTAGATTCTTTCGCGTAAAAAAGATAACTCCGCAAATAACTGCAGCTTCAGGGTTCAGACAGAGATGGCGACAAAGAGATAAAATGTACGGAATGCAACTTTATTTAAATAGTAATTAATTGCTCTACTACTAGCCTAAATAACATTAGAATATAAATATCATGACTCATAATTCAATGTAAATAATACATTAATATTAATTAGTGCTGTCAATCAATTTAAAAATTAATTAATAAATTTTTTCTGTAATTAATCGTGATTAACCACGATTAAAAACATTGTTTTTAATATTTAATATTGTAATAATTTTTGAATTAGCGTGAACTTACATGCAGCATAGCAAATCTGGCAGAGAATTTAAATGAGAGCATTTTGTTCTTTTAGATTATTTTCCTGACCGACAACCGAAGTTTAATCGATCATTAGACTGTCACATTAAAATTAAATTAAATTAGAATAGATGGGTGTCTGTGACCCAAGGGCTTCAAATGTATATGCGCAACACGACAAAACACAAGGATTCTCACACATCACGCACCTGCAGCGCTTCTGTGAACAGAGAAAAACAGAAATGAAGTATAAAAGTAATAAATAGGACTGCACAAAATATATTTCACTTAAATAATTAAGATTAACAATATTTTAAAAAACTATGCGACAAGTAGCCTAGTATAGGCTGCGCTCGTTTTAGTGACACTAACACATTGTAGTTCTTTATATTTATTAAGGATGATGTTTTCTGTGGATATTGGCACACGAGTGAAATACAAAGCCTTGTTTTCATAATAAGGATGATGTTTATATTTATTAAATCCAACTGGGGAAACTGCACGTCATATTCTGACTACGCAGATAAAACAATTTTACAAACATTTATGAATTATTTTAATGCTTTTTAGCATTAGAAAATGAAGACCTCATATGATCTTACCATCATGATGAATAAATTATATTAACCGGAATAAACTATACAGAAAGTGAGCAGAGAATGTGACCGAGCGTGAGGCTGTCCATAATTTGGGGCTAGCGTGAGTTTAAGCGCTCTCACAAACACTCTTGTTAAAATCACGGACGCTGACGACACTGCGACATGAATCTCTTACATCCAATCTGCACTGTGTTGTTTATGATGACGGGGGAATTCGCGAGTTTCAGACAGAATTCAGCAGCACACTGAACAAAACTCTTCGTTTCTGCGATGACTAATCTGAACGCTTCTGATTGGCCATCACACTCGACAGAAACGTGTGTGATTGGTTATAATGCTCAACGCACAAAAGGAAATCTGACAGAATGCAGCAGTCGGGTGGATCGAAGCAACAAAGTATGTTTACGAAGTTTCATAGTTTGTTTAACCAATATTATCACTTAAACAAATATTCTATTATAAAAATATTTTGAAACTAATTTCCATGACTTTTCCAAAACTTTCCGGTTTATTTATTTGACCAAAACCTTTCCAGGCCTGGAAATTGCTTTTTTAAAATTCCATGACTTTTCCAGGTTTTTCATGGCCGTACGAACCCTGAAGGGGGGAATCTCCTCAACCACCACCACCATTTTACTCAAGTGGTATTAGAATTGGTGACTTCTAATGACTCAATTTCACTGTAGGAAAAATAAGAAAAATATTTCTACTTTTACTTATGGTTTTCAGGTACTTTTTACACCTCTGCAGATGTGTCAGCTACTTCAGAGAGCAGGAAGTACCTGGTGTGTCCATGATGTTGAAGAGGTAGGATTTGCCCCGCGAGTCAGGTAGCACCATGGTTACAGGAGTACTCTTGATGCCAACTCCCCTCTATAAAAAAACACAAAAATTATATCATGAATACCATGAGAACACAAGATAAATGCTTGCTTGTAATCTCATTTTAGTTCATTTCTTACCTCTTGCTCTGTGAAGAGGATATCTGTGTATCGTAACTGCGAAAAATAAAAGATCAACATATAATTTGCATGAGTGTAGTGCTGAACAATCACGGCATGCCATCTTAAAAACAGGACGCCTCAGTCTGCATGTGCAAAGAAACATTTATATTCATGATCTATATACTTACATCACTGTCATCTCTCTTGCGGATTTCAGGATGAGTCTGTTCAATTAGGCAGTCCACAAAGCATGTCTGGGGGGGAGGGTGCATAAATGAATTTTTAAAAAATTAATGAAATCAAACTCATCACAAGCTATGCTTCCATCCACCTATTTTTAAGCGCATTTTGGGATATTGCATTAAAAAAATGCTGGATGGAAATGCCAAGATGTGCATAAATTCTAAAAATGCACATAAAAATGTATGCATTCAATTGAGGCGGATACATTTTTACATGATAAGACATGCACATAAATTATGGTGGAAACACATTTACCGAATAAATCCCTCAATGAGCAACAAAAAAACCTTGCGCGACTTTGCCTCAACAGTTGATGTGATTGGAAAACTGGACTAACCAGCGGATGCGGGGATGCCAAAATCTTTTACATTTCGCTATGAAACAAAATCTTCTGCCATCCGTCTTGTCAGTCAGCTCGTCACTCTCGTCACGTGATAAATGAAACATGACTCGTGTCCAGCTCATGCTGAATTGAGCAGACGCATTCAGTTTTTAATTGTAGTGTCTGTTCTCTAACTGAACAAAATTATTTTTATTACTACAAAAAAATTAAACAACAGTCGGGGGCAGTGCCGTGGTGGGCAAGTGACGTACCACAGATAGCCTATTGCATTCCCAAACACCAGGTATACGAATGCAAAATAGCATGACAGCGTTTATTGTGTTTGTCTGCACGCTCTGAGTTATTTATGATGTAGGAAAAAAGAGCTTACCTGATTGTAGCAACTTTATTTTTATTACAGATATTTCGCGCAAATTTCCCAGGAAGTTACGATGTTCTTTTGTTCAAATTAGATGGAAACACTGCTTTATTCACAAATGTTTTGAACGATATTCCAATTTTGCACATAAGATAAATGTGCAACTTTGTATGGAAACAGCTACATATAACACTGAATGCTACTACGCAATGCACAATTTATTAGACAAAAGTGAAAAATCTAATAAGCATGATCATGTCTTTACCTTGCCATGGTGTAAGTGTCCACACAATGTGACATTTCTGATCAGTTCTGAGCTGTCCATCAAATCAGCAAGGAACCTGCAGACAGACATGCATGTAAGAATATGCAATTTAAAACATATGGGGGGGAGAGAGGGAATCAACACAATACTGAACTCACTCCATGTCATAGACTGTGGCTGGAAGCTCCTGCTCCATCAGAGTAAACTGCTTCAACTTTACAGGTTTTATAATGGGCTCTGAGGAGAAAATAAAATCAAAATTTGATTTTGCACTGGGTGTGCATGTAGTGCATAAACTAGTATTCCATCAGCATTTCTGTTACCTGTTAATGGTTGTGTATCTTCTTCTTGGACGATGGTCTCCACCTCAGGACCATAAACTTCCTCAGCTGTAGGATAATACTTTTTATCCTCATGCAAAACCACTTCCATACCACCACCTTCCTCATCAGCCTCAGCCTGGTCTTCGTCATCCTCCTCCTCATCTGCCTGTAATAAGAAAAACAGTATTCATATCCCACCGCATACTTGCAACTAGCACATAAAACATAATTTTTTGCAGTTTCAAAATTCAAGGTTATTTTTGTGGGTTTTAAGTAGTTCACACACACCTCATCAGCATCCCGGTCCTCTGCATCTAGTTCCTCGTCTTCATCAGAGTCCAGCTCCGGTCCTATATAGTTTCCGAACTCATCATAAAGATCCGTCTCCATGCTGATGAGTGCTGATGGGACAAAAGACTGGAATTATATTTTCCTACTACATTTGTGCAGAGAATGCATGGGAAGTCAATGCAGCTCATAAAAAATGTGCACAGCTGTAATCTAGAAAAACTATGGCTACTTTAAAGACTGTTTTGCTTTCATTCCTACAATTCTATTTATATTTTTTCATAAGCTTGATGAAGTTACTGTTACAGTCCCGGTTTTTGGTGTCTTGTCCTTGACTAGAGCCTGTCCCTGGAAATGTCCCCGTTTTACAGCATGCAAATACTGAAAAAAGCCAGACAAAAAAGGTGCTGCCACTACACTCAAGGCAGTCTCATGCTAACTCATTCATGTTAAATTAAAGTCATACTATACTGTATGCACTATATAACAGGACCTAAACAACGTGCAGGATTGTTTTGCACACAAATGTAAACTTTCCCGAAAGTTCCACGATCACAACACAATCATTCCCACACACACATCTTAGCTATACCAAGTGGGTGAAAGTATACCCAGATATGCATTTTATTAATAATAAAACAAGAACCAACTAAACAATTACACTTGCAACAAATTCAATTTGCACAATTCACATACTTTCTGCTGAAAAAATTCAAAACAATAAGCCTAATTAGGGATAGTAAAGATCAATTTCCTAAGACACAAACAAAGTAACATTTGAAAAGTTAACTCATTAATTATTGGAAACCGTATATTCTCAGTTTGTGAAAATAAATAAACAATTAGAAAATGTACAAATTATGAAAATATGTGTTAAATGCATATTAATTACTATTGCTTTGTATTTGTAAAGTGTTTAATGTTTAAAGTTGTAATTTTGCTATAATATAATACTGCTTTTATCGATGTATTATCATAGAGTGATTTTTTGTGAATTGTATTAAAACCAGTTAGGGTTTAAATACAGGAATCATAATACTATAATCATAATACTGAATCATAAAACGTATTGTCCCTGAATTTAAATTAATAGATAGGCCAAGTGAGATGTCCCCGGTTTCCATGTCAGAACTATGGACATAGTGGTGTATATTAAACATGCATTATGCATGTGTAAGACAGTAAAGTTACGGTCTAAAATGTACTAATTTACTGACAGTCACAATATATCAAAAAGTTTAGTACAGTTGTTAAAATAAGCTGTTAACGCAACTGAACGCGCAACAAACGTACAAAAGAGTAATAATGAATGAATTAATTGATAATTTAATTAACCTTTCTTTTCTGTCTATCGCATTTAAATGCACTATTTATTATAGTGTTATACCTGTATACGAGCCTTTATGCCTGGTGTGATATTATTGTTGTTTCAAAGATATTCCTTGTACTGTTTCCAAACCATGCACCGCGAGGTCCTCACACAATCCAACGTATGTCGTACGTTGGTGACGTCATCATCCGTCGCCATACACATTGCCCGATTGAAAAACAAGGCTACAAAAAAGATGTTGCACAAGACAAGTCAGTATTCTGGATATATGTATCCCCTGTGATCTTTGTTCAATAAATAAAAAAGGTCAGTATTCTGCTTTATATTGATACATTTTTTTGTGTTATGTTCAATCTTTTTACATGTTGAAATCATGTATAATTGAAATACAGAAATAATTAGAACATTCAATACCAACTTTAATGTTGTGCAAAAATATACTTAAAAAAATTATTGTAAGCAATATGATTAATACATTAATATTAATTTTAACTAATAATTTTGATTTAATTCCATTTGCATATTTGCAACTGTACTAATAGAAGGATTTCTATTAGTAGGCCTACATTTGCAAATATGTAAATGGAATTTAAACAAAATTATGATGAAAATTTAATTGTAGTATAGTAGTAGACTTTAGTTATAGTATTAGTATAAAAAAAAAAAAACAGTAAAGATGACTAAATATTTGCATTTTAAAAACAAAACAAACAACAACAAAACCCTCATCTTCACAATTAACAAGACATCGGCTATCCCCTTAAGACTATCCAACAGGTCAAATACTGACAGAAGATGGCACCATATCACTTGTATATGCATTTATGATAATCATTTCTTAGGTCCTATGGGTTTCACTCATTGGGTGTCTCTAATATTCTCAGTCCCACATAGTTTACGATGTCCAAGTGTGACTCAGGTTCAATATCTTAATACAGGGATCTCATATGACACTTGAACATTGGCAGGACTGCAGAGTAGAGGGTGAAACGGGAGTGGACTTTCAAACCTCTCCCGTCCCACTCCCACAAAAAAAATCCTATCCCATCCCAATCCCACAAAAAAACTGGGGGAAAATCCCGTCCCGTCCTGTCCCGTCCAAATCCCAGAAGAATGACTCCCGTTCCCTCCCACTCCGTGTTGTGTTTTTTTTGGCCGGAATCTGTCAGTTACAGTAAACTAAAAAAACGAAAGGGAAGTCAAACATGATCCTGCAAAGCACACAACTGCTGAGAAGAACTTTAAAACAACAGAGTTAAACTTAATTAAATTAATTAATTAATTAATTAAATTAAGAAGAGGAATGAGAGGAGGATATTAAAAAATCAGAGGAAAAAAACAAAACATTAAAATTAAAAAGTTATTTAAGATTGTAATAATTACTAATATTTTGAATCAAATAAATGCAGCCTTGGTGAGCATAAGAGACCAAATCAAACCGACCCCAAACCTTAGTGTATAGTACATTCTACATATTCTAAAATCTTGTTCAAATGGTTCCAGTATGGACATAAACTCCCTGTGTGATGCATCAAATTTGATTAGACAGTGTTTTATGTATTAATGTTACCTTTGCACGTTAGAATGTTTTATATTACACTTTATGCTGCTTTGTTTGTTAATTAGCAATTATTATGAAAAGGTACATTTGAATGAACTTTACCACCTGTAAAATGATTGTGGTTTTCAGTAGATTTTATTATACAAACCAGATTTTTGTAGTTGAAATGGGTTGATATATTAACATCATAGAAGTTAATGAAATACACAGTTATGTACTGTAAAATACAGACACCAAAATGCCACCCCAGTGAATTTCAGGCATAGCTGCCAGTTTCATCACATTAAAGGATTAGTTCACTTCAAAATTAAAATGTCCTGATATTTTATTCACCCCCATCTCATCCAAGATGTTCATGTTCAAAACCCTGTCAACATTCCAGGATTTTTCTCCCCTTCCAAGGCAACCAAAAGGTCCAAATCAATGCAGTTTCAAAGGGCTTCGAAGGGCTTCAGAGGGCTCTGCACGATCACAGCTGAGGAATTGGGTCTCGTCTAGCGAAACGATCGGTCATTTAAAAAAAAGAAAAAAAAAAGAATATAACCTAAATTGCTCATCTTGCGCTGCTCTGCTACGTGCCAAGGATTGCGCAATCATGTTGTAAAGGTCACACTATAAGTAGGCGGAAGTACCGCCCCTGTGTTTACAAAAGTGCACATGCAAAGACTAATACAAACACCCTTTAGCAAAAAAAAGGTAAAACAATGATGTCGGATGATTTTGAAGTTGAAAATTAAGTGTTTTTGGTAAAGGGCGTTTGTATTAGTCCTCGCACGTTCGCTTGGGGCAGTATTTCTGCCTACGTCTTGCGTGATCTTTCCAACGTGATTGTGCAATCCTTGGCACGTCGCAGAGCAGCGCAAGATGAGCAATTTAGGTTAAAAATGTTTAATGTTTTCGCTAGATAAGTCCCTATTCCTCGTCTGGGATCGTGCAGAGCCCCTGAAGCCCTTCGAAGCACTTTGAAACTGCATTGCTTTGGACCTTCAACATTTTGGAAGTCTGTGATGGGGAGAAAAATTCTGGAATGTTTTCCTCAAAAAAATCGAATTTCTTTTCGACTGAAGAAAGAAAGACATGGACATCTTGGATGAACAGGATTTATTTAGGATGAGAGAAGCAGAGAGACAGCGAGAGAGAGAGAGACACTAGGCCCAAAGTGTTTCTAATGATAGCAGTTGGTCTCATCTCAGTGAGGCATAAAGCACTTTACTGTCCATGTTAGTGTTTTCTATGAGATCAAACTGAACATCATCTCATCCATATCATTACATCACTTAAAAAAAGGCAGGAGGAATAAATAAATAAACTGAACTCACTTCTGTACGAGTGTCTTTATGAATCAGCAACATGTGTAGGCTAATGCATCTAACAGACTTTATCATGTAGTCATCAACATTGTGACATGCAATCATAGACTGTAAAAAAACATGGATGTAGTGTCCGTGATGTCACCCATAGGATTCTGAAGAGCAGTTTTGAAGCGTAAAGTAGGGACGAGCTGGCCGTTGCCATCTTGGCAGCACGTCACTCCCAGATAAAAGAAAATGGGCAAAAAGGCGGGACGTGGGTGGAGCTGAGGTGACGCAATGACTAATGGCCACACCCTTAATTATGCAGAACTTTAAAGCTTTATATAAGGTAAACGAATGAGTTATAAAAAAATTTACCCCCCTCACAGTTGTCATGAAGGGCAAAATTAGTCGTATAAACCAAAACCATAATTTGTACCAGGCTGTTTTTTTCTGCTGTAAAGTTGGGCATTTTAACATGGGGCTCAATGAGATTCTGCTCCCTCCCTAGTGGCCAGTCGATGAATTGCAGTTCAAGTCACTTCCGTATTGGCTTCAAGAGAAAGTGGGGGAGGTTGCCGCTTGCATGCAATATATGCAATATAATATTGTCTACCTGATTGCATGTGAACTCTCATGTCATCACAAACAGATCCCTAGATGAAATAATTCATTCTAAGGGCACAGGTGGAATAACAGATGGGGTGGGGGTGGGGGGGATGTGGTGCCAAATGCACACACTATGTATCATGAGTGTAAATACTCTGGCGTAAAGATTCAATTTATTGCGTTGTAAAAATACTGTAGGGGACAGACAAGGTTATATAGATCAACTTGTAGAGCATGGAGCTGCAACACCAAGTTCATGGGTTCAATTCCCATGAAACATACAAATTATCTTATATGTACTCTTGGATGTTCTTTCCTTCTTAGTATAATGCTTGTATTTTGTTCCATCATTCTCTTTTTGTGAGTTTTGTGTTTGCATGTGCATGGTGTGTGAATGTATTCTCTGAGGTGCTGCTCTACTAACTCTCTCATTACTCATTTTGATCAGCACACCTGGGCAGCGGTGAAAATAAATGACACACTTTCCCCCATGTACAATCCCCCTCTTATGTTCTGTATCAAATAATGTCTGTTCAATTACAGCTGCAGGTTCATTTTCTGTTGCGTCTGTCTATGTTGTTGATACAACCTCATCTCTAACATTATGCATATGGACTATACTTAGGTCTCACTACATCTACTGTATCAAGATTGCTTACATGTCTGTGCTGTATCTTGACTCTACTCCATTACTGGACACACACACCTGTTAATCAGCAGTTGGTCCTTATAATGTAGTTGATGAGACTCTTGATTGTCAACAGAGAGAGGAGAAAATAACAGAAGAGCTCGTCAACACCATTTACATAATGAATACACAACAAGAGGCTTAATTAATGCTCATATTACATTCTTTTGTGAAACTGGTGTTACGTAAAGCTATTTTGTGCATTTAGCTTTTTTTCTATCACTAACACAAAAATTACTATATATGCCTACAGTATATAGTACATATTAGAATACATATGAATTCACATATTAGAATTCATTATTTTTTTTATTTTTTTTGAAGGATCATGTGACACTGAAGGCTGGAGTAATGATGCTGAAAATTCTGATTTGCCCTCACAGGAATAAATTACATTTTAAAATATATTTAAAAAACGACTCAACATTGTAATAATATTTCACAATAATACTGTTTTTATTGTACATTTGATCAAATAAATGTAGCCTTGGTGAGCATAAGAGAGTTCTTTCTAAAAAAGTAAAAAAATTTACCAAACCCAAACTTTCGAACAACAGTGTATATACAGTATGTATATACAGTATGTAAAAAGAGTAGCACTAAAGCGAGGACCTTCACTTTTAGCAGAGAGGAAGAGACAGAAACAAATAGTTAGATACTATGTTGCACTTAGCGTTTTGTGTTTATGTTGCACATTTTTGGTTATTCATGCAGGTGTCATTTTTTTTACTTCTGATTAAGCAGGATGAATGCAAGTCTGTCAGAAAGATGGAGAGAAAGATGAATGGCAAACAAGGTGAGAAACTAGTTTATAAGAAGGTGGAGAAACACCACAGCACATTTGGGGTCACACACTCCTGTACTCTAAGTAGATCACGCTCAGTGCGCCACTATGTGTGTGTGACATTTATCAAATTCACATTGTATAAATGGGTCTGTGTGCTCTTTAAATTTGGTATCATTCCATGTGTGATGCATGCATACCTACTGTACACCATTTATCTTTAAAAATGTGTGAGAACTTCTCAAACAGGGCTGCAGTGATTAAACACACAGCAAACAAAAATTAGCCTAAGTGGCAAGACATGAGAGTCTGTGGCCTAAATTCCAAACATGAAAAATGTTGTCCTATGTGAGTCTGTATTTATGGATGTGGCATTTTTTTCTTAGTGTAAAAACTTTTTAATAACCTAAAGAACCTTTTTACACTATAAAGAACATTCCCTATCTGTCAGTCAGTGCAGATAAGTACAGAGATTCCCCCTGGGCACTTCGTTATAAAAGAGCATTTCCCTGAAAGAGCAAAATGGACGGCAAGCATTTCCGACCGTGTGTTTCTGGATGTGGTCGTTTCCTGTCTTCATCTGACAGCCACTATTGCTGTCTCACATGCCTAAGCGACCGCAGTGTCAACATGGTCATGTTCTCACAGTGAGGACATGAACCATCCATGAAAGCCGTCTTAGCATGCTCTCGCCTCAGGCCCTTTGATGTTACCCAGCCTGCTGCCTCTGCACAAACCAGAGCCACAAGTATGGTTAACACTCTGGAAGACCTGAGGGTTACAGTGGTTCCACCTGGCCAGTCCCCACGGACCTCCCACTCCTCTGCAGTGTTGTGTGCCGTCGAGCTGCCAGACGATGGTGTGGGCCCTTCCCATGGGGGACCCAGTGTGTCATTTGGCACTCCAGGTGAGGATCAAATGTTGATAGCTGCATTGGGGAGCGGGCTATTGTCTTCTAGGGAGGAAGATGAGACTTAGCTTCCCCCTTCGGGCATGGTCACTCATGTTGAGTTGGATTCAGAGTTGACAGCCATGTTTGCCTGGGCCGCTGCGGGCATCGGACTCGAGTGGAACCCACCTTGTCCTAAGCGCTCATGGTTGGAAGATTGGTTCCTGGGAAGTGCCTTTCAAGTGCATGAGGAGGTTCAGGCACCTTTTGCACAAAGCTGCTACCACTTCCCTCAATGGTGGGGCTGCCAAAGGGTATATGGAGATTCGTGGAGCGTGCATTGCATGGAGCGTGCAAAGTATGTGGAGCATGCAATTGCAGTGCACTTGTGCTCACAAAGTGCCACCACCTGGCGGAACCGTCCTGTAAGATGACGGCAGTTCTGGCTGCAAAGTGGCCTATCACCAGCGGTAAATAAAGAAGACCCCTGGAGATGCCCGATTGACTCTGGGCTTTCCTTCCTGCAAGAAGGGTTGGAGCGGAGGCTTGAATGTGTATTTTGTCGCCATTGCAGCACATCACGTTGCAGTACTGTAAAGCTACTTTAAATGTGTATTGTAAAAAATGCTATATAGATAAAGGTGACTTGACTTGCAGTTAATGGTAAGTCACTAGGAAAGCACAACCTGGTCATTCCTGAGAGGCGCCAGGAGGTTAAATCCTCCCAGGCTGCACCTCATCCCCTCCTGGGATCTCTCTGTGGTCCTTTCTGGTCTGCAGAAAGCTCCCTTTGAGCCACTGTAGTCAGTTGAGCTTAAGATCCTGTCTCTAAAGACAACACTCCTGACCGCACTCACTTCCATCTTCATAACGGATCATAGCAGGTGTTTGCAATGTCCTGAAGTAAGGGGAGAGGGCAGCCAATGATGTTCTGCGCTGTGTTTATGACCCTTTTTGTCAGCTCCTGAGCAGCCCCCATACCACACTGTAAGGCAGTATGATTAGACACTCTCTATGGCAGAGCGGTAGAAGGCGACCAGTAGCTTTGAACACAGGTGGTTTTCTTTAGGACTCCCTCTGTGTTCCAGGTGCTCCAGAGCCTTGTGGAGGGCTGTGGCAATGGCATCCCCTGTAGACCTGTTGGCCAAGTAAATTGATGGGGGTCAAAAGTTGGAGGGAGGCTGGCTTTAATATGCCTCAATACTAGTCTCTCTAGACACTTTGCGACAGCAGAAGGGCAGTTGGTCTGTAGTCATTTAAACTGTCTACAACAGGCTTCTTCGGGACTGGGATGATAATGGCTGATAATTTAAGGCAAGTGTTTATAAAAACAGCACCAAGTTCATAGGCACAAGCCCTTAGTACCTTTCCAAGCACTCCATCAGGGCCCGCAGCCTTCCTCGGAACACCTGTCTCACCTCGTGTTCCTGTACAGTCATTGTCTGGGTGCCTGTATCAGGAGGAGATGTATGTTGGAGTGGAGACTTAGCTCCTCTGCCAGTGATGCGCTGGTGTTACAGCCAGTGGTGGCGCTGCCCTTGAAGTTTGTAAAATGCTGCACTCCCTGCCACAACTGACTCCATGGTAAGCCCTGTCCCCTCCATCCTGTTGGCATGGAGGTGTATCACTTTGGGCTTACATGGGGCACTGGGTAGGTTACAACTTATAACTAGGTTACGAGAGCAGTTGCCAAAAGGGCACACTACAGCTTGCCAGCATCTGCATCCCCAACACTCACAGTTCACTGACAGATGGGGAACTGATGTAACCAAGGTGTTATGTCCCCCCTGCCACAATCCTGAACCACCTCGCTGAATGGCCGGGACACTGTCTAAGCTTCTCAGCATGAACCTGAATGAGTGGATTCCTGCCGCCATTTTAAATACCTGTATGTACAGGGGAGTGGCTTGGCATGCAAATTCCACTCGCCAATTCCATTGCCCATTTTTTCTAAGGTGATTGGGGCTCCCAAGTGAGACCCCATTTGTCAGTCGACATAACGTCTCCATTCCCTCCATCAGGGAACAAGGGTTACATCAGTAACCAATACGTTTTGTGAAAAAAAGGACCATGGATGTTAAAGGATCTTTATGGAACCATAGATGTCAATAAAGAACCTTTATTTTACCTTTATTTTTATTTTATTAAAATTATTTTAAATGTATCACTTTAATGAATACACAGTAAAATCATACAATGCACTTATAAACAGACAAATTCTAAAGTAAACTCTAAAGTTTTGTTAACAGAGCAAAAATGGCCTAGATATTATTCTTATGTGGGCTAGAATGAAGTGTGGCATTGTAAAGCATGCCATATTGTAAAGCATACCATACTGCCATTATTTTTTGAAGAAATTGGTAGATTATGCAGTAACATGATTAAAATCTGATCTGGCTGTAAAATTTTGGTAAATGGTTATTAAAACCTAATTTAATAGCAATAATTTTAGTGTAAGTATACTATTAATTTACCTAGAGATAGGTGTTCTTATGTTACACATTATAACAGTAATGAGGGAATGAGTAATGAGATCCTCATCCTGCAACAATGTTTATGCATATTATTGGATCATTTCTTATAAAATTGTTCAAACTATCCAAACACAAAAACTTCCATAGATTAACATTATAAAAGAGGCAGGGCTTAGTGAAAGATCAGTTGTATCGTTTTACTGAACCCACAAATGCACACACTCACTTTGCTCATATCACTCTACTCTTTCAAACAGCCTATTTTTCCACTCATGTTATTTTCATGCTCCATATGGCATGAAGTTAGAAAAAGGGACACACACACACAGTCACTTTAATTAATAATCTGTCAGTGATTAGTTGCACAGTGCTTAAGGAGGACAACATATATAAGTGAAACTTCCTTCATATCTGCAGATTGTCTTCAGTGGAGAAAACATCCAGACTGTTATTTCATTGATAAAAAGGGCACATTGACATGATTGAGTCTAAGTGTGTGTGTGAGTGTTTGTGAAGTCTCTACAGTAATAATTAAACTGTAGTCCATATGGACCCTTGAATTTCCACAACAGACATCTGTTCCTCTGCCTCAGGGCCAACACACAGACATATTTCCTAATAAATATTACAACAAAATCACATGCACACAACCACTTGACACCCTGAAATGACAAATGTCTTCATAGATTTGTGCAGAATAAATGAGCAATTATGTAATGGCTGAATTATTACTAATTAGGTGTGCTGTAATGAATGAGCATTTATAATTAATTCTCTCTGAGAGCTTAGATGCTTTAACTACACCATTCTGCATGTTTTTTCTTTCTTTCTTTCTTTGACAGACATTTAAAAGCAGTGTATTTTTAATGAAATTGTGGTCTATTCCCCACATAAAGCTATCATATGACTTCAGGAGGCTTAGAATATAGTGCACAGATTGTGAACAACCCATTACTCATGGTCTGCCCCTTTTGAGGTGAGCCCTTATAATCTGGCTAGTGATCCGTATGTAGTGGTTCCATAAGAGACCAGAGACTTTTGGTGAGTCCATAGGATGTATTTTCAACATGTATGTTGTGGAACTTCCCTTAAGGTAGGATGTGGTCTCCGTAGTGTTCCTATCTCTCTGAGAAAGAGAACGCTTCCCAACGTTAACAACCAGGTGTACGCAGGTGTACATTTTGTATTATACTTACAAATCAGAAAAGGCCCTACATCTGCAGTGCCCTCTTTGAGGTGAGTAGGTCCCTTTAGTAGGAGACCTTAGGTCATTTTCCCTGGGCATCGGTATGTTACAAGTGAGCGTTGCTGCACTTGTCATTGGCACGTGGAGGTTTGCCTGCATTTGCACCACCTTATCTCATAACACAGTACCAGTAGTTGTGGCATTTAGTATAGGGACCCCTTAGTGTTGGTTCGACATCACGTTGAACGTGACCAACAGAAAGGGAACATCTTGGTTATGTATGTTCCCTGATGGAGGGAACAGAGACATGGTGTCTTTCCTGCCTTAACTCTGTGCTGGCATGCACGTTTCACACGCCATTTTCATTGGCCTTTTCTGATACTCTCAGTGATTGAGGCTCCCAAGGACGACCCCTTAGTGTCGGTTCGACATCACGTCTCCATTCCCTCCATCAGGGAACAAGGGTTACCATACGTAATCAAGACATTTTTGTGTTTGCAAAACTCTTGTTATAATGTCAATATTCCAATTTTTTTATTATTATTATTTGCAAAGTCGCTGTTTGGATTTAAATGTCAAATGCTTAAGAGTCTATGATCGGATCATTAGTGATTATTATGTTTCTAGCATGTTATGTTTGGCAACAGTTCTTCTAACCCTAATTGACGGGAGTCTGTAGCTTTTCATTTCTTAACCATGTAGGAAGACACATCATGGCCATATTCCAGGATGACAAGATTCATCAGGCTCAAACTGTGAAAGAGTGGTTGGGAGGGAGCATGAAGAATCATTTTCACACATGAATTGGCACCTCTGAGTCTAGACCTTAAATTCATTGAAAGTCTTTGGGATGTGCTGGAGTAGACTTTACAGAGTGCTCAACTCTTGCATTGTCAATACAAGGTCTTGACCCAAAATTGATGCACCTCTTTATGGACATAAATGTTGTGATGTTATGTTTAAGAAATTAAAAGCTACACACTCACACAGTTAGAAGAACTGTTGCCAAACATATAACATGCTAGAAACAATCACTGCAACAATGATCCAATCATAGACTCTTAAGCACTTGCCCATTTAAATTAAAACAGCTACTTTTTTTAGCTGGGCATCGTATATTCAATTAGTAAATAGTTATTTTAAATTGTAATATTCTACAATATATAATATTCCTTTTGTTTTTACTGTATTCCTACAAATCCTTGGTGAGCATTAGAGACTTCTTTCAAAAACATTTTTAAAAATCTTACAGATCCCAAACTCTTGAATAGTAGTATATACTAAAGCATGGCTTAAAGTTTCTTTACATTCCCAATGAATTCCAACTCAACATGGGTTCACTTGAACCATATTTGTTGTTTACAGTAAACTTCTCTGCCCAATAACAGATCAATAGCAGCCCTTGTGGAACAGTTCCAAACATAGCAAGCAACGCATAACATGAAACAGTATCAGGACAAGCCACTGCAACCCAAGCTGACATCACAGAGAAAGCCTTAGTATGTTTACGATGAGGTCAACACATCTATCTATCTATCTATCTATCTATCTATCTATCTATCTATCTATCTATCTATCTATCTATCTGTCTGTCTGTCTGTCTGTCTGTCTGTCTGTCTGTCTGTCTGTCTGTCTGTCTGTCTGTCTATCTATCATTATATATCACAGTAGTAGAGAACATGTCACACAGACACTTCTAATACCACACACACACACACACACACACACACGTAGAGTCGGATTAATTAGCCAGTGTGACCATGCATGACAGATGAGCATATACAGGTATGTGTGTTCATTTGTGTTTATTTGTAGAGGCAAATGTCCTGGTTCTGTCACAATCCTTGTGTGTGCACCCCAAACCAAAGAGCCAGCCTCTTTAAAATGATTATTCATCTGAGAACATATTCACACACACACACACACAAACCTTATGCAAACACTATGAAAAACAGTGTGCACAAATTCCAGTTCCAAACTAAGAGAAAGCAACACAAACACATTCAAACAAAAAGATCTTCATTAACTGCTCATTTCAGACTCACTAGAACACATTTGCCAGTCTGTAATCTATTCAGCCAACGTAGAGGGCAGTAAAATGTACTTATTTTGGTTTTGTGCATGAACACCAGGCTGCTTTTCAAGAGCTCTGTGATTGAGGTATAGCATCAGTGAGACCGTGGTCCCTGCAAATGCCAACTTCAGAGAGAGAGGGAGCAAACGAGAGAGAGAGAGGGTGTGAAAAACTGCAGCAAAGATCAGATAGCAGACAAGGGTGAGAGAGAGAAAGAGAGAGCAGTGTTTTAAACATTCAAAGAGACGAAGTGTCGCACCGGAACATTAGGGAATCTCTGGATACGCGAGACCCTCAAGGATGACCGCGGCAGTGCTGAAGATTACTGAAACGTCAGAACAACACTAGGGAACGTTGATGGAACATTCTGAGGTTGTTAGCATATAATTAGCAGGCTTTAGATAAGAACCTCCTTCGAATACATGCGTACATGCGTGTGAGTTTTCTTCTGTGTATGTGACGCTAAAGATGAGGACCTTGTTGGACAGTCAGGATCCCTTTTTTCTTTGAAAAGGTGTTTCTTCCTGTAGAAGAACTGTGAGAAATTTAATGGAACCATGCTTTAGCTCAACTTCAGATCTCTCTCTCTCTTACATATTTCCATGCACACAAAGGGAAGAAAAAAGGTAAGCAGAATGTTTTGTTATCTTAAGTGCCTGTTGACTGTACATATTTCTTCCGCTTCTATCGGCTCTGTCTCATTCACATGGACAGTCTACAGGTATTTTCTGCAACCTGTAGGCGGTTTGCGTTTTTTGATGTCTGCGAGTGTTTTAGTGCCTTTAATGTGCTACACATGAATAGAGTCATATCGAGTAAGTAATGGTCATCAACATTGCATGTCCTGTACCTTCACTGTGTGTTATGAAATCAGTGAGGGGGCTGTCACACCCAATACAGAATCCCAACAATGACGGATGTCCCCTGAATGCTGGAATGTCTGCAAATGTTGAGCTCTTCTCTGATTTTAAAACTCTACGAGAATCATTTAAAAAAAAAAAAATCATGTATGCATTTCAGCTCAGTCTAAATTTAGATTCGGTCAGACGTAATCCAAATCCTGATTGTAAATGCTATACGTTCAAGCACCCTTTTGGATGGATATAGCATGACAAAACTATAAAACATGAAAATGTTGTGTTTTTTGAAAACCAGGCTGAATTTCATTGGCAAAAAAAGTCAACAGCTGCAACTCTGCAGAAGCTTTTCAGCACTGCGCATACGGCAAGGGTGATACGAGTCTAAGTTCATAAAGTTTATTAAAGGAGACCGATGCAGCTCATTGTTTGAAAAATGTTTGGAGGGAGGAGCAATGTCGAGTAATATCTCAAGTCTGTCAACTGCCTGTCAAAGTTTAATTTCTCATCATATTTGCCATTTCGGGACTGGAGGAGCTGTTGGATAATACATTAATTATACAATACAATTAATGTTAATTATGTTTGAGAATTAAAATGACAGCTGTCCCGTTTGATTCTAAGTGTGCATGAAAACCATAAAGGAAACATAATGTTCTCTACAGATTAAGTTTCCATCAACCACCACCATAGGGTGCAGGTATTTACGTCAGACTCATATACTGAAATAATCTTCTGCATATCAGAATACATCTTTCCCCACAAATTCTTACATTATATATATATATAATATAATATATATAGCACTACTGAAAAGTTCTGTTCAAAAGCATTTTAAGCGTAATTACAAAATGAGCACAGAGAAAAGCAAGTAGAAAGAGAAATATAGTAGAAATGCTGACGGAAGAGTATCTTTAGCTATCACAGAACATGGATTAGTTTATCTTTACTCATCATAGTGCCACTATCGAACCACTGCATGGTCAGAGGATCTGCTGACATTTAGTATGGGATTAGCTGACATCACATCAGGACGTAGTGAAGATTGAAGATACTGACCACACTGTCTCCCCTCCACTGAAAATCTACTTTGTATTCTCACGGCTATCATTGAAAAATTTATTAAGTGCTCAACTGTCTCTCTCGTTTTGCATCTCTTCTATCAGTTTTGAGTGACTGGCCACCTGGATGATGACTAAAATAACACTGCATGAAGCCGACAGTCACCCCTCAAACAAACACACACACCTACACACACACACACACACACACACAAAATTTCTACCAGACAGGTTTCCATGGAAACCTCTATATCCCTCTAGATTTTCGTGATTCCATTTTGAGTATTGTAAGAACTATGCTGCATTTCTGTGCTTTCATGGATACACATTAAGGAAAAAAATGTCTCATTATCACTCTCGTCGAATCTGAGGCTTCTTAGCTATTCACACTCACCAATATAGCACCTGACACACTACCCAGCCCCCAGTGTGTGAGTGTGTGTGCACACATGTGGAGTCTGTGTGTTTTGATGTCTCTCTGTCAGTACAGTATGTCTTGGAGCGCAGATTCTTGCAAATGCGTGTGTGCGTGCAGTAGCCTCACTGAGACAGGCATCTATTATTAGAAAGACAGATCACTTGACTCAGGCACTGGCTAGACGCCTAAATCTGGACCCCACCAGCAGCTCCCGGCTCAGAGCTCTGTCAAAAAAACAGTACAGAGAAAATCTGAATAATGATAATGATGATATGGATAACAATAAGGACCGCGTCCCCGCTCCAACTCCTCTCAGGCTATGAGGTGTGCGCACTTCAGCACTTCACTGTACAAAGGTGCAAAGTTTCGCAGGAAAAGTGTGAAATTACTTTAATTAGCTACATCTGCTGTGAAACAACCAGACGAAAGATCTGCTCATCTCCTCTTCCCCTATTCACACTCACAGAACAGCACTTCTGCACACACTCTCAAAGAGGAGTAACACACTTGCTTTTTTAGCTGCAATGAGGATTCATAAGATTTATTTTGGGACTACTTTGGCCTGCATCACTCACGTTTACCTTTCATTTAATTTTTTCAATATTCTAATACAAAAAAAAAAGTTATAAAATGAATAGTTTGGACTTTATAATAAATCCAGATATTTGTTAACATTTTATTTTTTTTATACTGCTGTTGCCATTTTCTAAAAGTATTAAGCCAATAGAGGCTGTGTGTTACAATGATTTTACCATGTTTAAGTGACTTTGCATCTAGATGCTTGTCATGGCTTATTGCTTTAATTTACCACTTATTAATCACACAGGTACGCTCATACACATTGCAATATGTGGATTCAAATTTTTTTTTTAAGTTTCTTATTTATTACCAAGGTTGCATTTATTTTTCAAAAACACAATAAAACAGAAATATTTTGAAATATTATTACAATTTACAAATAACAGTTTTCTATTTTAATATATTTCAGCAGTCTTCAGTGTCACATGATCCTTCAGAATTCAAGAAACATTTTCTATTATCAATGTTGAAAACAGTTTGTTTGGTAACACTGTAATGCATTATATAAGTATTTATAATGTATGTTATAAATCCTTATATATTTGAATAAATAACTGTAACGTTAAAAAGTTAAAAGTTAAATTGCATTATAATATTTGCAGATTCCTTGTTACATCTGAAATTGGTTGTCTGTCAACATTTTAATGCATTATAAAGGTGTAACAGTGAACAGATACAATAATAATGTATAATAATCTATTATAATTGTTGTTACAATTTATCATAAAACTATACAATGTTATAAGGTGCATTACAATAAAAATACTTGTATAATGCATTATAAATAAAGGTTAAGTAAAGTGTTAACGTTTGTTGCTTTATATTTTTGTGAAAACCGTGATATGATTAATTGAAAGTTCAAAAGAACAGCATTTATTTAAAGTAGAAATTAAATAAAACACGTTTGGTCAATTTAATGCATCCTTGTACATAAAAGTATTAATTTCTTTGTGACTGTTCTTGACAAAATACTTCCACTCAGTGGCTATATGTTGTTGAGATACAGGTTTGTCACTATCACTATCACTATCAGGTTACAATCACACACAATATTGAGAACAAATGGTGTGGAAACTTTTGAACAGGATCATGTGTGAAAATAAGTTTTTTCTTTTAATTTGTGTACATTTATTTTATCTTGTGGGACATACTTAAATATGTGTTATGCAGCCTTTTCAGGGCAATCTTTAAAGGAGTTTGTAAATGTATGAGCACAACTGTATGAAAAACAATGTACAATAAACAAAGACTACCTGACTGATTTTTTGCTTCATCCTCAGGCAACACAAACTGATCCAGAGCTGCTTTGGTACTCTCTCCCACTTACGGATTGGTTCTGGTCAGGCAGAGTGGCATGAGTGTGGGCAAGCCCCACCGCTACAACATTGTGTCATCGTCGGAGGAGGACGTGTACCGCCACGGCAACATGCCAGCCCTCGGCAATGGCTTTGGTAACGGCAAGATCCAGACACGCCGGAAGGTGCGAAGTCGCTTTGTAAACAAGACAGGCCAGTGCAACGTCAGTTTCGCTCATATGGATGAGCAATCCCAGCGCTACCTTGCAGACATCTTTACTACCTGCGTGGACATTCGCTGGCGCTGGATGTTCGTCCTTTTCTCCCTTGCATTTGTCTTGTCCTGGCTCATATTCGGGTTCGCCTTCTGGCTTATTGCTCTTGTCCATGGTGACTTAGACCGACCCTCTCAAGACGACTTCACACCATGCGTCATGCAGGTCAACAGCTTTGTGGCAGCATTCTTGTTCTCGGTTGAGACGCAAACGACGATTGGCTACGGATTCCGCTGCGTGACTGAGGAGTGTCCTTTAGCGGTATTCATGGTCGTCTTCCAGTCTATTGTGGGCTGCATCATTGACTCTTTCATGATCGGTGCCATCATGGCCAAAATGGCGCGACCCAAGAAACGGGCAGAAACGATACTGTTCTCACAAAATGCTGTCATTGCTATGCGTGACGGGAAGCTGTGCCTCATGTGGCGGGTCGGGAACTTGAGGAAAAGTCACATTGTAGAGGCTCACGTACGGGCGCAGCTAATGAAGCCCAGAATCACCGAGGAGGGGGAGTACATACCTCTTGATCAGATTGACATCAATGTGGGTTACGACCAAGGTCTCGACCGCATCTTCCTGGTTTCTCCCCTCACCATCCTACATGAGATAAATGAGGAGAGTCCGTTGTTTGGAATCAGCAAGCAGGACCTGGAAACATCAGATTTTGAGATAGTGGTCATACTGGAAGGAATGGTCGAGGCTACTGCAATGACGGCTCAAGTGCGCAGCTCATACCTGTCCAGCGAGATCTTATGGGGCCATCGTTTTGAGCCTGTGGTGTTTGAGGAACGCAACCAGTATAAGGTGGACTACTCGCACTTTCATAAGACCTACGAGGTTCCCTCAACGCCACGTTGCAGCGCCAAAGACATAGAGGAGAACAAATCCTTGGAATCTGGCGCCAACTTCTGCTATGAGAATGAGTTAGCCTTCATTAGTAGGGATGAAGAGGAGCAGGAAGAGGACAGGGGTGAGAGGGGGACTGAGCTAGAGACCCTTTCAGCCAATCTGAACTTTGATCAGAGGTCGTATCACAAAGAATCTGAAATATGACCACTGATTTTCACCTTCGAAGACTTTGCTTTATTGTAGACTCAGCCTATTCTTTTAGTGTCGGTTGTAATGAATAGATACAGAGCAATGCAAGTGCCATATGAAACCTTGACCCACTGTCCTAGAGCCATGCTGTAGTCAAGGGCAGGTCAGGAAAAGAAAGTGCTTTTTGTAGTTGTCGGAAATGTGAGGCCTTCCTGTAGGAAAACTTGAAATCTGATTATGTGTTTCATACTGTAGTTTGAAGTGATAGCTTTAAGTAGTATCATTATGCAATACTAAGCTAGCCTGGGTGCCATTATGACTAAATCTTACTCTTGTACACAAAATTTGCACAAAATAGGTTAACCACTAGTGTGTTTACTTGGATATCAAGTAGAACATGATACACTCTTGTTTGGTGTGATTTACAGCAATAAAGTGACTTGAAGTCTTTATCCATGCTCTCCATATTCTACTGAATTTTTTTCCACTACGTCAGAGCAAAGACTGCAATGTCTGATAGCTTTATTTTTATCATGTAATGAGGCACTACTATTGAGGTGTGTGGAAGATAATTAACACCTAAATAGACACTGCTAACTGACAATGAGCATGATGGCTCCCAGGCTAGCAAATAGCAAAGACACAAAACTATTTATTCAGCATTAGAAAGTGAGTAGATAAATACATGGGTATGTGAGCAGATGAATGAAAGATAAGGCATAATGGGATACAGTTAAACTTTTTTTTTTCCACAAAATACCACTATTCACATTCATGCTCAGGACAAACACCCTTGTATAAAACCGCTTACTCACAACGACAGCCAGAGGACCAACATGTTTAATGTTGCTTTAGTAATATATAAAACCCACAAGTCCTGGTTTTGCGTTGTAGCCTTTCACAAATTTTTAAGCTCTAAACAAGATATTTACAGTGTTACATGTTTTGCTATAGCAACGGCTACATTGTGCTAGTGTGTGTGTTTTATGAGGTATGACCTTCAATATGACCTTTCTTTATCAAGTTTTTGTCCTCAGAATCAAAACAGCTGCCCACTTGTGAATGTGAAAGGAAATGATCAATACTAAAATCTACTTCTATGGTAGATGCTAAAGAATAAAAAGTCAGTATTGGATTAAGGGCACACTGCAAAAAATTATCCTTGAAACAATATCAAAGTTTATTTTGCTTACCCAATTGGTGAATTGTTTTCTGTTGTTTTAAAGTATAAATTTGGTGAGATAAATCATTTTTATATCTAGAACTTATATCTTGTACAATTTTGCTTCTCCAGTTACTGTTAATAAACAAAACAAAACAAAAAATAATAAAGAAACAAAAATACTGATTAATGAAATGATTTTTGCAGTGTGCCATGCAATATTTCAGGGTGCATAATACAACAAGACAATTTAATTACATAACTATATAATATATAAGTAGTATAAGTAGATTTTCACTCACAAACTAATCTAAGAGCTTGAAATGAATTCAACAAGCAACTAACAACAGACCAACACTAACCACCCACCTTGGGTATCTTACATGATAATTCGAGATTGCGACAATCCCTCCTTTTCAAAATCAGAGCAAAGAGAATGGGAGAGGTGAAAAGGAGAGCCTGAGACAAAAAAGGAACAAAAGAGAGAGCTTTCTTTCTTTCACCCACTCACCTCATCCATCACTTTGCTCTGTGGGGGCAAATAAGAGTGCCTGATTAAATAAAGAAAGCATAAAATAAGATGATTTAAATAAATTAAACGTTTCATCAAGGCAGATTATAGCCAAAGTCATCCACTCTCCCAGAGAAAAAAGATGATCCCCTTAAAATACAGTATTACGCTATACTATGTCATGAAACCATCATATAACCCAAAGCCACACAATTGATTGTTTTTTAAATGCTATGAAAGGAAAATGGATTCATTATTCACACTATTTTATGCAGCAGCATGGCTGATTTCCGGTCACGTCCTCATAACCTCTTCAGTTGGCTTTCTGAGGGTAAAAGTGAGTCAGCTCATGCTGATTTCAGCTCTTCAGAAATGATGGCAAGATAGACATAAAACAGTGATGTACTTTTTTGCAAATGAGCTTAGCCTTGCAGGAAAAAGCTGATTTTTTCAAGCTGAGTTTTTAAAAATATGCTAGCTGTTTTTTGCTGGCCCAAAGAGGTATACCAGCTCTAACCTGCTTGACCAATTTGGTCTACAGGTCAAAACCAAGTCTACCAGCAGGTTTTCCATCTGATCAACCAACCAGCTTGGGTGAGTTAAAAACCATTATTTATTAACCTTGGACCAACAACCACGTGAAATAAGCGGGGATACAACTAAAGACAACACAGAAATACAAAACAACATTAACCTTTTTCTGAAAGATGTCTTCTCAGCAATAGGATCCAGAAGTGTACCTTAATGAATCTGAACTACCTGCATAAAATACAGGATTTGCATTCTAATATAAAACAGAAATAAGTAATAAACCCGAGTGATGATGTGCACAAAGTTACACATTTGTGCAGCTGGATGTGAGAGATTGAAAGAAAGCTGAGGATAGACCAATGAGTTCCTAAAAAGGTGCATTTTATAACCATTAAATCTGTATCAAATGTCACCTTCAGCTGCATGAAGTTATTAAATAACATCATTCAAACAGGGAGAGGGAGAATCAGGGAAACGATTCAACACGGCATGACATTTAACATATATAGGTGAGTCATTTTCTGTCAGAAGCTGTGCACTCTAGCATGAAACAAATGTAATTTGCAATTTCGAGGGAGTGAATTGTGAGTTCACAGATTAATATCTACTATCGAGTAAACTCGGCACTCTAATGTAACTTATCTAAGCACAAAATAAAGTAAGAAATAAGAATGAAACTTCATTTGAGAAATAGGTAAAAAGGTAAACGTTAATTTTTTACTTTACATCTACTGTAAATTATTAAAATGCTGATATATAATAAATCTTAGAGCTATATGGGAATCCCACTGTCTGTCATTGGAAGAGAATCAAAAAATGCATGCCATGGTGACAAATGCAACCATGGTAACAGTCTATCTATAATTATTGGACGTATAGGCCTATCTATAGATTTGTTTCTTTCTTGCCCAACTACCATGCACCTTACAAATCCACCATTGTTTACTTTCCAATGTTTCTTTAATTCAAGTTAATAATAAAGCATAGTTCAGATTACAGATTCAAAAACTTCCATTGCCACTTGACATCTTGAAATCTGTAATTATTCTAATTCTAAGCTGAACAAAATAAGAATTATGGACTGTAATGTTAAAAACTGCAAACACATAGGCTACATACTCTGTTCCTATGGCTAATGGGAAGGAGAGTAAGTCTTCATGCTTCTATGCTTTGTGTTCCACTCTAGTGAATGTCTCTAATTGCCATCTCTCTTTTAGTACAGTATAACTATGGGAACTAGAAGCATGCGTGCCCTATAGGTTCAAACCTAAAAGCTTTGAGAATACTTGTCACATACAAAGGTTAAAGATCATATACATTTGCCTTCTGAGAAGGCTGGTAATTAACGCCAAATATAACACAAAACCAGGAGAGAACATGGAACCGTTGATTCAGCAATTACACGTCTACTCGAGCACTCCTTACATAATTCATAAAATGGCAACAATGCAAGGATTTAAAATAAAGATCAGAGTACTGAAGATTCAACATTATAAAACAATTTAATTAAAACATTAAGTTTTGATATTGAGCTCAAGACTTTTGGAAAGACAAAACGAGCAATCAATGCATATTGACATTGACAAGATTTCACTTCAGCAATAGGAATCCAGAAGTGTACCTTAATGAACCAGAACTGCACAATCAGGGAGTTTATATTCTACAATTAAACAGGAAAAAGTATTACACCTGAGTAGTGATGTCACTTTGTGTAGCTGGATGTAAGAGAGTGTGAAAGATGATGATACACCACTGAGTTCTAGGAAAACGGGTCCATTAAATCTGTATCAAATCTCACCTTCAACTGCATGAAGTCTTAAATTATGAAGTATTAAATTATGTGATTCCAGTACTCTCTCTGTGTGTGTATGTGTGTCATGTGACGTTTACTGATGTGCTACTGATAGAGAAACCAAACCCTCCACTGTACGATTCTCCCTTAACAGCATGTTTACTTGCTTTTTATAACACAAACACACACTTATTTTTTCTATCAGAGACTTTAAAAGACCTCTAAAGACCTCTTCTTTAATGTTATACAGAGCTATTTGCATTTTTAATTTGCATTTAATTTTCTATTTGCATTGGTTCTCAACCTTTTCGACTTAAAGCCCCCCCCCCACAACACAATATTCAAAGGGCCCTCATATAAGCTATAACATTTCATCTGATATTCATTTTATTTATGATAAAGCTGTTAATATTTGCTAATATTAATACTTGATAAAACACAATATTTTTGTGACTCCATAAGTTTCAAGAACTGCATATTCTTTAATAAAACAATAGTTTATAATATTTTTATATAAACTATTAATTAACATAATAGCATATGTTAAAAATAATAAAATGTAAAAAAATAAATAAATAAATAACATAACATTTTGATTTAGTTCTTTTATTATTATTATTATTATTTTTTAACATTTTAAGTCATCCTGTGGCCCCATTAAGAGCTTGCTGAGACCCTATTGTGGACCCCGACCCCCTGGTTGAGAAACACCCGTTTTAGTACGTTTATTAAGTGGGTTTCCTCATAGGTACAGTAGGCTGGTGTGGACATAATTCTGATACTACATAGTGATATTACATAACCAAATGCACTATAATATTATACTGCATATATATTTATTGTCTACAAAGTTCAATATGGATATGTTTGTAATAGACATCCGTATATTTTCTAATAGCCAGGCAAAAATAAGAGAATTTCCCACTAACTACTTTTTAAACGCTGGCCTCTCTTTGGACAGTTTTCTTTCTTTCTTTAACCCAAGATCATGGCCTAGACTAAAATGAAGTGGGAAGCAGAGGTTACACAAACAAAATGCACAGAATATAAGCCTCAATGGTGAGCTTTCCATTCATAACATGACACTTTTGTCAGTACTTGACAAGTGTTTATGAATTAAAGTCAATTTACCTGTTATAAAAACAGGACTTCACTTACCATTCCTGTAAAACGATAAAAAGAAGTTTCAGGTGGAGCCTGGAGGTGCTGAGACAGAAAAACTTGAAGAGGCAGTGGCTGTGTCCAAAAACCTAGGCAGCTCACAAAACTAATTTCAGACAGACTTCTTAGGCAGTGTAACCATTTAATGTTCTACAGCAAAATAGAGAGAGCTTTGGTGAGAACTAAACAAACATTTAATTACTACATTAGTAATTTCTTGCTAGAAATTACATCAGAAGTGGAAAATGTTGGTAAAAAACTTACATTTACACACAAACGACCAGCAAACACAACTTTCGGACGCCATCTTTTTCCCCCAACTCAACTGTCACAGAAAGCACAGGATTGTGGGATATCAAAGGCAGCGAAGGATACATAAATGTTGCCTTCGAAAATCAATCAGATGAAGGTATCTCAGGATACAGGAAGTGAAGCGATCATTAGATTCGGACGTGCCTTGAAGCCTTCCTGCCTTGAAATGTGTCCTCCGAAGGCAGCATTTTGCAGGTTTCGGACGCAGCCAACGAGTAAGTGACATGCAAATACGTTCCAAAGGTAACTCAAATGCTCTGAAACGAGCTGAATAGGATGGTCATTTGCAGAGGCGTCGCAATAGGGCAGGCAATTGCCTGGGGCCCCGCATTTTGAGGGGCCCCCCGAGGGCTGATCATTTAAACAATCAGAAATGGCTTTCGCCACCTCGCCTCTATGGAATTCCAAAGCTGCCAAAATTAAAAATAAATAAATATACAAAGAAATGTAAAAAAGCACAAATAAATATAGAACTAAATATACATAGAAAAGCAAAAAAAAAAGTATACATTTATTTCCTTATGTATTTATTTATTTCCACATTTATTAATTTCTATATTTCTTTATTTCTACATTTATGTATTTTTACATTTCTTTGTCCGTAGGGTAATGAGGAGGGCGTGGTTTACCTCAGACATGCTGTTTGAAAGAGGATGATGCATCTGTGTATGTTTAATGCATGGCGTGTGTGTTTCACCAGCTCCATTTCCATGGGCACATTTAATTTATCTAATTTGGATATTTCCAGTTAATAACTTCGCCTAAGATGTGTGATTAATAATAAGACCACACCAAGAAAAACCCATTATACTCAGTGATGCTGTGACTGTCCACCCGTGAAGTGACGCAACAAAATGTTGTACTGTAACCGATGCCTCGTTCTATTTTGGATCTTTGAAATATGCGTTGTATTTTGTCCCATGTTGTGCATGTACAAATAGGAAATATGAATGTGAAGTGAATTTGTGGTCTCGTTTCAAATGCATTGATCAATATGCTTGCATCGACTTCACTGTAGCCTATATGTGCGCTGCTTTCTTTCCATGTGTTCTGACCGGTAATGGAAAGTATCAAGTGCTTCCATTTCAGAGTCCCTGTTATCAGATCTGTTGAAGATGTTGCCGTTCATGTTTGTTAGCCTAGGACAATTTACAAATCCAGACCAGATGATGTTCCACGGCCATGTCCGGAATAAAGAGTAGCCTATCCATGTCACACAGTAAGATTTAAGACTTTGGCCATATACCAATCCAAGTCATTCATCACAGATAGTATCAACGTCAGTAGGCTATACTTATTGTATTTCGGCCACACCACAAGGTGTCACTGTGGCCTCAACGCTTCGCCCTCGCCTATTCTGAGATGATTGCTATGTTTGAGGTAAACCACGCCCTCCTCATTACCCTATGGACAAAGAAATGTAAAAATACATAAATGTAAAAATAAAGACATGTAGAAATAAATGTAGAAATGAATAAATGTGGAAATAAAGAAAAATACAAATGAATAAATGTATAAATAAATAAAAGAATAAATAAATAAATGTGGAAAAAATACATATATACATAAGGAAATAAATGTATAAATAATTATTTATTTTTTGCATTTTTATATATTTTTTTGTTTGTTTGTTTTTGCTTTTCTACATGTCTTTATATTTCTTTATGTATTTTTTCAATGTAATTTATTTGTATTTGTGTGAAAATGACAATAACAAATAATTGTGCTTTTGTAAAATAAAGAAAACAAACAGGACAAACTAGAAAAATCTTTAGTCGGGGGCAGCCCTAATCAATACATTTACTTAGTTGACATTATTTAATTAGTAGGCTAATTAGTAAATCCAGCTCTCCTACAATAAATTAGTTGAGTTAACATAGGCTAATTAGTTGATAAACTAAATAAAATAAAGATTAAATTAAAATGATAACCATATATTTTGCTTGTTCCTGTCACCACTACACAAAGCACCGGGTTTCAAGGTGACGATTGCCTATAAATATGAAGATTGTACTGTATTTTGAAGATATTGTATTGTATCTACTATAAAGATGAAGATTGACATTTTGTTCATTAAAAAATAAATCACTTTAATGTTATAAAAAATAAACAAATTTAGGTTCAGTTAGATGTGTTTTGACTATTTTTTGTATGTTGTAAAATAGATAACGAAGATATATTAACAAAAAAATGTTTTTTATAAGGGCGTCATTGATTAATTTTGCCTGGGGCCCACACTCAATGTTGGGTCGCCTTTGGGCATTTGTACACGTTTGGTTAGAGAGAAAAGAGAGAAAGAATTAGGAGATTGTCATTTTAAAATTAATCAGTGTTGTGAAAGTGTAACACAATGAAGAGATCATCGTTTCAAAGGCACATGCATTATTCATTAGTAATTACTGACAAAGCAGCAGTCAGAAATTTAATTAGAAAGCGCGCACACCTGCCGCGCTGCTCTCTTACTCTCTGTAACTTTACACGGACCCCAGACATGAAATAACAGCTTTGCTGAGACTTATAAGCAAGCAAAACATTGTCAGACCCACAAATTATGTGAAACGACATCGAGCCCGTATTAAATGGGGGAAATAGAGCTGCCCATCCGCATGTTTAGATGCTATCGGTTAACAGTTTTTTTGGCTAAATGCTTTCGCGCTCGTATTCAGTAGCCCATTATGAAACGTATCAAATACCTAGATTACATAGGACTTTTGACATCTGCGACAACACATCTCAAAATAGAAATAGTGGGATCTGACTATCAACACTTCATTTAAGCAGAAAGTTAGCAAGTAAAGAAGTTGTGCTGAAGTTTTCCAGATTCCAGACAAAGCACGACATCTAGTGGTAAAAAAAAAAAAAAAAAACACAATACAGAGAGTTGTGGCGGTCAAGTGACTTTGATTAGCAAAGTAATAGTAGCACTTTTTAAAGACTGAAAAAAAAATATTTTACATATGCTATGAATAGGTGACCTTTACATTCGCTAAACATATCCATAAAAGCTTGGTAAAGGAAGACACTGACATATACAGTATAAGAGGACTGTTTATCAGAAGGCTTAAAGATTAACAATAATCTGAAATAAAAATAATGATAAAATAGCTTATCCATTGCGGTATTTTCTACACACTATCTATATCTGCACATATAGGCTGAAAAGTTACACAAACAAGAAGCTCAAGACAGTAAAACTTGACTTTATTCATAATTCAAGATAAAGCAATTCAAACTGATGCTCAATCAGGCATAAACATGTAAATATAAACAAATAGTTTAAGATTTAGAGAGACAACCTCATATCAAAAATGTATTCTACGTAGTAACGAAACAAAAATGAAAATGACTGACGTATACACACCTGTGACTAAAGGTATAGTTCTAATTCGTTGTGTAATAAAGATTAAATAACAGACACGCACTCAGATCTTTTGCGTGCTAGTTAATTCAAAGAGCTTCATCCTCTCCAGAACAGTGAGTCCATCCTTAAGAAAATAAGAGAGAATGTTTCCATTTTAGCAAACATCAGTATTTTGTAGCCTACCATGTAACTGCACAGATAATCCCACCTGGGATCTGACAGGCTGTGTGAGTGTTGAACGGTCCTTCAAGAAGTCTGGTGTGCTCCTGGATTTAATCAGATCTGCAATACGCATTTACAAATTGTGAATAAGTGCATGTTTATGCACTTATCTGTTTGCCTTCACAGTAACATGTTCCAAATCTGTTATTGTAGATTGCTTACCATATTGTAAACACCGCTGTCGAGCTGGCGCCATCCTCAGTTCAGTGAAGTCATTTTGAGTTTTGACTTCTAAATGGCTCAACTCAGAGTCTACCTCTTTAAAATGCTTTTAAAAAAAAAATGTAAAACAGAAACACACAGTAAAGAAAAACAGAGAAAACACTATTTAAAATTTGTAGTGGCAGTCTACTCTATGTAAATCTTATTTGGAAACTGTTATGGGTAAAAACTGCAAACAAAATTTGTGAAATTTGCTTTCACAAATATGTCATACACATTTTTTTTGTGTTGCTCAACTACAAAATTAGTCAATATTCTCATCCCTAGTCCTAGTAATATCTAGCATAGTATAATAACCCAAAACTATTCATTTGTTTTAATTAAAAAGGTGTTACCATATTTCCTGCCTGGAGTTCCAATTTAAGTGAGTTGATCTCCTGTTTCAGACACTTAATCTCTGATTCCTTCACTCTGAGATTTACCTACAGCATCAAAGAACGAGACAGAGCACATCAGTTTTTACACATATAGACTTTATAGCACCTTTGATGGAATATTCTCTAACATAATCTCTTCTGGGTAGTAATATAGCCCATGAAGGTTTATTTTATGAAAGCTGATTATATGTAGTGAACTCAAGAGTGCAAATCATTTTAATCTGTGTTCAGACAACCAAGCCCTGCTAATTTTAGCAGTACAAGTCACTGCACATCTGTGAAATTTGGGCACTTCGCCACGAGAAGGGTGTCAAGTTGTACCTCCAACTGATACATGTCTTTCTCCTGAGAAGACTGGGAGTGCTTCACCTCCCCATTCATGCGTGAGTGCATCAGGGATAATTCAGCAGCCAAACACTCATTTAATTCCTTAGAAACAAACATATGTGGGTAAGCAATGACTGTATAAATATGCATATTTTTTGTGTGCATAAGCATTTACTTGGTTGTGAGTGCGAAGCTCCTGGTTCTCTCTCTGGGCTGAACTCATGGCCTCCCTTTCGGTTTCTATGGTCCGGGTCAAATTTGTATTTTCCAGACATTTCTGAGAATACTGCTCTGACAAAACCTCCAGCTCCCTGTGCAACTTTTCTAGCTCCTCACTGCAGAAAATGCACCAAGAAACATACACTTCTCAGTGGACAGAAAAAAACAAATGCAGTTATCCCAATAATGAGTGGATGAGGGATATGGTTATTATGTAGTTCTGCAACCCTAAATTGATGTTTGATGGTGTGGCTGACAGTTCTCAGATTAATAATAGACATCTCACACGCACTTATATTGTGCACGAAGCTGACGGATGTCCACGTTGGCTCCATTTTGCAGGGCTTTCTGAGTCTTGTCCATTTCCTCTTTATGAGCTTTCCTCATGGCCTCAATGGCTGAACAACAACAAATATTATTTAAAAAATTGTCAAGACAGAAGCAGAGATGCTAGATCACGCTTTGTATTTCTAAGCATGCAGAGCACAAATGTATATATTCATTTAGCAAATGCTTTTATCCATAGTTAAATACAAGATAGTAAAAATTTAGAACAAACATATTTAGCTCTGTAGTTCTTATGCATGTTTTGTATTGTGAATGAATGTTAAAAGGGACAGTTCACCTAAAAATGTAAATTGTCATTTACTCAAGTTCACAATGTTTAAAATCTGTTTGACTTACTTTCTTACAAGGAAAAAAAAGAAAAAAAAGAAAAAAGAATTTAGAAGAATGTCCAAGGGGTAGGAGCTAAACTCTGCAGGACAGTGGCCCTCCAGAAGCAGGACTGGACACCCCTGTGTTACGCTATGTGAGCTGAATGAATAGGAGCTAATGCTGAGAGGAGCACCTGCAATGGTAGCGTTCGTCTCTTCCTGCAGCAATCTTTCTTTTTCCTCTGTCAGTCTTTCCACCTCTCTCTGATGCTGCCTCTGCATCTCCTCAATAACTCGCTGGTGGCTGTCCTCCATAATGCTGAAACCATGCTCATATGTGGCCTAAGACAAAAATATGGAGTACCTTAATTTTAGGTATAATTACATGTTAATCTCAAGCTTTAACAAGAAGGCTGTGGGCACCTTGATGGTTTCCAGGTCAAGCTGGAAGGTCTTGACATCCTGGTTGCTGAGGTTCGCCCTCAAACAAGTGACCTCAGTCTCAAGCTCTCTGATTCGGTCTTGCATAGTCGTCACAGAAACCTGCTCAGTCTTGTCACTCTCGTCTAGTTCTGAAGGGGTTGCAGCGTTTGGCTTTGACATGTTCTGAATGTAGTACTCATGGAGGCGGCTCATCTCCTCCTCATGGATTTTCTGGAGCTCCTGCAGCTTCTCCTCAAACTCTACCTGCATTCTTTCTGCTTCTTCTGTCCTCAATTGAGCATTGGTCTCAGCTGAAACACGTTCCTGCTTTGCCTTTTCGACAACAATGCGCTCCTCATGCAGCTTCTCTTCATAACGCTCCGTCTGTTCCTGGAAAAGAGTCTCCATACTACGACACACGGCACGACACTCACACTCAGCCTGCTCTCTCTGCTTGCGTAGGGCACTCATCTCTTGCTGCTGGGCCGAACGCAGACGACAAGCCATGTATGCCAAAGTGGCCTGACACACTGCAGCCCTCAGAATGGCTGCAGGTGGTTCATCAGGAATGTCAGCCTCTCTTTCATCACACTGTAGCTGTGTTGAGAGGTTGTGCAGTGACTTGGCCTCAGCTCTGAGCTCTACCACCAGACTTTTTCTGCAAGCAAGCTGTACCTCAGAGTCCTCAAGGAGTAGATTGGTCGCCAGTTCATCCTCCATCTGTTCACTGTAAGGTGCAAGTTCTGGTGGGCTAATGTCAGCAAGTTTGGACCCCTGCTTGGAACAGTTTTCCATTTTGGTTCCAGATGAGGAACTGTCAGATACTGGCCAAGGCAACACATAAATGGGCTTCAATCCCTGTTGCTCCTTTGAAGGATGAGTGCAAAGACTATGTTGGAGGTATGCCATCTCTGCTCTTACACACAGTCTATGGATCACACTTTCACTCAGGGTATTGTCTAGCAGATCTTGCTCAAGAGGGTCCAAGAAGATCTGAGAGTAACTAGGTTCCACAGCCCCATTATGACTGCCTCCTTTAGCCATCCTTAGCACTTGGACATGCACCTCTGACAATCTATTAATCAACTTTATACTGGGATGCTCAAGTGCAGAGGCAATCCTTTGGACAACCAGTGCCTCCAGCGACAGCACTCTGCTGGCTATGTCCAGAGCTGGACTTCTCTCTGGACTTCCATCATCATAAAGGGAAACATTAGCTTTGTCCAAAGTTCTGCCTAAAGTGGTGCCCTGCAGGCTATGCAAATCTCCAGTAAAACTCGGCAGAGCATCCACAGAGAGTCGGCCTTCTGGATTCTGGAGGGATCTGTGGGAGCACCAAGAATCATTACGTGTGTGTGATCCAGTGTTGAGTTGTTGTTGTTGTTGAAGTTGCATGGTAAGCTCCCGGAGTCGCTCTTCAGTGTCACACAACTTGCGCTCTAGTGCCTGGATCACAGAGATCACTCTGTGTGACTCATCTCCCTGAGGAGTAGGTTGCGTGTCCAAATCTTTATTCCTTTTCTGTTGTGGCTCAATCAACGTCTTGCAGAGAACATTCGTTTCAGAAGGATGAGTTTGGGCTTTCTTGAGCCTTAGTTCGGTCTCCTCTAGACTACTGCCCAAGACTGCCATCTTAACAAGCACTTCCTGGAGTTCACGTTCCTTCCTGTGCAGCTCTTGCTGTTGCTGCACCAGCTGGGTTTGGAAGCGCTCCTCACTTACTCTCTCACAGTCCAGCAGAGCACCTCGCAAACTCTGTATCTCCTCACAAGCTCTTTCATAATCATGCTCCATGTCATAATAAAGAGTCTCTTCAGTTTGGAGGCGTGCCTGCAGACGACCGACCTCACTGTCGGCCTCCTCCAGCTGGTTTTGTAGCTCCTGGCACCTTCTTAGAATGTCATCAGTAACTTCCCCTGTTGGCCACTTCTGCAGCTCAGCCTCTTTCTCCCTCAAGCGCTCCTCTAGTTCCTTCGATCGCTGTTCTGATTGGTCGAGGCTGTCACTGAAGCTCCTCCTTTCTCGTTCCTGGCTCTCTTGCAGGAGGCGCAGGTGCCTCTGCAGCCGGACCTCCTTTAAGGCTTGAGCTTCTTCGGTTGCTTTAAGACGGCCTGTTACCTCCTCCAACCGTTCATGCAGACTCTCCAGCACCTCCTCGCGCTCCTTCAGAAAAGTTTCTGCCTTCTGAATCCTTAATTCTGCCCTTTGAAGACATCCCTGGCTATCGCTAAGCTCAGCTTGTAGCCGGGCCTCACTATGGCGTAACTCCCTTTCTTTAGTCTGATTCCTCTCATGCTCAGCTTTCAACTCTCTGCGCAGGCTCTGAAGCTCCACATCCCACTGCCATTCTGTCTGTGTTGAGGATGGAGAAAAGGTGACTGGCAATGGAGAAGTGGAGCGATCAACCTGTAATGAATTGCAAGACTTTGTTTCAACTATGACAAATGATATGTAACAATACAACCAGGGTTTGAAATTAACTTCAACTAGCAAAAAACTAAATCAACTGCTAATAGTCGAAACAAACATAAGAAATAAACCAGATTATCAAAGTCACATCTTAGATTTAAATTCATTTATTTTTAAATCTGATTCTGAATCACTGTATTGCTTTCAGCTTTACAACAGTCAATCACTGTTTGAAGATCGGCCTACCATTTAAAATAAAATGGAAATAATATCTAAATTCTCTGTGAATTCTCTGAAAAATTACCATGAGTTTATCTGCACGTAGCAAAAAAAAGCTTGGACAATTTTTGCCCAAAAGTCCAAGACATTTATGAAAACGGGTTGGAAAAAGTGGCCTCTTAATTGTATGTACATACATTTGTACTAAATTGTTGTATTTTAATTGAAAACTACGTTAGTGACGCTGTGGTGTGGCATGATTTTGAACAGACGAAGTCGTAGTTGGGTAGCGCCGGTGTCCGTATGGTCATAGAAAACATTGCGTTAAAATTTTACGTAAATTTTTCTCTTTTTGCCAATGTTTGAGGCTACGTTTTGGGGGAGGGGTTCTGACAGCGATGCCATGCAATGTGATGGAACATTATTAATTATTAGTTATTAATCATAACCCCCCAAATTGGCTAGTGTGCTGATATGCGTTACCCGCCACAGTGGATTTTTACCCGCATTTGCCGGCTTGGTGGGTGTTAATTTCAAACCCTGGATACAACCATATTTGCTTGTTACATTACCCGCTTCTCTTCTTTGGGTTTAGCTTCCAGTAGTTCACCAACGCTGTCACAGTGGACATGTACTATCCCTGCATCAACCTCTAAGCTGTCTGGGCTGATTGATTCTGGGGAGGTGCGACCTGACACTGCCATAAGTGATAAGTTTGATGGTATATCGGCAGACATGATGTTCAAGCTTCGCCTCTGAGAGAGTCTTGTCTTCTGAGGATATTTGTTCTCTGATGCCTCAGATACAGAACGTATGATCGGCTCTTCAGGGGATGATCTCGGTGCAGGAGGCACAGAGTGCTCACTGTTATGGTTCCATTGCCTTCCTGACAGATCATTTGACAACTCCTCCTTTTGCTGTTTACAACTTAATTCAGCCCAATCAAAGGTTCTGTAACGCCCATCTCTACGGCGCTCACGGATGCGACTCCTTTGCTCCCCCTCCTGGGGAACTGTATTGTATTGAGAGGAGCCTGTACGAGCATGCGCACCAATCAATGGCACCTTTTGAGGAATAGAACTAAGGAAAGAAATGGTGTAGCAAACTATGATTTAGTTATTTAAATTAAATTATCTTTTTATGTGCTTGTGTACGTTTACCATATATACACTTCATTTAAATGAAAAAAACACTTGTGGTTTCAGCAAAAACATTCAAACCTGGATTTTATAGTAGGATTTTTCCTTGTATAGCATTGGAGAAAAAGAAAAATGGCAGATTGAAGAAGTCAAACCCCCAACATAGGATTGTTTTGTGAGCAAAATAGAGCAATAAATGTTTTAGGGTTTGATATCCATAAACAAAATATTTGTAACAACTGGATTAATGGCTGCTAGCTTTAAAGTTGTTACCATGTGACATCAGGGGCAGTGCTCGGATGAATATTTTTCATTACTGCCTGGACCCAGTTCCGTCGTATCCCATAAGTCATTGCACAGAGAGTGAAGACCCCATCCTTTGTCTGTAGGAAAAGAGGGATGAAAAAAAAAAAAAAACTAAAATCAATGAAACAGACAAACACATAAGCTTAAAGTTTAACTAATATACACTCACATGAATCTGAAAGCCATAGTTTCTTTGTACAGGGTAATCGGTCACATCGTAACAAGTAGACAAATTGATCTCACCATCCACATCAGCTGCCTAAGTGACAAAACAGAGAAAGACCAGATCATTTCTCTCAACTGCAAATGAAAAATCAGTTATGATGATGATTCTTTATGAATCAATTTACCTCTTCTGCTACAGAGTCACGGTAGAATCTCAGAGTCTGATCAGTAAGAACAAACCAATGTTTTTGCCACTAGAAAAAAAAAAAAAAAAACACTTTACATTTTAAAAAACTAACAAATAGATTGACAACATTCAAATATATGCACCCTGAGACACTCAAAACTTTTAAATCAAATCACCTTTCCATCTTCTCCCAATCTAGACATCCATCCCTTTTTGAAATTAAGGAGGTCAGGCTGAGAGGAAAAGAGCATTAGCAATGACGTGTGATATGCATGGTTAATTATGATTAACTAGATAAATTAGTCACCACATTGCGCAAGTTATTTGATTCAAATGACTTTACTGGCATAATAAAAACACACTTTAGGGTCATTCTGATCTGTATTGGTTGTACTTACTGTGGGTGTGGAATCAAGCTGTCTGCGTTCCAGTGATTTGGAGCGGATGGAGCATGATGCGAAGGGTTGTGAGTGATCAGTGATGTCATCATTAGGGGTGGACTCCTACTTAGAGCCAAAAGAGCAGAGTAACAGAATGAGAAAATATTCACATTAAAGTGTATTACATAAAACTATTAAATGTTTTTAAAACATTTTACCTTATTTCAATAATCCATTTACACTACCTTTCCAAAGTTTGGGGGCAGTTATTTTCTATTGTATACTTTTATTCAACAAGGATGCATTAAATTGAAGTGTCACAGTAAAAGACATTTATGATGTTAGAAAATATTTCTATTTAAGTATTTCTAATTAATTATTTTCAGGATTCTTTGATGAATATAATCATGGTTTTCCACAAAAATATTAAGCAGCACAACTGTTTTCAACATTGATAAGAAGAATTTTTTTTTTTTTGAGCACCAAATCAGCATATTAAAAACCTGCTAATAAGTGCAATGGATGCAACAAGTTAAAAAAACATTTACAAATTCCTACAAACCTCCAACTTTTGATCTTTAGTGTACTTGGTTCAATTAATCCAGAATGAGTTTTCACCTGAGATGTACTGACAGTTGTCTTACTGCCATTTTGTGCAGTAGACGAGGAAGTGAAGGTTGAGCGGGGGGGCTCGTTATCCAGAAATGAACCCTCCTGTTGATCAGCATCCTGAGATCTCCTAGAAACAAACATGTAAACATATAAAATATATTCTAAAACAGTGGATATCAATTTCATATTCAACTTTGAGCTTTACAAATTCTAAAAAAAAGAAAAATCAAAAGTTCTGAGCCTAATATAGATAGACATTAAGACAACAGAGATGGATTGTAATATGTAGTATAGACATATAATGGTGTCATTAAAGTCGAGATATACATAGAAAATACATAGAACACCTAAAACTGAAATGAAAACAATATGAACAAATTGCAGACATTTGTTAAGGGAAAAAAAAAACATGATTTAACATTTAAGCACATTGAGAATTGTGGCTTGTAGAATATGTTTGTAGTAAAACGGCAAATGGGAAAGCAAGCAGGCCTGGTTTGATTTGACTGATGGAGATGGGATGAGGTCTTCTGAAAGATGAACAGAAAAATGCTTTTGAAGGAATAGCAATAAAATGAACACTAGAGGGAGCCACACACATTATACATGAAAACCAACTCTGTACAGCTGGTGTAATGAGGGAAGAATCAAAAGCGAAATGTACAGTCCTACCTCCTCCGATTTCCAAACAGCCGGTGTACTTTTCTTCTTGGGCTGAGTGATTGATGTGCTTCATGTCTGAGTGTGTGTGTCATGGATGTGTGTGATTGTCTCTCCCCATTGGTCTCCAAACTTTTCTCCCAAGAGCAACCTACCACACCTACAGGATCACCCCCACATGTCCCCTGTAAACTGTGATTGGTTGGTGGAGGAAAGGGGCAGGAGCTAAGGGACTTTAAGGTAGGAAACATACAAGGATGTGAGGCAGGTGAACGAACAGAATCACAGTCACACCTGGAGTCAGTGTGTGCTTGTTCATCTGCAACACGAGGACTTGTCTTCTCCAGAGAGGAATAGCCGCTTTCAGTGCCCAATTGACTCTTAGTACCTGAGAAAGTAAAGAAAACTCTTTGCTAAACTAATCTGTATCCTATTCTTACTTATCCAATAAACATGAGTTTACAAGGAATAAAAACTTGAGCAGTAACATATCGTGCACATGCAATGTAAAAAAGAACAGTTTCATAGTACACCGAAAAATGAAAATCTGGCATAATGTATACACCCCCACATCTTTCCAAAACTGTATGATTTTCTTTCTTCCATGGAATGCAAAAGAGAAGTTTTAATGAATAATAAATACTGGAGCTTTCAAGTTTAAAAAGGACAGAAAAGTACCGCAGAATTATCATAAAAGTGCTCCAAACAAAAGTGGTACACTGATCAACTGATTCATTGAAAAGATCTGATCCATTTATACAGGTTTAGAATGAGTAAATGACAGAATTAAAATTTTCTTGCAAACTATTTTAATTCTTTAATAGAAAAATGAACAATAGTTTTAGCTACTATCTACCTTTATTTCTTAAGCCAACAAATCAGTAACCACTAAAACAAACAAGCACATCCAGTTAATTTAAGCCCACACACAAAAGCCACTCTGAGGTCGTACCGTCTGTGCTGGAGCCGCTCGGGAGCTGATCGAGTGACGAAGAGAGACAGGAGCCAAGAGTGGTATTGAGTGATAAAGCATTACCACTGCTGGGAGGAACCCTGACTCCACCACTGAGTGACTCCTCCTCCAGCTCTTTCTCTGAGGAAAGCAACAAGACCTCCTCCACCGTGCTCACAACGCTACTTTTAGTGTCTTTTTTGGTGACCCCTTTGGTACTGCCATTTCTGCTGCTGCCTTTAGTGGCACTGCTAGTACTAGTGCCAGCATTGTCGCTGATGGACACTTTACCACCACTGTTATTACTAAAAGTGATGCTGCCTCGTCTATTAATGCTGCTGGTGAAACTACTTCCAGAAGTGCTCGGTTTTTTAGCACCACCACTGCTGCTAGAGGTTTGGTTTTCTGCTGTCTGCTGAGAGAGAGAGAGAGAGAGAGAGAAAGAGAGAGACAAAGAATATAGGCGAGTAAGACTGACAGGTTGCACACAAGCGCTCTGCCAGCAAAATCCAATTGGCATGGATGGTGAAGGAAAAGCCTCTCTCTTCCTATATACAAGCTGCTTGACAAACAAGCACGTCTTTTGCCCTCGCCACCCACTTTGCAAATTCTTTACCCTCCCCAGGGGGATCACTTAAGTTAATTCTTTTAAACTTCCATCTGATTAATGCTTCAAATTACACAAAAAAAACTAAGTGTGCACACAAAATACAGGAACGCAGCATTTCATCTACATGCTGTTAATTGTTGCACCACAGTGGAATGGTACTTTCACACACTAGATCAATTTGGTCTGCTGTCAGCAGAAAGAATTTGCAGAAGGAAGATCGAGAGGGATTAGTAAATCAACTGGACAGAAAGACAGGCACAGCATTTAGAAATGTAATTAAAGCAAAGAACAGAGGTGGAGGAGGGCATTTAAAGGAGCAGTACTCATTATTCTATCAACATTACGGTCTGTGACCGTCTAAAAACAAACCTTCAAATCTGGTGTAACAAATAATAGTGCAAGTGTCCGTACACGCTGGTAATGTGTATGAAATGACAGAATGGACTTCACTGTGCTTAAGGAGGAAAAAACATATATACTGAGGTAACTGTTAACTTACCCAGTAAAGCTTTTAAAATTAAAATAAACATATCTAGTTTGCTGACATATTGCCCTAGCATATATAGACCCAGATCAACAGGAAAACTGTTACTCAAGACTTCTTTATGTATATTTATAAAAACGCTGAACAATATGACTAAATCCTGTTACATGTTTAGTGCATCTACACATTGCAGATCTCAAATGAAATGCTGACAAGGTATATATATAAAAAAAATTTTTTTTTTGAACAAATCTGTTGCATCTAAAAACCACAGTAAAATAAATTTCACTGCAATTTTTTTTTAAATAAAAGTACACGCAGGAATACTACACTGAATGTTTCTGTTCTTATTCATATTTTACCAAAGCAAATAACCAGGTGGTATATTAAAAAGATATTAGACGAACATGCATTCATTAAATATGAACAAGACTCACTTGCGGTGGGTGGGCTGTATCCTTCCCCTTCTTTCTCTGATTTGATTTAGCAGCTTTGGGGTAAACAATCAGATTTTCTTGCCACCTAAATAAAACAAATAGTCAAATTCATATACAGGACAGACCCCAAAAAAGGAGCCAGGATGGAAATCACAAATATATGCAAGCTCAAACAATCATTCAGATTTTTTCTTACTTCTGCTTTTTAGACATCACTCTTCTAGACTAAAAACTTCCGGTTGCAAAGAAGCTGAGAATTACAAGCAATAAAAGAACAAGCCTGGACAGTCCCAAAAGAAACAGTTCTAAAGCTGGTGTTCTCAACACAGAAAGACACTCACACACTAATCCCAGACTCCTTGACACCTTCTATTACACTCTTAAGGGATTAGATCAGCCTGGCTGAGATTTACTGATTTATAACACTTAAGCAGAAACAGAGGGATGAGACAGAAAGACAGAGATGATTTCAATTGAACTAGTGAACAGCTGAGATATTTAACAGCTTGACTTAGCCTCTTTTGTTCTATTATATACAATCACAACATGCAGTATGATTGCATTCCATAAATGTACATGGCTGTATATATCAAGTGGGATAAAAATTAACCACTGACAAAGTAGCTGTAACGTGTGGCTAAGTTCACACCACAGGTCAGTGAGCGCATTACCTACTGATGCTGAAGCTGTCTGTATTCTCTGATCGGATGTAGTAGTCTCTGTTAGTGAAGCACAACCTCAGACAGTTCTGGAAGCCAGTTTGAGATGAAGCGTCAAGAATCTCACAACACTGGATCATATTCACACTTCCTTGAGGCAGTGTACCTGGCTAGATAAAACATTGCACAGAGCAGGAAAGATTTTAAAGTCACCATGAAATCAAAATGTACAATTCTTGCTTTTTATGGAGTTTTGCTGTATTTATTATAAATGATTTATCTGTGCACATCATTATTTTATTTTTAATTCATGTACCCTTAATATTTCTTAAATCAATATATGAATATTTTTTATATAATATATATTAATACAAATCTTAATATTTTTTAAATCAAAATAACTTTCCCTCTTTCCTGTCCCTCTGGTGACACGTTTGAGGGCAGGACAACCTGTCACTCACATGATAATCACAGCAAACCACAACCATCCAATCAATTCCCCATTAACAAAATCAAGTCCTGACCTACATTTTTTCTTGTTCGAGAAACCGAATACTATTGTTCGGTTTAATGCTAACTTTAATAATTTTTTGTTAATTGTAAATCTTATCTTCTTGTTAAAGACAATGACGGTGTATTTGCTCGTAGATGATTTTCTTAAATGTTGAGCTTTTATTATAGAAAAAGTGAAAGTGACATGTGAAGGCCAAGTATGGTAACCCATACTCAGAATTGTCCTCAGCATTTAACCCATCAAAGTTAGTGCACACACACATTAGGAGCAGTGAGTAGTGAACACGCTGCAAACCGTGAACGCACACCTGAAAAAGTGTGCTTTCGGGTTACCAGTCTGACTCTCTAACCATTAGGCCACAACTGCCTAATGGTTAAAAGTTATTAATTTGTGAAGATGTAAGAATTATAAACTTGTTGCTCTCAGAACTGCAATAATCCAAAAGGCATCCAAAAGGCCTATTGGGTTTTTTGTCGTGGCAAACTTCGAGGTTGGCCTACAAAAATCAATTCAGTATGTATAACATCAAAATTAACATTTCTGGTCTGGTATCAGTGATGGGGTTTCATAAGCTTGAGATAGTGGCATAAATAAGATAAAGAGACCTCACCATCTCATCAAAAACAAGTTAAACCTCACCATCTCATCCAGAGAGTAGCGTAGAAACCCATGCTCGTAAAGCACAAAATATCTCCTCTGCCATTTCTATAACAGAAATAGCAAAGAAAGATCAATGCTACACTTGCAACATGACATATAAAGGGCCTGTATCTGATGGAAAAATCTCTAGAACTGTCAGTGTCGTCATCATCACCCGCTTTCTGTGGCCAGAACAGCTGAAGTCAGTGTCCTCTGGGGCCAAGAGGAGCCACCCCACCTGAACAGGCTTCGCCTGGGACAGAGAGAGATAATGACTCTATTTCAACAGCATTTTAAAAAGTTAATGAAGTGTATCCTCACCTGATACAGATCTGCTTCGTTGAGTTTGTGCGAATCCACGGTTTTAAAGCAGTTTTGACATTTACTTTTATTAAAGATGTTGGCCTGAAAGCGATGACACCGATTCTCGCGTGAAGAAAACATAGTTTATTTGCAGGTGTCGACAAAAATGTACCTTTTTATAATGTAACAAAAATAAATAATAATAATTTAAAGTGACGACAGTGTTTTTTATTTTCTGTAAAAAACAAGGCGAGTTCACATTGTCTTCATTTATAAATGGTGTCCATGTCGTTCATGTGTTTATCTTCCTGCCCTAACGTTACATGCACAAGGCCTTTCAGCTTCTTTACGTTATTGATAATTTATGGATTCTAAGTAGAGGGATACCTGAGTGATACACTTATGTAAACGCGCTTGGCGGAGAGTTCTGCCCATCAAGAAAAGTTTTGATCAACAGCACAGAATTTAAATTAGCAGTTCAAACAAACCACAATAGCCTGGTTGTTGATCATGTCGCCCCCTAGCTGTAGTAGCGAGCGATTTTTATTCATCCCAATGATTCGATTCTTCTGACTTCATTTACATTCATTCACTGAATATTTCTGCAGATTGTAAGAAATGTAATTCAATATTTTGTGGATGCTGAACAGTTTAAGGAACATTTTTATGTAAAAAATAATATGTTGGTATACTTATAAGCAGAGTGCGATTTGTGAAAAAAGCAGATGAAAATAAAAAAAGTTTTATTATTCATGAAAATAAATCACGAACCATGGGTATTTCGTGCAGCTGTTAAGTGACATTTATAGAATAATTATTAATTATTATTATTATTATTACATTTTATTTCAGAGCGATTTAGAGCGAGATTTTTACTTTCATTGGAAAGCGCTCATACACATTATAAACATCTACGTTTGAGCAGATTTTTGTACCTTTCGTTGGTTTCATATGGATTACATAATCAGAGAATATTTGTTCACATTTCAAGCTTTCTATATTCTATGCCTATTTCTTGTCGACGCTCACGAGGGTTGCCAGCTTGAGGACATGCAACAAGAGCGAGCGTAATTAGGCTTTAGCAAATCCCCGCCCTCCTTAGTTACTGTTGCTACGCCTGACAAGCTTTCGCTCATGGCACGTCTATTACAGTATGTATGCGCCGGTGTCAGACATTCCCAAGGAGATAATTAGTCATTTTTGGCGAACAGGTGAAATATCTGAGAGAGCGAGACAAAAGGGACTGCAAATGCATTCGAGGGATATATCCACGACATAATATGCAACCGATTAGAGAATAATTTAAACTAAAGCAGCAGACGCCTCATACGCTGACCATTCAAATGGGAAACACACAAATTGAGGAACAGCTATGTTCACGCACAGCAGGGTAAGTGACATGAGAAAATAATCTAATCATTATAAATCAAACATCTTATCCATAAATCTTGTGGAATAAACACAAGACACACTGACCACTTTGCAACGATAACATTCTCCCGCTTATATTTTTATATATAAAAATATATATACTCCCACACTGCTTGATCCACACCTGGCATTTCTCCAAACCTAAAAAACATTTTTAGAAAAAATTCCACCCCCACGATTGGCCTGTGGCGGTTTTCGGGCGTGGCTTAGCGAAGGTTCAATTGACAATGAAAGCCACACTGTAAGTTGATGAGTTGATTTATCCGCGTTTTAATGTGCTCTTGTTCATAGACATTTTTAGATGGATGCTGAGGCTTTTTAGGTCGGGTAGAATCTACGATCGCTGACTCAGTTTGTTCGCTGACTTCCATGGCAGCAATAGTTTTCTAACAACTGGCAATCTGGGGTGTCTAAATACTATTGGGTAAACCGGAAGGGTGCAGTTTTGCACAGACCAAAACAAAAACAGACATTCTGACACAACGCACATTTCAAAATAGAATAACTGGCTGTACTACCATTGTTTTTATGAGAAACAAGTAGGTGAATTTAGCATGTTTCCTACATATCTGCAAGCATATTATGGTATTTTTATGCTTTAGTAAAGTGAAAAACTTTCCTAGGGAGCCCCCCACATAACGTGCAAGAAAAAAAGTAAATTGTGCACACGATTATTTTGTATTTGCTAAATTGTGCGCATGATTTAGCTTACTAGTTTTTTCCTGCATGTCATGTGCAGGGCTCCGTAACATCCTGCTACCGTTTTCCCTAAAATATCCTGAACTTATACAACTTTCAATTCATTAATCTAGCGATGGAAAGGTCAAGTTGAGTACATAGCATTCTGGTATACAATAACAGTGCAGTGTGCTCTGTATAGCTACTGCATATTGTTTGCAAAATTAATATGATTAAAATATGAATACTTTCAAAATGTTTTTCATTAATTTTATTTATCATTAAAATACAATACTTAAAGGAATATACATGATTGAATTTATATATGTTGAGTTAAGCGGTAATGATGAAATATATATTATCAATGACATAAAAACAACAGAGATCATTATGGTTAAAAAGATCTTGATTCATGCCACACCGTCTGTTAAAGCATTAGCATAAATGCTTATCTGAATGTGTGAGTGAAAGTGATATCCATTAAAATTCTCCACCCTCTGCTTTCAGATCAACTTTCATCTTCTGTTTCTTCATTATAGCCTCCAACTCAGTGGCCTTCCTCACATCCTGAAAAAGAGTGATACAGATATGAAGATAATCATCTTTCAATTCTTGTCATTTCCCTCTCTTTTTTGGTCTGTTGTGTTTATTTCCAGTCACCTTAAACATTTACAGAGAGTACTTCATTTATACTGTTTTATACTTTTACTGTTAGCGAAAATGCTATTTCACTTCATTTTGCTTTTGCTTGAATTACCTAGTTAAATATTTAATTGAAATTAAATATTAGTTTACTTTGTTTAATGTTTCTTTGTTTAAAGTCAGCTTGAAATGGAAGTTGTGATAATCTTTTCTTCTATTGTGGCGTCACTAGGTTCTTTTTAGGGGGGGCTTCATCCCCTGGATGTATATCTGAGTGAAACAGCTTCTTGAACAAGAAATGATGTATACTATCTGGCTAAAAAATGGGCCAAGCCAAAAATGGCAACATATTTAGTGGTCTTTTAATGGTCTTAATTTTAATTAAGATTTAAATTTTAATCACAAATCACTGGTCAGGAAATTAACGTAGATAAAGTAACTTATACACGGAATAGCCTCCCCCCGTTTTTTAACGTTTGAGTTGTGTGGGTAAACTTGCAGACAGCTTTATACAAGAAGAAGAGTCAGTGTTGTTCCACTCAATGTTGATGGATTCAAGCAGTTCATGAGTAGTTGAAAAAATGTCTCCCAGTTCATTTGAGTTTAACGTGAGACCAAATATTCACTATAGGGTTCAAATCTGGACTCTGACCAGGCAAAAACAGGAGCCTAATGGATGTGTTCTCAAGCCACTTCTTGGTCGTCTTTGCAATTTGATCATTCCTCTTTAGATGGGAACTTTTCATTTGTGGGAAGCAAGCCATTCTGCAATATTCTCCTGTACTCTAAAGCATTAAATGACTTTTCACAGTGAGGTAGCTCACACATACCAGCAGCTAAAAAGGCTCCTACACAATGACACAGTCTCTTCCTCCATGCTTCACTGTGCTAGAGATGCATTTATTATTATATTTCTCACCAGATTTTAGAAGACATCACTCTGGAGCATCACTCTACACACTGGATGCTCTTCCCATATTCTTCCAAAAACTTCTTTCTGTCTTTGATATTTTTCTGAGACAGCAATGGCTTTCCAAATAGTGCATTTGCTTAAGTTTAGCTAATTTTCTGACCATTAATTTGTAGTTAAGAAAATTAAAAGTAAGACTAATTTAACACTAAGGTGTTTAGCCATTTTGGGCTTGGCCCATCTAATTTTCCCCAGGAATGTGGGGTGGGACTTGATTTTGTCCATCTGGAAATAATTGGATTGTTGTGGTTTGCTATTGCTGTGATCTCATGTGAGTGACAGGTTGTCTTGCTCTTGTGCCAGTGAACTACACATCATCACAAAAAAGAAGTTGTTGCAAGATGGAGGGGGTGTTTTTTTCTGAAACTGCCAAAGGGAAACATTAGAAGGCATGAGAGGTATTCTGTGAAAATACTTCTGGGAGTGAGTGTACCTCCAGCAGTGCTTTCTGCACCATGATCTGGCTGTAGACTCTGATGCCCTCTTCTGGACAAACTGCACGCAGCTCCTCCTTATTCAGAGAGAAGAGCTGAGCTCCTGTCAGGACACTCAGACTCTGTACAGTGCTGAGACAGAGATACGGAACACAGCATGAGCAAATTTCAGCTCTAGATCATCATGTCCAGATGTGTGTATTTTACTCACTAATCTTTGAAGCCTTTGGCCTTGAGCCACTCCTTAACCTCAGCTGGGGGAGAGTGATAGTCCAGCGGTGCCGTTGTGTCATTTGCTTTATTAATTACCACTGGGCGTACTGATGCTGCTCTACCATTGGCCAGCCGCTGCAAGAGCTCATCATTCATCAATAGTGCTGTTAACACATATACATATTACATTAAGGAATACAATAAAATATACATTTGTGATATTTGGACATTTATGATATTCTCTCATGAATATAATGTTAAGGGTCAGTCGGTCATTATAAAAAAATCCCAGAAAGGGTCATCGGGAGAAATCTTGTATCATTCAGTGTGCTAAAAGCTGAAATAAAATAAACCATAAATAAGATTATTTTAATTTAATTTAATTATTCATAATTATTATTTAATTATGTGAGGAAAAAAGAAACCTCCAAATGCTATATGAAACTAGGACAGTGTCTGAAAACTGTTGGTCATTATACACACATTTGATTGCAGAATGTCACGATTGACCTATCAGAATCCAGTATTCCTGAGAGTCGTGTACTAATACTGGAGAAAAATCAGTCAGAGGTTTATGAATAAAATGATTTTCTTACTGAGAAATAATGACTTGACCATCCTCTATAACCTCAAAGTATTTAACTTTTTAATCATACTTTGAGAAAAAGGCATTCGTTAGACTAGTGACTGGTCGGAAGTGACTAATTTACAAGTAATGTATAGCAAGAGGCATTACCTCTCTCTACATCGTCTCCAATTGGTGGCATACTGTTGGGGCGTGGATCAGGGCGGACTGCTTTTTCGCCTGAGGAATTGGGTGCAGCATAAAAAGAGATTGCTCTCGGGGGAGAGATAGGAGCTTTCTATAAAAATATGATAAGAATTAGTTTGACTGAATGAATGACTGAGCATGCAAATGTGTTATGTGTTTCTGATTGCATGTGTGCACACATGATTCCTTTACCATGGACTGGTTGCGCATTACTACATTGGAAGAGTCAACTTCTGCATGATTGATCGGCTCGAGGATATTGTGTGGAACAAAACCAATCTGACCGTAATCATTCTTACATTTCCACCATCGCTTTGATGACTCGAACACCTTAAACAGAGAGGATACGTGTTTGAAAATGAGGGGAAATGGAGTGAACTGGGAACATGTGTCAGTGGTGATTTTAAAGAGGAAGCACAGTTTAAGACACTTTACAGATCATCTATAGGCTACAGTAAAATGTGTGCTGAGAACTCTTTTCAAATAATAATATTAATAATAATTTTGATCAGCAATTACAGAAATAATTGACCAAACTAGGCAAGAGATACATTTAGATTTTGCATAATAATATAGCCTACATAATATAATAAAATACATATAGAATTTAAAAAAGATCAAATGGATGGATAAAACCATCATGTTGTTTAAAACATTATTATATATATATAATAATTTTATATAAAAAAATATATGTAATAAAAAAATATTTGGGGTCGGTAAGCTTGTTATTATTATTTTAAATATGTCTCCTATGCTCACGAAGGCTGCATTTACGGATAGAAAATATTGTGAAATATTATTTCAATTTAAAATAACTGTTTTCTAGATTGTTGTTTTCTATTTCAGAATATTTTCAAATTTATTTATTCCTTTGATGGTAAAGCTGAATTTTCAGCATCATTACTCCAGTCACTTTAGTCACTTTATCCTTCAGAAATCACAATGATATGATGATAATGTTGAAAATATTGCTGCTTAATATTTTTGTGGAAACCATAGTGTTTTTTTTTCAGGATTCTTTGATGAATAGAAAGTTCAAAAGAACAGCATGTATTTGAAATGGAAATCTTTTTGTAAAAGTCTTTACTGTTACTTCTGATCAATTTAATGCATCCTTACTTAATAAAAGCATTCATTTCTTTTTAAAAAATCTTACTGACCTCAAACTTTTGAACGGTTGTGTAGCCTATATATATTAATATAAATTGTCAAAAATATAAATGGAAATGGAATTGTGAGGAAGCATTGTTGGTGTGTATGTCTATGCAAGGTACCTCCAGAGTATCTCCCTGTAAGACTGAGAGCTCACTACTGTTTCGTGCCACAAAGTCATAACTACAGCGATACATCCTTTCTTCATTAGGAGGCAGAGAGTCTTCCTCCAACCTACACCATAATCACACACACAATAAGACAAAGTGCCATCACAAAGACACCGCACACACACAGATGACTGGTCCATACTAACCTATCATGTTCCTGGTGTACAGTTAGACGTGCCTGATTAAGTACCTGTGGAAAGAGAAAGGAAGGTGATGAACGTTGTTTGTAGTGTGGTTGTGCTTATATCAAGGAGTGTGAGGTCTCATACCTGCTGAGTCTGTATAAGAGCTTCATGTTTGTGCTGGGATGCTATGGGGTCCTCGATTGGTTGTCCATACGAGTCTATGGCCATAGGCTGCCAACCATCCAGAAATATAGGTTTGTATGGAGGCACAGTCTCGCTGAGTTGAGAGCTGACAAACACACACTGGAGTTGATCAACCAATCTTAACCAATCTACACTACCATCCCCATTCATTGTATGTAATATCATAGAAAACAGCAACTAGCACTTATTTTGTCTTCTTTTATGTTCCACAGAAGAAAGAAAGTCATACAGGTTTGGAATAATATCAAATTTAAATGCCACAGTTTTGTTACTGACAATGGCAGGGTCCAGTTTGACCCCAGTGACATCCACAGTTGTTTCTCTTGCTCATTTAGATTCTGCTGTAGTAGAGAGATGGCTCCACTAGTCAGAGCGGGGCTGGAGACCGTTGCTGCCAAGTTAGGACCACCTGTGGTCTTCACCATCTGGTGAACATACAACAACAAAGCATATACTATATTATATAACATATACCCTATAATACGGCAATTACAAATCCTTTCCTTATTTTGTAGAAAAACTACAAATAGTTTTTGAAATGTGAATTTTAGTGTTTAGGTGTGTCTCTCTGTATGTCTGCTGTAATTCTCTTACCAAGTGCAAAGGGATGAAAACGTGGTGCAAGAGTTCTTCTGAGGTTGGCTCTGAGATTTTCGTCTTTAGGCAATCCTACAACAAACACACAGACATACACATTAGGCAAGCATACCACTTTTATGAAGTTCTTATAGCTGTGATTTCTGCACCACTAGCCAAACCTCCACCAAAAAAATGTAAGAATTTTTCCTGGGGTGTGTGTGTGGGGGGGGGGGGGTGAGTTGTCATCCAATACCAATAGACAGAAAGAATATTTAATCTTCTGAAAAATATCCACAAACTCCTGTTGTGATGGCGGGGTCGCTGTTTGTGTGAGAAGGCCATCTAGAAACATAGATGTTTAATATTTAATATTTATGATGTTTCTGAAGGTCTTAGATATGGTTGTGAAGTATGGAGGTCATCTCTCTCACCATCCTGCATTTTATTCTTGCTGTTCTTTTTGTGACTCTTTTTCACGCTCCGTTGCTCAAGAACATTCTTAGCCTCTGCTGTCACCTGCAGACGGGCCATGAAACGCTCCACATCAGCAAAACAGTGATTTACCAACTCCTAACAGAGGGAGATATAAAAAAAGGGTTTAAGCGATAAATCCACTTACACAAATGCAGTGGCTTTCCATGGTGCTTTTAAGCACTTTTATTACTCTTTCCTCTAAAACTAAAATCCCAGTAACATCATATTTTTCAGATTGGGGCAGCTTATCACAATTTTTTTTAGGTTAGCTGTCATGTGTATTACAGTTTGTAATTTCATACAGTTTATTAACCACAATTTTGGCTTTTCAAAACAATAGTTTTGTATTTTTGTAAATATCTTTTACATATTTTATGAATTGTCTTTTTTATATTTGTTGTTTTGCTAAAAAGACCTATAATAGGATGTTTAATAGCAGCGTCCATAGTGATAGCTTACCACAAAATAACAGGTTTTACATTGGCGTTCAATGAACTGTACTATTAACTGGCAGTAATGGTGAAAATGATTGCAAAATACTTGACTTTATACTGAAACTCCTTTTAAATGAATGAATGAATGAATAAATAAATAACCCTTAGAAATATTCAGTAAAAAGCATGACAACTAGCATGGTCTCTGCTATACAAAACTAAAAAACTAATGGGTTTCTGTAGTCTGCATTCAAACAGGCAATGTTTTATGTAACAGTCAAACTTACAACTTCTCTCTGTGCGTGGATCAGATGTGTATCTGTTTTCACTCCTCCATTTACTAAGATGAGCAATGAAATATATATATATAAAATGTACATATATTGTCAAAAATATATATTGCTGTACACTTTTAATCAAACAGAAATACAGATATAAAAGCATAAACATATACACACATGCATATATACCTGGGGGACCGGGGTTAGCAGCTGTATCGTTTGGAGGTACTTTGATCGACTTTGACATTCTCCTGGGAATAACTGAGGGAGCAGCCATCTTAGAGAGTGAAAGAATGGGAAACATAAAAGGAAAAGACAACAGAGGATATATAGAAAATATTTCAAGTATCTGTCATCCAATTTTATCACCTGCTCACACACAAAGTCAGGGCTGACTTGGTTCAACTGTAAACTAATCACAATTAAAACAAAACTATGGAGAAGAACGACAGATATGTTCCTTTTTAAACGAGAACAAATCATTGATATCTCTAGTTCCTTGGTGTCCAAACTTTCAATCTTTTAGTAAAACAGCATTAGGTTACCACACTCCAATTGTCAAAGAGGATTATTAGGTAATGGACTATTGGGAAGAAAACATTAGATGCTGTAGACAGAATTTCATTCAATTGAGCTGGCACAGAAGAAGTGCCAAGAAGCTTGAGAGAATCTTTATATGGTTTAATAAAATAATCCTTAGGACTTGGACTACCACAACTCTCTATAATTAAGACACGCCTGTTGAGATGTTTTCTTTTTTTTGCCAAAAAAACACAATGAATGGCTTTTTTGTAAATCTGGTCTTGGCAGGATTGCTTGAGAGTTTCACTCATTCATTGTTCAAGAAAGACTCTAGGATAAAGAGGGTTGACATTCCACTCATAACCAATACATTACTCCACATTAACTTCTCATTTAGTCACATCTATGGCCTCTTACTAGCACAAAGCCATAAAAATTGGTCTGATATTTGTGATCAATGAGCGTCGTGGGCTGTTACAAAGTCACTGGACATTTCTTCTCAGGATAAAATGTCATGTTTAGTTCTGCAAATAGCCTAATAAAGAAAAAAATATATATTTTCCTGAGAACTATAAATAAATAGAGTTTACAAGGAATGATTTCGATTTTTTTTTTTGTTATAACTTTTACAGCTGGATTCAAATGTCTGAGGCCACTCGTAAAAATGTCTTTGTCTTGTGTATCTTTTTGTTTCCTTCAGAATCCCTGCAGTCCTACATAGGACAAGCAGTTTGAAAAATGTATGGATGATTGGAAAATTGAATTATATAGCCACTAGACCACATAACAATTTGAGTCTTCGAAAGTTTGTGCAAAAATGAAGTATCATGTTCTTCAGCATGATTTGAAATGATCTATTGAGCATCTTGTGCTTCAGTGGAGGCAAGAACATCTTACAGTCTGTATTTGCATGATCAATGATACAAATGTACTTATTTGATTAGTGAGCTAGAAATAGTGAAGAATCCAAAACATTTGTTCTTCATTTTAATGTCATAATTCTTTGTTTAAAACATCCCTTTCTTTTTTATTTCCAGCATTAGATTTGTTTTTAATCCCTGATTTTAAACCCCCACTGTATTTCTAGAAAACTGCAAGAAAACTCTATTAAAAGCCCAATACAATCACCATGTCAAAATCACTGCACTGACGGAACACTCTTCTGTTGTTTAGAAGGAGTGGCAGCATATATGCCCAGGATTTCTAACACAGCTGCTATTATTAGCAGAGATCTATTCAACGATTTGTTTGCATTCACACTGTCATGCCATTGTATCACCAAAGAATAGGAACCAGAAACAAAATGTAGGAAAGATAGGTAGGAGATAACAGCACACTGAACACTGCTATAGTTCAGCGAATCATTTTCAATCATTTAGAGAAAAGCATTGATTCATTACCAATGTGCAATGTGACTATAAAAGCAATACCAGTTGCCTAATTGCTAATATTAATGTAAAGTATCAAATTCTATGGCACTATAAAGATTGAAATGTTTGGTTTAAGACAGTCTTACCGTGTTTTAGACGTGTACACTTTCTGTCACATCTTCTGTTTACACCTAATAGAGAAATGCAAGAACAAGAAAAACTAGTTGATCTGTTTAACTTGAAGAAAACCTGGACTTCCTCTCTCTTCCTCCCTCCCTCTCTCTCTCTCTCTCTCTCTCTCTCTCTCTCTCTCTGTCTCTCTCTGTCTCTCTCGTTTCAGGATATGAAGAGCATAGAAACCTAGGTGGAAGTGAGTTAATACATTCCGGTGACTGCATTCCTCTGACATACCTCTGAGAGGCAATAAACGCAATAGATCTTCAGATAGATTTTTATGAGCGTTTTATAAGAAACTTTGATAGGCCTGAACTAGATTATAAAATAGAAAAATGTTCAAATTAACACAAGTGAAAAAAATATTAGTTAATACTCACAGTGCCAAAAACTGTCTTTGACAAAGAACTGTGTAGTTGCTGCTTCAGTTCAAAGTGTTCAGGCTTGTTTGTCTAAATCTGTCATTCTCCTCTCACCCTCCCTTTCTCTTTATTTTTCTCTTTCTCCACTGTTCCTCTGTCACTTACAGGTGTTAAGAAATTCTGTTCGCTCAGTGTTTAAGTTATTTGCCATATACTTTCGTCTGTCTTTGTCAGTTTATGCAGTGTGTGCGGTCATCACCCAATACAATTAGAGTGATAATATCTTACTACAAAGTACTTGTTTCACAGTTTGTATTACTAATGTAATGGTGTTGTTGTTTTGCTTTTCAAATAAATACATTTTTGTTGTTATGAAATATTTGTTATACTTCTGAAATTCTGTAAATGTAGGTCGTTCAATTATTGCAAATTGTGCAAAACTATCTGTTAATAATTTCAGTTCAACATAATCAGGAAACAACTATCATTAGTTGGGAAGAACTTTACATACTTCCCACACTTACATAACTTTTTTTCAGTGATTATGTCATTTTGATATGAATTCTGTCTATTGCCTTGTAGGCCTACACCATGCCAAGAAGAGCATAAATGCTGTTCGTCCTATACCAGGAACTGTGAATCAACTTTCACATGGCACTTACTGTAATTGCATTTTCTAACTTTTAATAAAGTACAAAGAGGTTTCATTTGTAAACAACTTCTGTGTGTTTAGCAAACAGGTTAAGTAAATGATTCAGTGATTCACTCTAAAAGACTCGCTTATCTCCACCTACCGCGGTCATACACAAAATTTATGAGACTGCTCACTGCAGAGCCAAAGGGTGGATTTTGACGTCTAGCTTCACCAGTGAGGGGTCCAACCACACCCTAACTCTACCCATTACGAAACATTACTCCACCCATTACGTCCAGAGAGGGGGAGCTGGACGCCATTTGTCACTGCAGTGAGCACCACTTGGAATTTATTCGGACACTGCTAGGAATAGGATGTAATGTTAAGATCTATTCCTTTTGTTTTAATAAATAATAAATAGATAGCAAATTGATAAATTCTAATTGTGGATTCCATCTATTATTTTCCACAACACTGCAAGCCGAGTCGCTCGCAGCGCCATCTGGTGAAAATAATCACTACACGATTGCTCCTATAGCCAGCAGGCTGCTGTATGTTGGTCGGGCTCTTTTTGCAATGAATTTGCTGGACATTTCCGTGGACATCTCCAGTCTGGGACAGAACACCAAAAACCGAGACTATCCCTGGGAAATGGCGACAGGAACCCAAATAGACCCCATTAAAATCCAGAAGTGGTCCTACAGGATAGCTATGTTTTCCCATATAAATCCTACACTGTAAAAATTAATACGCTATATCTACTCAATAAAATTGTGGCAACAGATTACAAGCAATATTATAAATTAAATTCAACAAATAAGAATTGAGTAAGAATTAATCAAATTAATTCCTTAAATGTCAACCATTTAAAATGAGTAAAATTTAAACAAAAATATCTGAATAACAGACAGACTTCAAAGATGAATGAAGAACTCTATTTTGTTTTTATTGCTAACTTTGAAGACAGCTGATAATAGCAAGCAGAATCACTGAATGAAAGAGAAACACAAGAACTACAATTACTACCTGACAGCTTTAGATGAAATCCACTGAAAAGACATTAAATCGCTCTTATTAAAAACCTTATTAAACTAACTGAATTTATTTATGTTATTCGTCTACAGTTCTTTTTGAGAATTAACAGGTTTAGATGTTGATGATTTATTGAAAATGTTTGGTCACCATTGGTTGGGCAGTTTGACTCTTGGCTTTTTATGTCAGTTTGTGGTTTTTGCAACAGTGTTTACCAAAACACATCATTTGTTGCAAAGGAAACCATGAACAGAAAGGATCAGAAGAAAAAGTTAAATTAAAAAAAGAAACATTATTGACTAATCTCATAACTGATCAAAAGTAGTTATTTGATGTTAATACATTTTTATTAACAACATTTTGTGGGCACAGATCAGACATTCTTAATTTTAATTTTTAAGTACACTGTAAGACTTTTTCCTATAAAAGCATGTCACCATTGTTGAGATGCATATGCTGATTCTATATGTCTGTGTATCTAAAAAAAAATCTAAAATGTATTTAAAAATCTAAATTCAGAACATCTGATCTGTGCCAACAAAATAATATTGGTAAAAATCTATTAATATCAAATAACTACTTTTGGTCAGTTAAAAGACAAAACATACATTTTTATTTACAATGATTACAGCTTTAGCATCTGATCACCTTTGTTTATAGTTATAAATGATGTGCTCTAGCAAACACCGTTACAAAGACCACAAACTGACATCAAAAGCCAAGAGTCAAACTGCCCAACTAAAGAAAAAACACAGATCACCATAATGGTGACCAAACATTTTCAATAAAACATCAACATCTAAATCTTAATTCTCAAAAAGAACTTTAGACAAATGACAGAAATAAAGTCAGTCTGGTTTGTAATAAGGTTAGTAATAAGAGAGATTTAATGTCTTGTCAGTTGACTTCATTCTCTTTCCTTCAGTGATTCTGCTCATTTTCATCAGCTGTCTTCAATGTTGGCAATAAAAAATAAAGAGTTCTCAATTCATCTTTGACGTCTGTCTTTTATTCAGATATTTTTGTTTAAATTTTACTCATTTTAATTGGTTTACATTTAAGAAATTAATTTGATTAATTCTTACTCAATTCTTATTTATTGAATTTAATTAATAATATTGCTTGTAATCTGTTGGCACAATTTTATTGAGTAGATATAGCGTATTACTTTTTTTCTTCAGCACCAAATAACAATGACTTCAACAATTCAATGTAAGGTCCAAAATGTATACTGTGATTTTTCCTTATCTTATTCTTTTTGGGTTTTATATTAATGATAAGAATCTAATCAAAGCAAGTTTTTGTATAAATCTCCTTTTATTTATTGGAAAGTTTTATATCCAAAAATGTAAATATCCAAAAAGTAAACCCAGTAACCCAATAATTGAATTTGTAGGCCTACTTAAATACAATTTCAAAGTCTGTAAATAAGAAAGCTACGAACAAACAAACAAACAAAAAAAATCCAGAATTTGTACCCTTTTCTTTGTCTTTCTTTTTTTCTATTATTTTTCTTTTCTTTTCGAATTAGGCTTCTTTATGCAATAACTTTTTGACTACTGAGCCGTAATTAGTTTATTGTCTGAAAGATTGTTTGTTTGTGTGTTATTGTATCTTATGTTTGTTAGAATTGCAATTAAATAGATAATAAATAAAAAAGATGCATCCTACCACAAAAACAAAAAAAATTTAGAGAAAGAGTAAATAAGAGAGAGGTCCTCGGGTAAGGCGATGGCGCCCTCGTGTGTTAGGAAAGTACAATGGGTCTTCTCGGCAGAAAGGAGATTATGTAAGTGTCACGTCTAGAACCATTTGTCACTGCTCTTCTACTATTGTAGCAAATCTTTATTTACCCACAGCCTTTCTATACGCCAGTGAGCTCTCGGCGCACGTGCAGAGCAGTGCGCTTTCGCAAAATATAAACAAGAGGCGGGGCGCGAGGTGGAGCTTAGCAGTCGTGCATTACCATTATCGTTTTGCTGCCACATAAGCTCCCTACGTAATAAACAATAAACGTTTAGTAGGCTTTATACACTTCCATAATTATTTTATCAATCAGATATTAAAGGGACGAGCGCAGACCTCAAAAGGGGAGCTCCGCGTGTTCTGTAATGTGACACAAAGATTTGTCAAGAAGGGGGCGGGGCCTCGTTCCAGCGCTGGTAAAACAGTTTACGAGTTGGTCTCCAATGACACCGCGCTTAACTTCAGGGTCTGGCGTCAACATTTGCCTTTTAACAAAGTTGTACATTCGGAGCCCTCCAACGTGGCGATCTCCCAACCACCCGAAGAGTGGGATAAAAATATTGCAGTGGGTCTGAACGAATCGATAACGCAGAGCCTGCCAGTGTAAGCGGTTTAAACAACAAAAAAACTACAACAGGGCAACTCCCCCCTAAAACGGGCAGCAAGGTAAGACTCAAAGAATTTGTTGCTGCAAGTTTCGGTCTCATGAGCTGCAACCGAAAACTTTTCAACTGAGTTTAAATAGTTACTTTTACATGCATCTGTCTATTAGCTTTAAAGGTTCTTCTTTACCATTTTTTTTTATCCGAAACAACAACAACAACAACAACAACAACAACCCAACAATAGGGATACTAGCAAATTGTGTCAGTTGCAGTTGAGACTTGCCTTGGCTTAAAAGTTTTAACTGCGTCAATGTTTTTTGTCTTTAATAGATTCAATTGGCCATATGTTTATGTTTATCTGATCGATTGTGTCTAGTTTAATCAGGTTTTACTGTTTATCAATGAGTGTAAATACATTGGTGGGCTGTGAAAGGTATTCCTGGTTGATTGGAATGACATGCCCAAAAATACTGTCAGCTGCCAAATTTGCACCACCTTGGTGATGTTGCATACATTTCAGCCATAAATATACCTTGGGTGTTAGTTTACAATTAAAGCGTGTTACATTGTCAAACAATCAAGTCGAAACGTATTTATAGGCCTATAGCACAATAAAAGCAATAGGCGTTGACCAAAATGCAGCACAATTCAGGAAAACAAATCTTCAAAAAAGAATGAATAAAATATAATTTGACCATCTTAATAACATAATGCATTATATTTCAAAAACATCAAGTTGAGCATTTGTTGCAAAGAGAAAAACATTTTGTTTTATCATAACATTTGCTTGTGTAGTTTGGGAAATATGTAAAGTTGTGCTTCAGGGTAAATTAGAGATATGAAACACAAGTAAACTGCTTCTTTCAAGGTGACATGAATACAAACAGCAGTACCCCATTTTAGTTAAATAATCAGTGGCTGTGACACGGTGTAGATTCTGTCTGCATGTACAAGTCATATGTTCTCATGCATAATGTGGCTTAAGTGAAATCAAATGAGACTGGCACAGAGAAATAGCACAGCCAATCAAATAACGGGTTGAGTGGGAAGGTCACTGGCACTCGTAGAAAAGGCATTTGTAGAAATATCAAAGAGGCAATCTGTTCACTTTCCCACTATTTTCAGTTGGCTTTTTGTCTTTCTTTATTGTGTAACTTGTCAGCATATAGCCGTTCTAAACAACTACCTAGACATGCAAGGGCACAGAGAAGATTACAAGATTGTCATAGAGGCATCGGACACCTTGAAAACTTTCCACCTCACAATGTCAGCCTGTCAGTCAACTAAAGAATGACTAGCTGCTCCAGCTCTGACGCAGTAACACACCTCTTTCTCCTTCTCTCACACACTCTCTCACTCTCTCTTTGCTAGAGAGGGTTCTAGACATCTGTACTTTTCCACTCAGTGGAGAGCACATAGATCCCCAAACTGGGCCCTTCCTCAGACTGTGGGCAAATACTGCTGGACCCGACTGTTTCAAGTCTACATTTACCCACATGGCCTCTTTAGCTGTGAAACTGTATGCAGACTTATGACTTTATGTCATGCCACAGTTCAGGGGTTTTAACCTTCAATACCCCTTTTATGAATTAAAGGCAGCTATATATTATCATGTATACGGACCGATTTATATTTTGTGTGAAAAGCATTGAATTATAAAGACAAGTCTGTTATTTGTCATTGTACTCAGCCAAAATGCATTCAATTTTTAAGCCATTTTGATTTACGCATTTCAATGAAGAGTAAAATTAAATTGAATACATATTATTCATATTATGAATGAAACATTTTAAAGAGCTTAATAAAACATTTAGTATAAATCTTAATGGAGCAAGGGAATGGACCATTTAGTTTATGTGATAAGTATTCATAAATTAAAAAATGAAAATATATTTAAATTTAAGTTTAATATTTATACAAAATGTTTTTTAAGCTCTATTTTTTAAAATAATTTAAAATTCTTAATTTATAATATGAATGATATTTAAGGGTCATTCAATTCAATTTGATTTTGAATTGTACTATTAATTGAAATGTGTATCTTTAAAAAAAAAAATAAAATAAAATATATATATATATATATATATATATATATATATATATATATATATATATATATATATATATATATATATATATATATATATATATATATATTTGAGTGTGATTAAAAAATGTAGGCCTATTTATATATTTACCCAAATTAGAATTATAAAGATTTTTCATTTAACTTATTTGTATAGTACTTTTCTTTTTTGTTTTTATTTGTTTGTTATATACAAATTTGTAAGAAAGGAGAGATATACAGATTAATAGAAATAAAATAGAAATAAATACAAATATTTTTTCCAAAAAAATTATTTGCATATGTTTTTTTTTTTTCTCAGATTTTTTTTTGTATCCCTAGTAGCCCTTGCTCACAAAATACTGATCTTGTGATGAAGAATGACTTTACTTGGTGGACTAATGTGAGGTTCAGTTTATTATCAGTTTATATTACAGCTCTTGAAGTGCTTTCACTTTAAATTAGCCAACTAAACTAGTTACTATAAAATTAGTAGTAAAATATTTGAATTCATTTCAAATATATTATCAGTTATATTAGCGTTTTTGTATAGTGCTATGGTATGAAATCTTTCCACATTTGTATATTATAGAATAAAATGTTTTTATATCGTCTTTTTATTTTGTTTTTGCATCAGTTATTCCAGTGTCATACACACCGATCTGACCACCTTCCTAATATGTGTTGGTCCCCCTTTTGCTGCCAAAACAGCCCTGACCCGTTGAGGCTTGGACTCCACTAGACCCCTTTGTGTGCTGTGGTATCTGGCATAGATCTTTTAAGTCCTGTAAGTTGTGAGATGGGGCCTCCATGGATCAGACTTGTTTGTTCAGCACATCCCACAGATGCTCGATTGTATTGAGATCTGGGGAATTTGAAGGCCAAGTCAACTCCTCAAACCATTCCTGAACCATTTTTGCTTTGTGGCAGGGCACATTATCCACATGGATGGCATGACTCAAGGTTTCCCAGCAGAACATTGCCCAAAGCATCAGAACCAGCATTAACTTCTTGAGCAATTTGATCTACAGTAGCTCGTCTGTTTGATCGGACCACACTGACCAGCCTTCGCTCCCCACGTGCATCAATGAGCTTTGGCTGCCCAATGACCCTGTCGCCGGTTCACCACTGTTCCTTCCTTGGACCAATTTTGATAGATACTGACCACTGCAGAACAGGAACACCCCACACGAGCTGCAGTTTTAGAGATGCTCTGATCCAGCCATCACAATTTGGCCCATGTCAAACTCGCTCTAATCCCAACGCTTGCCCATTTTTCCTGCTTCTAACACATCAACTTTGAGGACAAATTGTTCACTTGCTGCCTAATATATCCCACCCACTAACAGGTGCCGTGATGAAGAGATAATCAGTGTTATTCACTTCCTCATAATGGTCATAATGCTATGCCTGATCAGTGTATATGCTGTAATGCATATCCCAACATTAAGTACGTTTCCTTCTGTCTGGAGCCCTATCTAGCTACGACTCAAAGCTTTTTGATTTTCCAGCAATTCACTGGCCTACAGATTCTTGTACAGGCCTGGTTTCACAATCACAAGGAGGTCCTCTGTATGTTGATAAATCTCATGTGAATTACAGTTTTATGTCAAAATTTGTTTTGAGCCCATGGGACTCGGTTGCTGTAGTTGTGGTTGCCCTCTTTTTACTGTTAAATATTTGGCTTGAACTGTATGTAAAGTTGCAAACATTTATTAATTGCTAAATTAACAAGACCGATTTTGAAGTACACACTTCCATGTTTGTCTTTTGTCTGTGTTCAGCTGAGCTTTTTATCTGCACTGGTGAATGTCTGGATTATTTCTAAAATAAAGAGATTTATACAGTTCAGGAATAAAAGTTTGTACACAAAAAAAAAAAAAATAGTAATATAACATTTTTTTTTTTTAATGCACAGAAAAGCAAGTAAAAACAGAATTATTATTACACCTTGATGTTGAATAAAGCATGGACCTATACATGGTAATAATGTAAGACAACTTATTTATTTATCCTTTCTACACTCTCTTCACTCTGTTTTTTTGCTCTCTGTGTTGTACATTCTACACTATAATCTTCTGTTTACATTGAAGTGAAAAGGAAAAGTGATAGCTGGAGGGAAGGAGCGAGATGGCAAGGTGAACTTGACTCTTTGACTTTACTAGCTCCAACTTACATAAAGAACACAATGTAACTATTCACTTCTCTCCAGGGGAGAGGGAGAGAGTTTGCGGGAAACGAGAGAAGTAAATACAGGGAAGCGAAGAGCTAGATAAAGGGTTAGCGGTTCCCCGTGGTTTTCTGCGAAACGGGTGTACTTGTCCAAGAAAGTGTCTTCACACACTGTGTACATTATTTTAACTCAGAAACATGTTGAACACAGGTACTTTTCTATTGTATGTCACAGTTTTAGATCTTATGTTGACATGATAATTGTTGAGAACCTGAAAGCAAAGTAAAAAAAAAATAATTATCGATTCACCATTTACCCATGATGGTTAAAACAAGGAGCTATACTGGATGCAGTGTTGTTATTGATAACTAAAGCTTTTAAAAATAGTTTTTGTTAATTCGGAAATAAAATATAAATATTAGATGAAAATTTAAACTTATTTTTGTATTAAATGAAAAAGGTTGCCTTGACAACTAACTGAAATAAAATAAGTTTTAAGTACTAAAATGACTAAAACTGGAATAAAAATAAATAGAAAAAAACATATTAAAAAAACTAATAAAAATAATAAAAAAAAAGGCACATTGCAAAATTACTAAAATTAAAATGAAAAATGGAAATATAAAAATAAAGGATAATGGAAAATATTAATAAATACAACAAAAGTATATGAACTAAAAAAACACTTACTAGTAGTTGTCCATGTTCTCCAATATTCAGTGACAAATACTGTGGCCTTTCTAGATGGAGAAGCCGCCATTGACCAATGAGGATGGGAGTGTGTTGGCTGAGAGCCTATCAGACATGGCTTTGGTGACGGCAGATGATGTAGTCAGGTCTGCAGGTGCTGATGGGCAGGAGGACGACAGGCCAGCGTGGGACAGTAAGCTGCAGTATGTGCTTGCCCAGGTGGGCTTTAGCGTTGGCCTTGGCAATGTCTGGAGGTTTCCCTACCTCTGCCACCAAAATGGAGGAGGTGGGTACTTTTGTTTTTTGTATGTGTGTGTTTGTGAAATTGAATGATTGGTAATGTAATCACACACTTTCTTTCTTCAGGTGCCTTTATGTTACTGTATGTGGTGCTGTTGCTCATTATTGGGGTTCCTCTGTTCTTCATGGAGCTGGCAGCTGGCCAGAGCATCCGTCAGGGCAGCATCGGGGTCTGGAAACACATCTCACCTCGCCTCGCAGGTGTCGGCTACTCCAGCTGCATGGTAAAACACACTCTCTGTATGAGAATGACAAATATTTTTATAGCATTATATTATTATATTGCATTAGAAAATCAGGCTCATATATATACACTCACCTAAAGGATTATTAGGAACACCTGTTCAATTTCTCATTAATGCAATTATCTAATCAACCAATCACATGGCAGTTGCTTCAATGCATTTAGCGGTGTGGTCCTGGTCAAGACAATCTCCTGAACTCCAAACTGAATGTCAGAATGGGAAAGAAAGGTGATTTAAGCAATTTTGAGCGTGGCATGGTTGTTGGTGCCAGACGGGCCGGTCTGAGTATTTCACAATCTGCTCAGTTACTGGGATTTTTACGCACAACCATTTCTAGAGTTTACAAAGAATGGTGTGAAAAGGGAAAAACATCCAGTATGCGGCAGTCCTGTGGGCGAAAATGCCTTGTTGATGCTAGAGGTCAGAGGAGAATGGGCCGACTGATTCAAGCTGATAGAAGAGCAACTTTGACTGAAATAACCACTCGTTACAACCCAGGTATGCAGCAAAGCATTTGTGAAGCCACAACACGCACAACCTTGAGGCGGATGGGCTACAACAGCAGAAGACCCCACCGGGTACCACTCATCTCCACTACAAATAGGAAAAAGAGGCTACAATTTGCACGAGCTCACCAAAATTGGTGTTGAACAGTTGAAGACTGGAAAAATGTTGCCTGGTCTGATGAGTCTCGATTTCTGTTGAGACATTCAGATGGCAGAGTCAGAATTTGGCGTAAACAGAATGAGAACATGGATCCATCATGCCTTTATGACCACCATGTACCCATCCTTTGATGGCTACTTCCAGCAGGATAATGCACCATGTCACAAAGCTCCAATCATTTCAAATTGGTTTCTTGAACATGACAATGAGTTCACTGTACTAAATTGGCCCCCACAGTCACCAGATCTCAACCCAATAGAGCATCTTTGGGATGTGGTGGAACGGGAGCTTCGTGCCCTGGATGTGCATCCCACAAATCTCCATCAACTGCAAGATGCTATCCTATCAATATGGGCCAGCATTTCTAAAGAATGCTTTCAGCACCTTGTTGAATCAATGCCACGTAGAATTAAGGCAGTTCTGAAGGCGAAAGGGGGTCAAACACAGTATTAGTATGGTGTTCCTAATAATCCTTTAGGTGAGTGTATATATATATATATATATATATATATATATATATATAATTTACATTATGAAGTAACAGCATCATTATTTTTATTGCCCGTTTTTTTCTTTCTTTCTAGTGCATAGTAGACATTATAACAAAGATGGATAAAAATAGTGTGTTTATATTTTCCAGAGATATTATTGGTGAGTTTATATTTAAAATGAGCTGAAAGGTATCATGTGTCTGGTGGTTACATGGCATGGGATACTTTTAACTTGATTTAAAAGCTACAGCTTCTGTAATGCCACAGAGTTTCAACAGGATATGCGTCTTGCACACAGGCAAAAAAGCCACAAATATTTTGTAGTTGACATAATAAAATTAGACATTTTTGAGAAAATATTTGTCATGCTGGCTAGAATTATCAAAACAGAAGCGTCAATTTTATTTTGAGACTGCTTTAAAGAATGCAGCCAGCTTTAGTTCACTGTTGTGAGAAGTGTTTCTAAAATGGCTGCAATCCATACATACATGTTGATGTATATTCTGTGTTTGTATGTGAGGAGGAGGAGTTTTTCCTCTCTGTATGAGTATATAAGAGATGTCCTGTGTGCAGTTGAATGGGTGTCTGTATGATAACATTATCAGCTCGTCATTACAACATTATCAGATCGGATGGCAGAAGTTGTATAATGTTGGTATCTTGCACAATATGAGAGGATTTATTTTTGCTTCACAGTAATGTAACAAGTGAAGATATTGACACTGTGTGAGTTTAGAATTTCACTCTTTTTGTTTTTTAATCATACATCTATACAGACATAAGATGTCATTGTGCTCTTTCTTTCTCTCAGGTTTGTTTCTTCGTGGCCCTGTACTATAATGTGATCATTGCCTGGTCTCTGTTCTATATGGGGAATTCATTCCAGTATCCATTGCCATGGGAACAGTGTCCTGTAGATATGATCTCAAACCAGACAGGCATGTTTTTCACATACACAAATTCACTTGGAATCAATTTTTTAAAGAAATTAATACTTTTATTCACCAATGACACATTGAATTGATGAAAAGTTAAAGGAAAGACTTTTATATTGTACATTTTTTTTATTTTAAATAAATGCTTTTGAGCTTTATTTTCATCATTGAATCCTGAAAAAATGTGAGATGGTTTCCACAAAAATATGAAGTTATCAACATTGATAATAATCATAAATGTTTCTTGAGCACCATATCATGATATTAGAATGATTTCTGAAGGATCATGTGGCACAGAAGACTGGAGTAATGATGCTGAAAATCAGCTTTGCCATCACAGGAATTATTACATTAAAATATATTCATATAGAAAACAATTATTTTAAATTGTAATAATATTTCACACAATATTACTGTTTTTACTTTGATCAAATAAATGTAGCCTTTGTGGAAATTTGTGTGTGTTCTTTAAAAACAAAAACTTACCAACTCCAAACTTATGAATAATAGTGTACATTTAAAAAAAAAATCTAATCAAAGAAAAAATGAAATAAATGAAAACATCAAGCTTTAAAAACAACAGTTAAACCCATTGCATTCAAACTTTAGGTGAGGGATTCAATGGAAGAGAACATTTCTTTGTTGCTTAAGCCAGACAGATGCACAAAGGAAAATTACCCTTATTTTCAGATAGTGTTTTTACTAGTGTCAAATGATTAATACAGAGTAAGCACTCCACTTGTCAGTTACTCACGCACATCCCTAATAATTACACACTTTGTATATTGCGTGACTTTGATACAAAAGGTTTATGTACAGCTGTGTTGATCTCATCTTCCCGTCTTAGTGAAGGAATGTGCAGCAAGCTCTCCTACCTCATATTTCTGGTTCAGGAAAGCTCTGGATATCTCAGACTCCATAGATGAGTCAGGAGAGTTTAACCCTATCATGACCGGTTGCCTCCTTGCCGCCTGGGCTATAGTGTGTCTCGCAATGATCAAGGGCATCAAGTCTTCTGCCAAGGTACAAAATACACACACGTTTGTTTTTCAATCATGGTTGGGACTTTTCTAATCTACTGTTGCTAATAATATTTTCTATCCCCTAACCCTCACACAAACCTTTTTGCATTTCTACATTGACAAAAATAAAAGTTTTTAATTGTTTATCAAGCCATCTACCTCACACTGTAGGGTGTTTCACTATCCTTGTGAGGTTTTACTATTCCTGAAGGGACATTTTGTATTCCCCATACTGTATTCAAAATGATTGCCAAAATGTTTAACTGAAAGAATCAACAGATGTTCTTAGTGAAATAAATGTAAAAAGTTGATCTGTCTCTTCCTGTTCTCCAGGTGATGTATTTCTCCTCTGTGTTCCCTTATGCTGTGCTGATCTGTTTTCTCATCAGAGGGCTCATGTTGGACGGGGCTATAGAGGGCATCAAATATATGTTTTATCCTAAGGTGACAAGAGCTCACACCACTCCCATAAAGGCATGTCAAATCATGTTATATTCAAATGTGATTTTGTAATCATACAGTATTTATCTCTGTTTGTATTAGCTGGAGACTTGGGGGGAAGTGCAGGTGTGGCGTCAGGCTGCCACACAGGTGTTTTTTGCACTGGGTCTGGGTTACGGCTCTGTGATTGCTTATTCATCCTACAACCCTGTGCATAACAACTGCCACCGGGACGCCATTATGGTCTCTGGCATCAACTTCATGACCTCAGTATTGGCCTCTCTGGTTGTCTTTGTGGTCCTTGGTTTCAGAGCCAAGAACATTGCTCTGGATTGTGTTGCAACGTAAGAAAGAATCTGTGTTTGTTTTCTTTAGTTTTTGCTTGAAATATGATTGTATTTAAATTCTCCCCTTAATTACATTTATACAAGTTTCTTGAAAAGGTCCATAAGACACATTACCATTCAAAAGTTTGTGGTCGGTGTGAAGTTTTTCTCTTATGCTGCATTTATGTGATAAAAAATACAGTAAAAACTAATTGTGAAATAATATTACAATTTAAAATAATCGTTTTTTTATGTTTTAAAATGTAATTTATTCCTGTGATGGCAAAGCTCCGGTCTTCAGTGTCAAATGATCCTTGAAGATGCTCAAGAAACATTTATTATTGTTATTGTTGTTATTATTGTTATTATTATTATTAATATTATTAATATTATTATTATCAATGTTGAAAACAGTTGTGCTGCTTAATGTTTTTTTGTGGAAACTGTGCTAAGAAAAATTCAGGATTCTTTGATGAAGTTCTAAAGAACAACACATATTTGAAAATTAAATATTTTGTAACATTATAAATGTCATTACTGCCACACATTTCATGCATCCTTGCAATATAAAAGTATTTATTTATTTAAAAAAAAAAACAGTTTAACAGACCTCAAACTTTTAAACAATACTGTAATTTACATAGCAATGATTATTATATATTGTGTAAGCTTCTCAACAATACATCCTTCTATTCATCTTCATCATTTTTGTCCCCTCAAACTAAACTGCATAACAAATCCAGCTAAATGTTACTATAAATTATTCTGAATAAATTAACATTTGTATAATTTCTTCAAATTTGTATTTCAATTAATGTCACTTTGCAGTAATGTGGCCAGGATGGCGGAAATGACAACAACAGGTTCATCGCAGCATTGGTGGCCATGGTTCAACATTTCTGACCCCAAATCAGTGTCTCTGCATGACTACAGAGAATGGTACAGCCACTATGGAAGCATGCTAGGGTCGAATATCACTGACTGTGACCTGGAAAGAGAAATGAGCAAGGTAGGGTTAACGTATGTATGTATGTGCATCAGTGCATATTCTATTACTACTCAGCTAAATGTATCTCACTGACATAGTGAAATTATTTCTGGTTGTGAGAGTTCATCCATCCATCCATCCATCCATGCTGTTCCTCTTTCTCTCAGGGAGTGGAAGGCACAGGTTTGGCGTTTATAGCATTTACGGAGGCGATGGCGTTGTTTCCTGCAAGTCCATTTTGGTCTGCTTTGTTCTTTCTCATGCTGCTGAATTTGGGCCTTTCCACCATGTTTGGCACCATGCAGGGGATTCTTACCCCTCTCATGGACAACTTCAGAGTGCTGGGGCGCCACAAGACCATGTTGACGGGTACACTCAAATAGATGTGCTAATACTAAAGGATATTGTGCCCTAGCTGTCATGTAACTTGGCTGTGTCATTATATAACATGCAGTGTGTTGCTGTATCCTGGGCTTCTTCATTGGCCTGCTCTTCACTCAAAGAAGTGGCAACTATTTTGTGACCATGTTTGACGATTATTCTGCAACATTGCCACTGATTATCGTTGTCATCTTTGAAACTGTCAGCGTGGCATGGGTTTACGGTGCTGATCGGTGAGATGAAATGTGAAATCATTTATTTATATACTGATTATGCTGAAGTTAATACCGTTTGTGGAATCAGCTATGTGCAGTTTTTTTATCCTTGTATTTGCTCACTGTTCTGCAGTTTCTTGGATGATGTGGAGGTGATGCTACACTGGCGCCCTCCGGTGGTTTATCGCTATTTGTGGAAGTATGTGTGCCTGCTCAGCATGGTGGGACTGCTGGCTGCTAGTCTTCTCCGTATGGTCTTCAAACGGCCCACTTACACAGCCTGGAACCACACCACGGTATTATACAAACTCAAATAAGTTATAAACAAACTTATGTGTAAAAAAAGAATGATGACTGTAGATAACTTTAAAAATACAAGTTCTGTCATCATTTATACTCACCTTCCTGCTGTTAAAAACCTGTATGATGTATATTTAGAAAAATGTCTTGGTGTTTTTTTTTACATATACTAGTTTTTTTAAATAAGGCTCTCATGCTCATCAAGGCTGAAATTTTCTGCATCATTACTCCAGTCTTCAGTATCACATGATCCTTTAGAAATCATTCTAATATGCTGATTTGATGCTCAAGAAACATTAATTATTAATGTTGAAAACGGTTGTGCTGATTAATATTTTAGTGGAACTCTTGATAACTTTTTTTCAGGATTCCTTGATGAATAGAAAGTTCAAAAGAACAGCATTTATTTGAAATATAATTTTTGGTAGCGTTATAAATGTCTTAAATGCTTTTGATCAATTTAATGATTCTTTGCTGAAATTTAAAAAAAAAAAAATGAAACTGTAGTGCACAATGAAAGTCAGTGGGCTCCAGTGTTGTTTTGGAAACCATTGATTTTTATTGTGTGAACAAAAACATATTCATCATATAGCTATAGATTATCTACCCTGGTGTGATGAGCAGTATTTCTCTCTGACAGGGTTCTGAAACTAGCCTCGAATATCCTGGATGGGCTCTGATCATGCTGTCCATGCTAATCATCATAGCATCTCTCCCGGTGCCCATTGGCTACCTGCTCTCCTTTCTCAGAGGAGGGCGGAGCCTACCAGTGGAGGAGGGCGAAGTTGAGCCTCCAAGAGAGCGGTACTCCAAATGCAATTCTGATGAGCCAGAGCCAAATAACCATCACTCCCCAGTGGATGAAGACAGGAATCAGCCCCGGTCCACCTTCCTTCCACTAGGTGCTGAACACTACAGGCTACTTCCACAACAGGAAGATGGAGAGGAAGAGGAAGACACTGGGGTGTAAGGGAAAACATGGAGATAAACAGGTGTTTGAGCAGATAATCATCAGTATTTTAGTTGTTTAATGGAGTAGAGGTAGACAGACTCCATTTATTCTCATTATGCTAATGAACATTCATGAAAAATACCTATGTGTCAACTGCGGCCCTATTTAAGAAGGACACTTTTTGCAAGTGCACCAATTATTGAATTCTTGAATCCCCACATTTACTTGGCCTAAGTTATGTGGACTGTACCAAAAGTGCCTCTTAATGAGTATCCACACTTAATTATATATCAGATTATAGCTTCTCCAAAGGACAGTAGTTAAACTCATGTCATCTAGAATAAAACATTTTTTTACTTGAGTAAAATAGGGTAAAACTTTACAGTAAGTTCCAATTTGTTAACATTAGATAAAGGGATAGTTCGCTCCAAAATGGAATATTCTGTCATTCAGTCATCAATTACTCACCCTCATGTTGTTCCAAACCTGTAATACTTCTTCTGTGGAGCGCAAGAGGAGACGTTTTGATACCATAGTACCCCCCCCCCCCCTCCCCCCTCCCCCACTATGGTAGTCAATGGCTGTCGAGATTACAAACATTACAAAAAGAAGAGGAACAAGAACCTGAGAAGGGGAACGAGACACTGCATCTTGGAATTACGCTATGGGGACAATGTCAGCATAACTGGTGTCTGAAGCACATGTGAACACATGCCATCTGCTTTTTTTGTCTGAAGGAGACATGTAGGCAGGCCCAAGCCATGGCAACAAGCCATACCTCAGTCAGCTAAACCTGCGATCCCCACTTAGCCACAGGGCACAGATGCTTGTCCTTTATCCCTTGAGAATAAGGCCAAGCGTGAAGGCAGCTTCCTCATTGTGAACTTGTCACAATGCGTGCATTCAGAACCCTCGAGAACTGACCGTGCGTGCTCCTTACTCAAGCACAAAATGCACAGGTCATGTGTGTCCTTAGGTGCCAGAAACGCTTGCCCGGATTCTCCATTATTAATTCACCTTTACCATGCGCTACTTAAAAAAGGCTCCTGAAGACAAAAAAAGAACTTCATAAATAGAACGAGGCATCAGTATACCGTCTGGATTTTTTTTGTGCCGTGCCGCATCCAGTGTAGACAACATCACTGATTATAATGGGTTATATTGTCTTTTGTCACGTCCCATCGCGCTGCTTGCATCCGTTGTAGACACGGCGTTATACTCACGTCATCATGGACTGTTGCCGGGCAATGACATGCTTCGAACACAGGTTAAGTCCCCATAGCGTCAATCCAAGATTGCAGTGTTGAAGTTCCACTTCGAACGTGAACTGTTTATATGCTGTTTATGTTATTTCACAGTGCATTAACTAATGTTAACCAATATAATTTTTTATCTTAAAAATGTATTAGTAAAGGCTGTAGATGTATTGTTCAACGTTAATGTTAACTAATGTTAACAAATTAAATCTCTTTGTAAAGTGTTACTGAAAATACAGTAAATGGTGGAAGACTGTTAGACGTTCAAAAAAAAAATCCGAATTATCCATATTTATTACTAGAATACTAATATTTTTAAATAGTTTTCTCCAAAGAAATGGTATTTAGAGGTTAAAAATGTTTCTTTGAGTATGGAACTATTAGCCATTAACTTTAATAAGTTAGTTTTAGCCTGAAATTGGTTGTAATATCAAAAGAAAATTGTTTTGTATATTATTAATAGAGTTATGTCAACAGTTATTTCTGACATGAATTAAGTAAATTATTTTTGTAGTATTCAGTGACCATAAAATGCCATATATTTTTTTAGTTAAAGCCACAGGTCATAGCATAAACAAAATGTTGCAGATTGAACAAGTATTAGGTTAAAGCTACTTTGTCAAGGAGGAAGCAAAATTTATAGTCACGCATCCCCTACCCTTTGGCTTTGAATATCTACATATGTTTTCATTTTCAGGTTTTTTAACACCCAGCAGGTAAACTAGTCCAACACCACAGAATTATTGCAGATATTGTCATTGTGTCTTTAGCCAATGTGCTGCTTGAGGAGACATGCTATGAACACTAAGGATTGAGATGTTTGCAAACTTAAAACAAATTTAAAACATAACACTCAATACAATGCAATTTAAGCCATGACTCTACAATGCCAAACTACAACTGCACAGGGAGAATATAAACAGGGTTTATATTCATATGCAATTTAATACATTTAATTGTACTGTGATCATAGAAGAACAATGCAGAACTGATCAAATAAATGTCTGATATGTGGGACCTCAGATTAAAACACAAATACAGAAGGCAGCTCCATTTCATGTTTTTTTTTTTTTTTTTTGGGTGGAAAAACTCAGAATGCTTTTGGTCTGTTTCATAAAGATTTTAGTCTATATTTTAGACTGATCCACATGTGAGGTTTTAGTCATTAGACTAAACATGCTAAAAAAGCTTATTAAAAAAAACTTATTCTGTTGATGCTGCTTGGATTGGTGTGTATACAGCAGGGGGTGTTTGCATGTTCACTTCCTTTGTGAGTATTCTCTTTGTTCATGCACTTCTGTTGTAATGTAATATGACAGTATATACAGTATAGTTTGGATACTTTCTGAGTGTGTGTGTGTTAAAACAAAGATTTTGTAATTATTGCAATTTTGTGCCATGCTGAGGAATCACTGTATATCTAGTCTATGCCAAATTAAAAGTTATTTGGTCATAGAGCACATTATTATAATTTTTTTTATTAATATTGATTTACTTTGACAGCATATCATAGAGTAATGTTATGTATAAAATTGAAGATAACGTTTTAAGTTCAATTCAAATGCATTTCTTCAGTTTTCAGTAAATGTTGTTCCAAAGGAACAAAATACAGAGAACTGGTCTCAGATCAATGTTTATGTAATGTTAAGGGGAAAATGTGAACTTCCACAGCTCTAAAATTTTCCTTGGACTCCATAGCGACCACTTGTGAAATATTTAATATGTGAAATATATAAATAAAACCTCACCTGTACAAAGTGAAACCATGCCGCTGAAACCTTAGGGAGCTATTTTTACCTGATATAATCCTTAATCTTAAACTAAAATGTATGTTTGTTGATGTAACAAATGCTGATTTAGTCTGTTAGTATGTTGTTATTATGAAAATAAGAATTTGACTTGAAGCTGGTTGATTTGGCTATTATTATGCAATACAAACATCTAGTAGTAAACGCAAGGTGGCGATAGACTGCTCATAAACGTTCATGCTGAGGAACTGCGCCCTAACACGACCTTCATTTAGGCTACAGGTGACAAATTGTGAAATGTAGCTATAGACTAGTCACATGATCAAGGTAAAAAAATAAGGTATAACCAAATATAAGCTATGAAAAGCTTTTATTGATTATATAAAAATGTGCTAATAGACCAGACTTTAAATAAAATGTGCTTTGTGATACATCGATTCTCTTAGCTTTTTCTTTAAATACATAGGCCTACATAGCCTATAGGCTTTATGGTTTGATTTAATTTACTTATTTTATGCAATGTGTAGTTGTGTAAAATGTATTGTGTAATGTGTTGTTCACAAGTTCAAAACACAAAAATAACATTTGAAAAAGTTATTACAAAATCCGTTTATTACAAAAACGAATTTGAATGAATGAATAATTATTCATCAGGACCACGGACAGAGAGAGAAAGAAAGAGCGGGGAGGGGATGTTAAAGGGATAACTGAAGAGAGAGAGAGAGAGAGAGAGAGAGAGAGAGAGAGAGAGGCAGGCACACGAGACAGGAGCACACCGGTCAGACTCGGGAAGTCGCGAGGATGGAGATCCGTCCGGACCGCTTTAAGGCTCAGGCAGGAAAAACTTTGGGAAAAATACACAGGTGATGTACCATTTTACTATCCTCAAAGCATGTTTGTACTTGTGAGAACTTTTCATTTACTTGTTTTAAATTTCTCTCTTGGCTTCTTTTAATTAGGCCTAAATAAAGGCTTTTGTAAAAGCTGAGGTGTTGAAAAATATTGGAATTAAAATGCGTTGAGTTTATGTCTGTGTTTGCATCTGACAGCATTTAGTGAGGGGAAAATGCTAGTGGAAAGTTCATTATAGTCAAAAAGTTATTCTGTTCCTCTTCTCTGTGCGTGTGTATCCTTCTTCTTCAAGATGTCAGGTGCAAACCCTTGTCGTGACTGAATCTCACTCAAATGTGTTCTTATGTAATGTGTTTGCACGTAATGCATCCACTCTGTCCGAATGAGAAGATTGTCCAGATGGATCAGATTAGTTCGCGACTAACCCGTTGCCACAGACATCCGACGCGTGGCGTTGGTCGCTTTCTCTCTCACTTTAATAGGATATCTGTGCTCGTGAGCAACTTCATATATCAGATGAACTTCATTATTCCACCTGAGCGTCAGGTAGTCGCGCGCATCACTGCACAGCTCGCGCGTCCCGGGACACAAATTCTGATTCTACGCCCTAGTTGATAAAGCGGACCGCGCTCAGAGAACAGGAAGTCGTTGACCAAATTTGGTCTTCAGACGACATGAGTACTTAGGCGTATTCGATACAAGCTCCATACAAAAAAAAAGTACTTTTATAACAATATTATTAATTTAAAAAATGTTGGCTATAAATATGCATGCTAGAGGGGAAAAATCTTGTATAATTCTATACGTAATTTATTTGAACAACTAAAATGTATCATTTAAACGTAATTTAAAATGTGCCATGCGGAGGAATCACTGTATATCTTGTCTATGCCAAATAAAAAGTTCTTTGGACGTATTTTGTCATGGCAGATTTGGTGTTGAACACTTTTAGCTGGCGGGGGGGGGCATTTTAAATACCTTGTAAAATCCTGTTAATTCGATAGTCTTAGGCCCACATTCAGACAGGATGGACTGTCCCAAAGGTCAAAGTACATCCCTTTCAAACAAGTTTAACTGCTTGGAAACATGTTTGGCAACCACTAACATCAGTGTTTACTAATAGCCTACTGCATACTGGATTTGATATTTTTCTAAAAATGTTATATTCTATGAAATAAATAGCCTACGTTTTTGTGCCTTTTACAGTCATGTCAATATTCACTGGTAAAATTAGTTTTAGTGTTAAAGTTTCATTTTTAGTTTAATGTTAAAACGCATAGGCCTACTCGTTTAGGTAACAACTAAACATTAAAATCCAGCTCCGAAATAGCCCATCAGAAACACACACATATAGCCTAAACACCCACACACAGCTGTCGGTTCTACAAATCCCTGAACGCCCCCTCCCATCACTTCCTCGTTTCTCGCGCACACCAGTCAGCTCCGTCCTCAGTGCGCGATCTCGCGGGATTAAATGAAGGGCATTTTCGCGATGCTGTTATAGCTATAACTTTTTGAATACAAGATGTTTTTTTGTTTTTTGTTTTTTTTTAAATAATCCACACCTTTAAGTGTAGTGTGAAACTAAAGGTATGATATGTGTGCAAAAGTTTGTGTTAAAACAACTGCTGATATGGATTTCTGACTCTTTTCTTTAACTGTGAGGCTCTGTGTCCCTGATAATATTTTAGAGAGAGCATCAGCAGCTGATTAATGATTTAAAGCTCAGCAATGCATCTCCTTCTCCTACTGTTTCAGCCTAACACGCCAGCAAGCAATACACCACACACCTGCAGTTTTCCCTGTGTCATATACTCCATCTCTCCTCCTTCTCATTCTGCCATTCCTCACTGAAGAAAAGATGCTATTTATGCCCTGTGGTATTTAGATTTTTTATAAAGTAAATTCTCTTAAAACACACATTTCATTTTCACAGTTTATTTGTCTATTAACAGTGTCCAACAGCTATATGCATCACAGGAAAATACTGTAATTTTTCTTAAAAATCATTCGTTTTTCCACCGATATTGTGTTTGATAGCATTCTGTGTTGGGAATAAAAAGGCCAACTCTATAGTAGTTAGATAGTATAGATAGTTTCATAGATTGCAGTTTATGTATCCTAAATACACAAACTCAAATCATATTTTAACACTTAGTGAATAATTTAACAAAATTACAGCTTTATTTGAAATAACATAATTAAAGATTATGTTTATAGGTAATATTTATTGTGATTTTCTTTTATTTCTCACTCATTTAATCTCAAACAGGCTCTTTACTAACACTTTAGTTCCAAAGGTAACCAAGTTCACTAACTTTCAATAAATTTCGATAATGTTATTTGTGATGCCAAAAAAAGTTTAGATTATTATAGTTTTTAAATTAAATTAACATTTTATTATGGATTTTCATATTTTAAATATGAATATATAAGTTTTAAGAAAAACATCCGTTTTAATAAAAATCAAGCAAGTGCCGCAGCTGTAGACTCTTGTACACCTTGTACCTATCAATTTCGTTGTTCTATAAATTACATTTTCATTCAGATTTCTGGCTTGTTCTGATTCCAAGAGAAACATTTAGGTAAAACTTATCAAAAATATGACGTGTTCAGCTAATGGTGATAACGTAATTTCTCCTGTATTGTTTTTCACTCTCAGATTTTTATTCTTGTTTGTCGTTTGTATTTTGCATGTTTAACTAGGCTGCTTATCTGAAAGCATGTGAAGGTCAGGCTGCTGGGATGTGTATAAGTTTGTGTGTGTGTGTGTGTGTGTGTGTCTGGAGGGGGGAAGTATCTCCCCAGGTGACACGGTCCCACTGAGACCCAATCTGTTCAATAGACGCAGGGGAGGGTCAGAGGAGTTTGGCATAAAAATCATAGAACAACACTGATGATAGAACAGAAACAAATGTGTAGGGGAGAGGTGGGGGAGATTTGTGGATCGGTTTTAATCTGTTACCTTTGTACAATGTCATCAACATTTTTTAATAAAATTAACCAAAGGTCAGAAAGGCGACTAGATTCAGAACACCTCTCCATACATGAAACGACTATAGTGAGCCAAGATGTTAAAAGGATGAACAGAACATAGTTGCAGCAGTGATGGTCTTAGAGAGAGAGAGAGGGTAGTGGTGGTGGTGTGGTGTGGGGGTTGGGAGAGAAAACAGTAGGATTATGTCTTTTTTTTTTACTGTCGTGCCTTCATCCTCTTACAGCAAGATTAAATGAGGGTGCATGTGTGTCAATGTATGTTTGATGTGTTTGTGTGAGTTTCATGTCAGCAGAAATCTACACATCTCACCTCTGAACTTAAATACAATTTTGCAACTGTAATGAACCATGGAATGTGAACTTGCATTATGGTATGAGACGCATGAAGTGCATGGATTCATTGACACTGCTGTCCTGCGACATTGTGGAAAATTATGTATATGTTGACAGGTAAATATTAAATATGTTAAATAAGTTAAATATGAAAGTCTGTTAAAAATAATAAAAATGTAAGTTTTTTTTTTTAAAGCTGCAGTCCGTAACTTTTTTTGATTAAAAATGATCCAAAATACATTTTTGAGCAAGTACTTAACTAGCCAGTGTTCAAAATGATCTCCTTACTTTAGCCTGATTCACAATGGTAAGCTTGTAATAATGTGTTATAATTTGAGTGGTATTTGAGTCACGTCTGTATACATAAAGAAGGAGTCCGGCTAGTAGGCTATATCGTGTGAGGATGCTGCAGGTAGCGGATCATTTATAGCCTTTTCTCACAGCAGCTGGAATAATTAAATGTATCATTTTGATGGTGGACTGTAATCCAGAAAGTTCAAAATGACAATCATCAGTGACGACCGGAGATTCACCTGTAGTCAAAAGCAAAAGATTAGACTGTACAGAAATTGAAATCTACAGGTAACGCTAATACACACTAAACACACGTAGTCGCGCAATGCTGCTGTTGTTAACATTAACAATTTGAGAACAACGTATAACAATAATAAGATGTGATATGAGCTAAACAATCGTTAGATTTAATTACCATTGGTAGCGCGATTTATTGTAATGCTTTTTTTTCAGTCGATCAGAACAGAAGTAGCAGACGTTTCTTCAGATGACATTTTCCAAGCCAAGCCTTTATACTTAGAGGTGATTAATCAAGAATCACATAAAATATTTTTTTTTAATTATTTTTTTATTAGTATTTTTTTATTCAGTAATCAGTGGCTAGTCTGAAATCAAATACTTTTCGAGTTGGTACTTCTTTTAAATAAGCACTTTTTGGCCATTAAAAAAGTATGTTCTATGTATGCGTGTAGTATGAGACTGAGTAATCTAGATGTACTAAATTCGTCATGTTGTCATTTTTATTTGACCTACCAGCATCAGTTGCGCCTGCCATTCAAAAATCCTCTTCTGTGGTATAGTAAAGCATCAATCAGATGCACACATCAGAATCTCATCGGAAGTAGTCAGTCATCTGGGTAATTTTCACCTATCCTGTTTGATGAATACATACTCTTTTCATATACTGTTTTCCTCTAGGGAATTGTGCATTGTGCATTGTGCATATATATATATATATATATATATATATTTTTTTTTTTTTTTTTTCATTGATTTTTTTTTAGATACAATTTTTTGTTTCTATTTTTAGTTATTTTAATACTTTAAGTTCTTAAGTTAAACTTCAGTTTAACTTCTCATCATGGATGAAACAACATCACCTGCAGCTCAACCTGGCAAAGACTGAGCTTCTCGTCTTCCCTGCTAACCCAACTCTACAACACAATTTCACCATCGAGCTAGGTTCATCTTTGATTACCCCTTCAGAGTCGGTCAGAAATCTCGAAGTAATCTTTGATGACCAGCTGTCCTTCAAAGACCACATTTCAAAGACAGCTCGGTCTTGCAGGTTTGCCCTGCACAACATCAGAACGATCAGACCGTTTTTTACAGAGCATGCAACACAGCTTCTTGTCCAAGCCCTGGTCATTTCTAGGCTTGACTACTGCAATGCGCTTCTGGCTGGACTTCCATCGTGTGCAATCAAAACACTTCAATTGATTCAGAACGCAGCGGCACGTCTTGTTTTCAACGAGCCTAAAAGGGCCTATGTCACACCTCTCTTCATCTCTGCACTGGCTACCACTCGCTGCCTGCATTAAGTTCAAGGCTTTGACGCTTGCTTATGGATCCACCACAAGCTCAGCACCCACATACTTCGACTCGATCCTATGAGTCTGCACCCCCATCAGAAGCCTCTGCTCAGCTAAAGAGCGGCGGCTGGTGTTACCATCCCAGAGAGGCATGAAATCCCTCTCCAGAACTTTTTCATTCACTGTTCCCAGCTGGTGGAACGATCTTCCCACCTCCAATCCGGATGGCAGAATCACTAACATCATTCAAAAAACAGCTAAAAACCCATCTCTTCCACGAGCACTTAATCTCATAAAAAAAAACAAAAAAACAATCCTCTATCTTTCCCTACACCCTCCCTATTCTAGCTTACGCTACTCTGAGCAATGCCCGAAACGTAGTATTTAAGGCACTTCTTGCATTTCTACGCCTCTTCATAACGGATCGCTTCCTGTACTCCTCAGTTGTAAGTCGCAATGTAAGTTGAATGAGAAATGCTGCCATAATTGGCAACTAGCTGAGATATATATATATATATATATATATATATATATATATATATATATATATATACAGGTGCTGGTTATATAATTACAATATCATCAAAAAGTAGATTTATTTCACTAATTCCATTCAAAAAGTGAAACTTGTATATTATATTCATTCATTACACACAGACTGATATATTTCAAATGTTTATTTCTTTAAATTTTGATGATTATAACTGACAACTAAGGAAAATCCCAAATTCAGTATCTCAGAAAATTGGAATATTACTTCAGACCAATACAAAGAAAGGATTTTTAGAAATCTTGGCCAACTGAAAAGTATGAACATGAAAAGTATGAGCATGTACAGCATTCAATACTTAGTTGGGGCTCCTTTTGCCTGAATTACTGCAGCAATGCGGCGTGGCATGGAGTTGATCAGTCTGTGGCACTGCTCAGGTGTTATGAGAGCCCAGGTTGCTCTGATAGTGGCCTTCAGCTCTTCTGCATTGTTGGGTCTGGCATATCGCATCTTCCTCTTCACAATACCCTATAGATTTTCTATGGGGTTAAGGTCAGGCGATTTTGCTGGCCAATTAAGAACAGGGATACCATGGTCCTTAAACCAGGTACTGGTTGCTTTGGCACTGTGTGCAGGTGCCAAGTCCTGCTGGAAAATGAAATCTGCATCTCCAAAAAAGTTGGTCAGCAGCAGGAAGCATGAAGTGCTTTAAAACTTCCTGGTATACGGCTGCGTTGACCTTGGACCTCAGAAAACACAGTGGACCAACACCAGCAGATGACATGGCACCCCAAACCATCACTGACTGTGGAAACTTTACACTGGACCTCAAGCAACGTGGACTGTGTGCCTCTCCTCTCTTCCTCCAGACTCTGGGACCCTGATTTCCAAAGGAAATGCAAAATTTACTTTCATCAGAGAACATAACTTTGGACCACTCAGCAGCAGTCCAGTCCTTTTTGTCTTTAGCCCAGGCGAGAGGCTTCTGACGCTGTCTGTTGTTCAAGAGTGGCTTGACACAAGTAATGCGACAGCTGAAACCCATGTCTTGCATACGTCTGTGCGTAGTGGTTCTTGAAGCACTGACTCCAGCTGCAGTCCACTCTTTGTGAATCTCCCCCACATTTTTGAATGGGTTTTGTTTCACAATCTTCTCCAGGGTGCGGTTATCCCTATTGCTTGTACACTTTTTTCTACCACATCTTTTCCTTCCCTTCGCCTCTCTATTAATGTGCTTGGACACAGAGCTCTGTGAACACCTAGCCTCTTTTGCAATGACCTTTTGTGTCTTGCCCTCCTTGTGCAAGGTGTCAATGGTCGTCTTTTGGACAACTCAGTCAGCAGTCTTCCCCATGATTGTGTAGCCTACAGAACTAGACTGAGAGACCATTTAAAGGCATTTGCAGGTGTTTTGAGTTAATTAGCTGATTAGAGTGTGGCACCAGGTGTCTTCAATATTGAACCTTTTCACAATATTCAAATTTTCTGAGATACTGAATTTGTGATTTTCCTTAGTTGTCAGTTATAATCATCAAAATTAAAAGAAATAAACATTTGAAATATATCAGTCTGTGTGTAATGAATGAATATAATATACAAGTTTCACTTTTTGAATGGAATTAGTGAAATACATCAACTTTTTGATGATATTCTAATTATATGACCAGCACCTGTATAATATACACTCACCTAAAGGATTATTAGGAACACCTGTTCAATTTCTCATTAATGCAATTATCTAATCAACCAATCACATGGCAGTTGCTTCAATGCATTTAGGGGTGTGGTCCTGGTCAAGACAATCTCCTGAACTCCAAACTGAATGTCAGAATGGGAAAGAAAGGTGATTTAAGCAATTTTGAGCGTGGCATGGTTGTTGGTGCCAGACGGGCCGGTCTGAGTATTTCACAATCTGCTCAGTTACTGGGATTTTCACGCACAACCATTTCTAGAGTTTACAAAGAATGGTGTGAAAAGGCAAAAACATCCAGTATGCGGCAGTCCTGTGGGCGAAAATGCCTTGTTGATGCTAGAGGTCAGAGGAGAATGGGCCGACTGATTCAAGCTGATAGAAGAGCAACTTTGACTGAAATAACCACTCGTTACAACCCAGGTATGCAGCAAAGCATTTGTGAAGCCACAACACGCACAACCTTGAGGCAGATGGGCTACAACAGCAGAAGACCCACCGGGTGCCACTCATCTCCACTACAAATAGGAAAAAGAGGCTACAATTTGCACGAGCTCACCAAAATTGGACAGTTGAAGACTGGAAAAATGTTGCCTGGTCTGATGAGTCTCGATTTCTGTTGAGACATTCAGATGGTAGAGTCAGAATTTGGCGTAAACAGAATGAGAACATGGATCCATCATGCCTTGTTACCACTGTGCAGGCTGGTGGTGGTGGTGTAAAGGTGTGGGGGATGTTTTCTTGGCACACTTTAGGCCCCTTAGTGCCAATTGGGCATCGTTTAAATGCCATGGCCTTTCTGAGCATGTCCATCCATTTATGACCACCATGTACCCATCCTCTGATGGCTACTTCCAGCAGGATAATGCACCATGTCACAAAGCTCGAATCATTTCAAATTGGTTTCTTGAACATGACAATGAGTTCACTGTACTAAAATGGCCCCCACAGTCACCAGATCTCAACCCAATAGAGCATCTTTGGGATGTGGTGGAACGGGAGCTTCGTGCCCTGGATGTGCATCCCACAAATCTCCATCAACTGCAAGATGCTATCCTATCAATATGGGCCAACATTTCTAAAGAATGCTTTCAGCACCTTGTTGAATCAATGCCACGTAGAATTAAGGCAGTTCTGAAGGCGAAAGGGGGTCAAACACAGTATTAGTATGGTGTTCCTAATAATCCTTTAGGTGAGTGTACATCTTGCAGTTGATGGAGATTTGTGGGATGCACATCCAGGGCACGAAGCTCCCGTTCCACCACATCCCAAAGATGCTCTATTGGGTTGAGATCTGGTGACTGTGGGGGCCATTTTAGTACAGTGAACTCATTGTCATGTTCAAGAAACCAATTTGAAATGATTCAAGCTTTGTGACATGGTGCATTATCCTGCTGGAAGTAGCCATCAGAGGATGGGTACATGGTGGTCATAAAGGGATGGACATGGTCAGAAACAATGCTCAGGTAGGCCGTGGCATTTAAACGATGCCCAATTGGCACTAAGGTGCCAAGAAAACATCCCCCACACCATTACACCACCACCACCAGCCTGCACAGTGATAACAAGGCATGATGGATCCATGTTCTCATTCTGTTTACGCCAAATTCTGACTCTACCATCTAAATGTCTCAACAGAAATCGAGACTCATCAGACCAGGCAACATTTTTCCAGTCTTCAACTGTCCAATTTTGGTGAGCTCGTGCAAATTGTAGCCTCTTTTTCCTATTTGTAGTGGAGATGAGTGGTACCCGGTGGGGTCTTCTGCTGTTGTAGCCCATCCGCCTCAAGGTTGTGCGTGTTGTGGCTTCACAAATGCTTTGCTGCATACCTGGGTTGTAACGAGTGGTTATTTCAGTCAAAGTTGCTCTTCTATCAGCTTGAATCAGTCGGCCCATTCTCCTCTGACCTCTAGCATCAACAAGGCATTTTCGCCCACAGGACTGCCGCATACTGGATGTTTTTGCCTTTTCACACCATTCTTTGTAAACTCTAGAAATGGTTGTGCGTGAAAATCCCAGTAACTGAGCAGATTGTGAAATACTCAGACCGGCCCGTCTGGCACCAACAACCATGCCACGCTCAAAATTGCTTAAATCACCTTTCTTTCCCATTCTGACATTCAGTTTGGAGTTCAGGAGATTGTCTTGACCAGGACCACACCCCTAAATGCATTGAAGCAACTGCCATGTGATTGGTTGATTTTGATAATTGCATTAATGAGAAATTGAACAGGTGTTCCTAATAATCCTTTAGGTGAGTGTATATATACAGTATATATATATATATATATATATATATTATTATTATTTTATTTTATTTTTTTATTTTTTATTTTTTGGTTAATGTCTATTTCAAGTAACAACATTTTTTTTTTTAAATGTTTTTTTAAAGTTTTAGTAAATGATAAAAATTCTGAATAGAGAATACTTTATTAACGGTCAAAAAGTAAAATCAAATCAAAATCAGGTAAGTGGCAGGGCTGATGGGAAGGTGAATGTGATGTGTGTATACTTGGAAAGAGTAAGCTGACCTTGATATAGTCATTTATGTGGAGAGGTCGAGTGTATAATATGCATATGAGATCAATAAAACTATTAAACATTTGCTGAGATAGTGCTGTTATAATGGGCAAGCAGATGTGCATTGGAGGTTATGATAAAACTTGGTAGTTGGCACCCATGTAAGATATTTATAATATGCTGACATAGAAGTGCAGGATTCTGTGAGCGTGTTTGTGTTTTACCCATATAAAGTGTTTGTCGTAGCAAAGTCCTTGTACCACCCCCTTCTGCGGTACACCTGTCTCTTAGTAGATGGCCTACACGCACACACACATATACACGTCAGCTGGTGCGTCATGAACCATGGAACGAGATGCAGAAGTGCATGATCTGTAATCCCATTTTTTTTCAATGGTCACATGGTGTAAGATGCAGATAAAGAGCTAAAATACACTGTAAAATAAATATTAATTACAGCCAACAGCCATTCTCATTAGTAGGTAGCATATGTGCCGCTGTTGGCAGCAATCTGTTTTTAACTAGTTTTGACCTTAATTACACATCTTCCTGAGTGAATGTGTGTGTGTGTTAAATTGTGGACAAACATGCTCCTCCCCTCTCTTTCTCTTTCTCTTTCTCCATCTCTAATTCTCGTTCCACTCAGTCACTCTTTTTTTCTTGCTCATATTTATCTCCCTGGAAGTCTATAATTTCTGTAATCCTAATCTGAGGGTGGGGCTACAGATTATCAGTGGATAAGAGATGGAAGGGAGAAATTGAAGGGGAGGGACGTGCATGAGTCACGGGTGCGAGAGGTTTTAGTTAGAAATGAAACACATTGCTATTTTCCATGAGACACCCTTTTTTCACATTAAAACACATTATATGGCTGCAGAATTAATCTTCTCCCTAACATGCAAACACACATATGCAGTCATCTCCCACCTATTTCACTTCACTTTCTGATTGTATGTTGTTTGAGGTTGAAGGGATTATAAGGGATCTGCTTTTGTAGGAACAGTGACAGAATGAGCGAAATAGAGAGAAAGATGTACAGAGGGAGAGAGAGAGATTAATATTGTGATACATGTATATGAGATTTGTGGAGCTCAGAAGTAGTTCTCTGTAGGCTATTCTATTTTATACTGTGTGAGAAAAAAATTCTATATTACTATGGTGTAAGCAGCACCAAGTCCAAGCCTATTCATTTCCAATGGTGTCACGATTGTCCTGTGCATTGTGTTACCAGCACCAAGTCCAAGCCTATTCATTTCCACCTCCAATGTAATACCAAATTGAGCATTTTAATCAACACTTGGCATCTGGGAGTCGTCTTATTGGGCCTGGATTTATTTTCCAAGAGGACAATGACCCGAAACATTCTTGTAACTATTGCTGGAACTACCTGCGACGGAAGGAATTTCGAATCATTTTTTTGTTCTAAGAATTTTGGCCACCACTATATATATATATATACACTGATCAGGCATAACATTATGTGGATAACACTGATTATCTCTTTGTCACGGCACCTGTTAGTGGTGGGATATATTAGGCAGAAAGTGAACATTTTGTCCTCAAAGTTGATGTGTTAGAAGCAGGAAAAATGGACAAGCGTAAGGATTTGAGCAAGATTGACAAGGGGCAAATTGTGATGGTTAGGTGACTGGGTCAGAGCATCTCCAAAACTGCAGCTCTTGTGGGGTGTTCCCAGTCTGCAGTGGTCAGTATCTAATAAAAGTGGTCCAAGGAAGGAACAGTGGTGAACTGGTGACAGGGTCATGGGTGGCCAAGGCTCATTGATGCACGTAGGGAGTGAAGGTTGGCCGTGTGGTCCGATCAAACAGACGAGCTACTCTAGATCAAATTGCTCGAGAAGTTAATGCTGGTTCTGATAGAAAGGTGTCAGAATACACAGTGCATCGCAGTTTGTTGCGTATGGGGCTGCATAGCCGCAGACCAGTCAGGGTGCCCATGCTGACCCTTCTCCACTGCCGAAAGCACCAACAGTGGGCACGTGTTTTGGCAGCAAAAGGGGGACCAACACAATATTAGATATGTTATGCCTGATCTGTGTATATATACTTACTTTATTAGGTATAACTGTTCAATTGCTCGTTAACGCAAATATCTAATCAGCCAATCACATGGCAGCAACTCAATGCATTTAGATGATCTGCTGAAGTTTAAACTTTGAACGTGGCATGGTTTTTAGTGCCAGATGGGCTGGTCTGAGTATTTCAGAAACTGCTGATCTGCTGGGATTTTCACACGCAACCATCAGAGTTCACAGAGGATGGTCCAAAAAAGAGAAAATATCCAGTGAGCAGCAGTTCTGTGGGTGAAATTGCCTTGTTGATGCCAGTGGTCAGAGGAGGCTAGACTGGTTTGAGCCAATATAAAGGCAACAGTTACTCAAATAACCACTCATTACAACCAAGGTCTGCAGAAGAGCATCTCTGAACACACAACACCTAGAACCTTAAAGCAGTGGATGCTACTCCTGTCAGCTAAGAACAAGAAACGTGAGGCTATATTTGCACAGGCTCACCAAATCTGGACAATAGAAGATTGGAAAAATGTTACTTGGTCTGATGAGTTTCGAGTTCTGCTGTGACATTCAGATGGTAGTGTCAGAATTTGGCGTAAACAACATGACAGCCTGCCTTGTATCAACGGTTCAGGCTGGTGGTATAATGGTGTGGGGGACATTTTCTTGGCACACTTTGGGCCCCTTAGTACTAATTGAGCATCATTTAAACACCTAACTGAGTATTGTTGCTGATCATGTCCATCCCTTTGACCACAGTGTACCCATCTTCTGATGGCTATTTCCAGTAAGATAACACACCATGTCACAAAGCTTAAATAATCTCAAACTGATTTTCTGAACATGACAGTGAGTTCACTATACACAAATGGCCTCCACAGTCACCCAGTCCAATAGAGCATCTTTGGGATATGGTGGAACAGGAGATTCACATCATGGATTTGCAGCCGACAAATCTGCAGCAGCTACGTGATGCTATCATGTCAATATGGACCAAAATATCTGAGGAATGTGTTAATTCTATGCCACAAAGAATTTATGCAGTTCTGAAGGCAACAGAACTGCCTTAATTCTTCATGGCATGCTCAAGAAATGTCCAACCCAGTACTAGCAAGGTGTACCTAATAAAGTGGCCGTATATACACTCACCTAAAGGATTATTAGGAACACCATACTAATACTGTGTTTGACCCCCTTTCGCCTTCAGAACTGCCTTAATTCTACGTGGCATTGATTCAACAAGGTGCTAAAAGCATTCTTTAGAAATGTTGGCCCATATTGATAGGATAGCATCTTGCAGTTGATGGAGATTTGTGGGATGCACATCCAGGGCACGAAGCTCCCGTTCCACCACATCCCAAAGATGCTCTATTGGGTTGAGATCTGGTGACTATGGGGGCCATTTTAGTACAGTGAACTCATTGTCATGTTCAAGAAACCAATTTGAAATGATTCGAGCTTTGTGACATGGTGCATTATCCTGCTGGAAGTAGCCATCAGAGGATGGGTACATGGTGGTCATAAAGGGATGGACATGGTCAGAAACAATGCTCAGGTAGGCCGTGGCATTTAAACGATGCCCAATTGGCACTAAGGGGCCTAAAGTGTGCCAAGAAAACATCCCCCACACCATTACACCACCACCACAAGCCTGCACAGTGGTAACAAGGCATGATGGATCCATGTTCTCATTCTGTTTACGCCAAATTCTGACTCTACCATCTGAATGTCTCAACAGAAATCGAGACTCATCAGACCAGGCAACATTTTTCCAGTCTTCAACTGTCCAATTTTGGTGAGCTCATGCAAATTGTAGCCTCTTTTTCCTATTTGTAGTGGAGATGAGTGGTACCCGGTGGGGTCTTCTGCTGTTGTAGCCCATCCGCCTCAAGGTTGTGCGTGTTGTGGCTTCACAAATGCTTTGCTGCATACCTCGGTTGTAACGAGTGGTTATTTCAGTCAAAGTTGCTCTTCTATCAGCTTGAATCAGTCGGCCCATTCTCCTCTGACCTCTAGCATCAACAAGGCATTTTCGCCCACAGGACTGCCGCATACTGGATGTTTTTCCCTTTTCACACCATTCTTTGTAAACTCTAGAAATGGTTGTGCGTGAAAATCCCAGTAACTGAGCAGATTGTGAAATACTCAGACCGGCCCGTCTGGCACCAACAACCATGACACGCTCAAAATTGCTTAAATCACCTTTCTTTCCCATTCTGACATTCAGTTTGGAGTTCAGGAGATTGTCTTGACCAGGACCACACCCCTAAATGCATTGAAGCAACTGCCATGTGATTGGTTGATTAGATAATTGCATTAATGAGAAATTGAACAGGTGTTCCTAATAATCCTTTAGGTGAGTGTATATACTACCATTCAAAAGTGTGTGGTCGGCAAAAATTATTTTAGAAATATTTTATGCTTACTAAAGCTGCATTTATTTGAAAGCAAAACAAAAAATGAAGTAAAACAGTGCAAAGTACTGATACTGTTTAAATGTTTCGTGTGATAGCAAAACTGAATTTTCAGCTTCATTACTCCAGTCTTCAGTGTCACATGATCCTTCAGAATGATTGCAGCTCATGAAATTATTATCAATGCTGGAAACTGCGATACTGTTACACTTGCTTAGCGTAGTAAGCAAATGAACATGAAAAAGAAGAAGAATCATATGAAAGACTTTACTTAACAGAATTCACAAAACCACAAAACCGTATCAAAACCAAAACAGTGTAGTATTAGGGAGAACCAACCATGAGAACTAAAATACAGGCAGACTATATACTGATAGAACACAAAGAGGATTGGATAAACACAGGTGATATAAATGAGGAAACTAATGAGTAACCATAGTAACAAACTAGAATGTAATGAGCAACCTAGGAGACAAACAAGAGGCGGGAAACAGAACAAAGGAGATGTGACTGAAGATAAACAAAGTAAGGCTACATCTACATTAATCCGGATAGATCTGAAAATTTTGTTTTCGTTTCAAAACGCTTTTCAAAAAGTTTCTCATCCTCACTGAAATGTCGGAAAATGCTAAATTCACCTTACAGCGTATGTGTAAACCCTCATAAAAGCTCACTGAGATGATACAGACAGAACAGACATCATAGAGTTATCATGCAATTCTTCTGGCAGGATCATTATTTAGCAAAATATCTCAACATTTACTGATGCTTCCAGGTCACACTCACTCACCATTATATGTTTGGTCTAAAACGCAACTGAGCTCATGTTTTGCTGCAGGGCAGCAAATGCGAGTAAATTTTTTGCCCTCTTTGCAGGACTGTGATATGAAGAGTGACATATGTGTGTGCAATCAACTTTGGAGAGCATTTCCAAAAAGCTTCGTTTTCGTTGCTAAAAACACTGTCTCAGTGTGGACAGAAGGCTAAAATGTAGAGAAAAATATGTTTTTCAGATACATTATAGATAAAAGTAATTAGTGGTTTTATACATATTTATAATATATACAACCACACTGAGTGTAAAGGACAAATTTAACAGTGAGCATTAGATAATCTCTGCATTCATTTTATCTGCACATTAAATTAATATATTTATTTTTAAGCTTCAGAGCATGTCTGTGAATGTGTTTGCTTGTGTGCTTGTATGTATGCGTATTTTTATTGGCTGTAGACGTTGCAGACAGGTTGCATACGCAGATGGTCTCTGCTGGACTCCCATGTACTGCTATCCAGTGAGACACTTCATTCTTGTTCTATGTCCTCTCCCCCTCTGTGTCTTCCCTCTGCATCCCACCTGGTTTTAGGGGTGTATGTGATGTAGTTTTATGGCCTATGAGGGTTCCCTAGTGTATGTGACTCATATCCTAGCTCCATGCCTGTTAAAGTTGGCATGATACGGAAGTTGCGATAGTCTTTTCCTCTATCGTAACATATATCCGAGTGAAACGGCTTCTCGAACAAGAAAAAATGCAGGGCGAAACTTGATTTTCATTTGGGAATTGATTGGATGGTTGTGGTTTGCTATTGCTGTGATCTCATTGTCCCGCCCTCATGACAGTAAACACGTCAGAAGAGAAGAAACTGTGAGGGGAAGGGGAAGTTATGTTGATTAAAGATTATGAGGGCACATGAATTAAAGCCACAATATGTAATTTTTCGCAGCTAGAGGTCGCTAACCCTAACCCTAACCCTAACCCCACCCTAACCCTAACCCTAACCTAACACTTAACCTCAGATTAATCCAAGACTCCTCATAAAAGCAGTTTTAATCTTTTTAACCTCTAAAAGTATTATCCCTAATCAGAGCCAGTTAATTTGAAAGTTTTTTAATGTTTTTATATGAATTGAGAAAATCTTTGCACACTGTTACTTTTACTCATCTTATGTTGGCCTTTTTGTATCCACATCCAGACTACTCGAGAAACGTCAGCAGAATGGCGAGACGATCGAGTTGTCAGCAGAAGGGCGTCCGGAGCTGGTGGAGGAGAAGGAGCTTCCCGTTGTGGACTGCACGTGTTTCGGGTTGCCGCGCCGTTACATCATCGCCATCCTGTCAGGCCTGGGCTTCTGCATCTCGTTCGGCATCCGTTGTAACCTGGGCGTGGCTATCGTCAGCATGGTCAACGACCACACAGTTTACTCTGGAAAGAAACCTGTCATAGTGGTCAGTATCAGTGCTGGAATTCAACTTAACAAATAAAGAGCATCCACTTGAGTTGAAGAAAAGAAATATAAAGAGTTGATAGGAGTTAGATGTTATTTGAAATCCCAATGAAGATACACTCACCTAAAGGATTATTAGGAACACCTGTTCAATTTTCATTAATGCAATTATCTAATCAACCAATCACATGACAGTTGCTTCAATGCATTTAGGGGTGTGGTCCTGAATGTCCAAACTGAATGTCAGAATGGGAAAGAAAGGTGATTTAAGCAATTTTGAGCGTGGCATGGTTAGTGGTGCCAGACGGGCCGGTCTGAGTATTTCACAATCTGCTCAGTTACTGGGATTTTCACGCACAACCATTTCTAGAGTTTACAAAGAATGGTGTGAAAAGGGAAAAACATCCAGTATGCGGCAGTCCTGTGGGCGAAAATGCCTTGTTGATGCTAGAGGTCAGAGGAGAATGGGCCGACTGATTCAAGCTGATAGAAGAGCAACTTTGACTGAAATAACCACTCGTTACAACCGAGGTATGCAGCAAAGCATTTGTGAAGCCACAACACGCACAACCTTGACAAAATTGGACAGTTGAAGACTGGAAAAATGTTGCCTGGTCTGATGATTCTCGATTTCTGTTGAGACATTCAGATGGTAGAGTCAGAATTTGGCGTAAACAGAATGAGAACATGGATCCATCATGCCTTGTTACCACTGTGCAGGCTGGTGGTGGAGGTGGTGTTTTCTTGGCACACTTTAGGCCCCTTAGTGCCAATTGGGCATCATTTAAATGCCACGGCCTACCTGAGCATTGTTTCTGACCATGTCCATCCCTTTATGACCACCATGTACCCATCCTCTGATGGCTACTTCCAGCAGGATAATGCACCATGTCACAAAGCTCCAATCATTTCAAATTGGTTTCTTGAACATGACAATGAGTTCACTGTACTAAAATGGCCCCCACAGTCACCAGATCTCAACCCAATAGAGCATCTTTGGGATGTGGTGGAACGGGAGCTTCGTGCCCTGGATGTGCATCCCACAAATCTCCATCAACTGCAAGATGCTATCCTATCAATATGGGCCAACATTTCTAAAGAATGCTTTCAGCACCTTGTTGAATCAATGCCACGTAGAATTAAGGCAGTTCTGAAGGCGAAAGGGGGTCAAACACAGTATTAGTATGGTGTTCCTAATAATCCTTTAGGTGAGTGTATATTTGGCATTTGGGGGTTTATTATTGGGCATATTTTAGGCAGCTTTGTTGTTGTTGTTTTATTTAGCATACAGATGCATTCAGCATGGATAAATACAACACAAATGTGTAAGAAATTAAGGTAAAACAATGAATAGCCTAAAGCCAGTTTGATATGCTATTAAAGATTTCTAGCTTTTAGAATAGAAAGTATAATGTCAATATCTAAATACATGCATACATAAATATATGCAAATCAATCAGGCTTCTTCAAATCCCAGTTTACCATCATTAGCCAGTTAGTTTTGCATCTCAACCCATATTGCATAGTGAGAGGGGATCATCTTTGATTAATTCCCTGTAGTATTTCATCAGAAAGTGCAGGGCTTCACCCAGCAAAGCAATGTATTGGGTATAATTAGGGGATTTAGAATATGGTCATGTAGAATAAGGCATTAATATGTGCTTTATAAGTACTAATAAACAGCCAATATCCTAGCAATATGCATGCTAATAAGCAACTAGTTAATAATGAGACCCTAAAATTGTTACCTAAAATAGTTTTTTTATTTTATATTAGGCTACTTTATATTTTACTTTTAGTGACTGATTTTACTACTTTATTACTTATTTCTCTCCTTTCTCACCTTCCCTCTATAGTTTTGTTTTTGCAGAGAAAAAGAGATGGTTCAGGTTATGTGATGCCTCGAAGAATGATGCATAATCATTTTCTAATTTTCTACAAGCACTGCACTTTGACTGCAATATTCTCAGCTTTTTGCACAGAATGCTGTCGAATATACGTTGGATGAGAAAGAGTTTGACTTTCTCTTTTTCCTGACAGGCTGCTCAGTTCACATGGGACCCCGAGACAGTGGGGATGATACACGGTTCGTTCTTCTGGGGTTACATTGTCACACAAATCCCCGGGGGATTCATCTGTCAAAAGTTTGCTGCTAACCGGTAATGTGATCAGCAAATTGACATGTTTTCTCAAGCGCTCTGGAGTTTATGAATGAAAATTGCACTATTTAGGTGGGAGGAGTCAGCTTGTCACAAGGGATTTATTTCAGTAACTATGAGGGGTTTGAGTCAAATGTCCAGGTACACAATTGTCTGTTGCATAAAGACCAGTTTGTGTCCAGTTAAATTCAAATAATTTTTTTAACCCTGGTGGAAATTATTAAAAAACGTTTTTTTTGTAAAGACTTTAACTTATGGTATATACAGAAATTGAATGACCAAAATAAGAAAAATAAAAAAAAGACTCTGAGAAACATATTTGTGACCCTGGACCACAAAACCAATCATAAGGCTCAATTTTTTTATACATCATGAATAAATAAGCTTTCCATTGATGTATGGTTTGTTAGGATAGGACAATATTTGGCCGAGATATGCTATTTGATACTATTTAAAAATCTGGAATCTGAGGGTGCAAAAAAATCGAAATATTGAGAAAATCGCCTTTAAAGTTGTCCAAATGAGATCCTTAGCAATGCATATTACTACTAATAATAATTTTTTGATATATTTACGGTAGGAAATTTACAAAATATCTTCATGGAACGTGATCTTTACTTAATATCCAAATGATTTTTGGCATAAAAGAAAAATCTATCATTTTGACCCATACAATGTATTGTTGGCTATTGCCACAAATATATCTGTGTGACTTATGACTGGTTTTGTGGTCCAGGGTCACATTTAGTGAAATAAAAAAGGACATCTATGTGATGAGATATTGGCATTATATTTTGTTGTGTTGAATGCGTGTTTGGTCTCAGGGTGTTTGGCTTCGCCATTGTGGCCACGTCGACACTGAATATGCTGATCCCAGCAGCAGCTAGAGTTCACTACGGGTGCGTTATCATGGTCAGGATCTGCCAGGGCCTTGTGGAGGTATGCCATCTATGTGTATGCGTGGATTTAGTCTGTAATATTAGTGTATTATTTATCTAAAAGCATAGCATCATGCTAAGAAAGGTTTTGTTACCATTATGGTTACATACATATTATTTAATCTTATTTCTCTACTGAAAGGGTGTGTCATATCCTGCATGTCACGGGATCTGGGCCAAATGGGCTCCGCCCCTTGAAAGAAGTCGATTGGCAACAACAGCGTTCTGTGGTGAGATGTCAATCATTTGAATCAATGGAATATATCACCCTTGCGATATTATCAGTAGAATTTAGTTTGTGATTATTTGAACCTTGAATTGAGTTTTGATTTTGTGAAAAGCTGAAATTGATGATAATGTTAATGAATAGTACTAATAAGAATACTAAGCATACTACGAACTGTATGTTGATGTCTGTATGTTCTAGGTTCATATGCTGGCGCTGTTGTTGCAATGCCTTTGGCTGGTGTCTTGGTCCAGTACACCGGGTGGTCCTCAGTGTTTTATGTGTACGGTAAGTAGCATACACATTATTAAAAATGATCCAAAATCAATTTTTGAACAAGTACATAACCAGCCAATGTTCAAAACTATCTCCTTACCTTAGCCCGATTCACAATGGTAAGCTTGTAATTATGTGTTATAATCTGAGTGGTATAGGTAGCTTTCCGCGGGAAATACAAACTTCCGCCAGTCATCTTTACGTCACATCCATATACATAAAGAAGGAGTCTTGGCTAGTAGGCTATATCGTGTGAGGATGCTGCAAGTGGTGGATTTTTTGTGGCCTCTTCTTACATCAGCTGGAATAATTAAACTTATAATTTTGATGGCGGTTTGTAATCCAGAAAGTTCAAAACGACAATCATCGTTGACAACTGGTGCGTTGATAGACAACCCACACCTCAAAACATTAGATATATCCGCGCTGAGGAGCCGTGCCAATGCACAACCCACATAAGGATGATAACTCTGCAAATAACTGCAATATCAGGGTTCAAACAGAGATGGCGGAGTGCGGACTTGCGGACTGCAGCTTTATAAAATTTTTGTTTATTTAATAAACCAGGTAAAACCAGACATGTTAAAGTCCTCATGAAATCAAAATCAACCTTATTTACTTTGTTAGCAAACATTACTGGTCTTAGGGTGAACAATTAATCCGTGCAAGTTAATACACAGAATTTTTTTTTTGCCGTGGTAATCTTTAATCAAAACCTGAAAAGTAACTTCCGGTCTGGAATGGCGTTCCTTCTCAGATGATGTCAGTTTGACGGCTTGGGTTTGAATATCCCTAACCACTCCCCTCCAACCGTTAGTCTGCTATAAGCGAGAGATGGAGAGGAGGAGTGCTGAAGTAAAACCCTGCCCTCTATTCAATATTCCGTTTCACTTGGAAATACGTCACAGCACTGAAATAAAATCAGTTGCAACTACGGGTTCACTAGGACTTTAATATACAATATATAATATACACTACACTTAATTTTTGGGGTAAGATTTTTTTTTTTTATTAATACTTTTATTCAGCATGGCCGCATTAAATTGATCAAAAGTGACAGTGAAGACATTTATAATGTTACAAAAGATTTCTATTTTAAATAAATGCTGTTTTGAACTTTCTAATCCACAAAAATATTAGGGAGCATAACTGTTTTTAACAGTTAATTATTTAATAATAAGAAGAAATGTTTCTTGAGCAGCAAATCATCATATTAGAGTGGTTTCTGAAGGATCATGTGACACTGAAGACTGGAATAATGATGCTGAAAATTCAGCTTTACCATCACAAGAATAAATTATATTTTAAAATATAGCAAAATAGAAATATTGTAATAATATTTCACAATATTACTTTTTTTTTACTGTATTTTTAATCAAATAAATACAGCCTTAGTGAGTATGAGACTTTTAGAAACATTCAGAAAAATTAAAAACATCTTACTGACCCCAAACTTTTAAAGATTAGTGTGTATATATAATATATAATTTTCATTGTACTATTTAATAATTCTTATCGCACGTTTCTCTTCGTCTCACAGGAAGTGTTGGGATATTCTGGTATCTCTTCTGGATTTTAGTGTCCTATGAGAGTCCAGCTGCTCACCCAACCATCACACCAGAGGAGAGGAAGTATATTGAGGATGCCATTGGGGAAACCGCTGGCCTGGTCAACCCCCTTCAGGTACAAACACAGGCATTATTTTTATCTCTTAATCACTCGTCCACACATTCCCTCCTCATACATAAACACTCTAAATCCTCTCTCATTTCTCATCTCTAACTGCTGCGTGCTGCACTGTTCTGGATATGTTTGACCTCTGGTTTTTCACTACCCTGCAGAAATTTAAGACTCCCTGGCGGCAATTCTTTACCTCCATGCCGGTGTATGCCATCATCGTGGCCAACTTCTGCAGAAGCTGGACCTTCTACCTTCTCCTCATCAGCCAGCCTGCTTACTTCGAGGAGGTGTTCGGCTTTGAAATCAGCAAGGTGAAACGCACACACTCAAATTAGTGAAATTTTCATGACGCTCTTCAACAGTGCTTCTCAACTGACAGGTTGCAACCAAAAAATAAATCAGATCTGTTCTGAAGGCTTGTGGAAAACAGAATAAACATGGTTTTTGCCAACCATCTGTCTGTGTCAATGTTGAATGGTTGCTGTGTCATGTTGCTAATTTAGCATATTGTTGGACACATGCAGGTAAAATTAATGTATTTCAATGTTTGATGGGTAACAGTTTATTTCGATGGTCCATTTTAGACACTCTACTAACTATAAGTAAATTTACTACTACAACTACAGTAAGTCTACTAGCAGTCATCAGAGTATTATTTGACTGTCTGCTAAATATCTGCTAGCACTTTATTGTGATGGTCCCTCAATAGACATTCTACTGACTATAAGTAACTTTGCAACTACATGTTATTCTACTAACCCGAACGTCTCGGTTACGTATGTAACCCTCGTTCCCTGAAGGAAGGGAATGGAGACGTTACGTCAGTTACTGACGGAATGGGGGTTTCGCTTAGAAGCCAATCGCCTTTGAGCTCTACAAAACGAGCCAATGGCATGAAAATGCCATGGGTCTGCAGAATTTGCATGCCGCAACCCCGCCCCACGGCGTGGGTATAAAGGGCGTTGCGTGGCAATCTCGCATTATGTTACCTGCTGAAGAGCCGAGGCATGAGTGCCCGGCCAGTTCCAGCGGTATAGCGGTCGTGGCAGGGGGACGTAACGTCTCCGTTCCCTTCCTTCAGGGAACGAGGGTTACATACGTAACCGAGACGTTCCCTTTCAGTCAGTACACTATGAGTTACGTCAGTTACTGACGGAATGGGGGTCCCATTACAATCTCGCCATGACGGCTGTCTTCCAGCGTCCTGCGCTGACCCGGGCTCCCTGCCGTGAGTGTGGGCACGAACGAGGGGCTAGGCTCAACGCTACCAAGGTACACTGGGAAGCATATCCCACGTGGAGAATGCAACACAATGCCAACCCAAAGGGGGGGACTTTAAAAATACACCTATGACCCAAAGGAGCTGCATAGGGGGCACTCCGGGGTATCCAGCCGAAGGTGGAATATTTCAACCCCAGGCGTGGCAAGGTGTCTTGCCAAGGGAAGACACGAGCTACAAGAGACTTACCGTGGAATACACATGTGGGGGTTACCCAACGGGGGAACCAAGCACACGGAGGCACCTAGCCGAGCACGAGGGGTGGCCGAGAGGGCACTCGCTCTGGTGACGACATCAACAGTGCTGGAGGAGCTCAGGGCTTACTGGGAAGCTCACCTGAGAAGAAATGCGCACGCATCCAGTCCGTGGAGTGGAATGGCGCAGCAAGCGAAGACACCTGAGCCTGTCCGGTTACCGGCCAGTAGGGGCGAGTACACGAGAGGAAACAGGCTCCACTCGGAGATTATAAAATCTTGCGAATGTGTTGGGTGTCGCCCAGCCTGCAGCTCTACAAATGTCTGTTAGCGAGGCGCCATGCGCTAGAGCCCAAGAGGAGGCAACACTCCTGGTGGAGTGTGCTCTTACCCCGAGGGGGCATGGCATGCCCTGGACTTGATATGCCAGGACAATGGCGTCCACTAACCAGTGGGACAACCTCTGCTTGGAGAGAGCCTTCCCTTTCTGCTGCCCTCCGTAACAGACAAAGAGCTGGTCTGAGGTCCTGAAACACTGCGTCCGGTCTACGTAAGCGCGAAGGGCGCGTACTGGACAGAGCAGTGCCAAGGCTGGGTCTGCGCTTGCAGGTTCACCACCTGGTCCCTGAAGGGAGTGGTGGGAACCTTGGGCACGTATCCAGGCCGGGGTCTTAGGATCACGTGAGAATTGGCCGGCCCGAATTCCAGGCACGCTTCGTCAACCGAAAATGCCTGCAGGTCCCCTACCCTCTTGATGGAGGCCAAAGCAGTCAGGAGCGCCACTTTCAATGAAAGGAACTTCAGCTCGACTGACTGCAATGGCTTAAAGGGAGCCTTTTGCAGGGCAGCTAGGACCACTGCTAGGTCCCAAGAGGGTACCTGAGGTGGGCGAGGAGGGTTTAACCTCCTCGCGCCTCTGAGGAACCTGCTGACCAGGTCGTGCTGTCCAACCATTTTAGAGTCCACCAGGTCGTGATGGGCTGAAATTGCAGCCACATAGACCTTCAGGGTGGAGGGAGACAGCCTTCGCTCCAACCCTTCCTGGAGGAAGGAGAGCACGGACCCGATCAAGCATTTCCTGGGGTCCTCTCGCCGAGAGGAGCACCAGGTGACGAAGAGGTTCCACTTCAACGCATAGGCCTGTCTGGTAGACAGGGCTCTAGCGGAAGTGATGGTAGCCGCCACCTGAGGTGGCAAGGTACTCAAACCTGCCGCGTCCCGTGCAGGTTCCACACGTGGAGGTTCCACAGGTTGGGACGCGGGTGCCATATGGTGCCCCGTCTCTGAGACAGGAGGTCCTGTCTCAGAGGGATCGACCAGGGAGGTGCTGTCGCAAGGAGTACAAGTTCTGAGAACCAGGTCCGGCCGGGCCAATACGGGGCGACCAAAAGGACCTGCTCCCTGTCCTCCCTGATCTTGCACAGAACCTGTGCGAGAAGGCTCACTGGGGGGAACGCATATTTGCGTGGGCCCCGCGGCCAGCTGTGCGCTAGTGAATCCGTGCCGAGGGTCCCCTCGGTCAGGGAATAGTACCAGCGGCAATGGGAAGAGTCGCGGGAGGCAAACAGATCTATCTGTACGTCGCCAAACTGTTCCCAAATCAGCTGAACCGTCTGGGGATGGAGTCTCCATTCCCCCGGGAGCGGCTGAAACCGCGACAGCTCGTCGACTACGCAGTTCAGGTCTCCCGGGATGTGAACGGCACGAAGCGTCCTCAGATGCTTCTGACTCCATAGGAGGAGATGGCGGGCGAGTTGCGACATCCGGCTGGAGCGTAGACCACCTTGTCGGTTGATGTACGCTACTGTCGCCGTGCTGTCTGAACGGACCAGTACGTGTTTGTCCTTGAGCAGGGCTCGAAAGCGGTGCAGGGCAAGACGTACGGCCAGCAACTCGAGGCAATTGACATGCCATAGGCGCTGGGGTCCTATCCAGGAGCCCGCGGCAGCATGTCCCTTGCACATGGCGCCCCAGCCCGTGGAAGAGGCATCTGTTGTGACAACAACATGCCTGGAAACTCGTTCTAGGGGAACACCTGCCCGTAGAAAGCTGAGGTTCGACCACGGGGTGAAGGTCTGACGGCAGGCTCGGGTCACTGGGACCTGGAGCGTGCCGTGTTGCCATGCCCATCTCGGGACTCGATCGCAAAGCCAGTGCTGAAGCGGTCTCATATGGAGCAGACCAAGCGGGGTCACTGCGGCTGCTGACGCCATATGCCCCAGGAGCCTCTGAAAAAGTTTCAGTGGAACCGCACTCTTGCCCTCGAACTGGCGAAGACAAGTCAGCAGAGACTGCGCGCGCTCGCTCGTAAGCTGTGCAAACATGGCGACCGAGTCAATTTCCATACCGAGAAAAGAGATCCTCTGCACTGGGGAGAGTTTGCTCTTTTCCCAGATGACCCGAAGGCCCAGACGGGCGAGGTGCTGAAGCACCAGATCCCTGTCATCGCAAACCTGATCCCGAGAGTGGCCTAGAATCAGCCAGTCGTCGAAATAGTTCAGGATGCGAACCCCGTGTTGCCTGAGCGGCACAAGGGCTGCCTCGACAATCTTCGTAAAGACGCGAGGGGACAGGGCTAGCCCGAAAGGGAGAACCGTGTACTGATATGCCTGCCCCTCGAAGGCAAGCCGTAGAAACGGTCTGTGTCGAGGAAGAATGGAGACATGAAAGTACGCGTCCTTCAGGTCGATCGCTGCAAGCCAATCCGAGGGACGAACGCACTCGAAGATGCGTTTGGCTGTCAACATCTTGAATGGAAGCCTGTGCAGGGTTCGGTTCAAGACGCACAGGTCCAGGATTGGCCGTAACCCACCGGTTTTCTTGGGTACAATGAAGTAAGGGCTGTAGAAGCCGGACTTCATCTCGGCCGGAGGGACGATCTCGATCGCACCCTTCGCCAGTAGGGTGTCGACCTCCGCACGCATGACAGGGGCATTGCCACCCACCACGGTATAGCGGACTCTCCGAAAGCGCGGAGGAGACCGAGCGAACTGAATCGCATAGCCGAACCGGATAGTGCGGGCGAGCCAACTGGACAGGTTGGGAAGTGCTAGCCAGGCTCCCAAGAACTGAACCAGCGGGGAGCAGACTGAGGCTTCTGGGCCGGCGGCTGGGTGGAGGCAGCAGCTGGCCGCCGGGGCAGAATATGTTTAATTGCCTCAGTCTGCTTCTGGGCGGTCGAGAACTGTTGGGCGAAGTCCTGGACCGCCCCGCCGAATAGCCCATCCTGGGAAATGGGACAATTGAGGAAACGTGTTCGCTCAGATTCTCTCATATCAGCCAGGTTGAGCCATAAGTGTCGCTCCTGGACCACCGAAGTGGACATCACCTGACCGAGAGAGCGAGCGGTCACCTTCGTCGCCCGTAGAGCGAGGTCGGTGGCCGTCCGCAACTCTTGCATTAATGCAGGGTCAGCATTGCCCTCGTGCATGTCCCTGAGCACCTTGGCCTGATAGACCTGTAGGGTAGCCATGGCATGCAGGGCGGACGCGGCCTGGCCCGCAGCTCTGTAGGTCTTCGCCGTCAACGTGGACGTGAATCTTTGGACGGGTGCTTTGGTTCACCGCGCCATGTCGCAGCACTCTGTGGACACAGTTGCATCGCAACAGAGCGCTCAACAGGGGGAACCCCAGTGTACCCTTTCACCGCGCCGCCATCGAGGGCAGTGAAGGCGGAAGTGGTTGCCGAGCGATCGCGAAAAGTCAAGGGAGACTTCCACGATTTCGACACCTCTTCATGCACTTCCGGGAAGAAAGGCACTGGGGGCTGACGGGCGCCTTCGGCACGGGCCGCCCCCAGATACCAATCGTCCAGCCGGGAACGCTCGGGACATGGCGGAGGGTTCCACGCAAGCCCAATCGTCTCGGCCGCCCGGGCAAGCATGGCTGTGAGTTCCGGATCGGACTCGGGCAATGCTGGAACTCCTGAAGGAGGCAACACAGCCGAATCGTCATCTCCGGAGGAATCCAGCCCACCTTGTGATGCGGCGATCGACATGGCGTCCTCCGCGGGTGCGCCAAATGAAACGCAGGGCCCCGAACGGGAAGCCCCAGCGCCCTCATCAGGCAACACCACGGGTTGCAGTGTGCAGGAGGGGGGTGTGGCCCGAGGAGGATTCGTCGGGTTGTTCCACACCGTAACCCTCAGATCACCCTGACCACCAGCCAAAGTACCCCCTCCAGTGGAGGAAGTAGATTGGGGTGTGGTAGAGGGGATTCTCCCCCCACTACGGAGATCATGGAGTCTCGATCGCAACACTGAGATGGTCATGTTCCCGCAATGAGAACATGACTCATCCATGAACGCGCGCTCAGCGTGCACGAGGCCCAAGCACGCCAAACAGCGATCATGACCATCGAACGGAGGCACCAGCCGACCGCACCCAGAAACGGAGCACGGGCGAGCCATCTTTAAAAAGACGTGCCACGTGCAGCTCTTTTAGAGAGGAGTGAAAACTCTGCAGAATGCCGAAGCACCCAGGGAGAACGCGCACGCTGTGCTAGATCACTGCACAGATCAGACAGGAATGCGGAACTCGCTGGAACGTGCCGTGACACCAACACTCTGGAGAGAAACTCGTCTTGAAGAGAGAAGCGCTCAGGCAGTAACTCGGCTCTGAAGCAGAAAACATAATGCGAGATTGCCACGCAACGCCCTTTATACCCAACCCGTGGGGCGGGGTTGCGGCATGCAAATTCCGCAGACCCATGGCATTTTCATGCCATTGGCTCGTTTTGTAGAGCTCAAAGGCGATTGGCTTCTAAGCGAAACCCCCATTCCGTCAGTAACTGACGTAACTCGTAGTGTACTGACTGAAAGGGAACTCTAACATCTAACACTAACCTAACAGTCTACTACCCAGCAAGCAATAGCCGTCATTTCACCATCTCAGTTAACTATAGACCTGATATAGTCCGGCTATGAGTAACCCACTTTTAGCCAAAATAACCTTGAATTTGGTTACATGTCGTTTTTGCCTAAATAACTTGCAAGATGTATAATATTCCATCATGTAAGCAAAGTCAACAATGATTACAAAGTGTTTGGTTTCAATTCTTTGACATGTTCATGTTCTTTATGATTAGTCTATTCTTGGGCTATGGTTGGACAGCTATTTAAATTTTCACTGACAGCCCAAATTTTGCCTTGTTTTAGCCTAGATGTCAGGGCCGTGTTTGGACGGCTATTAGACGTTTTTTAAATGCAAATTGCTTGCTGGGTACAGTCTACTAATACTCTAATGCATGTTAGTTGGCATTTAGTTGCACAGTTACTTGTAGTTAGTAGAATTTCTAAAGTGGGCTATCAAAATAAAGTGTAACCATTTGGTTTTAAGAACAATTTTATTGACTTTTGATAGACAGTAAACAGTTTTAGTAAGTAAAAAAAAATATATAAAAAAACAATTGAGAACCACTGCTCAAAAACAGGTACAAATTTAAGTCTACACACAGATGCGATGCAGTATTATGCATCTGGATTAAAATGTTCTGTTCAATAGCTACTCTTTTTGTTCCTTTTGTGGCTCAGGTGGGGCTGGTGTCTGCACTTCCTCATTTAGTGATGACCATCATTGTGCCTATCGGAGGACAACTGGCCGACTACCTGAGAACACGTAACTTAATGACCACAACAAATGTCCGTAAACTCATGAACTGTGGAGGTAAGATATAGACAAAATGATGAAGACAAAAACAACAACAAAAACACATTAAATTTCATTCAGACATTTAAATTATTTTCTCAACTTTTTTTGTTGTTGTTTTGTATTGTTTTCTTGTATTATAGGACCAACAGCATGACATGAGCCTGAATACATAGCCATATGACAGAATGAAAAAAAAAATTGTGTAAACTTCCCCTTTAAAAAAGGAAGTAAATATAGGGCCGGTTTCACAGACAGGGTTTAGATTAAGCCAGGATTAGGCCTTAGTTCAATTAGGACATTTCAGTAGCTAATATAAACATGCCTTACAACAAAACATTATTGGTGTGAATCTTAAGACAAAACAATGGCCCTGACATATTTTAAGATGTGTCGGTGCAAGTTGCTTTCAGTTAAAACATCTCAAACATGCAGACTAGGCTTAAGCTTTGTAGGTTTGTAGGTTTTTCAGAAACTGCATGTGTGTGAGTTGCCTATTTTGCTATTTTGTCTAGTCCTGCAATGGCAGCTGGGCCAATATTCACTGAGGCATCAGTGCATGAGACACTCACTCTCCCACAATCATCTGCACATAACATACAAACAAACCCACACAGAGACAGATGCACCACAGCATCCAAGAAATGGATGACACAGAGCTCAGGTGTACACAGGAACACCATGAGCCACAATAGGCCGTGTACTGTATGTTCTCTTCCTTATTTAATAGACAATACTGTTGTGTGTGTCTGTGTGTGTTTTAGGGTTTGGCATGGAAGCCACTCTACTCTTGGTTGTTGGTTTCTCACATACCAAAGCAATAGCCATTTCTTTCCTTGTACTGGCTGTTGGCTTCAGTGGATTTGCAATTTCAGGCAAGTAACAGCAAAAAACTAAGACAAACCAAACTAAATAATTCATTTAGCACTACTGTTCAGTAGTTTGGGCTCAGTATGATTTTTAAATGTTCTTTGAAAGAAGTCTCTTCTGCTCACCAAGTCTGCATTTATTTGATTAAATGCTATACAGTAAAATTGTGAAATAACATTACAATTTAAAATAACAGTTTTCTATTGTATAATAAATTTTTACATGTCATTTATTTCTGTGATTACATTTTCAGCATCATTACTCCAGTCTTCAGTGTCACATGATCCTTCAGAAATCATTCTAATATGATGATTTGCTACTCATTTATTATTTTATTTAACATTTATTATTATTATCAATATTATTATTATCTGAAACAATTGTGCTGCTTAATATTTTCAAGATTCAGGATTCTTTGAATAGAAAGTTCAAAAGAACATTATTTGAAGTATAATTATTTTATGTCTTTACTTTCACTTTTGATCAATTTAACACATGCTTGTTGAATAAGTATTATTATTATTTATTTTTTAAACGTACTGACCCCAAACTTTTGAACGGTTGTGTACATCTATTGAGGCCAAATATTAACCTCAAATATTAGTTCTCAGGGATCTTCTGTGGAAGCCTTTTTCTGCCATTTTAAAAATAAAATAAAAAGGTAATTGTAAGAAGTTACCAAAAATAAAAGTCACATTATGAGCTATAAAGTCACAATTACAAAATGTAAAGTTTCATTACAAAAAAGAAAGTTACATTGAAAGATATAAAGTCGCAATTATGAGAAATCAAGTTGCATTTGTAAGATATAAATAAATTCACAATTTTAAATACTTGTTAAGATACATGTATGACAGACTTCCTCTCACATCCTTTCCCTCTCAGGGTTTAATGTGAATCATCTTGACATTGCTCCACGTTATGCCAGTATCCTGATGGGAATCTCCAATGGAGTGGGAACTTTGTCAGGAATGGTGTGTCCTCTCATAGTTGGAGCAATGACCAAACATAAGGTACATACAAATAATATCACACAACCTTCACATGCAAAAAAAAAATTATTTGTACTGTTGAATTTATTAAATTTTTATTCATTGATTTATTTATTTATTTGCCTGTAGACACGTGAAGAGTGGCAATATGTCTTCCTTATTGCATCACTGGTGCATTATGGGGGTGTGATATTTTATGGTATGTTGTGTTCAATTAAAGTAACATAATGCAAACATCTATATCTCTTTTTCAGTTCACAAATAATGAATATTTTAAATTACTTTTGTCATATCTTTCATAAAATGATGCTTACTTCATTTGAACATGTTCCCAGGGCTCTTTGCATCAGGTGAGAAGCAGCCATGGGCGGATGCTGAGGATACCAGTGAGGAGAAGTGTGGCATTCTGGGAGAGGACGAACTGGCCAATGAAACGGAAGAGTTGTACAGGACTGGTGGGCAGTACGGAGCTATAAACAATCCACATGCTGGTGGTCCAAATGGGGGCGGAGCTGGCGCTGGGGCAGGATGGGTATCGGATTGGGATAAAACAGAAGAATATGTTCAACCGGTTGGGACAAATAGTTATTTATATGGTGGAGAGGGAGAGAGAGAGCTCACATAGTGGGAAGAAACACATATATAAGTCGAGTTGAAGGAATAAAGATAAATACAGAATAAATAAATACAGTGAGTGAGTGAGTGAGTGAGTGAGTGAGTGAAAGAACAAGTGCGTTTCCAAACTGATAATCAGATTATGTGATGATTGTTCTATAAACATGCACACTAAGGTGTGTGTGTAAATGTAAGTTTTTTGTGAGTCAGATTGAGAATACAGTGGTGCTCTGTTAATTATATGTTCAGTATTTTAGGCTTCCTGCCAAAATCACTGTAATGCACTTAAAATGACACAGCGATATTAGACATGTTCATGGTTGTCGTGTAAGAGTATACAGTAAATGAGCTTGTGTGTGTGCTCATGGTGAGTGTGTATGTGTGTTTCCTAACTGTGCTCACTTCCTTTTGTTTTATCCAGTGCTTTAAATATGATAAAAGGGTTTAAGCAAATCTATGGATGTGTAAACATTTATTTGATCATAGGTTTGTGCACAAATACACAATATTCTTAAAGGGACAGTCACCCAAAAAATGCCCATTAATTACTCTTTCACATGTCACATGTCACATGTTTTATGTTTTTTTCTGTGGATATATAAATATATAAAATTTTGGGGTGAGCTGTTCCTTTAAAACATGACTGATTGTGTGTGTGAGTTTAAACAACCCAGATCCTCATCATTGGGTCAGTGCACAAGTGATCACAAGCGTATTTTTGTCCTCTGGCATACTATATTATACTTACATACACACATTTTCACAAGCTTAGATGCACACACACTTTCTATAAATCCGTGGCAAGTCTGTTTTATGCACGTTGAAGGTTTACTTGTATTACTGCCAGGCTAATTCAGAGTCATTTATACATTACATTTACATTTATGCATTTGGCAGATGCTTTTATCCCAGATGTACACATGGGAACCCATGATTTTGGCATTGCTGATGTCATGTTCTGCTGTTTCAGCTACAGGAATGCCAAATATATAGACACGCACAAACACAGAAATAAACAAAATGTCAGGTAAATTTCAAGGTGAAAGTGCCGAAATTCTGAGATTGTGAGAAATGAATGGAGTTGTAATCCAGCATGTGCAGATTTTTCCTCATCATGTACATCCATTTAGAGGCTATTCAATCAGAGTACAGTGTGAGCTTAGGGAATCAATCAGAGAACAGCATTAGGGAATGGAGAGAGGATGATGGTAAATTAGATGTTATTCTACTTCATGTGTTTGTATTTTGTTTTTCGCTCTTCTTTACTAAACATTTAATTTGTTTCTTTCTTATTTTGTTTGCCTAAATGTTACTTGACTTGTCATCAAACAAAAAGATTTAAAAAAACAATAGAAAAAATATATAATTGTAAAAAAATGTGTACAAATTGTATATGTGAAAACTCCCTGTGTACAATAAAACTAATTAAATGTATAAACTGTGTATTATTTATTAATTGCAATAATAACTGATCAAAAAGGCACAAGACACTGCTCTAGACAGCAGACTAGGCAATGTGTTTGTATGAATGTGCTTTTTAAAATAAGAAACATTCTATCAGCATCACTCTGATTACTTGCCCACGTGCACGCTCATCAGGTTTTCTGCTTATACCTTTATTCATCTCTCCACTCCCTCATGCTCCTCTCTATCCACAGAGGGCATCTGCTGTCCTCTAATCTTTGCCTAAAATCACCAAGATAATCCCTCTATCCATCTGTCAGACATCCATCATATAGAAGAGGAAGCACAAGAGGGATGTGTGTCGTGTTGACAGTGACATCTAGTGGTTAAAATGAATAAACCTTGCTAAAGAAAAAAAAAAGTTAGATGATATAACAAGAGGGAAAAGCCAAAAACAGTAAGGCGTACAATGATTTTTTTATTTAGACTATTTTTATTATTTTATTATTTATTCGATTTTACCAATCGACTACGTTAACCCTTGGCTAATACCTTAATCGTTCTAATCCCTTAAACCTCTGAGGAAGGCATTTAGTAAAAACTAAATGATAATGATAATGCATTTATTATTATTTGTGAAATACATTATTTGCAAGTGCATTGACAGTCAAAAATAGCACTAAATGTGTATTTTATGTCTTTTAAGAGCTGAGTGAAAGGTTCAGCGATAACATTATACCTATACAAGCTGATCCACAGATTACTGAGACCTTTGATGGTTTGACGTGCATCTCTGGCCTTTTAATATGTTAAACGAACCTGATTGGCCCATTCTTACGGGGTGGGACTTGATGGAGAAATTGGAAAGAGGCATTGCACTACTATTGGTCAATTCTTACTTCCGCTGATTCCTCGCCCAATAGAATTTAAAAACCTGACGGACCGGCTGAATCTCATTGGTCATCTCCTCCGCTAATCCCACCTCCCTCCTCGCCCTCAATGAATCTGGGAGAGTCTTAGCCGAGGGGAGCTAATGACTCTACGGGCGGATTTATTTGGGTTATCGTAAAATTTGAACAGAGTGGAGAAACATAGTTAAAATACGAAGCTTTTTGGGGGTTTTTTTTCTCACGGTTGAAGTTCCATCAGCCCGAATTATTCCATTCTGTCTTCAATTCTCGGGAGAGTTTAGTTTGTCTGGTCGATCGTAATGTGGCTCAGGGGCTAATCCTTGGACTTCATTCAATACTAATTCATCTCGAAGCGCTTCGTTTGGGCGAGTCGAACTGATTTAACAACCACACGCGAGGTAAAATACACAAATAAGCCGATAAATAACTCCTTACATGTTGATAGTAACGTTACTTGGGCTAAAGGTAAAAACTGCTGTTGTTTCACTCTGCTACTTGCCGGCTAAGTAAATTAGATAAGAACTGAGTAACTTAAACGTTATCTTCAACCTCAATCTAAAATGTATTTGAATATGATTTGTTGTCTTAATGCACCGACTTTAAAATCTCAGTTAACCATTTTATGTAATGTGTATGTTCTTTTCCGGTTATTAAAGGGACAGTTCACCCAAAAATGAAAATTGTGTCATTTACTCACCCTCATGTTGATCCAAACCAGTATGACTTTTCTTTCTTCCATGGAACACAAAAGAGAGAATGACAACCTAAGTCCCCATTCACTTTCACTGCAGTTGTTTTCCAAACAATGAAAGTGAACAGTGACAGATCTTCTTTTGTGTTCAGCCCTTTAACACTGCCATGATTTATATGTAAGTGTACCAGTCAGAGTAGTTGGCTTGTATCACTAAAGGTTATGTTTTTCTCAAAATGCTCCTGAATAAATCCAGTCAGAATATTTTTTTTCACCTGTTTCTAACCCCCTTCCTATTCCCATTCTCTCTCTTCCATCCAGAATGACAGAATACAAGCTGGTAGTTGTCGGTGCTGGTGGCGTTGGGAAAAGTGCACTGACCATCCAGCTCATTCAAAACCACTTTGTAGATGAGTATGACCCCACTATTGAGGTAAGAGTTCACCTTCTTTAGAATTATCTTTTTTTGGCTATAAGAAATTTTGACACACATACACTACTATTGTACAGTAGAATATACCTCTCAAAGTAATAATGTATTTATAATAATACAATTATTTAAACTTTAAGGAACATTCACACAGTATTTTTTCTGTTTTAATTTTAACAGTAAACCGCTGTTGTGCAGAATTTTTCTTTGCCAAAAATAAAAGGAATTGCTTAATTTTCATTTGTTTACATTTTAAAAGATTAAATAAATTAATATTTTATGTCTTCATTTGATTACCAATGGTTTTTGATAATACATTTGTATTAAATCTAGAAAAATTAAAACACAGAATTTCTGGAAAAACAGTAAAGCATTTCATGGTCCAATCTTTGTAAAAATAAATTAATAATAAAGTTTTATGGATTAAATTCATTAGACATCCTTTTTTTATTATTCAAATTTATTTAAATCATTAAAATGGAATCCAGAAAAAATTAAATGGGGAAACACAGAATTTGGGAAAAATAAAATATATTTCATAGGGCTCGAAAATGTAAAATTTATATATATATATATATATATATATATATATATATATATATATATATATATATATTTTTTTTTTTTTTTTAAGATTATATACCTTTCATAATTTCAATTAATTAGACATGTTTTTTGATTGCTAACATTTAATTCAACCATTAAGTCAGAGTGCAGAAAAATTCAAATGGAGAAAATTTCATTTGGGAACATAAAATGGATTTCATAGGGCCCTAATTTTTTGTTTATTTATTTATTTATTTTCATCTATTCCATACAGGATTCATACAGAAAACAGGTTGTGATCGACGGGGAGACGTGTTTGCTGGACATCCTGGACACTGCAGGTCAGGAGGAGTACAGTGCCATGAGAGACCAGTATATGAGGACAGGAGAGGGCTTTCTCTGTGTGTTTGCCATCAACAACGCCAAGTCCTTTGAGGACGTACACCTTTACAGGTACATAGTCAAACACATATGGACAAACTAATAAACGTAAAGTATATTCAGAATCGGTTACCATCCAATAGTCTTTCAGACTTAATACTCCCATATTATATTTGAGATTTGTGGACTTAGACTGCATGCTCAAAAGGAATTGGTTGGGTCGGTGTCATCAAAGTTTCTTTCTGAAAATTGAAAATGGAAAAGTTGCTAGACTGATTTTTGAGCTAAAAATGACAGGTCTGAGATGTCGATTCAGCAGGAGAACGTCACTGCACTGCATTTATGTACCGACTTCCTTTTTTGTCCCTTAAAATTGATGAGTAAGGAAACCAGTGTGGCATTAGAGAAGGATCTAGCAGAATTTCAAAAGTCAGGCTGTGTGAAAAAGAAATTAACTTTTTTTGTTGTGTCTGTGCAGGGAGCAAATAAACCGTGTCAAAGACAGCGACAATGTCCCGATGGTGCTGGTGGGGAACAAAAGTGACCTGGCTTCACGTACTGTAGAAACACGTCAGGCTCAAGAGCTCGCCAGAAGTTACGGGGTCCCATTTGTTGAAACGTCTGCAAAGACGCGACAGGTGGGTGAAGCGATTTTAAAGTTTAAGGGACCATTCCCACACAATGCATTCCACTGTGCTGCTTTTCCACTGTTTTTATATGCAATCATGTGCTAGACAGACACAATGTACAGGTTTCTTTTGTTTCTAGCATGTCTTTTTTTTTTTTTCACGGCCCTGTGCCTTGTGTTTTTAAATGAAAAGCGTGTTCTGTGTGAATGGCCACTTACAGTTGATTCTGCTTTGACTGTGTTTGGGATCATTTTTGATGTCGGAGCAAAAAATGGATGAGATAACTGGCAATATTGTGCTTCAAAAATAATCACACTCACGGAATGTGCTGTTGATCTGAATACCATCATATCATTCAGAACAACAGCAATATTATGAGTGATTCACATAGGTGCAAAAACCTTGAGCCTTTTTAAGTTGAACTACCACATTTTAGAACACAGTGTTATGCGCAAGATACTGCAAAAGATGTGAAATATGAGCACAACGTACAAACGTGTCATTGTAGTAAATTTTACATAGGAAAACAATGGAAAAGCAGCCCGGTTAAAGCAAAAATGCATTCTTTGTCAATGACCCCTAAGAATGAATGAATGTTGCTGCATAGGGGAAACATTACGAACAACAAACCTAATTAGAATCGATATTGGCAGGTCACACTTACAAAAAAATCGGAAAATCGGCCAAAGAATTGCAATTGGTGCATCTCTAATTTAGATTAAAACAAATATTGACAAATAAAAATGAAAATATGACTAGAAAAATAACTGCTAGATTATCAATAATGCATCAGTGTTTTCGAAAAAGAAATGTATAAAAGGAATAGCTGCATGAGGTGAAGCTGAAGAGTGAAGGGACACCAGTAAACTGAAGCCTGTTCTATATGACACATTCTATATAAGATTAATAAGATATACTAGGTATCTTATAGATAGACACAACATAAACATACCATTACAACTTGTATCCGCACAAAAGGACACAGATGCAAGTGAACTTGTAATGCTAGCCAGAAAGTGTTACTCCCATAAGGGGATGCGCTCTTCCTCTAACAACTTGCTGAAACACAGGCAACTAATGCACAAATTCACAACATTCTAAAGTCTTCTCATTATAATGTTACATATATGGCAGATTGGCGCTGAACATCTTGCACTTAACTGTATTTTCATGATCAAAGTGATTCCAAGCATCACTGCGCGCTTTCAAATCCATAGTTTCACTTTATTTTGCCGGGCTGGACGCCATCCTTTTCCAAACGCTAACCAATCAGACCTCTGGTACAGCCCAAAATGCCGCAATAACCAACCATAAAAAAGAAATATATATTTTTCAATTCAACTTTTCATGATTGTCGCTGTCACGTCCAAGTACTCACATCCCTATTTATAACACTATTTGTGATTTTCTCCTCAGATTGACCGAAGTGAATCAGCTTGTTGCGAAGCACCATTAATTCAAAATCTATCTTGTTTTCTGTCTACAGGGAGTTGAGGAGGCGTTTTACTCTCTCGTGCGGGAGATCCGAAGATACAAGGAGACAAACCGCAGCAATAAGAAGAGCAAAAAGCACACACAGAGACGTTGCACTCTTTTATAGCAATACACGCATACAGCCTCGCACTGCACTCAAGGTCACACATACTCGCATACACACAAACACTACTGTAGCATCACGCATACATACACACCCTATTTTCTTTTCTTACCGCTCCCTGTGTCTTACACCACCAGCCTTTGAGGAATAAGAACCTGACTGGCTGTTGTATGTGTTTGTATGTGCGCATGAGACCTCAAGGAGAACCATGCAATTGTGGAATTGTTTTGGAAAAGACATATTTTGACCTCATACTGATATTCGGCTGGATAATTTAGTCTCAAGTGGACTTGTCCACCTTGCGCTGCTGCTTACCCTTTTGTGCTAAAAAGACCTGACGTATGTCGGTAGTTTTACAGTTGTACTTTAGAACCACAGCAGCAAGGAACTTTGACCTTTATAACAAATGAATTAGGTGGTGAAGGGATATACTTTAAGTCGGTAATGGGTAACTGTTTTTAATTAAGCCTTATGTCTCATCTCCAACTGTGTGAGCCAATCACACGTCCACGTGCTTCAGTTAGCGGTGGTTCGGGAATGAGGAAGCTAAGAAGTCCCCTGAAGTTTCTTTGGCCTGTGGGAAAGCACATTAGAGCAAGTGGTCGCCACATTCAAAACCACTAACATAATGTATTGCACACCTTAAAAAGTGTTTCCACCTCACGCATTGTGGGATTTATCCAGCAAAGATTTTCAGTACTTGCTAAAGATGCTGTCATTTCATCATCAAAGGGGATTTCTGTAGTTTTGCCTTAAGTCTTTTTGGGGTGTTTGTACAAAAATGTACATTTCATACATTCATCACCTTCCCAGAATCCATTTCTGCCCAGATTTCTGTTATGGCTTGGACTAAAACTTAGCTGTCCTTCACTTGATGTAGCCCTTCTATAATTATGAAATTCAAATAAATCAAGCTCTCTTCTTTAATTTTTTTTTTACTACCAGCAGTATTTCATGGTAAAGTTCTGTATTTTTGTAAAAGTTTTTATTTTATTGGATTTCGTTACACACCGTCATTGTGTTGGACATTACAATTTCATGTATTATGATGAAGTGTGTAAAATGCCAGATGTTCCCACCAGTGAAGAGGCTTGGTTGAGGAAGGCGAGACTTTTTTTTTTCCTCCTTAGTTTCTCAATTTCTCTCTAGTTTGACAGGAGACCGTAATAGTTTTGGTTCAGATTAAACATGACCAAAACTTGTGATTGATGCATTCCCTTTGCCACATCGACATCTGTAGTTATATGTTTTGTGAATAAAGAGACTTTTGGCTATATGACTGTGTGACTTCCTTAATTTTCAAACCTCAAATTGTAGTTGAAACTATAACTTCTCAGTTATTTGCTTTATAAAGTGTTACAACAGGTATGTTGTGTTACACCTATTGTGGTAATACCGGGGCAGTTGCATCAGCTTTACTGGATATACTCGGATTGTGTAGTTTTGAAATGCACTCAATGTCATTATTATGATCAGATATCTGCTGAAAAAATTACCACGTATGGTAGCAAGTGAGGTAAGACAAGAAACATTCATCCTCAGCATTCTAATTTAATCCTAATTTAATTTGTCCATTTGATCTAGGTTGCATGAGAAAGATTATTTTTCTGGTATGATCCGTGTGGTATTTCAAATACTATATGTAACCCTTAATATACAGTATATTGGACTTAAGACTAAAACCCAAACATGCATGAATGCAATATTAAATATTGGCTAGGGCCATTTTAATTCTTGTTTTTTGTAGCATCTTTTTTTTTTTTTTTTACATAAGTAGCTTTATGGTAAAGAATTACTATTCTATCTGACAAAATATTTACCATAGAAATGTCCATGACTTGAAATTATTTTAATTATTTCATTTTTCATAACTATGGGAACAGCTATTATGCTTTTAATCCGAACATTTAAAACCTGTATATGGATTAAGTTAAAAAAAATACATCTTGTAAATACACTCACCTAAAGGATTATTAGAAACACCTGTTCAATTTCTCATTAATGCAATTATCTAATTAACCAATCACATGGCAGTTGCTTCAATGCATTTAGGGGTGTGGTCCTGGTCAAGACAATCTCCTGAACTCCAAACTGAATGTCAGAATGGGAAAGAAAGGTGATTTAAGCAATTTTGAGCGTGGCATGGTTGTTGGTGCCAGACAGGCCGGTCTGAGTATTTCACAATCTGCTCAGTTACTGGGATTTTCACACACAACCATTTCTAGAGTTTACAAAGAATGGTGTGAAAAGGGAAAAACATCCAGTATGCGGCAGTCCTGTGGGCGAAAATGCCTTGTTGATGCTAGAGGTCAGAGGAGAATGGGCCGACTGATTCAAGCTGATAGAAGAGCAACTTTGACTGAAATAACCACTCGTTACAACCGAGGTATGCAGCAAAGCATTTGTGAAGCCACAACACGCACAACCTTGAGGCGGATGGGCTACAACAGCAGAAGACCCCACCGGGTACCACTCATCTCCACTACAAATAGGAAAAAGAGGCTACAATTTGCACGAGCTCACCAAAATTGGACAGTTGAAGACTGGAAAAATGTTGCCTGGTCTGATGAGTCTCGATTTCTGTTGAGACATTCAGATGGTAGAGTCAGAATTTGGCGTAAACAGAATGAGAACATGGATCCATCATGCCTTGTTACCACTGTGCAGGCTGGTGGTGGTGGTGTAATGGTGTGGGGGATGTTTTCTTGGCACACTTTAGGCCCCTTAGTGCCAATTGGGCATCGTTTAAATGCCACGGCCTACCTGTGCATTGTTTCTGACCATGTCCATCCCTTTATGACCACCATGTACCCATCCTCTGATGGCTACTTCCAGCAGGATAATGCACCATGTCACAAAGCTCCAATCATTTCAAATTGGTTTCTTGAACATGACAATGAGTTCACTGTACTAAAATGGCCCCCACAGTCACCAGATCTCAACCCAATAGAGTATCTTTGGGATGTGGTGTAACGGGAGCTTCGTGCTCTGGATGTGCATCCCACAAATCTCCATCAACTGCAAGATGCTATCCTATCAATATGGGCCAACATTTCTAAAGAATGCTTTCAGCACCTTGTTGAATCAATGCCACGTAGAATTAAGGCAGTTCTGAAGGCGAAAGGGGGTCAAACACAGTATTAGTATGGTGTTCCTAATAATCCTTTAGGTGAGTGTATGTTGAATCAGACAAGAAAATCAACCATTTTACAAAAATGCACTATTTATTCAACCACTAGAAAATGAAGATTCTTTACAATTTGGAGTGTGACAGACTCCTCCACTGAGGTAAGAGGATGAATGAATGTTGAGAAAGCTGATGGCAAAAAGAAAAAAAATCCCCATCCATCACCAGCCAAAACGGGAAACTAGCTTCTCCTGATCATCTAAATCTTTCTGCACTTTCTTCCTCATGTAAAATATGGGGCAGTCTCGACTGAAAAAGAGAGAATTTTTTTTAGAACCACTGTTATAATCAAGTATTACCAACAAAATAATTCAAAATATATAGTGAATATTCAATATATTGTGTAGGCCTAACATGCATGCGTGCAAACACCTGGTACAAAGCACGTCTTCATGGAGAGAACCTTGACAGCGTTGACACTGAGTCCACAGACGAGAGAATTTCTCTTCTAGAGTTGAAAGATGAGCAATCTAAACGACACACACAGACAATCTTCAGCAACAGTAAGAACATATTTTGCCCCACTTAAAGATAATTTTGTGTGTGTGTGTATATATATATATATATATAAAAAAATGTAAAAACACACAAACACCTCTTTTTGATAAAGCTCCGACTCTTTCTTTTTGCAGAAGTCGCATACAGCCGCTGTAGAGAGGAAAACCATCAGATGTAGTTTTGTGATTTGTGGTACTACTGAAGACACACACACACACACACACAAACACGATTCATACCATCATTTCTGAGCACAGCTCTGCAGCCAATGCAAGTGCTTCGTTTCTGAGCGAAAGCCATGAGACCCCCGACCCTGGATGTCAAGACCGTCTTACAGCGTGTGTGATCACCCTCTGAAACAATACACAGCAAAAACCGGTTTATCATCAGCTCTGAGGCACAGTGAAAGAAATTCTATTTTACCAGAGTTTGCAGTTTGAATTGAATGTGATGAGATAAAAAGGCTATATACACCACAATAATAGAAATAACAAATAGAAATAGAACAACAATAGAAATGTCTTTCTACTGTGAAGTTCTTACTGACTGCACTAAAAAAAAACACGAATAAACAGTAGTTTTGCAAAATAAATGCAGCTCTGTTAATTTAACATTGAGAAAGACTCACAAACTCTGACAAATCGTTCAAAGAATGAACTGGCCAGAGCTAAACTAATATCTGACTGAAAATGCAGTCACAAGCGAAAACCAGTCATTTCAATAGGAATCCACATAGACAATAATTTTGCGTGATGGTGAAAGATATCTGTGCACATTTGACCAAAATAAAGCTGCTTGGTTTGAAAGTAACTTCTGTGTGAGTTTTTCTTCATATGGCTACACTATTGACAATAAAACCTTTTTTGCCCTCGAAATTTTGCTAATGTGATCACATCTGTAAATGAAACTTCACACCATTACTTTTGGTGATGTCTGGTGATGTCTAAGCCTCAGACGTCATGCCCACAGACTGTTGGCTGAACGTCTGCTGCACATGGCACAGTTATCTGGAAACACTTCAGGAGTTTCGAAGTCTTCATCTGATTGGTTGAATTCTACAGGATGTCCACGAGACTTGTGTGTTGCGTTCTTTAATGGTCCATCTAGAAACAAATGCCGCAACTCCAAACTCCCTTGTGGAAGAAGAATGCCGTTGTGTTTACAACTGTGACAATGAGCGCTTACCAGGATCAACTAAACGCTGGATTTTCAAAAGTATGAAGTTTGCGGCTCCATTGTTGCAGTAAACTTGAACAACGGTCTTGAATTAATAATTTGTACATGCATGCCGGTCTGTTATTACAGGGACATTGACTTTACGTTTTCACGCCCCTAAACATGACGCGGGACATGTCAGTCAAACGTCCTCTTGGGCGGTCCTTGACCAATGAAAGCTGCGATGGAGTCCAGACCTTCTGCCGTCAGTCTGAAGGCTATGCAAGACTAAGTCATTAATGACAGAATTGTAATTTGTGGGTGAACTAACCCTTAGGTTTGTGAAACTTAAATCAATATCATTACCAACTGGTTGTTCATATGACAATATGTGATTAAGACAGATTTGTGATTGAGAAAGATTTGCGACATAATACAATTATAATTTTAAAACATCAAACTACAACTACACACAAAAAAAAAATCCTATTGGTAACACTGATTAATTTAAAATAATAATTCCAAATTAATATAATATCTGTGACAGTGACTGTCTGCTGAGAACTTTTTTATGTTGATGCTTATAATTGTCATAACTGAGTGCATTTTAAAGTAGAGCCAGATCTTTTCTTCCATATTGTGATGTAGATCTGAGATTTATGGTTATTGAAAAAGAATACATTTAGGGCAGGGAAGTGGTTCTATGCATTGGTTGTTCAGATCAGAAGACAACAGAGAAAAGTCTGCTCTTCCACTGGAAGATTGAGTTATGACATTTTGATTATTAAACATTACAAGGTCAAGAAATTAAACATACATGGATGAATCATCCACAAAATAGATACATTTTCATTTCATGCCGACTTTATCATCTATTAAGCTTACAAACAGAGGATGTTTACTCACTCAGTAACACACTCTCAGCTTTGCTCTCTCCCAGTATGGGCTCAAAGATGCGCAGTAAAGGCTTGGAAAGCTGCTGCTCCAGGTAGTACTGTGTGTCTATAGGGATGTTGTTCTCCAGCACATAGATGGGGTCCTGAGATACAGAACTCAGTGGTTATAACTACAGTACATAAAACCAGCCACATCTAAACAGACAATACACAATACTGACCTCTGATTTCATATATGCCGCCACTCCCTTTGCTGCTTTGATGATGACGTACGGAACTCGATCTCCGAGGTTTGGAGCGCTACCAGCATCACGCTTCCGCATCCTAAAACCCATGTTAGTGGAAAGTGATTATATGCACAAGCATGGGCGACATAGCATGGGCAGATGCCCCCCCCATATTTATTGTAGTCATGGAGTTTCCCGATGTGAGCCGTCAGCCCCGCAACAGGTTGGAGCGGTTAGTCAGGCCTCCACAGACCTGAGCGAGATCTAAATCCACATGAATGGCCCATTCAGAGCATAAGCAGAAAAACTCGCTGTTCAGAGTCAAGCTAGTGTCAATGAACACCACATTGTCTGAAATAAATTGTTCTTGCTTGCGATGACTGATAACACACAACAAGAAACACCATGAGACAGGAGAGACTCTCGGACATTGCAGTAAGCTACTGAACATTGAACGGACCATTCACATGGATTTAAATAAAGCAGTTAATCGCTTTGATGTCATGCCCGTGGATGCTGTTTTGCCCTTTCACAGTGGAGTATCCGACAGGCACGCAAGGCATATTAAATTATTATAATGAATAGGCTTCTTTTATTAGTAAATTAATATTACAATTCATTTGCCCAGCAATATTTCACAGCGCATCAATGCATAACTGACGCGCTGCGAGGATATAAATATTAGTTAGATTAGCTTACTCATTTAAAAAAAATTTTTTTTCCCACATTGGTTCACAAATGAAATATTAAGAAAATTAATTTGATTAATCACTCATCGTCTCTAAGAGAATATGGTCCATTAATGCACCGTTAAGTTTACCATTAACAAACTTAATAACTATAATATCCGTGGTAAATTTACTGTTAAATAAACTGTAAAATTAGCATCAAAACTATGAATTAAACAACTTCAATTAAAATAAGCTTTGACAGAAATAAAAAGATTTGATTTAAAATGTAGTCTTTAAACAAATTAAATGCTCCAACTCTCACTCAGGTATTAAAGCTGCTGCTGGTTAATTTGACCGATGAACTTGCGCCTCAACTTTTGTCATTTCAAATGTGATAAGTTTTATGTCTCCATCTTTGATATTGCTACTGTCACAGTTGCTAGATCCCATTGCACGTTCATACAGACAGTATTCGAGACACTATTATAAAGCTCATTGTGAACAGGATATTTCAAGAATCGCTAGTGCAGTTATCAGTTCCAAACACTGGCAGTGTGAACATAGCCAGTGGTCATTCCAAAACTGGCCATGGTATAAAAAAAAAACCCAACAACTACTAATGTATATTTAGAGTCACATTCTCCAGAAATTGGATTTTATAAATTGGACATTATCAAGGACTTTTCTAAAGAAAGTTTCTAAAGTTATGAGTAGCGGAAACAAGCTTTCACCCCCCCAATTTAGCCTATTTCAATGTCAGAAGGGCTAACTTTGTATAAGTTCACAGTCAAGATAATAAGAACACACATGCACCTCTGAGCTAGTTCGACATGGGCCTGTTTGCCAGCATACTCTTGTGCGGTGCGTGTCAGCTCTTTAGTTATGACCAGCTGACTGATGTCAATGCGGTTACACAGAAGGTCAGAGATCACCTCTTTAGCATGGGTTACCGCTCCATCAGGGTCTCTGAAACACAACACACATTATTAATCCTGTGAATTAATGTGCATGTTGGTAAATGAATGGTGTTGCCATCAGAACAGACAAAAAAGGCTTTTATTAAGGCTTGTAGAGTCATGTCTTCACTATTACGCATACTAGTGACTGCAGTGTGCGTCACTGTTGCGTACCTGAGCGCATGGTGGTTTTCTGAATGTGGCAATATTTGTACCTGTCAATGAGGATGTTTTGGAGGCATGTATTGATAAGGTTGGCCACTAGAGGGCAGTTGTCCCGTCTGACGGTCTCTATTCCTTTGCAATCCATCTTATCATGATGTTCAGCATTGGAAGAGAAATACAGTCCGGCATACCTCTTTTTATTGATCAACAGATATGGGTAATAAACCTGAAAAAGTGTAAATGAGACAGAGAGGTTAAGAATATTTAATAATTAACTTTACAAAAAGGTCCCATTAGTTAATGCATTAACATTAATAATGAGCAATGCATTTGATACAGTATTTATTAGTTAATAGAAATACAACTGTTCATTGTTAGTTCATATTAGCTCAGGTCCATTCAATAATATTAACAGATACAACTTTTGTTTTAAATAAAGTTTTAGTAAATGCTGAAATTAACATTAACAAAGATTAATAACTGCTTTATAAGTATTTTTCATTGTTAGTTCATGTTAGCTGATGTAGTTATGTAGTTACTAACTAATGGAACTTTATTATAAAGTGTTACCATCATAACATAAAATTAGATAGCGTCAGTTATGAAATCTTAGTCCGCTTCCTGTACCTTCTCAAACTCTAATTTGATTGGTGGAACGAAGTGGGAGGAGACCCAATCAGCTGCCTCCTTTCCCAGGTTCATTGCTTCCTGCACTGTGGCCACACCTAGCTTCACCATCACAGAGTCTGTGTCTCCGTAGACAACCTGAAACACATTTGATTTGCATCACTGCACGTTTTCAGTGCACTAAAATTAAAGCAAAAAAACTAAAAAAACATTTAAGCGATTAAATACCTTTGCATCTGCCTGGTAACCATTAGAGATTGTGTATCTTGATTCCACAAGCTGTTTGGTCTGTTCAATCATCTGCCTACCAAACCCTGTGACGCTCTACAGATGAAAGAGGAAAAACTTAAAGCATCTCTGTCTAAAGCTGACAGTATTTACCCATGTGTGAGTACTGAAACGGACCTGTGAGATCTCCAGACAGGGCAGTTTGCCCACCTGAGCCCCAGTGAACCCGTACACTGAGTTCGCACTGATCTTCAAAGCCAACTGCCTTCCGTCCAGCACCTGCTTTTTAAAGGGGTCTGTCTCTTTTTTCAGCTCTGCCTTCGCCCTAAAGGCACAACAAATAATGGGTACAATAATACATTTTTAATTACGCAGAACTATTTGGTATTGAATATAAGATGGTATTGTATTTATTTAATCTTCATTTTTGTTGTTGAAATTATCACCTTTTCCTGGCACCCAGCAGGTTTTCCAGGATCTCAGGGAGAAGGCCCTTCCTCACAGAGCTCTTCACAAACAGATCACCTGTGGGGGTTTTGATGAAATCTTCTGGAGCCAGACTAAAAACACATGCACACAAAAAAGAAGTACAGCTTTAATTAGTCACAAATGGGGTAAATCACAATTAAAATTAATGTAAATCAAAGAAAAAAAATTTGAACACATCACATGACAAACTCTCCTCTCACCCCAGTTTGTCCACCTGGCCCTTCTGCAGGAGTGTAGTGTAACATAAGTTGTGAGCCATCATGATGGAGGGATACAGTGAGGAGAAATCCAGAGTTGTTATAGGAACACTGTAATACCTGTATACACGGACACACACAGCTTCTGCATTTGTGAATCATCTACAAAGTGAATAATCTGCAAAATCTAAATGTTGCTTTAAATTTACATAGTACCAACAATGAAGTTAATGTCAATTTTGTTTTCATTAACTATCAGAAGAAAATTGCAAGGATCTGTTGTCACTCACTAGAAAGTTTTTGGAACAAATAATTCTGCCTTAAAGTGATAGTTCACCCGAAAATGAAAATTCTGTCATTAATTACTCACCCTCATGTCGTTCCAAACCCGTAAGACCTTCGTTCGTCTTTGGAACACAAATTAAGATATTTTTGATGAAATCTCTGACCCCTCCATAGACAGCTATTTAATTAATACTTTCAAGGTTCAGAAAGGTAGTAAAGACATCGTTAAAATAGTCCATGTGCCTCCAGTGGGTCAACCCTAATTTAATGAAGTGCCGAGAATACTTTTTGTGTGCAAAAACAAACAAAAATAACAACTTTATTCAACAATTTCGTTCTGGCCTGTGCCAGTCTCTAATGCAGTTTCCATAAATTCCGTAAATACATCACACACATGCGTCGTGGTGCTCACGTGAACAGCATCGGCTGCCGTAACTCAAAAGCGCTGCACTATTTACAATGTAAACTGCGTAGGAGACTGACACAGGCTAGAACAAAATTGTTGAATAAAGTTTTTTTTTTTTTTTTTGCACCCAAAAAGTATTCTTTTCACTTCATTACATTAAGGTTGACCCACCGGAGTCACATGGACTATTTTAACAATGTCTTTACTACCTTTCTGGACCTTGAAAGTGGTAGTTGCGTAGCTGTTTATGGAGGGATCAGAGAGCTCTTAATTTGTGTTCTGAAGATGAACGAAGGTCTTACGGGTTTGGAACAACATGAGGGTGAGTAATTAATGAAAGAATTTTCATTTTTGGGTGAACTAACCCTTAAAGCATTTTCATTTATTTATGCTGTTAAAAAGTTTGGGGTCAGTAAGATTTTTAAAAATGTTTTTTAAAGAAGTCTCTTATGTTCACCAAGGCTGTGTTTATTTGATACAAAATACAGTAAAAAAGTAATATTTTGTAATATTGTGTACAATTTAAAAACTATTTTAATATATTTACATGTAATTTATTCCTGTGATGGCAAAGCTGAATTTTCAGCATCATTACTCCAGTCTTCAGTGTCACATGATGCTTCAGAAATTCTGATATAATGATTTGCTGCTCAAAAAACATTTCTTAATATCATCCATTTTGAAAACAGTTGAGCTGCTTAATATTTTTGTGGAAACCATGATCCATTTTTTTCTGTATTCTTTGATGAATAGAAAGTATAAAATATTTATTTTAAAAAAATATTCTTTTGTAACCGTATAAATGTCTTTTTATATCTGTAACATTTGATCAATTTAATGCATCCTTGCTGATTAAAAGGTAATTTCTTAAAACTCTTGCTGACCCCAAACTTGAACAGAAGCATGTTTTTTTTTTCTAGAAGTCAAGATATGCAAACATGGGTACAAACCCTTTCTCTGGTTCTATGACAGTGGCTCCAGTGTAGTCCTCCCCTCCCTCTGTCCTTACCACTGGCATCACCAGATCCTGCTTCATAGCCTACACAATAAAACAATTATTAAGCCATACACATTAAATTGCAGCTAGGTTTGTTACATTAACACATGTTACAGAGAGACATGTGCAGACCTGTCTAAGGAGCTGTGAAACCACTTTAATCTGCTGTCCACGAGACAGCAGGTAAGTCAGGGGCACCCCAGTTACTCTGGCCATTTCCATGTAATTAATGACGCACATCAACTTCTGCAGCAAGCGAAGGGGCAGATACGCATCCTTCAGACAGTATACAGCCAAACGCCTGCGGGTCTGCTCATTCCCATTCTAATCAAAAACAAAGAGAGAAGAAAGAGGGTTTTCTGTTGGTTTACTGGATGTCTTGGATGTAGTTGAGGGATCTGATTGGCTATAAGAGGAGAAGAGAGATCTGATTGGCTGCACCTGTAGATCTGTGATGATAGAATGCTGCACATCCTCCTTCTGCTCCTGCAGAAAATGGAAACTGACCGCATTTAGTGTGTAAGAGCGCAGTTTATAATCTCTCAGCAACACCTACAACAGAGAGAAAAAAAACGGGTGAGTCACAGCATGAGCAGTCATGAATCAATCTGATGGCACAATGTGAGAGTCTGAGTTTAAGTGTGCATACCTGTAATAGGTCAAACTGCACACGTCCCTCCATATTAACAATTTTATTCTCCCTGCGGCCCATCTGCTTGCTCTGGAAGCTGGAGTCTTTTAGAACTGATTTGATGCCCCACACACGGCCCAGATATGGGAACATTTTCACCTACGGAGACAGAAATACGAGTGACTCAGATCATCATCCCTCTACCTGAATTATAATAAAAAGCCCTTTTGACATGTGCCACAACTAGGTTTGTGTTCACTTACACTTAAAAGACAAAAAAAATAGTAATAATTTGTGTTAAAACAAACAAAAACACGTTACCTTTAAGGTGGCAGCTCTGTTGAGGAGGTACGGAAGGTCAAAGTTTTGGATATTGTAGCCAGTGATGATGTCAGGATCGACTGTCCTCACAAACTCAGCCCAACTCTGAGATAAATCACATATATTTTTTTACATTGTATTTGTGAGTTTTTGTGTATAGATAATACCTATATTATAAATAACAGCCTTACAATAACAGCGAATAAACAATTATACAGAAAACCAAACCACTTAAAAGAGTCCAAACATAATCAGGCCAATGCACAAGCAGCTTTAACATTGAATGAAAAGGTCTGAACAAACAAAATAAATATGCATTATATAAAAACGAATAAATAAAATGTATAGCGGCAAACTGAAACCTACAACAATATGGACAATTAGGCAATACCTGACTCAGTCGCAATTTCTTCGCATATTATTATTATAATATGTTGTCAGGGAGAACCAAGTGAGCTCCGTTTTGCTCACAATGAAGCCAGTCTTTGAGAAGATGTGCTCCAATGGTGTGGACATGGAAGTTAAGTTAAATGTGTAGTGCAGTAATCGCGGTACTAATTTAGCTACCAAACTCCGCACAAACATTAGTTAACATTAACGATAGAGCGAGCAGCCATGTAGTGGCTAACGTTAGGCTACTACTTACATGTTTTGTCATGTTTAAGATCGCACACCACTTTTTTTTGTGGTCACTCTCGAAATGTTTCCACACTTTGGATTTTCTGCCCGACATATTACCGCATGGACCAATTGTGTTAACGATCTGTCACTACATGACTTCACTAATCCTGTGGGGTTTTTTCTGCAACTAACCTTCTTCTAACGTTTAGTCGACTATTAGGGGCAGCCCTGTACATTTACATTTGACAGAAAATACACATGTAAACATTTCAGTACCTGCAGTAGCTGTTTCTCCTGAGTAAAGCAGAGAATCTGGGAGCCCACTATACTGGCACAGCTCTGTAAGGTGAAGACTGTCCGGATAAATGGCTCCTTCTCTCCCTGACACTGCACCATAGAGGCAATCTGAATCACAGGGTCAATCTCCGGCTCTGGAAACACACCTGTAACACACAAAAACAGTTCAGTTACTTATGCAGCAGGATATAATACTTTTATTTGCAGGCAATTACAAGGCCAAGAACACACACACTAATTGCACATGGTGGCAATGACACAGTAAGCTATTTGTTAAATGTTACTTTGGTAATGCTGTACATAGACAAATGGTTTGGTATATCAGAAATCTCAAAAAATATGTAGGACAAATTCAACAAAACCTAATACAGTTCGTTTACAATCTTTAAAAAAAAATATTAACTAAAAAATTACAATTTTAACTTATGGGGGCACTAAAGTACTAATATTTCCACAAGAATTATTGATATCAGTGTGCCAAATTTCACAACTTTCTACCAAAAGGTTTTATAGGAAGTCAAACAATCCAATGCAGTGAAATTAGAATAAGCTAAACTAACAGAAACAGAAGGTATGATGCCTAAACAAACACCTTTTCTGCCAGCACACTCAATATCAAAGCTTAGGACTCTGAGTGGAGCAATCCTCTGCCATTCTCCTTCAGTTGGATGACTGACCAGATCATTCCATGCCACATCCACCTCATACTGACACAGGGAAACCTGAGAGAGAAATCAATTAAAGACAATTCAATGGATCACTCTAATACCTTAAGTGACTGTTGTTTTTTTTCTTTTTACCTTTCCTGGATGTTTTGAATCTGTCTGTCCTTCACTTCTCTCTTCCCTCAGCATGTACTTCCCTTTTGGAAGCTCAATCCAGCAGCAACCGACAACATCACTGTCCACCATGAACCTGCAGTCACATGCACATACAGCAGACCTTACATGCAGATTTGAATGTTCACTGTGATTGTACTCGTCAAAGGCTGAATTGTTATTTAGGAATTAGATCGCGTGGGAGTTTGAATCGAGATTGCGATCTTTTGACAATTAATCATGCAGCTCTAATCACCAGTTTTTTAGAAATTTTCAAGTACACACAAACACACACCTGATCTCAAAGTCAATGTTGGCTTCAAAAGCCTGGTAGCTGTGGGTGGTGAAATTGGCAAATTTAAATCCCTGCTCCAGGATACGCTTCGCTGGGGCAACCAGACGCGGCATCGCCATGGTAATGCACAGAAAGTCATGAGGTTGGTTTCCATGGTAATGATACATACCTTAGAGCAAATATAGAAATATTTGTCAGCTACAAACAGGTCATACAAACAGTTGCATTTACACTGCTTTTAAATGTTTGGGACTTCTTTTTATGTTTTGAAAAAAAGAAAATAAAAAAGAAATTAATATTTTTTTAGGCTGCACGATTAATCATGTTTTAATTGCGATAACGATATATGCTTCTCTCGATTGATGACAAATAATCGTCACGATATTGGACGGCTCGTTATTTATCCTTAAAACGTGTTTTTTCTTTGGGATTTGCGTTATCTTGCATTGGTAACAAGCCTCTACTAGCAGCCATGCTTGTGGTTGCCAGATGCAAAGAGCTTAAATCCCCCAAAATAGAGCTTTTCCCTTAAAAGGATATACTTTCATCCTGATGTTTTACTTAATCTGGTAACTCTGTGCACACGCTCCCTCTAAATGCGGAAGAAGTGCTGATGATCTGAAAACAAACGTGCACTGGAGTTTAGTGACCTCCACAGGGAAATTCTGCTTCAATGAAAGTGTCATACAGCCAGTCTTTGTTTCTTCACAAGCCACTTGTACTATTTGTGTGAGTAAATCTACCATGACCAAACCTTGAGCGATGAATTTCAACAAATGCAACACAGATCTCCATCTTACTATTTGCAGAATAAATGCACCTTTGCAACCTATGTGACAATTCAATCGGGAAAATGAACATAATTTAGAATTAATGGAAATAATATTAGGAGTTTCGCCATTTTATCTTTTGATGTTCCTATGGTTTTACCAGTTTTCATAATGTTAATCAGTTGAAAATGATAATCGCCACTGGGACGTTCTAAAGCTTAATGTGGCTTAACTAAGACAGTGTTATAAACAAACCAAACTTAGTGAACACCATACTAATAAAGCATACTATGTACAGAAAAGCAGATGAGCCCTGAATAGGAATGCAACACGTTTAATTAAGCATTTAATTAAGCACCGTTTGTTGTTTTTCTTGTGGTATGAGATAGAGCATTTGGGCCCGGAAGCACTGCCACGTGACGTCAGACTTAACAACGAATAACTACATTACCCTTTTTGATAGAATAATCGTGATTAACAATCGTGATTATAATTTTGAGCAAAAGAATCGTGTTTATTAGTTTAACCATTATCGTTCAGCCATAATATTTTTATTCAGCTAGGATACATTAAATTGATCAAGAGTGACAGTAAAGGAAAATGACAAAATGTACCATGGTTTGCACAAAATATTGCTGTTACAGCATATGACAATAATAAGATAATGTATCCTGAGCAGCAATATCAGAATGATTTCTGGTAATGCTGAAAATTCAGCTGACATCACTAAAAATAAATAAATTGCAAATATATTCAAATATTTCACATTACTGCTTTTACTGTATTTTTGGTTAACTAAATGCAGCCTTGGTGAGCAGAAAAGACATTTTTAAAAATCTTAGTGACCCTAATCTTTTGAAATGTAGTTTATACATACACAAATTTACATTAAAATGACTTACTTTCTTTTTTGGTGATGTCCACTGCCAGCACAGTGACCGCTATGTTGTCTTTATTGGAGCGCATGTCCTTCAATACCGCAGAATTCAGCTCTCTCTGAAACTCAGCCAGGTGTGCATTTGAAAAGCCTAAGAGATACACAGACATAGTGAGAAATCATGAAAGACGTACTTACTATGTCTCAGTGACACTGAGCAGCATCCTGTAATTGGCAGCTCACCGTTGGGAGCAGGAACATAGAAATACGGGGCGAATCCATGAATATGGCAGCACACGCTATTTCCACTGTCCGTCACACCAAACATGCGCACTATGGGCACTTTGCCCTGTACCTGCCCAGGCATACCTGCTACCGCAGATCCTAAACACCAGACGACAACACATTGAGGGAGAGGTCTGGATGAAATCATGGATTTTTATGTGTGCATTTGTGAGAGAGCATGTGTCTCTCACCCAGGTAGTAATCCAGGTCTATCTGCTGGAAAATGAGCGTGTCCGAGTTTGGTTGAAGAGGTGGTGCATGAGGTCGTTTCCAACGTGGATTAAGATCAGCAGAGAACAAGTCACCTGAGCAAAAGAGGGCAGATCATGTCGAGGTCAAGGGTCACAAAGCGAGTAATGTGGAAAATAGAACCTTGTGCTCAATAACTTAATTATTTTTAAACGTCATTTAGTTTATGATTATATATACAGTATAAACTGTATATATACATACACACACGTTGCATGTATTTTCTTTGTCTAATAAATTATGGAATTGACTTTTTTTCTTTTGTACTGTAATTGTATGCATCGGTTGGTATGTTGTTTTGAATATTTTGTAGATATGTTTGTGTATAATAATGAATTAACTTTAAGAAAAACAGACAAAACATACTTACCCACTGGAATGACATCATGGCCAGCTTGCCCCTCCCCTGACTCCACCTCCATTTCCATTTCCATTTCATCAAAAAGAGCAAGTTCCTCCTCAAACTGGGAGGGACTATCCTCCCATTCTGTGCTCATTTTCCCCTTCTTGGCCCCGCCCATTCCTGGGCCTCCATTGCGCCTTTTAAAGTCCATTCTGAAACAGCATTGCAAAAACAATTTCCACTTTTTATGACCAAATTAAACATTTAAAAACACTTACAAACTTCCTGAGATGATTCTTTAAAAAAGCAACAACAACAACAAAACACTTCAATCTGGTCAACTGAATATGTGTGGAATACAGAATATGTCGGCTATAACAAATTATTTACAGAGTATAAAGGAATAATAAAGATATAGTACACGTCACATTATTAAACGTCTCAGCTCAACGTTTCAAAGCAAAAGAATAAAATCAAAACAACGTAGCAAAAAAAAATTAAAATGGAGCGCGTGACAGCGCTACATAATTTACATAAAAGGGGCGGGGCTAATGAAGCAAACGTACAGTTCAAACAAACTGCTTACTGTTTGTTTTTCGAGACACGTTACTTATAAAACAGTAGTGATTTGGTAAACTATTTCCTTTCACTGGTTCTACTTCCATCTAGAAGCAAATTTTGATAATCGGAGGGTCTATAGGTTGAGTAGGTATAGGTAACATAACCATTAAAAATCATTGTGCACAAGCATTCATATTTCGTTTACCAAGCAATGTACACACGTTATAGGTCTATTGTTTAACTTTTGCACACACGTGTTATTTTACCTATAATTAATCGTAACTTAATTCAGCAATCAAAAGAAACATACAGCAACAATAAGATCGTATAAACATGATTCAGGTTGTTTATTTTCTTTTTGTTTAAGCTGTTTATTTTCACATTGCGTATTAAATATACTAGGCGAACTGGACAAACAAGAAATGTAGCAGAACATGTTAGCAATATGCAAACAACAAGAGAACCAAGCAAATTCATGCAGCATCGCAAAATGAGCTGCACCAGGCAGTCTAAGATATTGAGGTGAACTCTAAACAACGGAACAAAGACAATATTTCACCTTATATTCCAGCTCGAGCTCTATTACTCCATATATGCACTAGATAAATCTCCCGCCACTTCACAGTGTTGATGAATGTCAGTTTCCACCGGACATCCGTTTTCCCGGTAAAACTGCGTAGGGTCCACGGAGGACTGCAATTGGTCAAAATGTAGGAAGTGATTCGCCTGCATGGACGACGAAAACTGCCATGTTGAGAGGGTCGTAATTAAGAAAAGTGATTAAAAACAGTTTTAATAAACAAATAGATAGTTCTTTTGTAAATGTTTTTATCTGGATATATTTACTTTACTTGATGTTGCTATCATTTAAACCATAACAATAAATACAAATATTTACCTTATTATATACTATGCAAGTTATATTTTTTAGAGTCAGAGTACTTCATTTGGCATGATTGTTTTACATACAATTTTGCCAAAGCATCAATATACGCATTAAAAGCAATCACAAGAAAAAATAAAAGGTATCAGTTAATTAAAAAGTAAGTACAGTAACATATATACATATACATATATATATATATATATATATATATATATATATTTTTTTTTTTTCATACATTGTATTCTATTCTATTACCTTATTTTAAAACTATTTTATTATATTTTTTGTCATATACTGTATATAAGTCTTTGATTATTTTGATCAAGGCAGCTAGTTGGTTTCTAAAGATGTGCCGCTGAAAATGCGCACAAATTAAACGCATAAAAAACCAACAACTTAATTTCCTTATGAGTTGCCTAAGGAAATTGTTTAGCCAATCAAAATGAGCATACAGGTAAACACCTAGTTCTCTGAGGAAGTGCGTGGTGCAACTGTAGACGCTGCTCTCCATTTATCCAGAGATCAAGGAGGCGGAGACGGCGTCACATAAGACACGCCCACATTTCTATGACGTAACTGGTCGCGTACGAGCTGTCACGCTGACGGACAGCCAAGTTGTCCAACAGACAAGGTGAATTTGCGCAAGAGACTCCACCCACTGTCAAACCCTCTTCCTGGTGATTGATTTCAGCAGATGTGAGGCTTGCGCCGCTGAGCGAGGAAAAGACGCTACCGCAGGGTGAGTGCATAACAGCTTTTGTGTGTTATCAGTCTGAAATTAAATGTCCGTACGTTTTAAAACCAATAGAGGGACATTATCTTCCATCTGCAAAGGCCGTGATTCCTGTCACGCGCAGTGCTCTTCGTTTACCCGGGTCAAACTCACTTTTGCAGCCTGCGCTCGACTGTCCAGTCTGTCCTTCCTCAAGTGTGCAGACGAAAACTTGCGACTTTTTGATCGTGTCCACCTGTTTATACTATGCACTGTCATTTTTATGCCCACGAAACAATTGGTGCAATTGAAGGTCATATACTGTAGACAGCTCTTGTGTGTCACATAAGGCTACACACATCATTGTATGATGGATATAAGCGACACATTAGTTTAAATGTCAGGACTTCAATGCAGTCGACAGCGCATGAAAGCACAATGCAATAAATTGATTGATTATTATCTTTGTTTTCCATTACCCAGTATGCCACTGGCGCGCAGTTTGTCGGTCACCTCCCTGTCCGGCCTGGAGGACTGGGACGAAGAGTTTGATCGGGAGGATGCAGTCCTGTTTGAGATTGCATGGGAGGTCGCTAATAAAGGTGTGCTTGTTTCTTTTCTTTGATATGATGTTTTTTTGCTAATGTATCATCATAGACATTTCCAACCATATCCTCAAAGATCTACACTGCCGTTTAAGTTTGGGGTCGGTAAGGCTAAAATGTTTCTCCTATGCTAATCAAGGCTGCATATATTTGATAAAAAATACAGTAAAACAGTAGGCTAATACTGTGAAAAAGAATACAGTTTAAAATAACTGCTTTCTATTTTAATATATTTTATCCTGTGATGTCATTTACTGATGGCATTACTCCAGTCTTCAGTCACATGATCCTTCAGAAATCACAATTTGGTGCTTAAGAAACATTTGGTAATGTGGAAACTGTGATGTATTTTTTCAGGGTTCTTTGAATAGAATCTTTTGTAACATTATACATGTCTTTACTGTCATTTTTGAACAATGTTATGTTATGTCTGAATTGAATTAATAATTTCTTTTATGTCATGACATGAATGCACTAACTAAAATCTATCTGCTCTCATACCATAGTTTTTTACTCTCTCTGTTAGGATTGCGCCACGAGTGATGTATGCATGGCCACAGTTGAGATAAAGAGTTTTAGGGTTATAATACTTGAGTGTATTTTGTTTATCTTCTATTTAATGGAAGGTTAAAGTTTTTATCTCCAGTAGCCAGAGCTGGACTGGTAAACAAACCATACTGCATTTTAAGTAGCCTATTGAATTTTCATTGAATTGAAGTTTCACTATATTTGGTAAACATTTGAGACAAGGTTTTTGATACAATACAATACAATGTATTAACCAATAACCAATTGTTTTAAATGCCTTTGAGATAGTTATTAGTCTACAATCATCTACAGTTTTGAAACCAGATACTGTTGTTATCACACCACAAAAACCTATACGCCACATGACTGCAGTGCCAAGTGCTCACAGACATTGTATCCATCCACATACTTGGGAGTGCAAGAATCCTGTGACCCTGGTTTTGGTATTTGCTGCACTCTGTGAATATTATATATTATGGACCGTTAGATTATGTAAAGGTCAAGGAGAAATTGCGATAGCCTTCGGCAACGTTGAGTTTAAAGTGTTGGGTGGCCTTCTCTTTACTGGACCAATACATCTGTTAAAGGTTAACTAATCACTCTCATTTTGTGGCAGTTGGTGGCATTTATACGGTGATCCAGACCAAGGCGCGTCTGACCTGCGAGGAATGGGGTGAGAACTACTTCCTAGTGGGCCCGTATATGGAGTCGAATGTCAGGACGCAAGTGGAGCTGATTGAACCCTGTAATGCAGCACTCAGAAGAACCATCGATAAAATGAACAGCAGTGGGTGCAAGGTATATAAATGTGCACGCATACTTGCTGGCTAGTTGACTTAATACATACTATGAAAAAGAAAGCCGGTTTCTAGCTCTGGGTTTGTTCACCTCTCATTTATCCACACTAATATGTGCACGCGCGTCACGCAGCCCATTTTAATCTGCTCAGTGAAACCCTAAACCTTCATTCTGGAGAGTGACTGTGTGACATCTCTCTGGTGTGTGTATGTGTGTTTTGTAAAGGTTAAAAGCTATATCCGTGTCCTACAGATAGACTGAGGTCTATTTCAGTTTCTCGAGGAAATATCCCCATGAGAGGCACTGTATGAATTGGTGCCAGCATTGGTGTCGCTCCTACAGGTTTCTCATAGAAAGTAAAACTAAACTAAAGATTGTGATCTTTGAATACATTTGGCAAAACTGTATGAAGACAATATCAGCAAGTGTGGTAATCCTGGTTATCAAAATACTATTTCCATGAATGTTTTCATGAATCATTTCAAATCTCTAGCAAAGTGACAAAGTTTCTGACTTCATTCCTTCCTCTTTCTCTAGGTATATTTTGGTCGATGGCTGATTGAAGGCTCTCCATATGTGATCCTGCTAGACGTGGGCTTCACGGCCTGGTCTCTGGACCGCTGGAAGAGTGAATTGTGGGAGAAATGCGGTGTTGGTGTGCCCTGGTTCGACAGAGAGGCTAATGATGCTGTTCTCTTTGGCTTCCTCACTGCATGGCTACTGGGAGAGGTGTGCAGTGTTGTTTTACTATTTATAGTATTTATTAATATTTTTAATTAGAGTTTGTTTATATTTTATTTATTTTCATTGAAGTTTTAGTAATTTTGTTATTTGCTTTTGGCATTGTTTCTATTTAGCTTTCATTTATTATTAATTCAGTTTTAGTAATTTAGTACTTCATCATATTTATTTTTTTCAGTGTTTTGTTGTTTTAGTTAATTAACTATACTGGTGTGTGTCATTCTTCCATTTTATAATATCTATATGAATATTATATTTTATCCACTGTATTTGTGTGGGGTTTTTTTTTTTTCAGGAAATTCAACACAAATTTTAGATTTTTTTTTTTAGATTTTATAATCCAGTGAATTAAATATATATACAGGTGCTGGTCATATAATTAGAATATCATCAAAAAGTTGATTTATTTCACATTCCATTCAAAAAGTGAAACTTGTATATTATATTCATTCATTACACACAGACTGATATATTTCAAATGTTTATTTATTTAAATTTTGATGATTATAACTGACAACTAAGGAAAATCCCAAATTCAGTATCAGAAAATTGGAATATTACTTAAGACCAATACAAAGAAAGGATTTTTAGAAATCTTGGCCAACTGAAAAGTATGAACATGAAAAGTATGAGCATGTACAGCACTCAATACTTAGTTGGGGCTCCTTTTGCCTAAATTACTGCAGCAATGCGGCGTGGCATGGAGTCGATCAGTCTGTGGCACTGCTCAGGTGTTATGAGAGCCCAGGTTGCTCTGATAGTGGCCTTCAGCTCTTCTGCATTGTTGGGTCTGGCATATCGCATCTTCCTCTTCACAATACCCCATAGATTTTCTATGGGGTTAAGGTCAGGCGAGTTTGTTGGCCAATTAAGAACAGGGATACCATGGTCCTTAAACTAGGTACTGGTTGCTTTGGCACTGTGTGCAGTCCTGTTGGAAAATGAAATCTGCATCTCCATAAAGTTGGTCAGCAGCAGGAAGCATGAAGTGCTCTAAAACTTCCTGGTATACGGCTGCGTTGACCTTGGACCTCAGAAAACACAGTGGACCAACACCAGCAGATGACATGGCACCCCAAACCATCACTGACTGTGGAAACTTTAGACTGGACCTCAAGCAACGTGGATTGTGTGCCTGTCCTCTCTTCCTCCAGACTCTGGGACCCTGATTTCCAAAGGAAATGCAAAATTTACTTTCATCAGAGAACATAACTTTGGACCACTCAGCAGCAGTCCAGTCCTTTTTGTCTTTAGCCCAGGCGAGAGGCTTCTGACGCTGTCTGTTGTTCAAGAGTGGCTTGACACAAGTAATGCGACAGCTGAAACCCATGTCTTGCATACGTCTGTGCGTAGTGGTTCTTGAAGCACTGACTCCAGCTGCAGTCCACTCTTTGTGAATCTCCCCCACATTTTTGAATGGGTTTTGTTTCACAATCTTCTCCAGGGTGCGGTTATCCCTATTGCTTGTACACTTTTTTCTACCACATCTTTTCCTTCCCTTCGCCTCTCTATTAATGTGCTTGGACACAGAGCTCTGTAAACAGCCAGCCTCTTTTGCAATGACCTTTTGTGTCTTACCCTCCTTGTGCAAGGTGTCAATGGTCGTCTTTTGGACAACTGTCAAGTCAGCAGTCTTCCCCATGATTGTGTAGCCTACAGAACTAGACTGAGAGACCATTTAAAGGCCTTTGCAGGTGTTTTGAGTTAATTAGCTGATTAGAGTGTGGCACCAGGTGTCTTCAATATTGAACCTTTTCACAATATTCTAATTTTCTGAGATACTGAATTTGGGATTTTCCTTAGTTGTCAGTTATAATCATCAAAATGAAAAGAAATAAACATTTAAAATATATCAGTCTGTGTGTAATGAATGAATATAATGTATAAGTTTCACTTTTTAAATGGAATTAGTGAAATACATCAACTTTTTGATGATATTCTAATTATATGACCAGCACCTGTATATACTGAAAAGAAACATCTTATCTTTTTATTTGGAACTTTCTCTTTTATTATGATTTGATTATGTGTGTTACAGTATGCAGCTCAGTGTGACGACCCTCCTCACATTGTAGCACATTTTCACGAGTGGCTGGCAGGTTTGGGTCTTGTCTTATGCAGGCAGCGCCAGTTGCCTGTAGCAACCATCTTCACCACACATGCCACTCTGCTTGGCCGATACCTTTGTGCTGGGAACGTCGACTTCTACAACAACCTTGCAGAGGTTTGTGCAAGAGAATGTGTATTTGTGAATATGTGATACTTCCCTATTATTGTTTATTTATCTAACTCCAGATAGAAATCAATTTTCTTTAGAAAACATTCCCTGTTTTCAAGCAAATAATAGTTTGACACTAAGAAGATGCTCTAAATGAGGAGGGAGGGATATAAGTTTATGGATCCCAGGGGGAAATTCTGGAATCCCTAATTTAAAGGTGCACTGTGTAAATTTTAGCGGCGTTTAGCTGTGAGGTTGTGAATTGCAATTGCACCCGCACACCCCTCCCTTTCTAAGCATGTAGAGAAGCTACAGTCGTCTGAGAGAGCAGGGAGTAGCTAGCACTCTATAGAGCAGTTTGTCCGTTTAGGGCTACTGTAGAAACATGACGGTGCAAAATGGCGATTTCACTGTAAGGGGACCCGCGGCATATGTAGATAGAAATGGCTCATTCTAAGGTAATAAAAACATAACAGCACATTATGCTATTATAAGGTCTTTATACACTACTGAAAACATAGTTATGTACATTATATTGTATTTCTGTTAATATATCCTCATAAATTCTACACACTGCACCTTTAAAGGTGAAATATGTCGTTTCTGCAAGACTAGTTACAAAAAGGAAACATTTTCAAACAACTTTGCAAACGCCCCTTGGTGTGTCACGCCTCCCCCAACTCAAACATCACACACAGCTCCTACTGGTGCTTGTGAAGGCATGTCTCAAAATGTGAAATTAGGGTACTTTCAATAAAATAAAATTTAAACATTACTTATACTGAACTGAAGTTGCTTTGAAAAAGGTCCACTTTTTGGAAAAAAAGAAAGAAAAAAAAAGAACCCCCCTCCCCCCTTCATTAAGCACAAATCCTTCATAAGTCTTGCCCATCTGTCCTACAGTACATTGTAGATCTGTAGGCTATAATCATGTGAAGGTGTGTGTGTTTCTTTGTGTGTGCACCTGCAATAATTAATTTAGCCTACTTCCCCTCTATTCATGAGTTGTATTTATTTACAGGAAAAATATCCACATTCACAATACAAAATGTTATCTTTATTGGGTTGAGTTAGTAGGAGTATGTAATGCATTTATTATATTCATTCATTCATTCATTCATCTATCCTTGATTCATTTTTGCTTCTAAGATAATAGAAGATAATAGATAATAGAAACATTTGACAACTCAGATTTGAAAAGCTTCGAGTAATGAACCTTTTTCTGATACAATTGTGCTGAAAGCTTCACTGTTTCAGTAAGATTTACTTCGCCATCACTACTACAGAGCAGCATTTAATAATGATCACAGAGCTGCTCTTCACAAACAAACAAAATCGCAGCCTTTGTGCTTTCACAATCGCACATAACCCAAATCGTGATTGCGGTTCGAAGACCTACTAGTCAATAAACAAAAGAACTGGGTTAAGAGAAAGTATTGTAATATAAAAAATATTACATGCTTTACCTTTAAAGAAAGTGTTCTAAAGTGTCTTTCGTTATTTCTCCATGTGTAGTTTAATGTGGATAAAGAGGCAGGTGACAGACAGATCTATCACCGGTACTGTCTGGAGCGTGCAGCAGCCCGCTGTGCACACATTTTCACCACCGTCTCTCAGATCACCGCCATTGAGGCTGAGCACTTACTAAAGCGGAAACCAGGTGACTTAAGTTTCTGCTTGTACTGTTTTCTACAGAGACACTAATGCTGCCTTCACGTGCTATCGGAAATGTCCTAATTCCCACTTTATAAATTGTGATTACGAGCTTGTTGCATTCAAGTGCTTTGTTCTCGGAATGAACAGGAATCATGGTGGACACCCGTTATTCTTGCCTATTTGTTGGGAAAATGTTATTAAAACCGACATCATATGTCGTGTCCCATGCACTGAAAACCATAAACATTCTAGATATCCGATTCTGTAATTTCAGTCAAAATGTAGGCTATTTTCGTTGTGTATCAAACATACAACACTTTAAATGATTACTCGTACATGTAAATATGCACTACATTAATGTCAAGACAAGACGACCTAGCTGTTTTGGGGAAAAAACGAATAAAATCATACCTGTCACAGCACTAGTTCTCCCTGCCATCATGTTTAAAGTTTATGGCACGCCCATCTCTGGAAATTGAGTATCAAAATTATTTCCGAACTTCCCAGTGGTAAACACGATATCAGAGGGTGTTCATGGGCAATTTTTACATAGGAAACTCGTATTTAAGATAATTCCGATAGCACGTGAAGACAGCATAACACTACATTTCTAATGGCATCATGAGTCAGTAAGGTGATACAATTTGTCATCATGGGCAGATCAATCTAGTATTAGAACGGATTCTGACCTCGTTTCCACTAAGGAGGTTTCTTGAATTTAATTCAGAAATAGAATTTTGACCAGGAAGCTGCTGCTTTTTGACCTATTTTTAACCATTTGCTAAAGATATCAACTTTAATTTTTCTCTGACAGATATTGTGACTCCAAACGGTCTGAATGTGAAGAAGTTCTCAGCCATGCATGAGTTCCAGAACCTCCACGCTCAGAGTAAAGCACGCATCCAGGAGTTTGTCAGAGGCCATTTCTATGGGTCAGAGTTTATAATACACGCAATCATATTTGCATGTCCATATATGAAAACACTCTGTCATACATGTGTTTTCTTGTTGTTTTTGTTCCCTGCAGGCATTTAGATTTTAACCTTGACAAGACAGTGTTTCTTTTCATTGCTGGACGCTATGAATTCTCAAATAAAGGAGCTGATATCTTTCTGGAAGCATTGGCCAGACTGAATTACCTACTAAGGGGAAGTATTTATAGGGTGTATTTGCATAATTTGTGTAAGCAATATCTCATGTGGTGTTTTTCCTTTGTGTTTTATGTAATGGCCACTAGCAGGCTCTCTAGGCACATGTTTTCCCTGAAAAGATGTACGTTGTTGTTGAAAACAAAAAAGCAAAAGACTGAGGCACATTGGTTGCATTTTAGAGTGAAATGAGAGTTAATTTCAACACATAATGGTTTATCTCATCCACCCGCAATGTGGAATGTTATTTTGTATTACTTGGCCTGCCCAATCCGCGCATCACTAGTGTACACTGTGCATTTGATAAGTCACAGTATAACCACAATTATTTTATAAAGATGAAAAATCTTGCTAGAAAAGGTTTAAAAGTGACCTTGATTTTAATCATTATTCTTGTGGTTCCAGGTGAATCACAGTGAGGTGACTGTAATAGCATTCTTCATCATGCCTGCTCGTACCAACAACTTCAACGTGGAGACCCTGAAGGGCCAAGCCGTACGGAAACAGCTCTGGTAACCATGACAGCGGCACTGTGAGGACTACTATTGTGAATGACACTGTGTAGCTCATCCTACTTGCCTCCATATAAACTTCCAAGTTCACCTAAAGCACCACAACATGTCTTGAAAGCAGTGGTAATGTAATATAAAAACAAAAGTGAATTCAAAATATAGATAATATTTTTTTTGTGATTTTATGTGCTTTTTTGTTTTTGTTATTTCTATTTATCTATAATTTAGATAAATAGAGATCTATTTATATCTTAAACATAAACTTTTATTTTAGTTGGTTGCTAAGGCAACATTTCAAAATGTTCTTTGTTTTATTTTCATTTTCCTTTTATTTTATTTTAGCTTATTTTCAATTAACAATTTAAAAAAAAATTGTTTTAGTTAACAATAGCAATACTGTTCTAGAGCATCCCAAAACAGCTGCCATTCTGCGGTTAAGGATGTATGATGATGTAGAAAGAAATATATTTATTTATTTATTCTTAAAATAAACAGTAGTCATAATATCACCTAATTGAAAGAAATAGTTACAATTCTAGTAATTTTATTATTTACTCATTGTCATGTTGTTCAAAAACACATATGCAGTTTTTTTCCCCAAAGTTTTAGGGTGCTTTCATACTTGGTTCAATTGCCTGGTCCGAACCCAAGTTCGGTTACTCCCCCCGAATTTTTTTTAACCAATATTGCGATTTAATATGCAATTGTTTTTTTAAACACTTTATCTTCTGTATTATTTAACAAAGACGAGCAATAAATTGTATAGTAATGGTGGGAATACCTTACGATCTGATTCCGATTCTGGGAGTCACGATCTGATTCCAAAACAATTCTTTAACTTTTTTTCCTATTAATTAATCTTATTAATAAAACTTAATCTATTTTTTTATTATATATGTAATAAGTACTGTTTAAAATAATTACACATTAAAAAATTTATTTTAAAAATTGCTTAAGAATTTTAAATATATAGACTAATATAGCTTCAAAACATAAAAGCTAGTAATAAAGAGGAACAAAAAACATATTACAAGTAATGAACAAAGAGTGCTTTCAGAATTTAACGTTTTCCATTTAAGAGCTGTGAGTGATTTTTCTCTTTCTCAGCTTTACTGTGCTTGATTATTAATGATGACAGCGGGAGATCTGCACTCACACTAATGCACAGATCTCTTTTGAAATATAAGATGTGGTTTGTCCTGTCTGTTTAATTCATTAAGACATTACTGACTGTGTTTACATTAATTTTGCGTCATAAAAGCATTGTGAGACGCGCACAGCTGAATGCGCGAGCAGTCTTCACAAAGCGCATAAATGAAGACCTCGTAGAGCATTTGTGAGGAAAATACTGGTGGGCAAGAACACACACTTTAACCATAACATCAAGCGAAGCGCACTCACAGCGCATATCCTGTGCAATGAAGCCCGCGAATGTCATTGTAATTAGCTTCAACCTTTCCGAACATTATGAAATATTACTTTATGGTTCGAGTGGTGTGTGTGTGTGTGTGTGTGTGTGTGTGTGTGTGTGTGTGTGTGTAAGAGAGGAAATGGAAGCAAGCAGAATATGGGTGTTTCTAAAACACACGCAGCGCCATTGCGCACCTGCAGTTAAAATCTAAGCTTAGAATTGATCCAGAATCATTGGAGAGAGAATCTTTTCTCCCACCTCTATTGTATAGTATGACCAACACAATATTAGATTGATTAAACACAAACAGTTCTTTCCTTTAGGCCAGGCCTGTAGGCGTAACGTGCCAAGTTGATGCGTCTTCTGCAGACTGCTTTACTCTTGTGTGTCACGTGACCAGAGTGTAATCGCAGCCTTTGCGGTTAGAAAATCGTCTTTTATGATATCGCGATATTATCGCAATTGCAATTAATCGTTCAGCCCTACTTTTAATGCAGATTCAGGTACATTTCGCGAGTGCGCACCCGAGTTCGGAAAACCGTGTTCACATCATCCAAACGAACTGAACTCTGAAGTCAGTCAAACTCTGGTGCGCACCAAAAGTGCTAGTGTGAAAGCACCCTTATTTTCAGGGACTCGGGGTCTGTTGGGACAGTGAATGAATTTTGTTGTGATATTGCATCTTTTATTGTATTGTCAGGGACACTGCACAGACTGTGAAGGAGCGCTTTGGGAAAAAACTCTATGAATCACTTTTAGTGTGAGTTGTCTCTTGTGTTCGACTGCATTAAAAAAAAATTGTGAATCTCTTCTTCAGAGTGACATTGCACTCTTTTTTTTTTTGTTCTCAGAGGGCAGTTGCCTGATGTGTCTAAGATGTTAGATAAAGAGGACTTTACCATAATGAAACGTGCCATCTTCGCCACCCAACGGCAGTGTCTGCCCCCCGTCTGCACTCACAACATGCTGGAGGACAGCAGTGACCCCATCCTCAACTGCATCCGCCGCATTGGCCTCTTCAACACCTCTCAGGACAGAGTAAAGGTACACAGACACTGTGCTATAATAACCTGTATCTAATTAAAGGCTCACTAATTGAATAATTTTTTAAAGACTCATATTCTTCTGCTAGGTGATCTTTCATCCAGAGTTTCTCTCCTCAACTTCTCCTCTCCTGCCAATGGACTATGAGGAGTTTGTGAGAGGCTGCCACCTTGGAGTATTTCCATCTTACTATGAGCCCTGGGGATACACACCAGGTATTACTACACTATACAGTATGTACACTACTGTTTAAAATTTGGGGTCAAACATTTTTTTTTTTTTTAAAGAAATTAATACTTTTATTCAGCAATGATGTAATATGATCTAAAGTGACACTTTAAGCAGCACAGCTATTTTCAACATTAATAATAAGAAATGTTTCTTGAGCAGCAAATCAGCATATTAATATGATTTTAAAAATCAGCATTTTGAATCAAATGTTTTAATATTATTGTTTTTACTTTATTTTTGATCAAATAAATGCAGCCTTGGTAAGTATAAGAGACTTCTTTCAAAAACATGAAAAAATCTGACTCCAAACATTTTAACGGTAGTGTATAAACTAATTAAATGTATATTAATAACTGCCACTCAACGCAATGATAACATCTCTCTCTCAGCTGAGTGTACAGTGATGGGTATTCCATCAATCTCCACTAACCTGTCTGGGTTTGGCTGTTTCATGGAGGAGCACATTGCCGACCCATCAGCTTACGGTGAGAGCTGTACATATGCAGTGGAAAAGATAAACAGCAGCTACAAGATGTTAATTTTTTTTCAAGTGTCATTTTCATTTGAAACCGTTTTATTTGGTTCCTAATTCCCTCTCTCGCAGGTATCTATATTCTGGATCGGCGGTATCGTGGGGTGGATGAGTCCTGTAATCAGCTGACGTCTTTCCTGTTCCAGTTCTGTCAGCAGAGCCGCAGACAGAGGATCATTCAAAGGAACCGAACCGAGCGCCTCAGTGACCTGCTAGACTGGAAATATCTGGGCAGGGTAGACAGACACAGACACAGACACAGACACAGACACAGACACAGACACAGACACAGACACAGACACAGACACAGACACAGACACAGACACAGACACAGACACAGACACAGACACAGACACAGAAAAACAAACAAAGAATGGCTTTTTCCAAGGTCATACCACCCAGGACTATCAGCCACAAGATGTGTCCAAATAACTGAATATGCATCAAAACAATAAAGCTAACAAGTTATTTTTCTTTCTTGAACTAATATAACATGTTTTTATTATTTCTTAGTATTACATTTCTGCCCGTCATATGGCTTTAGCGAAAGCTTTCCCGGACACATACATCTATGAGCCTCAAGAACCTACTTCAGTAAGTAAACAAATTTTATCTTACATTTTAATATTCTAGACCAATAGTTCTCAACCAGGGGGCTGGGGCCCACTAGGAAGCCTCAGCAGATGTCCAAGGGGGCCTTTGGTGGAAGTTAAAATGATTAAGTTAGTTACAAACAACTAAAAACTGGTACTTTTGAATACTGTTGTGGACAATGGGGAACAACCACTAAATGCTCTAGTCTAGACAGCTCTGGTAATCTCTATGAACTAGACGTAAATATTTGTTGACATTTATTCTTTTGTTCACGTACTCCAGTCCACAGGCTTCCGTTACCCGCGGCCTGCCTCAGTGCCCCCATCTCCCGCCCACTCACTTCACTCGTCTCCTCATCATAGCGAGGCTGAGGATGAGGAGGAACAGTATGACGAAGATCTGGAAGCAGAGAAAGACCGGGTCAACATACGCCAACCGATAACTTTACCGAACCGGAACAAGAACCATACAGACGGTCTTCCTGAGAAAAACTAAAACGCACCCCTACATGCATATATACAACTGGACACGGACACGGACACGGACACGGACACGGACACGGACACGGACACGGACACGGACACGGACACGGACACGGACACGGACACACACACACTTTAAACGCATAACAACACTCCCCTAAAAGTGAACGTAATGCCTGCAAACATTGTGTTTGCATGTTGGTTTTCTGAAGAGAAATAAATAAGATATTTAAGTATGTGGTGAGCCATAGTTTGTGTAGATTTCACTAGTGTCTTTCATACAAGGCTTAGTACAAAAACAAAGGAGAGAAAATTATTAAATAGTAGCTAGTTTTTCAAATGACTGTTCATATGATTCATACCAATTGACTTTCAGCTGTGTGCCAGTGATGCCCATCTACAGCTGACATTTAAATGGCCACTGTGACGATACAAATGAAAGTGTTTTGTCTACTAATGTAATTCTCTTCCCACGATAAACTAATTGAGATGAAGAACATAATTGTTACAAGCATTTATATTAAAGAGACCTTTATTAGAAATGAGAGCCGTATCAATTCCTTAAAGGAAAGTTTTAAGAAAAATGCATTATTTATACACTTTGTTCCAAACTGTATGACTTTCTTCTGTAGACCACAAAAGAAGAATGTTTTAAAGAATGTTTACACTGCTCTTTTATATAGAAAATGAATGAGTCAAGGTTCAACATATAAACATAAACGTATGATAAAAATAATACATGTGGTGCACAAAGTCTTCTAAAGATATTTGTATTAAGAACAGACCCAAATTGAATCTGTTATTTACTGAAAATCATGCTTTGACAGTCATGGTCACTTCACTTTCATTGTGTTAGTATCAAAGAGCTAAACTTCTCTATTTGTGTTTCACGAAAGCAAGAATTTCATACACATTTCAAAAGGCGTTTGAGTAAATGACGACAGACTACCATTATGCAAAAACATTGTCGCAATTCTTTACTCACAGCCAGATTTCACTTTGCAGTATTATGTACTGCCAAAAACATAGTATCCATCAATTTGTATTATTATTATTAATAAAGAAATAATAATAATAATAAAGAAAGGAGTTAATTGACAAGCAAGCAATGTAGCAAAAGCTAACCAGCCAAAAGAATACACTGGAGGATCATTGACACTGTAATACAATTATACACAAGCACTGTTTGAGTTTGTCATTTCTGTCATGGCTGTACAACTGAGATTAAAGTCTACAACATTATTGACATGACATGTTTTATTAATTTATCATGTGCAACTGTTATTCTTCGGTTAACTTGTACACTTTCTGCAGCAATCTACTGTTGTCAACACAGGTATACCCTCCCTCCATGACCCTTGCAGACTGGAAAAAAAAGATAAAACATCATTCAGATATACTGTAATATATAGTAAGACAGATAATAAGAGGTATGTAACAGCATATTCATGTACCATTTTGGACATTTCATTAATTTTAGCAGGACAGAAAGCAAAGATGGTAACAAAAGGATGCAAAAATTTTATGATGGAATTGTTTTTTATTGCTATATTATCTGTGTAAAACCAGATTTGGCTTAGGATGTTCAGCGCACACTGTGGTTTTTAGCTATATGCACTCCATCTGTCTTTCTTACACAAACATACCCAGTAAGCTGCTCCAGAAGGAATTGTATGTGGCATTTCCTGTTACAGCTCCCAGTTTGGCGGGGTTCTGTCTTACTGTTTTCACTGAGAACCCATCTGGACCATTTACCTCAACCTCCACAATATGGTAGTCTGCTAATCTGGAGAGAAGGGCAAAAAGAGAAGCTCATACTCAAGGGTAGGGATTTGAAGTCAAGTCAACTTTGTTTATATAGCGCTTTTTACAATGCAGATTGTTTCAAAGCAGCTTCACAGTGTTAAACAGGAAAATTTGATTCGGCTGTACAGCCGCTCTGAAGAAAACTGGTCAGTCATCTAGCTCATTTCAATTGTCAGAGTTCACTTGTTCAATAGCGACAATATGGGCAGATCAGTAATTTAGTTGATATAGTTAATTTAATTTAGTAATTACATTTATTTGGATATTTAGTTGAAATTTAGTGTCCCCAACTGAGCAAGCCAAGCCAAAGGCGACAGTGGCAAGGAACCAAAACTCCATCAGGTGGCATAATGGAGAAAAATAAACCTTGGGAGAAACCAGGCTCAGTCGGGGTGCCAGTTCTCCTCTGGCCAATTAACAAACCGTGTATGATTATTATTTTGGCAACCTTACAGGTCAGAAGTCATATTAGATCGGAATATTCGAAAGATCGGAGGCATCACACCAGAGACGGGTTTATTGATGACGTGTCGATTAAACAATTATTAAATAGGAATATATGAAAGATCGGAGTCATCACGCCGGAGACGGATCCATTGAGGATGCCATGTCAATGAGGCAATTTCAGAGGGGAGACTAATTGGCATGGTCTCTGCAGACACTTCAGGGATGCGTTGGTCCTGTCTGGGTGCAGGTCCACCATCTGATCTGGATACGGCCCGGATCCGGCTGACTGCAGTAAACCTCGGGATAAACAGAGAGACTAACATTAGCGTAGATGCCATTCTTCTTATGATGTAACGAGTACATCAGGTGTTATGGGAAGTGTTCCCGGTTCCGGCAGACCTAGTTAATGCAGCCTAACAATCATTTAATTGATTTGAATAATATAAATTAAAAATATTTTATGTGTATGCCATAGTAAAAAGATGCGTTTTTAGTCTAGATTTAAACTGACAGAGTGTGTCTGCTTCCCGAACAATGCTAGGAAGACTGTTCCAAAGTTTAGGTGCGAAATAGGAAAAGGATCGACCACCTGCAGTTGATTTTGATATTTTCTAGGTATTATCAACTGGACAGAATTTTGAGACCGCAATAGACGTGATGGAGTATAATGTGTTAAGAGCTCGCTCAAGTACTAGGGAGCTAAACCATTTAGTGCTTTGTAAGTAATTAGCAAGATTTTAAAATGTATGCGATGTTTAATAGGGAGCCAGTGCAGTGTTGACAGAACCGGGCTAATATGGTCATACTTCCTGGTTCTACTAAGAACTCTAGCTGCTGAATTTTGGACCAGCTGCAGTTTATTTATTAAGCAAGCAGGGCAACCACCCAGTAGAGCATTACAATAATCTAGCCTTGAGGTCATGAACGCATGAACTAACTGTTCAGCATTTTGCATTGAAAGCATATGCTGTAATTTAGATATATTTTTACGATGGTAGAATGCAGTTTTACAGATGCTAGAAACGTGGCTTTCAAATGAAAGATTGGTATCAGAGAGCACACCCATTTGAACACAAACCCAAACCTAAATTTTTTTTTACTTGCCAATGAGCCAGTGAGCTACTAGCTAGCAACATGCTGAAAAGTCTAGGTATGGAGGTAGTTTTGTTGTGTTTTCTGAGGAATTAAACATTTTAAGGACCAGTTGGCAACTCACGCAGTGTCTGAAACGATTTCTCCAGTAACCCCATGAAAGCCCAACTTTGATGCGGCTATGGCCGCAGCTGCCATAGTGTTCACATTGTTGGGGGCTATGGGGCAGAGCTCTGCTACTGAGCCATGGTACAAGACCCGCCTCCCCTCTCCCTCCATCCAATCAGAGAGCAGGCCACCAGTCAGTCGAAAGCAAGAGGGATGTTTAGACATGCGGATGGAGAGAGCCTACGAGAGACATTTGACATTTGAAAATGACTTTTAATGTGGGAGAGACAGTAAAACTTAATTGAACTTTAGCTATGATTGTTATCTTAATATTTTATTTTCATTTTTTAATTTTTTATTTGCTGACCACCTGTTGAATATAAATATTTATGAACAATCATATTAAAATGTGTACAGTGAATCAAAATAATTATAACAAAATGGTCTCACCCGCAATGTTCCGCTGTCATTCATTTTTTGAATATCTTGGCCACCCCATAATGCACCACTGGGCACATAAAGTGTTTTCTTGTATTGTTTTGCAGCAGTGCGGAGTTCTTGCTCAAGCTGAGGGTCAGAGAGGGCAGAAGGGCTGCCCACCTGAGAGAGGGAAAAACTTGATCAGGGATGGTCCTATAACAATTACATAACCAACACAGCTCGTAATCATTATGAAATAAATGTAAATAATATGGCAAACAGGATATCAGGGGATAATGTAGAGGTAAACAGTAAAGTTACCAGGAAATGAGCGTGTGACAGAAATCTGACCCCAAACTCTTTAACTATCTGTGGATGACACACTTCCACTATTACATCAGTTACTCTGAAACACACCAAACACACACATAAGACACTTATAAGTGCCGCATTATCTAGCTCTGTTTTGCTCTCCCGTTTGCATTTAAACAAATTCAGGTTGATTGGGACACTTTTTGCCACTGAGATGACTGTGGAAAAGTGCTCCAGTCAACCTGAATTCAGCCTATGCAACATGCACGTTCATACAAAAAATATTTGCAATGTTTACCTGCATGTGAAATCTGAGAGGTCATGTAGAATGAGCTCTTTGAGCAATGAATCTTTAAGTTTGTCTGTATTTCGGTTCCAAACGAATGCTAATTGCAGCCCCAATTTAGGCCCTTCCCTTTGGATCTTCTCAACAAGAAACTGGCCTGAATGTGGAGAGAAAGATGAAATACAAGCTTCATGGTTTGACAGAACATGAATTGATACTGAACATAAGTGTGATTACAGCTCTTCGAACAATACATTTTCGTGACATTTTAGTGATTTGTGGTATGGACAGATTCACTAATGAATCAATAAATGTCCCTGATACTTTTCAATGACTACGTATATATGGTTCTATGCTGATTAATTGAGAAAATGGCCTTATGATGTTGTATTTAAAAAATATAATCTATCAAATTATTTATATTTTGTCAAAGGTAATATGAAAATAAACCACTGTTTTATTTACCAAGTTTTCACTGGAGAACTCACCTAAATGTCCATATCCCACAATTCCAACCTTTAAGGTTCTATCAGCCATATCTACAAAGTGAGAAAAGAGATTCAGAAAAACTGCATTTCTAGAATGTCTAATCTGTTGGTCTGCTAAAGTAGATTAAGGAGTTACTTATTATCCACAACTATATAACAACAAATGCAGTTTATTTTGTAACTTCTGAAACATGTAGTAGATTTGCGTATATTACATGTAGCCTATATTTCCCACACATGCTATTGAATAAATCTTTGGCCCCTCCCTCTTTTCATTTACTCCACCTCTCTGTCAGCCTCCAACTATATATTCTCCTTTATCTCTAAAAACACACTAATCTCACCGGCTCAAGCTCTCCTCACAACCCTCATTTACCTGCTATTCCTCGCCTTTTCTCTATTTCTCTCTTTCTTCTCGATGTTCGTCGATCTGTAGCTTCGCTGTTTGAACTTAAGAGATTGTTGGACAGAGCGGGTTAAAGTTCATGTTAATGATTAGACTTTTTGTGAATGCATTGGAGTTCAGATATTTTAAAGGTGTACTGTAGTATTATTTGTGGTAGAAACGGTGATCCTGAACCCAGACCAAAGAAACTTCATTAAGTTGCCATGCCATCTATCTATATATCTATACAGGTCTTAAAACACACCTTATTAACAAGTGTAAAACAAAAATTTTATATTAGACTCCCAAAATATAAAACATTTAGGCCCAGTTTCACAGACAAGGTTTATAGATTAAGTCAGGTTTAGGCCTTATAGTTCAATTATGGCATTTAAGAAGCTTTTATAAACATGCCTTAGAAAAACAAATACTGGTGTGCATCTTGAGACAAAACAATGGCACTGACATATTTTAAGATCTGTCAGTGCAAGTTGTTTTCTGTTAAAACATCTAAATAATGCATTTTAGTCTGGGACTAGGCTTAAGCCTTGTCTTTAAAAACCGGGGGATATGTATTTAGAGTTAATTATATATAGCCTATATATAATTTTCCCTTTTCTTTTTTACATTATAACACTGCAGTTCCGTGGCGCCCTCATATGGGTGAACGTGAAAAAATTGAAATATCTCTAGCAGTTTTGAACCACTATCATCAGAGAAGCTAACGATCAATAAGAATTAAAAAATAATTAGAATTACAATATTATAATAATTACAAAATTGTAGATAATTGTATATGAACCTTTGATAAGTTGCTTGTGTTGTCTATCCTTACTCTGACACCTTCAAACACATCAGAAAAGCTGATAAAATGAATAAAAGAAGTGAGACGGATAATTTTCTATAATTAATTGTAAAAAATTATCTTCCTGAACTTGTGTCTCAATCATCAAACCTTTGCTCTTACTGATGATGTCAATACAGGGTAATAGGCCATCATTCAGAGAGAGGGAGAGACAGGCACAGAAAGAAGGAGAGAGAGTGAGGGGTGTACTTTGTTTATGACAGAACAATCTGACAGATAACGCATCACTTATAATGGTCCAAAGTCCAGACCTACCCCAGCCAATGAAACACACTGGCATAGTTCACAGAGACATTACAGATCTCCCAGTTGTGGAATACGTGGCCCACATCTGAGAACAGTGCGTGTAGGACTGTTTAGGCCAGAAGAGAGAGATGGACATCCTGGAGACAAGTGCCTTTGACCGCAGACAACGTAGAAACACGGTAATCACAGCAAACACACACACCTGCGACCAAATACAGACTGCGTTCTGCTCATGTGGGATTATATGTGCACTTTTATCACATCCAGATTACTCATTTAGATCAACATTTAGTCAATTATTTTTCTAGAATGACTTCACCCTCATATCATGTGTTAATTTCCTCATAACAAAGATATTTGCATTTAATGTTTAATAAAATCTTTGTGATACTATTTGTTTAGGACAGAACAAGTGCAGGCTGTTTTATATATATATAACTGATGCCTGTATTGTTTTCATTCTTTTCCAGTGCTGTGTACTGTTTCTTTACCTCCTGCCTTTTTTTGCATCCTGCACAATATACTTCTATCTGTGGATCCCAGACTCCGCCCCCTCTCTTCTGGCTGCTGGCATAAAGGCCGCTCCCATCCTCTCATTGGTCCTTCTGGTGTTTAGCTATAATGGGGGGCGGAGTCTAATGGGTGTGGCCGGAGGGTTGCTGCTCTCAGCGGGCGGAGACTGTTGCCTTATTTGGCCAGAACTTTTTATCCACGGTAAGAGTTATTTCTTTTTTTGTCCCATATCTTAACTTAAGACAGTCAGGGTTGAAGGAATAGTTCACCCAAAAATGAAAATTCTGCCATCATTTAATCACCCTCATGTCCCCACTTTCGTTCATCTTTGGAACACAAATGAAGATCTTTATAATGAAATCTGTTGATTTAAATCCCTCCATTGACAGCTACGCAACTTATATATGAATAAAAGTCAAAATTCAATTTGTGTCTCTTCAGAAAATGTGGACTAAACCACTCAAATCATATGGATTAGTTTTACGATCACTTTATGAACTTTTTGAAGCGTCAAAGTGGTAGTTGCGTGTACTGTCAATGGAGGGACAGAAATTGTTCAGATTTCAACAAAAATATCTTCTTTTGTGTTCCGAAGATGAACGAAGTCTTATAGGTTTGGAACAACATGAGGGTGAGTAAATGATTGGGTGAACTATCCTTTTAATGACACAATCATATTTCACTCTAATATCTATATATACTTTTCGTACAGAATTGTATTTTAAGACTATTAGACAATTTTTGCATTGTTATTTTTTTTTTATGGCAATTTTTGTTCATGGCATGACATAAAAACTGTCATCACTATAATGCAAAATAATAATAATTAAAAATTTTTTTAAAAATTATTTTTTATTTTAAAGTATTTATACATCATGGTACTAATGTGTTCTGTCTTTACTTTACCTTGCTGTATTTGTAAGTAATGTATTACAGTAATAAGAATAAAATTATAATTACCTTTCAGAATAATGGAACTTAAAAAAACGAATATTTTTTTCTATTACAAACATTTTTTAAATTACTTTATTCATTTTTATTTCAGTTTTAATTATTTAAGTATACATCAAGTTAAAGGAAAATGAGAAATGTTTCTTTGCAACTAGCAACTATTTTACTTTATTTTAACAGAAATATTTTTATTGATTTAGTTTTAGTTCATTACAATAACCCTGCTTCACAGTCCAATCTCTTTCTGTTTTCTTTATCAGGAATGGGCTGTTTTGCTCTGGCCCACTTGCTTTACTCTGTCACCTTCCTGTCATCACGGTATTCTGCAACGTCTTCATCTTTTATCCTCTACCTCCCCCTGTGGTTGATTGGCGGTGGACTTTATGTTTACCTGGTGCCCTTCCTACAGCTTGATCCAGAAGCTGACGTCCTCGTCCCAGCCATAGGGGGTTATGTGCTGCTCATTGTCATCATGGCCACACTGGCTGCTCGTACACGGCGGCCGCTCGTCCTACTGGGCAGCCTGGTCTTCATGGCTTCTGACCTCACAATTGCACTGACAAAGTTCAATGTTGTTGATCTAGAACACGAAAGGCACGTTATTATGACAACATACTACCTGGCACAGCTGATGATTGCGCTGGGTGACGTGAAGGCAGTGCTGGAAGAGGAGGCTGATGATATCCACAAGTGGAAGAGATCATAAAACTGCTGTGAACTCATGATATTGGTTCAGTGATGCCACACAAACACTGAGAAGGGTTGATTAAGGTATAAAATGGGGCCTATTTGGATAAACCTGTGTCTGTTTCGCAGTAAACGCACATCTACTGCGTGGACATATCCCTAAATATCAGAAATATTACAGTCGGACCTAACAACCGAGACTTACATTTATTTTCACTACAGCAGATGTAAACTACTCACAACAGACTCTGTGCTGATATGAACTGGTTTGATTCAATTTAAATGTAGTAAAGCAAGTTATATTTTGTCCAACAACACACATATTTATGCTCAGATGCTCCACATTGAAATGATGCTATTTCTAGAGATGAGTTTGTCATACTTAAACAGAAATAAAGGACGTGATGTCACAGTGTGTTACAGATATGTATTTATTGACTGATTCCTGAAACTTTTGTTGTCTAGTTGCTGGCAAAAGAAATGTACAATGATTTTTTAATGAAATGAAAATATCAGTAGGCAGTGTTGGAGAGTAACTTTTTTTTCCTTTTCTTTTCTTTTCCCTTGTGTTGGGGGGGTTAACTAGATTACGTAATTTAATTACAAAATAAATGTAACTGAGAAATAATGTGTAATTAAATTACAGTTACTTATAAAATATTAATGATTACAAAGGGGTTACTTCTGAATATTTTCTGTAAAAAGCTAGGATATGTTGAATTACATTAATTTGTTGCTTTGCCTGTTTTTGATGTGCACGATGCCTCCTGCCATTTAAAGGCTGTTTAGTGAAGCGATGCTATTCTGATGCTTTTGATTGGTTCTCGTTTGAATTTGAAGCGCACCACGTCTGCCAATTACAAGCTTTAGGCTGCAATCTAAGAGTTGCCACCATGACGAGTGATAAAAATGCGTTCCAGTGCTGGAAATTAGAAAAGTAATCAAAAAGTAATCAAATGTAATCAGTTACATTACTTCAATAAAGTAATTGAAATAGTTACACTACTTATTACATTTTAAATAGGGTGACTTGTAATCTGTAACTTATTTCATTTCCAATGTAACCTTGTGGTATAGCCTATAATGGAACCTGAGACCACTTTTAAAATAAAATGAAAGCAATAGCAAGACATTCTAATTTTTTTGTGTTTTTAATTCAGCTATAATTAATTGTTAATAGATTATATAGGCTAATATAAATGGTAAAATATAAGCATTTTTATTTTGTAAAAAACAAAATAGCTTAACTAAACATTTAGGATCTTATTAGGCTAAAATTCATTTCATACTATAATTAATAAATAGCTTGTAAATTGAACTGCAGTGATTTGACGCTAACGTATCTTGTGCTGCGTAAAGTAAGGTCAAACATCATCGACAGATGTTACCCGTTCATATAGCGCCATCTGTCGTTTATCTTGAGTGTGTGAGAAAGGTTTTGCTTCCATACTTTCCACAAACCACACACACACACACACACACACGCACACACACAACAGAACTGAGGAGAGACGGGAACTGAGAGGCTTCTCTGCGGTCAAGTTGGTCTTCACGACAGGAATGAACTCATACCCGTTTATTTTGTGAATAATGACGATTTTGGAGTCATCTTACTCACAGGCGTTGTTTGGGTGATGAAGAAACGTCCATACCTCAACGATAGGAGGATAAAACTAGTCAGATAGGCACATTATCAATGGAAAGTTAGAAGAAATAAGCTCAACTCTGTAAGTACACCGTGTTTATGCGCAAAAAAACGCAACATTCGAGCTCTCATCTGTTCTCTCAGGTAATAGCCTATTTTACAATTTTTCCCATTAAGTTCCCAAGCTTATCCAAACCATTTTATTGAATTTATGGATTGTTATAGGTATACATTAACTGACCTGAGTAGTATTAGTGATATTAGTGAACATTCATGAACTGTATGTCAAAAAATGATACACTGAAACCCAAAACAAAGCAAATAATATGCATAAATTATATCTGTGTTTTCTATTATTTCCTATTCGTTCCCACATCTGAAGAATATAGCCAAGATTGTGTCGTAACAAACCAGCAATTTCTTGATGGTAATTAACCTAACAAGTGGCCATTTATCCTCAAAATAACCCCACAATCAGCAAGCATAATGATAGCAGGCTGTCTGTTGTAATGACTTGTTGTTTTCTTCCTGTTTGTTTTTGAGCTGGTGTGCTCTTCCTCCTCCTGATGTTCGGGACTGTGAGTATGCCTATCGGCTGTCATGCTGTGGCCAGCTGCCTTTCTCTCACTTTCACCCTCCTCCTCCATGTCTTGGATGTGTGTCTGTCTCACCACGCAGAAAATGGATGCCCAGAGAGCTGTTTCTGCTCGGGGTGTGTTGACGGCGGGCTGGTGGTCCGTTGTAGTGACATGCAGTTGATGGCAGTACCACGTGACCTTCCGAACACTACACAGCATCTATACCTAGACAACAACCTGCTGCTTACCATACCATCTGATGCCTTTATAGGGCTCCCACTACTGTTCAAATTAGATCTTTCCCACAACAGGTTGGCCTACCTGGAGCCTGGAGCCTTTCAAGACCTTGCAGACTCATTGAGCAGCCTGGATCTTTCTTCTAACCAGCTGGAGACCCTGGACCCCAAGGCGTTCGGCGACCTCAGAGCCGAGACTAACCTCTCTCATAACCCCTGGCTGTGTGACTGTCGTCTGCAGCTGGCTATGCCACAGCTGCTCTTGGATCCCTCCTCCCTCACTGAGGTGGTGTGCAACACTTCTGAACCTGAAGAGCTGGAGGCTCAAGGTATGCCCTTCATCCTGGTAGCGACTGATCTTGACTTCTGCGCAGCAATCCAGAGGACCACTGATGTGGCTATGCTGATAACGATGTTTGGCTGGTTTACAATGGTTATATCCTATTTAGTTTACTATGTAAGGCACAACCAAGAAGATGCAATTCGCCACCTCGAGTATCTCAAGTCTCTTCCCAACAGGTAGGGCAGATCTAAGGAGTCACTACCACTTAACACCAGGCTTTAACACATTCAATTATGTATAACATAATTGTTAATAATAATAATTACATACCTACTAGTTATCACAGGTTTTTCTTGTTTTGTTGTTTTTATTGATGCTTCTGTATAAGAGACAAAATAAAAAAACAACCAAGCAGACCCCAGCTAATATCATTACAATATAGAGAGAAAAGAGGTAAATGTCTTTCAATCCGATTTTAACTTTAACTAATAACTATGCTCAATAATCTACAAACTTGGACTTGTCAATTGACTGTATTTTGCTATTTGAGTCTATGTACACTTGCGTTAAAAAAATTTGGGGTCAGTCATATTTTTTTAAAGAAATGAATGGCTTTATTCAGCAATGATTCATTAATTTAATCAAAAGTTACAATACATAATTTTACGATGTTACAAAAGATTTATATTTCAAATAAATGTTGTTGTTTTTAACTTAAAACTAATCAAAGAAATATATTCAGAAAAAAGTCTCACGCTTTTCCCCAAAAAGCAGAACAACTGCTTTCAACATTGATAATACAAAAAAATAATCAGCATATTAGACAGATTTCTGAGGGATCATGTGACACTGAAGACTGGAAAATTCAACTTTGACATCTCATAAATAAACTTGATATATTGAGATATATTGAACTTGATACACTGTATACATACAGTATATTAGATTTGAGCCCATTGTGGGTTTTTGTGAGACTCCAATAACCCTGAGATTATATGCAGTACCTGTATATCATACTGTATCTATCGAAATAGAAATACTGATCTGGGCTTAGGTTGCACAATTATGCAGACAACAGGCAACTATGACTTGTATTTCTCATATAAGAAGTAGCGAGAGTTGGATTCAGATTACACCTAATAACTACATCACATTTGCACTCAAAATGAACTCTCTTACACAGACGGAGGAGCTTGAGCCCTTCAGATATACAGCACTGTCATCATTTATTACTGTTGTTCAGGCCTGGTAGGCATGAAGGACCAGCACCTGCTCCCCATCAGTGGCATTTGCTGCTAATATTAATGTTTGAATATGTTTATCAAGGTCCTCATGCTTTTTAGACCCAGTAGCTGTACTCTGGAGATGTTTAATTCAGGAATGAAAAGTTTCATATGTCTCTGCTTTACTGATCAGCTGTTTTAGTGAATCACACAATTCTATTGTCAATTATTAAAAGATTTAGTGCTTAGGTGCCCAGTGTTATATACACTCACCTAAAGGATTATTAGGAACACCTGTTCAATTTCTCATTAATGCAATTATCTAATCAACCAATCACATGGCAGTTGCTTGAATGCATTTAGGGGTGTGGTCCTGGTCAAGACAATCTCCTGAACTCCAAACTGAATGTCAGAATGGGAAAGAAAGGTGATTTAAGCAATTTTTAGCGGGGCATGGTTGTTGGTGCCAGACGGGCCGGTCTGAGTATTTCACAATCTGCTCAGTTACTGGTATTTTCACGCACAACCATTTCTAGAGTTTACAAAGAATGGTGTGAAAAGGGAAAAACATCCAGTATGCGGCAGTCCTGTGGGCGAAAATGCCTTGTTGATGCTAGAGGTCAGAGGAGAATGGGCCGACTGATTCAAGCTGATAGAAGAGCAACTTTGACTGAAATAGCCACTCGTTACAACCGAGGTATGCAGTAAAGCATTTGTGAAGCCACAACACGCACAACCTTGAGGCGGATGGGCTACAACAGCAGACGACCCCACCGGGTACCACTCATCTCCACTACAAATAGGAAAAAGAGGCTACAATTTGCACGAGCACACCAAAATTGGACAGTTGAAGATTGGAAAAATGTTGCCTGGTCTGATGAGTCTCGATTTCTGTTGAGACATTCAGATGGTAGAGTCAGAATTTGGCGTAAACAGAATGAGAACATGGATCCATCATGCCTTGTTACCACTGTGCAGGCTGGTGGTGGTGGTGGTGTAATGGTGTGGGGGATGTTTTCTTGGCACACTTTAGGCTCCTTAGTGCTAATTGGGCATCGTTTAAATGCCACGGCCTACCTGAGCATTGTTTCTGACCATGTCCATCCCTTTATGACCACCATGTACCCATCCTCTGATGGCTACTTCCAGCAGGACAATGCACCATGTCACAAAGCTCGAATAATTTCAAATTGGTTTCTTGAACATGACAATGAGTTCACTGTACTAAAATGGCCCCCACAGTCACCAGATCTCAACCCAATAGAGCATCTTTGGGATGTGGTGGAACGGGAGCTTCGTGCCCTGGATGTGCATCCCACAAATCTCCATCAACAGCAAGATGCTATCCTATCGATATGGGCCAACATTTCTAAAGAATGCTTTCAGCACCTTGTTGAATCAATGCCACGTAGAATTAAGGCAGTTCTGAAGGCGAAAGGGGGTCAAACACAGTATTAGTATGGTGTTCCTAATAATCCTTTAGGTGAGTGTATGTGATTCATCTGTATTCATTTGTTTTAAAGGGGTCATGAACTGCATTTACTATGACTCCTTTTTCAAGGTTTTATAATGTTTGTTGAGGTCCACTTATAATGTTAGCAAGATTTTTACAGAAAAAAACCTAATTTAGAAGTAGTAGTCTATTTTCTATCCTGTTTTCAACAGTCTTTTGTAACAAAAATGCATTACAAAAATAAAACAACATAAATATGATAAATAAAACTATTTAACAAATATTTTAACATTTTATAATTGTATTTAATATTTTAATATTCACAAGTTTATACTAGATAAAGTTTTTTTTACCTCAAAGGTTTTGTTACATTTGTGCTTGAAAATAACTCTTACTACTCTGGATTACCCTCTGGGTGACGGCAATGTCAACGTGGACATCATCAGAGACCTGCGCGCACCGACGGACTTTGAAGCACTCCGCCCAAGCCATATATTGGCGAGAGCCTCCCATCATCACGGGGGCGCCCGCACGCACGCAACATCATTCACGGCCAGCTGGTGGCCAGCGCGCCCTCCACGAGCCGTGTCCCGTCCAGCGCTCGCAGTCTCGCCGGGGTTAGATCTAGCTTTCGTTATGCCGCTGCCTGCAGCAACTGTCGAGGACAGTATACAGCCGATGTCTCTTTTTCTCAACGCGTGGAAAGCCATTCCGGGCACATCGTGCTGGATTCTGAATATAGTCCAACATGGATATTCTCTTCATTTCAGATGCAGACCACCCCGTTTCAACGGGACCACACCGTCACTAACGTTACCCAAAAACGCCCTGATTCTAAGACAGGAAGTTCACAGCCTGCTCGCGAAAGGAGCGATAGAACACGTCCCTCTGAGCGAGCGGGAAAGTGGTTTTTACAGCCCAGCCGTTATTTTGTTGTGCCGAAGAAAGACGAAATCCTCCGTCCAATTCTCGATCTGAGACCTATAAATCGAGCCCTACACAAGCACCCGTTCAGGATGACAATGTTGAAGCAGGTCCTGGCGCAAATTCGCCCCGGGGACTGGTTTGCATCATTGGACTTAAAGTGGACTTAAGACTTTCACATTTAGATAGCATCACGTCACATGTGGAGACCATTCTTTCTGCCCTGCGGTGTGTCAAACCGGGCAGGTCTCGAGTATCTCAGGAATTCCAGAGGCTTCTTGGGTTGATGGCGTCCACCTCCTTGGTCTGCCATCTGGGTCTCCTGGACATGCGCCCGCTTCAGTTTTGACTCAAGTCTTGAGTCCCGTGGAGATCGTGGACATCAGGCCATTTGCGCATTCCGGTCAATCACAGTTGCATCAAAGCTTTGAAACCGTGGCGCAACCTGGACATGTACAAATGGGGCGTGCCTCTGGGTCTGGTGATGAGTCGCATCGTTGTCACTACGGACCTGTCCACCTTGGGGCCACCAGGCGCATTTATGCTCTAAAATGGGGAGTGTATGAGACATGGTGTTGTGATCAGGTTGTCGACCCGTTTAGCTGCCCCGTTTCAGAAGTTCTAAGTTTTCTAAAAAATAGACTGGATAATGGCAGTCTGCCCTCCACTCTGAAAGTTTATGTAGCTGCTATTGCCTTGTTTTGCTCCCCGGTATCTGGGCAGTCCATCGGTAAGCATGATTTGGTGGTCAGATTTCTCAAAGGAGTGAGGAGATTCTCCACAGCCGCCTTCTGTGCTGCCATGGGACCTGGCTTTGGTTCTAAAAGCCCTCTCTCTACCTCCGTTCGAGCCTCTGGAATCTATCGCAGTAAAAGAGCTTTCTCTTAAAACTGCTCTCCTCCTGGCCCTTGCTTCTGCTAAACGTGTCCACGACCTTTAAAGCGCAGGTTGTTTCTCTATCGGCCTTATCAGCTGAACCGGGGACCACGCGTGACACTGATGCTCTGCCGCTGAGTGCTGTTTGCCTGGTTAGGGCGCTCAAGGTATACATTATAGAACAGCCTCCTTTCGACAGTCAGACCAGCTCTTTGTGTGCTATGGGGGCTGTTCTAAAGGACGTGCTGTTTCTAAACAATGGCTGTCCCACTGGAGAGCTCATTTAGTTTCGCGTTCAGTCGCGATTCTGAGGTAATTGCAGCTCTCTTCGCCTTTTATACTGCCAAGTTGCCCGTCAGTATTTGCATGCGATTTGCATATCGCGCTGCAATTGGCCAGTTTTTCCTAACTGCCTATAAGATTCAAGAATTTGTAAGGAACGGGATTTCCCGCAGCGTTTTACGCAGTGTCTCGTTCCCGCCTCTCTGGGAACCAAGGTTACGATAGTAACCAGAGACGTTTTTGGACTAACAAGGACGTTTTGAGTTCTGAAACTTACAGGATATTATTATATATGCCAAAGGGTCAAGGAAAATGTGATTTCTCAGTTCATGACACCATTAAAATGTTTTTTTAGGAAGTGAAATCTTTTATATTGATAAACTTATCAGAATTCCTAATTATTTTGTAACATCTGAAACCAGCTGTGCTCAGCATAGGTTGCATTATTTTGACCATTTATTGCTTATGACTTTGTGAAAGTGTGGCTATAATGGCTTGTCATCTAAAAAATGTTTCTACAGAGGCAAAAGATGTCCTGGCGATGCAGACTGACTGAATGCACCACAAGAATGTGCACAGTCTCAAGCATTTTATTAATGATTAAAAGTCTATTTTACAATTATACATACATAATACATACTCAATAAAAGAATCAGGCACTGATAAGACTTATACGACTACAATATAATGAAATACAGTAGGTTGCTTACAACAAATGAACCAAAATACACAGATATTTACAAAAAAAAATTAATAGATATAAAAAAAATCAATGTTTGCATAGGCCTTTTTGTGCACTCAAAATATCAACACAATTACAACACCATACAAACAAAACAATATCAAGGCCAGGCATCAAAAATAGATGACTGCAGATCCACACCTATAACTGAAAGTACATATAGTTTTATGATAGTGGCATGGAGTGTCATTTCTTCATAATCAGCTCACAAAATTTGTACACGTTTCCAGCAATCTCTCTAAATGAGGTGATTTTGTTGACTGATAATTCTGAAGCAAAAGGGCTCACTGAGATAAAGCGGTTTAATGCAGTGTAGTTATTAGAAAAATACTGTTTAGAAGAAACTTAAGAGTATTTAATAAGAGTAGTGAGATAATACACAGTTGAATTATCAATTATTATGAGAGTTATATGAAGTGTAATGTCCAGCTTTATGAATTTCTGTTCATATAGGCTTAATATGTCTTGTGGAGTGACATGGTGATGCAGACATACAGGGCAGTCTTTGTGTGTTCATCCTGGCCACCCGTTCAGTACCCCGGTGATCCTATTGCAATGAATGGATGTCTTTTAAAAAGAGAAAATGTTTAGATTGATAAACTGAAGTGAAAATGAAACTTATAATGTTTAAACATCTGAAACCTGCTGTGCTCAGCAAAAATTGTCAAAATGGGCATGTGGTCGATAACAGTTTTAACAATTTATTGCTCATGACTTTATTTAAACATTTTGAAAAATGGCTGTTTTTTTTTTTGTTCTACATAATAGTAGATTAGATATTGAGACTCTAATAACCCTTAGATTATTCACTCTTAATTGAATTCAGGGAAATTCCATGTTCCTCTGGTTTTATATGTCTCTGCTTTACTGATCAGATTCAGACAAAGTGATTCACACAATTGTATAATACATTTATTATGGGAGCCAGTATTATGCATTTGTATTCATACGTGGTTGAACTGCTGTATTAATTTGTATTAAATTAAATGTTAGGAAGTGAAATTATTTGAGCTGATAAACTGAAAAACTCCTGATCATGTTTTTTTTTTAACCTGCTGTGCTTAGTGTACAGTACATTTCAGTGGTATGTGGTAGATCATAAGACAATTCACTGTATTGTTCAGGACTTTCCACAAAACTGTGATGCTGTGTCATCTGTCAACAAACATAAAAACTGAAAAATAAAAATCATGTAAATGACTTTATGGACTTTGTCCATGTAATGGAGGCCAGCTAGTAAAGAGCTGTATATGTAAACCTGACTCACTGATTTTGATTAGTTGTGACATATCTAAAAACATGCTGGAATATGTATTTTTTATACTGTAAAATATCTATACATAAAGGTTTTCTGGCCTATAGTGTTCCCCACTTCCTCAAATCTCTTTATTATCCTAAAAGTAAGAAAAGTGACAGATTTTTAATAGAATACAAAAAGTGTTTTAGCGCTATACCTCTTAAAATGCATAATCATTTACTTTTACTATTGAATTTGTTAATGTGTTAGTTATTAGAAAGTCAGTATTAAAAAGTCTGTTTTAACAATCAAACAATTATTATCTAGACAAGGTCAAGTTAGACATTTAATTATCAACAATAAAACGGCAAGTTAAATATTCAAAAATATGCAATAATGAATTTCCGATGTTAACAAGATAAGTTTCAGCACTCCCACAAGCCTATAATGAAATATGAGGTAAAGATGGATGAATGGAGAGATGGACTTGCCAATGTTGCGCCATTTTTTCCTTGCCATTAATGATGAGTGCTGTCAGCGTACCTCTTCTGTACGATAAAGGGATGTAAGAACTTTAAAAACTGCCCAGTTTAAGGGTGAATGAAGGGTGAATGGGGGGGGAATATGACTCACCAACTTGAGTCATATTCCTCAGAATCACATGCAAATGTATGATCAAGGTTGAATCGCTATTGAATTTTGTTTCAATTTTGCAAATTGAATGGATGATTATATTGTGTCCTCGTTGTGGAAATTTAAAAGTAGGTTATTTTGTTAACCTTTTTACAATATTTAGCATTAGATTATTTAACCATTGAAACAACAACTGACATTGCAACCACATTTCAATGTTGATGGTCAGTCATGTGCGAGCTGGGTTGAGAAATAAGTTGGTTAATGACGATTTAACAGCAAGGGGGTGGAGGAGAAGATTATAGGATATAAATGGAGCCCATTAAGATCTGTTTTCATCAGTCAAAAGCTGTCTTCTACAACAGGCAAAACAGGTCCAGCATTTACAGGTAATGTATTGATCTGAATTGAATCAACATTGACTTGAGCTAAATAATAACACTATTGCCTTGCGCTTTATAGCTGAATTAAATGTTTGTAGTTGATTAACTTTTCAATATTGACATTGTTATAGAAATGAACTGAACTAAACTGAGCTGAAAAATTACACTAATGTCTTCTGTATAAGTAATTTCATAATTGATTAACATTAACACTGTTACTTTGCTGTTTATTCATCTGAAGCTGAGGCACTATGTACTGTAAATAAGTGTGACTACTGAACATTTTTATTATAACAAAAATTTAACATTTAGTATTTTCCTACCTTGAGTTATACTTTGAAACAACTATATTATCAATATGTAAATTGTAAAGAAAAATATATGTAAAAAAGTAAATATTAATACTTCTGTAAGTGCTTGTAACATAAATAAAACATTTTGTTTTATAACAAAGAAATGTTTGCATGTCAGATTTTATTAATTCACTTATAAGTACAGAATTTATATAGTTTTTTTAATTGGTGTATAAAGCAATAAATAATTAAAGTTCTTTTTCTTTTTTGCAGAAAGTTAACCTACTTCCTCAGTGGCAGAAACTTCTGAAGAAACTAAAATGGCAAATGTCAGTCCAATAACAAAGCTCGGTGTCTCAACCAATAAGGATGATGAGGAAATACTTGGAGCTCGCGGTTATCAGCTTATCAATGTTGACCTCAATGAAGGTGCTGGTAAAAACCGGGTCTTTCTTTGGTACAAGAAAGAGTGTGGCATGAGACCTGTGACCAGGATCCAGTTTTCATTCTTAAGTGAAATGAAAACTGGTCTGGTTAATGCTGGGTATGAGCTGGTCAACAAGGATCTGAATGCAGGAGTTGGTGGAGATCACATCTTTATGTGGTACTTCTATGGCAACACTGAATTTGACATTCCTATTGTGAACCTTGAGGTAAGCAAAGACGCCAAAGAAGAACCTGCTCTTCTGCGAGATGGCTGGGAGAGGCTGGGCTGTGATCTGAACCGTGGTGCGGGAGGAAACTACATCTACCTGTGGGTGAAGAGAGAGAAGCCAAGCTACATCTGTGAGATTGCAGCAACTGCAGACTTCACTTCTGACAAGCAAAAGTTTGATCTTGGCTACACTCGTGTGGATGAAGACACCAATCGTGGTGCTGGTGGAAACCACGTCTACCTCTGGTATCGGCGCACAACTGATAAGAACAAAGCTCTTACTGCTCTTAATGTATCCATCGACTTCCAGGAGAATGGAAGGCTTCAGAATGAAGGCTTCAAAAAGGTCAGTGTTAATCTCAATACCGGAACCACTGGAAACGATGTCTACGCATGGTACCTGAACGAAGGATGTGAATCACAGGTCAAAGCCATGGTTCTGCTGATCAACCCTGATACCTGGACCGTATATCAGAAAGCTGGTATCAACTTTGTTGAGAATAATCTCAATGAAGGCAACAAAGGCCGGAAAATGTACATAGCATACCAATAGCGTTATATGCATGATTTAAAAGCATATTGTCACTGAGGGTTTTGTAATAGGCCCACACTTAATCACACACATTTCAATTGGCTTTTGTGGTTTTGTTAAAATGCATTATGAAATAAAGGCTTTTTAACCAAAACAAATGTTTGGTAAAGTTTTTACATTTGTGTGCCTGTCTTTGAAACATACAATGTCTAGCAATATGCACTGTTCACTCATGATATACTCATATTTCAGGGTCATAATGCTCAAGGACAAAAAAGGGTGAATCTCGTCTGGCTTTTGTTGTTTACTATAAGACTATACGTGCTTAGATACTATAATATTCCACATTTATAATTGATGGTTAGGTGTCCAAATGTAAAAGGTAAAAAAACGTCATTTTTACTGATGTTATGCCCACTAGGCACATGATCCCACCTTGCTCCACTTTAAGTGTACTGTGAGCCACTTTGGATATAAAAATATCTACTAAATTACAAATATTACTCATACAACTCATCATTTCTCAGGTCATTGCTGTTATGTCCACTAAGTGGAGTAATCACTTTACTTTTGAGTCTCTAGGATAAGAACAAAACATGCAGGTCAGTCCTGGCAATCCAAAAAGAGTCACAAAGTTACATAGAGCTGCACAAAAAGGTATGACATGCTATTATAAATATTTTTTTTTTGCCATTATTCATCTTCGTCGCCCACACACACACACGTCTGGTTCATTATCTTTGTGGGGACTTTCCATAGACGTAATGGTTTTTATAGTGTACAAACAGTATATTCTTTCCCCTTATACTAACCCTAAACCTAAACCTAAGTCTAAATCACACAAAACTTTCTGCATTTTTACATAAAAAAAAAAAAAACTGATTCTGTATAATTATAAGCTTGTTTCCTCATGGGGACCTCAATGAGTCCCCATGAGTCTGTGTGCATTCAGGTTGAAGTCCGCACCGGACTTGTACACACACTTGTACACAGAAACATGTACACACAGACACACGTTGGGTTTTCATGTTTTGTGGGGACATTCCATAGACATAATTATTTTTATACTGTACAAACTGTATATTCTACCCCCTTCCCCTACCTATCACAAAACAACTTTCTGCATTTTTATATTCTTCAAAAACAAGGACAAGGATTTTGGATTTTGCCATCTTTGTGGGGACAATTTGTCTCCATAATGTAGGGTATACCTGAAGCACACACGTGTATATAGATGAATAAAACGTAATTCAGTCCTGGTCAGCCATATTCTGCTGCTGGCATTTTCTATTTTAATCACAACATGCTCCCTTTTTCTTGTCCCCAAGAGAAATATACACCTTTTGTTGAAGTCTCTGTACCCTTATGTAACAGGCTCATGGCCTGGTTTTAAAAGCATCTTCTGTGCTGCTGCTGCTGGGAGTTGTTCAAAGTGGAATTTCCTGCCATTTTGCAATGTTCTCTTAGTATGTCTGAGATCAGATTGGCAGCTGTCCCACTGTGCTCGGGACAGATAAGAAGTCTTCAGACAGCAATCAGCTGCAGGTTAGAGTACAAAACAATGCCGAAATCACCACAGTGATGTGAAGCAGTGATATTGTCTATAATGCATTTATGTGGGGCTGCTGGGGCAAATAAGGGCATGTACTGTATGTAGTTTTTTTTTCATAGAATCTTGTCAAGTTTGTGCTCATGTGACAACCACTCATCCAGAAAAACAGGATGGTATAGTTCACATACTGGCGTCGTGTCTGATTAATACAGAAATTCTAAGCAATGATCAGATACAATGGCACAAAAGATAACAGTTTACTTTGATAATGCTCTTGCATTATCAACAAATAACTAAATTAAATGAAATGTCTCGTCAGATACTTTCCAACAGAAAACATTTGTTTCATAAACCATGGAGTGAAAAACACTTGCTTTCAGTTTGCGGTTGTCAGGTGTGGGCCCTGAATAATGCCTTTTTTTTATCCAAGTATGTGTACCTGCAGACTATGAGGGATGCCACAGTGATCAGGTTATGCAGATATCTCTGGGTTGTTTGCCACTTGTAGGATAAAATCTCACACTTGTTTTTACACCTGGAACTGTAAGACATCAGATTAACACACATAGACACAGAGCAATACCAGTTATGTACTGCATTTGACAGCGTGTTTATGATGAGAAGGACTGAAAGTAAAAAAGGGAAAATTCATCAGCAGTACTCTGAAGCAGGGGCCTCAATTTAGTAAACCCATAACAGGAGTATACACTTGCTGACAAAGCAGAGGAGGCGTGTGTGTGTGTGGATATATGCTTGGAAATCCTCCAGTGTTGCATTTTTCCAGCATTTGTCAGCACAGGGCAAGTGTGGGTTTCTCTGGTAAAGTCATCATGGTGAGACCACAGGACCTAGGTAATGCATGTGTGTGCAAGTACATGTCGGCATAAAAACTGAAAGTACAACAGAATAAAACATGCTTTCATTTACAATATATATTTTGTTTTGTTTAAGCTACCAAGTAAGTACACTTTTCTCCATTATATCAAAATCACAGTATCAACTTTCTATATTATTTTTCCCGTTACAAATTAGATCATCAGAATGGCAGTTTAAAGTGATAGTTCATACAAAAATGAAAATTGTGTCATCAATTACTCACCCACATGTTGTTCAAAGCCCGTAAGACTTTTGTTCATCTTTGAAACACAATTGATAGGCTTTTAATCACATATAAGCATCGATCAACGAACATAAGCAGAAGCTAAACCGTACATGCTTGATGCACTAGAACAAACCTCATTGGTTATTGCATGTCAAAAAGCAAGCCTGCTTGAGCTTCCATTTACCATATCTGATGTGTGCATTGATGAATGTTTATATGTGAATAAAATACAATTATAAAACGCTCAATTCATATGGATTCGTTTATGAACTAACCTTTTAAGTGTAAAGTTAAGTTGAATAAATAACATAGAATATACTTATTTGGTTCATCTCCCTTTTACTTTAATGACAGCAGCACTTTTGTACAACCTGATGTGTATTTCTTCTTAATATTTTTTCCTGTTTTTTTGTTTTGTTTTGGTCTGTGTGTATCCCCTGTGTGTAACTAAACAAATGTATAAAAATATATTGAATGTTTGTAGAAGAGAGGTGGTGCTTAATGATCTAGCCTGATAATACAAAGGTCACAGGTTCATTCCTTGATAAGGACATCCATGAACAGTGAATTATGCCTCGTTTTATCTCTGTACCCTTGGGCAAAGCAATTAAAAATGTTATAAAATCCATCTGCTCAATGCCAGGTAGGTTTTAAGCCCTTCTGACAGTTTTACCATGCAACAGTAATGGAAAACACCAAGAATTTGAGTATAGAATCATATCATTTTTCCTCCTCCATTTCACCTCAGTGATTAGAGTAAAAAAAAACTGTCCCACAGAAATTCTAGACAATGCTCTCTTTTGTGGTTTGGCCAGGCTAGCCCTAAACAATCAACTCAAGTTTTGTTATTTGTTCCTTACTTGTGTTTACACAATCTGACCAGGAATTTATGACCCACTGTACAAGGTCAAAGGTTTTCTCATTGGTTAACCACTTGACCTGGCGGTCACCATCACATTGACATACTTCATACTTTGTGTATGTTTGTGAGTGTTTGTGCGTTCTTTCAGTGAGTTTGGTCTGTGGGAAGGAGTGTCCACGTCATCCATTACCATTAAAGTCATGACCTTGTACCCCTGAGACGTTTCGGAATTCAGCACATCCACTGTGCGCATGTGGTTGTGTGTGGAAAGAGCTTGAGAAGTGTGCTGTGGGAACTGTCCTCCGGTACAAGCAGCCAAAAAGTACTCCTTATTTTTCCTTCCTTGCCTCAGCACAAGAAACATCCACTTCCTGCCTCTCTCCTAGCGCAAACTGCTGTAGTTACTGATGTATGTTTGTGAGTCTGTGTCTCTAGGACAATAAGCTTCCACTGTTTATGCGTCACCATTCATGAAGATACCAGATAAAACATTAATATTATTGAATCAGTCAAGAATTGCAATTAAAAACGACTTCGAAAGATGTAAAACAGAAATGTTGATGATGATCCTCTAATAATCACTCTCTTACCATGGCAATATAGCATACTATACATTTTAGAGAATAAAAACGATTGCTCTGTCCTTGTTAATTAAGTTTTTATGTTTTCTAATGGCAATTTTAATTCATAATGGATATTCTTGCCCCGCAGTAACGCCATGCGAGATACCACTTTGCAAGTGAAATACTACTTGTAGTTTTACACACTTTTTAGTTAGTACTCTTACAAGTATACTAGTAGTACACTGATATTAGCATACTTAAAGGCCCAGTTTCACAGACATGGCTTAGATTAAGCCAGGATTAGGCCTTAGTTTAATTAGGGCATTTAAGTGGCTTTTTATAAACGTGCCTTAGAAAAAAAACCATTACTGGTATGCATCTTGAATCAAAACAATGGCACTGACATATTTTAAAACAAGTCAGTGCAAGTTGCTTTCAGTTAAAACAGCTCAAACACTGTAAAAAATATATGATCAATAAGTTATGACAACATATGCTTTTACATTGCTTTAACTCATCAAAATAAGTTAAGCAATTTTCAACTTTTTTCATAAATTATAAAAGATTCAACTAATTTTTTTTTTTTTTAAGTCAGTTTAATGTAATTTAAGTTGAAATGACTTAACCATCCAAGTTGATAGTATTTAAAAATTTAAGGCAGTATTTAAAAAAAATTTTTTTTACAGTGAACATGCATTTTAGTCTGGGACTAGGCTTAAGCCTTGTCTGTGAAACCGGGGGTATGTATTAAAAATATACTTGAACTTATATAAATGTAGAGGTTTTATACTTAATAAAATGAACTTGAAGAACTTATTTTTGTAAGCTATCTGAATCCTAAACAGGGAGCTCAGAGAGAACTAGAACTTTAACAGATTTAAAGGGGAGACGCTAAAGCCAGAGCAAAAGAAAGAGAAACAAGACAACTTTACGCTAAGAATAAAAGCTGAGTCAGTCCTAGACACCTTGATGATGATACATGAGCGACGACACGTGACCCTTCAGGATTGGCAAAAGACTTCATGCTATTCTTGGTATCTCTGATTTCTCTCAGTGGAGGTACGAGTATGTCAACTTTTCTTTCTTGTATTTGCTTTATTATTTCTTCACCCAAATGAACAACCACCATAAATACATAAAGTGGAATCCACAAATCTGAAAAGACTACTGAATTTTTTTTGGTTGCATTATTCTAATTTAATAACCTTTACATTACAAATCATATTATCATAAAATGAAAGCTCAATTAGTAGGCTTCCACAAACAGATCTGTGATTTTTTTCCCATAGCTGTTTGAGGTGAAGTACACACCGGTTATATGTGTCACTCACCTAACCAGATGGTCTCACTTTGGTCACACTTACTTTAAATCTGCTGAAATGCTTCAGCTGTTAGCTCACTGAACCATATTAGCTTTCTTTCTCTCACATCTCATTTTTGTTCTTTTGTCTCATATTTTCTCATATTTATTTTTTATAAGAAAGCAATTCTTTTTGACTGGGTGTCAAAATTGAAAGTACTAAATGGAACTACTTGCGCTATCTTAAATATTTCAACAATTTGTCATAAAAATTCCTTAGACAACATGACAATTTTTCTCACGCCAGTTCTTGGAAACCTAGCCTATGTGTGTCTATGTTATGTTTCTCAAGTTTTTTAATGCAACAACAGATATGGCAGGTATAACTACTGCTTTCTCAACGTCTTTCGTTTCCATAGCAGACCTGCTTTACAGAGGAACAGTCATGAAATACTTCATTCCAACTACTACATTCCTGATGTATATTGTGGTCCTGTTGTCTAAGGGTTTCTAGACAGCTATTTTTAAAATACATTCATTGTTGTGTAATGCCAATTGGCTACATTCTGCAACGTATTGTACCACAAAGGTTTTATACTTTCAGTGCAATGAAGTGAACTGATTTTTATCCTCTTAAATTTTCATTCTCTACTATACAAACTATATTTTTTTATATATAAACTATATACACTCACCTAAAGGATTATTAGGAACACCATACTAATACTGTGTTTGACCCCCTTTCGCCTTCAGAACTGCCTTAATTCTACGTGGCATTGATTCAACAAGGTGCTGAAAGCATTCTTTAGAAATGTTGGCCCATATTGATAGGATAGCATCTTGCAGTTGATGGAGATTTGTGGGATGCACATCCAGGGCACGAAGCTCCTGTTCCACCACATCCCAAAGATGCTCTATTGGGTTGAGATCTAGTGACTGTGGGGGCCATTTTAGTACAGTGAACTCATTGTCATGTTCAAGAAACCAATTTGAAATGATTCGAGCTTTGTGACATGGTGCATTATCCTGCTGGAAGTAGCCATCAGAGGATGGGTACATGGTGGTCATAAAGGGATGGACATGGTCAGAAACAATGCTCAGGTAGGCCGTGGCATTTAAACGATGCCCAGTTGGCACTAAGGGGCCTAAAGTGTGCCAAGAAAACATCCCCCACACCATTACACCACCACCACCAGCCTGCACAGTGGTAACAAGGCATGATGGATCCATGTTTTCATTCTGTTTACGCCAAATTCTGACTCTACCATCTGAATGTCTCAACAGAAATCGAGACTCATCAGACCAGGCAACATTTTTCCAGTCTTCAACTGTCCAATTTTGGTGTGCTCGTGCAAATTGTAGCCTCTTTTTCCTATTTGTAGTGGAGATGAGTGGTACCCGGTGGGGTCTTCTGCTGTTGTAGCCCACCCGCCTCAAGGTTGTGCGCGTTGTGGCTTCACAAATGCTTTGCTGCATACCTCGGTTGTAACCAGAGTTGGTTATTTCAGTCAAAGTTGCTCTTCTATCAGCTTGAATCAGTCGGCCCATTCTCCTCTGACCTCTAGCATCAACAAGGCATTTTCGCCCACAGGACTGCCGCATACTGGATGTTTTTCCATTTTCACACCATTCTTTGTAAACTCTAGAAATGGTTGTGCGTGAAAATCCCAGTAACTGAGCAGTTGTGAAATACTCAGACCGGCCCGTCTGGCACCAACAACCATGCCACGCTCAAAATTGCTTAAATCACCTTTCTTTCCCATTCTGACATTCAGTTTGGAGTTCAGGAGATTGTCTTGACCAGGACCACACCCCTAAATGCATTGAAGCAACTGCCATGTGATTGGTTGATTAGATAATTGCATTAATGAGAAATTGAACAGGTGTTCCTAATAATCCTTTAGGTGAGTGTATATATATATATGCTTTTGTATATAGTATGTTGTGCTAAACCTTGACCTCTTGGTTACATCTACATTTAACAATCTTCTGTATCATATCTGAATCAAATTCCTTTTTAATGTGCTTACATAAATATTTACCTTCTAGATCATTGTGTTTTAATGTGGCAATGTGATGTTGTGCATGTCAGAGAAACCCCAGACAAAAGATCAAATTACTAATAGACAATAGCATAACTTCAGGCTGCCTTGTCCCAGTTGCAAAGACTTCAATCTTTCTGTTTTCCATTGTGTGCTAAGATAATTATGAGAAATCCCAGTGCTACATATACTCAAATGTCTACATTGAGACATTCATGCTCCCCTTAAGTCATGAAATCAGCTAAGAATTGTGGTTGTTGTATGAATAGGGTAGAGGAGATTGAAAGAACTTGAGTCTAATTTCAGATAAGATGGGAGATTATGAGAATGACTGTTATTATATATTTTCCAGATCCATCAAGTCGTAAATGCAAATGTGCTCTGCAGGGTGAGTGATTTTCCATTCCTCTCTTTCCTTTAAGTGATTCATTCCTGCTGAGGAGCAGATCGGTGAAAGAGACTCAACACAGTCCCTACCCTGTTTCAGGTTTTACTTACTTTGCTATTTCGTCTTTGTTTCTACTGGCATTAATGCAGTATGGATGATAGCAGCTATGTGATTGAGTATTTGGTTTCTCTAAATATTGGTGTTGCCTCCAAAGCTGAGTTTGCGGCTTTTTCTTATGCGTCAACATTCATTGAGGGCGTTGACTAGTATTTCTAGCCCCCTGGTGACTAACACAGATGCTAGCACAACTTTCACACAAAGACAAAATCTTTCAACCTTGCCTTGGAATATTAAGATTTAACTTCTTTAGCATTGCGTCCAATGTCTGAAAAACAAAACAATCCTGTATCAGTCTCAGAAAAAATGTTACAAAAGCTGTCACTGGGACAGTAGCCTTTAAAAAGGTTCTAATGTAGCATTTTGGTACTAATATGTAATTTTTGGTAGCATTGTGTACTCTTTAGGTACAAAGGTGTACCTTTTGAAAGGGTACCACTTTAGTGACAGCTTTTGTAACTTTTTGAGTGTACAATATATTTTCTGAAGTAAATGTGAGTGGTGCTTCACTGCAAACCACATCACTATATGTTTGGGTGGTTGTTAGGGTGTTGCTATGGTGGCCAAACCCTCAATAAGCCTCATGAAAGTATCGTTCATGTCCGTAGAAAAATAGTTGGATAAGAAGATATGATGGCATGTGCTTGCGTTAGGGAGGACTGAGATCACAAAATGTAAGAGAACCAATAAAAAAAGCATTAAAATCATCACCATGTTTTAATGCACCATGATTCAAATGTACATACGGAGAAGGGCTGGCTAGCGATAATGTTCTGTTAAGTTACTTATCATGTCTGTGAGATGAGTCCCAGATTTATAGATGTATTGTTTTACCCTTTTGAGCTGTTTCTGACATGCTTTAGTTTCTATTTCAGTCCTTTTCTGTTAGAAAATACCTCCCAAGAGCCCAGTGGTGAAATACATTTTATTAAAAAATAAAAATGGAAGAACAAAGAGAACACCAAATAGGGAACTAATTAAGGGGATAAATGATGACATTGGACTTTTTTCAGAACGGATTTACGTGCCTTCTGAGCATCACATCCCATATGTTCGCTGATAGCAGTTTATAGCATCTTTTTACTGAAGTGGGACGTGCTGTGTCGCATGGCCCCTGAGCACAAGAGAAATTCCTGACTAAAGAGTTTAGAGGATATGACCTCTTCTCCATCACTGACAATAATTGCATAATAACATCTGCTTTCTCTGTGCCATGTTTAGATGTGTTCCCACAACAATAAGGAGCATGCCATGACTTATTTAAGTCAGGCTAGATGCAAGTGAGCAATCGGGAATGTCCCAGCAAGGTGATTTCCCTCTTTGGTAGCCATTCCTTGCATGCCAGGCCCAAGTAATGGACAACACCTTTGGACTTCCTATAAAGGTGGCACTTTCTTCAAGAGGAAACAGCTCTTTATGAGTAAAATAGTATTGCTGATGTCATGCTGCCTTAAAACGGGTGTGTTGTTACTCTAAACAGCCTCCAGCAATTGTGAGATTACAACTCAGGTTTCACGGAAAAAAGCAATGGCCTGAGCAATGAGATTACATACAGACGTTATTGCGTGTGTTAGACAGAAACACCTCTCCTGTGAACGTCTTAACACCTTAGTAGAAATGATCATTTTTCAGATAAGAGAAGGTAGAATTTCTATGCTTCAAATGAATACCCAAAAATAGACTCTGACCCAAAATATCCATGGCCTGAATTCATACTGAATCGCTGACCTGAATTTGCTTAATTGAGGGATGCTTGATTGTTTAAAAAGATGAACTTTTAGTTTGCAGGCATGAAAATGCCCTGTCAGTACAGATGCATGTCTATACACAGTGTCTCTTGCTGTGAAACGTTTCATGTCGTGTGGTTTTCCTGTCATGCAAATCACCCAGCCATGCAGAGTGACATCTGAGGGGACAGATGTTCTGGCTATTTAGACAATAGCATATGAGAAAGATTGTTGTTGTACATCTGTGAAAAATCAATACGGAAATTCCTTTATATTAACCCAGTACATTGGGCCCTATATCTTTACGAACAATAAACCCGTCTGCGGCGTGATGCCTCCGATCTTTCGAATAATTCGATCTAATATTACTTCTGACCTATAAGGCTGCCAAAATAATAAACATACACTGTTTGTTAATTGGCCAGAGGAGAACTGGCACCCCGACTGAGCCTGGTTTCTCCCAAGGTTTATTTTTCTCCATTAGGCCACCTGATGGAGTTTTGTTTCCTTGCCACTGTCGCCTTTGGCTTGCTCAGTTGGGGACACTAAATTTTCAAATAAATATCCAAATAAATGTAATTACTAAACTAAATTAACTATATCAACTACATTACTTAAATATACGTATATGATAATTGAAATGAGCTAGATGACATCACCGTTTTCTCCAGAGCGGCTGTACAGCCGAATCAAATTCTGTCGCATTATTTTCCTGTTTAACACTGTGAAGCTGCTTTGAAACAATCTGCATTGTAAAAAGCGCTATATAAATAAAGTTGACTGGACTTGACTTGACTTGACGAACATGTGTATGGCTAAAAGTATGATGCTACATGTTTCTCTTCCTATTTTTTCCCTGTCTTATTCTCTCTCTTCAGGTTTGCAAAATATTTATTTGATCTATCAGCTCTCTGAGACAAGGGCCAACGTCTCTTTCTTTCTCATAGTCATTCAGAGAGAAAAAAGGCCAATATGAATGAGTCGTTTGTGTGGTTTGACAGTTAGCTCTCAGCAAAATTCATATCTTGGTTTTTTTCACACACACACACACTTAAAAAAATACTGCAGCCACAGTGTGAGCATATCAGCATGCCGTGAATGACTGGAAATCATTACACCATATGCTAATGAAGCCCATACATCACTAACATCAACATTAAAAATTATTATTGAGATAAAAAGTGTCTTAGCTTAAGGTCTTTGGGCCTCTCTTATCGTTGTTTGGCTGAGATATGTTTATAATTAAGCTTCTGAAATTTTAAATGGGAGGAGAATTAATTTAGCATACTTTTGGCTTATGTATAAATTAATGAATATATTTCAGTGTTTTTTTTAAGGACATTATATTTGCTTTTTTTTAAGATAAGTAGAAAAGGTCATTTTTCTACTGTGTTGGTTCATCACTAACCCCCGGTTTCACAGACAAGGCTTAAGTGCCAGACTAAAATGTATGTTTGAGCTGTTTTAACTGAAAGCAACTAGCACTGACGTATCTTCAGATATGTCAGTGCCATTGTTTTGACTCAAAATGCAGCAGAAATGTTTTTTTCTAAGGCATGTTTATAAAAGCTACTTAAATGTTCTCATTTAAAGGGTTAGTTCACCCAAAAATGAAAATTCTGTCATCGATTACTCACCCTCGTCGTTCAAAACCTGTAAGACCTTCATTCATCTTCAGAACACAAATTAAGATATTTTTTGATAAAATCCGAGAGCTTTCTGACCCTCCATTGGCGTTAGAGACTCACACAGAAGAGAAGAAATTGTTGAATAAAGTCGTCATTTTTGTTTTTTTGTGCTCAAAAAGTATTCTCGTCACTTTATAAAATTAAGGTTGAACCACTGGATTCACATGGACTATTTTAACGATGTCTTTCCTACCTTTCTGGACTTTGAAAGTGGTAATAACGTAGCTGTCAATGAAGGGTCAGAAAGCTCAAAAAATATCTTAATTTGTGTTTTGAAGATGAACGAAGGTCTTACGGGTTTGGAACGACATGAGGGTGAGTAATAATTAAATTTTTGGGTGAACTAACCCTTTTAACTAAGGCCTGTCTGTGAAACCAGGCCTTGATGTCACATTTGTTCATCACAATGTAAAATGTGCATACTTTAGTCTCTTTTTGTTTCTCGTGTGTTTATGAGCATGAAAACTGTGAGAGAGATGGAGAGAAATAAAAAAGATGGGGAAAAAATATATATATAATCTGAGTCTTTAAAAAGCTACCAAAAAGGCCCGATGTCTGTGAGGCAAAAACACAAGCTCAGAGTCCCATTCAGAGTGTTTTACGACTCTATTTAAACACAGACAACAGTTATATTCTTGAAGTGTATTTCTCATTGGGGAAACCCCTGATGATTTTTTTCGTATGTGGACCAGTTTATGTGGAGCCGTTACCTTTGAACCCTGCCGTCTGGTTAGATGCCTTTACAAATGAGGTTTTAAACTGGAGGAACATTATACTTGAAGGTTTTCCCTCTCTCGGTTTCAGACGAGACTCTTAGGAGAAGGCGCAGAGCATGGGAGCACTGTTTAGCTCCCTGTCAGAGTCTGCACAGGAAATTCCTGACAGAGATGCGGAAATCCGTCCGCTGTGTGGGGAGTTGTGTTATGCACACAGCACACACACACTTACACACACTCAAATACAAATACTTCTGTGTGAGGTGGGACACAGATCCAGTAGGATTTTTAAGGATTTTGCTATTGTGTGTGTATTGTGTACTGAACGTAGAGGAAAGTTATTCAGCAAAACAAAGGTTCTTTATCATTCTGAAAAACTGTTGAATGCCAGTGACTGCCTATCTTTCAATTTGTTATGTGAACAGTTTTTCAGACTTTCCATATGTGCCCATGCCTCACAAAATGTAATTTAATCAAATTTTTTACAGCTTAAATCATTCAGAAATCTAAACTCTGGAAGTACTGCTGGGTCCAAACCACAAAACCCTGTCCGGAAAATGTGGAGTTCACTGGCAGCCAGAAATCATGTGGTCCTTTTAAATCTTTTTCGCCTGAGCTTTAAAAGTCTAACATCACTTTTAATATTGTGGGAACAACTGTTTTTTTTAGCTAAATCATTGCTGAAAAGCTGTTTAAGGTTTGATGTTGGTAAGAATTTGTAATTCTTTTGAAAGAATTTTCTTATGCTCAGCAAGGCTGCAGTTATTTGGAAAAACAAACAAACAATTAGAACAGTAATGTTGTGGAATATTATTAATTTAATTTGAATAGATTTTATTCCTGTGATGGTAAAGCTGAATTTTCAGCATCATTACTCCAGTCTTCAGTGTCACATGATCCTTCAGAAATCATTCTAATATGATGATTTGCTGCTCAATAAACATTTATTATTATTATTATCAATGTTTAAAACAGTTGTGCTGCTTCATGTTTTTTTTGTGGAAATTGTGATGCATTTTTTTCAGGATTCCTTGATGAATAGAAAGTTCAAAGCTCAACATTTATTTGAAATGTGTCCATGATGAATAAAAGAAAGAAAAACTTTAATGACCCCAAACTTTTGAACGCTATAGTGTATACAGAAACTGTTACTGGTTACAAAAAAAAAAAGTTATTAATGAAAGATGAGCTTGAGCCAGGTGGAATCTAAAATATTTTCTGAAAACACTTCAACCATTCAGTCATAGAAGCCATCCGCCTCATAGTAAATAAAGGTAAAGGTAATTATAAAAAATATATAAGATGAATATAATATAAAATTTTGCAATACAATAAGGATAAATATGATTTAAAGTTTCAGTTATAAGAAATAGTCACAATATTGAGAAATAAAGTCACAACTTTGAGAAATAAAGACGCAGTTTTAATACATAAAGTCGCAATTGTGAGAAATGAAGGCACAAATAGCATTTTATTTTTTGTTTCTGAGGTGTAAATGGGCTTCCACAGTCAACGCCATGTATAGTAAAGCATTACAAATATGATTACTCTACATACTGTACATATTTTGGCTTTATATGGAAGAACTGATGTGAATATGAATGACACACTGGAATCTTAATGCATGTACACGTGTTTCAAAACACTGTTCCTCTATTGTATGAATCTTCTGTGTCTGTTTTAATTCAATTCTTAACTTCATCTAATACAATGTTGTTTGTGCAACAATAAACACACAAGAGTTTTTTGTTTGACCTAGTGTGACATTTATATGTTCCGTGTGTCTAGAGTGTTTTGAATAATATAGTTCCATCTCAGCTGCATGTAAGCATGCATGTGCGTGCGCTCATCTCTGTAAATGTTGCACACAACAGCAGGATGTGGACAAATCTGTCTCATGCTGCTACCTGGCAAACTGTTTCATCTTTTTTGCTTAACACGATTGCTTGCGTTTGAGTTCTCTGTATTTTTTTATGTTTCCTCCCACACAGCGGTGAGCTTCTGGCTGATTGTTCTCAGATGAACCTATGAAACAGGAAGTTGAGCTTTCTGTTTTCACCAACACTTAGAATTGTAAGAGATAACTAGGATTTTATGATTCTGAACTATGATGTCATTTGCCTTACACCTCCAAACTCAATTAAAAAAGTCCCATTTAAGACCATTCATGTTAAAACGGAAATGTTGCTTATATGTGCAATATGAGATTTTAAGTCCAATTTAAACTGTACAGAGTACACAGAATTGCAATGACAGGTTTGGCCTTCCATCAAGATTTATTTAAAAGGTTTATCGTCAACCTTGTGAAACAGTTCCAGTGAAAGCTTGTGTGTGTATGTATAACGGGGGTGTAGGTTGGCTTTAAACAGTACTCTTTTGTGGTCTTTTAGTGCAGGGACACTGGATACTGCAAAAGTAGCCTACAAGAAGCTGTAGTAGAAGTGATAATAATAAAATAATAAACAAAAAATTCCTCACTATGGAAAATGGAATTGTATGAACAATATATATATATATATATATATATATATATATATATATATATATATATATAGTCATGCTCAAAAGTTTACATACCCCTTGCAGAATCTGTAAAATGCTAATAATTCTAACAAAATGAGAAGGATGCATGTTATTTTTTATTTAGTACTGTCCTGAATAAAATATTTTACATAAAGATCTTTACATATAGTCCAAAAACAGCATGAATTCATAAAAATGACCCTGTTCAAAAGTTTATGCACCCTTGATTCTTAATGTGTTTTTTTTTATTTCTGGAAAACTGAAGAATTTTTGGGACCTGGAGGATTTTTCTGAAGAACATTGGACAATTTAACTGCTCAGGACAAACAAGGGATTCAAGAACAACCATCAGAAAAAAACGAATTAATGTTAAAGTATATAACTTTTGGCCCATTTTGCAGAAGAACATTGTTTAGTTTGTGCTTCGACTGCGTGACTGTGTGGATAAATATGGTTATGCTACTGCTCATAAAACATTCACTACTAGGCTTAAGCGATAACCAGTTTAGATGGAAAGGATCTCAAGCTGAGCTGAAGATGTTACTGTAGCTATAAACATTAATAGACACGCGCCACAACAACCATAATGAAATGACACTTCACAGTAGATCATGCTTTATAATGAACTCTGTTATGAGCTACATATGGCAATTTATCTGTTCAATAAAATACCTCCCTCACCTGTTGAGTAGTATAAAAAGCCATCTCCGAGCATTTCCATCTCTTTTACAACATTTTATCCCTCATCTCTCACCATCTCCGAAAAGCCCCGCCAATGTTGATTCTCATTTTATTACAAGTTCTATTCCCTTTTTTGGTGTTTTTTTCAACTCTCCATGTCAACCTTTCTCGCTCGCTGTGACAACGAACCTGTCACTCCCACACCAAACACACGTCAAAGTAGCCAGAGCAACTTTTCTCTATTTACGGATATGACGAGACACACACGGACAAGTGACCTATGTACACAATTTCCGGTAAAAACAATACCCCTAAACCTAAAATTTAAACACTTATAGACTTACCATAGTTAAGACAAAAACACGGTTTGGAAGAGGGATTGATAATGTATTGACTCATTTAAATGTTAAAGGAACACGCCGACTTTTTGAGACTTTAGCTTATTCACCGTATCCCCCAGAGTTAGATAAGTCCATACATACCATTTTTATCTCCGTGCATGCCATAACTCTGTCTGACGCACCCACCGCTAGCCTAGCTTAGCACAAAGACTGGAGGTAAACGGCTCCATCTAGCCTACTGCTCAATAAATGACAAAATAACATTTTCCTATTTACATGTTGTGATGTGTATAGTTATATATAGAGATAAAAATGGTATGTATGGACTTATCTAACTCTGGGGGATACGGTGAATAAGCTAAAGTCCCAAAAAGTCTGCGTGTTCCTTTAACATTAATGTTAATGGTTATTTTAATAATATATATTAATGTTAATATTAATGTTGATGTTAATATTTCAGATTCTTTGTAATATTTAAGATTAATCAAATAAGTTAAGTAAATTTGTGACAATGATCATGTGAACTCTTTGTATAGATGGTCATATTGTATAGATGTTGCTTCCATTGAAGCACAAGATGGATCATTCTCAAATCATGCTGGAGAACATCATTAAATCAAAATGATTTTTCCCCAAGAATCTTTCTCACATGACTTAATCTTATGACTTAGCAATGCCGATTAAATCTCCTCAATTCTCTCTCTCATTCTGATTTCTTTTGTTTTCAGTTCCTTTGTTTTCATGTGTTCCAGTCAGTGGATTAACTGAAAAACGATAGGCCTGTTGTGAATGTCTAGCGCCCGTCTTCTTCAATGCACTATGTCAGACTTCCTTGTCATATAGCATATAGTCTGGTATCCCCACAAACAGACGCACACATGCATGACAAAAGGTGTTTGCTCAGCTCAGACGTCACAATTTTGTGTCCCCTTGTGATCTTTCTAACTAATGCGCACACAAACATGAATGGATAGCAAGGCCAAAAATGCAGCCAGAAGCTCTCTGTTTTGCCAAAGCAGCCAGTGGAGAGAAAGAGAAAGAGAGTGAATGCTTAGTCAAGGTACATTGGTCCTGTAGAGAAAAACAAAGCAGCAGAGATTCCATCAGGCCTTTCCTGGAGTATAACTATTTAAGCAGTCAGATGTACCAGCACAGCAGTCAGAGGTCTGAGATCTGCTGCCAAAGGACTCCCATCTTTACTAATAGATGCTCACTTACAGCAAAACAATTTCTGAATTGGGTAAGAAAAATAAGCTTAATCCAGTTTGTATGCTCCCTGATAACAGACCTCAAGTAAGTTTATCTTGTTTTAAGGATGTTTAAACATTAAAAAGAAAACACTTGAACTTGAACTAAAACTTGATATAAAAACTTTAGGTCAAACAAAACAGCCTTACATAAACTATTCCCAAAGAGACAAACAAACAAATGCAGGAGTGCCCTTTTCTCATTTAACTCAATCTTCTTCCCATTCCATTCCTTTCTCTCTTGCTCTCTTACTTCTATTTATGCTATCACACAACCACTTGGTTCATTGGTTTTAAACTGATCACATTATCTATCTATCTATCTATCTATCTATCTATCTATCATATAAATATAAATATAAATAAATATTTCATCATCAAAGTCTGTTCTGTATCACCTAGATACCAAAACTGTTTATGAAAGTTATTTACCACACACACACAGACACACAGAAAGTGAATACAACCTTGATATGAATCAGAGCGAATGTGGCAACATCAATTAAATCTGTTTTTTAATTAATTGAATTGGGTGTTAGACTACAGTGTACCAAATAACAAGTAAGTCACCTAGAAACAGAGAGGGAGAGAGTATGAAACTAAAAACACAGAGATTAGTGGCAGCAGGGAGTGAGAGAGGGTGTGTTCTGAAGCCAGCTGGTATGACAGGAATCCTGACACTCATTAGGTAATTGGTTTTGGCAGATACCAAAACTGTGTGTGTGTTCATGTTTTTGTATCCCAGTGGGGACTTCAAGCTGAATGCACACAGACTCATGGGGACTCGTGTCACCTTGAGGACCTAAATTGAGGTCCCCATGAGGAAACAAGCTTATAAATATCCTAATATACTACAGAAGTTTTTTTGAAAATATAAAAATGCTGACAATTTTCTGTGATGGATAGGCTTAGGGTTAGGGTTAGTGTAGGGGATAGAAAATACAGTTTGTACAGTATAAAAACCATTATGTCTATGGAGAGTCCCCACAAAGATAATGAACCAGACATGGTGTGTATGTGTGAGTGTGTGTGTGCACATGTGTCTGTGTGTGTGTGTATGTGTATGTGTGTGAGAGAGATGATTTAGCAAATTATGAGGCAAGTCAAGGTAGGGCATTGTCTGTTTGGTTGCCATGTGACAACAAGGGAATCAACAGACTTTGAGTTGAGTGAACAAATTTAAAAAGCAAGATTTCTTTTGGAGTGTGTCATGCCCATGAGAAATAAGGGAAAAACGATATTAGTGCGAATTTTCTGACATAGCAATAGATAAATAAATAAATAAATAAATCGGGCTAAAATATATTCGAAACATATTACTATATGTTGTAAACATAATCAAAAAAATGATATATACATTTTTATTTTCCAAAATATATGTTAAAACCAACCTTTAAATATATTACAAAATAAATAAAGCTATTTTTATTCTTTGTACATTGTAAAATATATTTTACAATATACAACGAATGTCTAAATATATTTATATATGTATATTTATCTAAAAATAACTAAAATATTCTAAATACATGTATATAAATGTTTTATTTTATGCTATATTTGTATGGATGTATCAGTACATCCGCGTTTATTGTGTATGTATGTAGTATTGTCCAGATTTGTGCTGGATGTAATACAAAGTTGCTGTTGTTGTTTTTTCAGGGACTTTTTTCATTTAACCGATCATTTCACAGGGCTACATTTGGCTTCACTTTCTGAACAAATAGATTGAATTTCCAAGATACAAATGTGTCTATGAATTACCATGCCACGACCCCGCCCATTTCACAAATCCCACGCTCCCATTGGCCGCCTCTTTAAGGGCGGGGTTTGTGATGAGCCTTGTGCTTGGGAATGTTTGTCCACATTTCAAACTGAGTTACCGCTGCTTGGACGTAGGTACACTGGCGATCTGTCGCGGTTCTTAACAAGTTCTGTGAGTTTCTTGGAAATCATACGGTAGTTTTACAACATTTGCACCACGTCGAACGCTGTGATAAACTTGCGGTGGCAAGGGAATATTTTGACTCTGCAACAGTTAATTTCTCTAAGCATCATCATCCCCCCCCCACTGCAATTGGCTTTAATAGCACTCTGTGATAGTGACCTGATGGACTAAACTTTTATATTTGTACTCAGTGCTCCCAGAGAACGCAAGACATTATCCAGCAGCAGGACTGTAACGGCGGACAGCACAATGATGAACAGGAACGGAATGGTCACGAAGATTCGCACGCGGATAAGGACCGACCCCTTCAAGAACTACTATGACCTGGTCGGCAGAGAGCTTGGCAGGTAAAAAAAAAACACTGTAGATTATCTGCTCTAAGGACGAATTAGCGCGTTTAAAATATGAAAATATGTAGAAGACATTTAGTCAAACTTGGGAACCGGTGTGAGAATTCACTGGTGGAGAGAATCACCGTCAGCTGGAAGCCGAAGGTTTGTTTGGCTCCCGCACGTGTAATCTGTGGATCAACTGGACGGATTTGAGCCTTTATTGTACCTTGCCAATGCTGCAAACGAACTACATGGATTTATACAACTAATATGTATCGTTTATTATAACGGTACCGTTCTAATTCGATTTGTTCCCTTGCAGCGTAGACCAGCAGGTGGTGCAATCAGGTGAATTGGTAGTGTTGCTTTCCCAAAAGAATCGCTGTCGTCTACTTTCATGCCTATTTTTGTTGACCAGGTTTTGTGAATACTGCTTTAGTGGCTTTTCCTCTCTGCAAAAATAATGCAAATCAATATTGTCACTGAGCGAGTAACGATAGTTGTTTTGAATCGATTCTTAATGCAGATTTATATTAACGTTATTGAGATTTTTTTTTTGTTGTTGTTTGTTGAAGAACTGATATCTCTTTGTTGTCACTTGTGAGGGAAAACCTTATGATGTTTGCTTTAATCAATCTGTAGCAAATTTTGGTATTCGGTCATGAATGAATTGACTAAAAGATTCAGTGACTCGATCAGTACACACAAACTGGCTTAAAACGCGTAGAAAAGGGACACTGAACGAATCATACTGAATCATTTAGTGAATTGATTCAAAATATCAAAATTCAGCGTGGTGAATCAATCAAAAGTGCACTCTGAACCACCTAACATTCTTCTTGCCATCATCAGAATAAGACTTGGATCCTCTCAGTGTGTTTTCTCAAGTAAACAAAGAAACTCGTATTTTGAAACGCGTTCATTCAGAGCCGCACGGGGCCGATGTGCAGCGCTATTGCCGTGACATTGTTCTCTAACGCTCCACTGACTAATTATAGACAAGATGGGATCGTTTGACCAGTCAAATTTGTTTTCTCTTGGACAGATGTGTTCATTTAGAGTTAAACATTCATGCTGTGCTTGTTGACAATTGCATGGTCTGTTTTGGCTGCCTTTAGGTGAACTTTTTCCAAGTTGCTGGAAGTTTTACTTCTCATTGCCATTAGGCATTTATCCCAAATTTGATGGGTAATTTGTGGATTTGGTTGTAAAATGTCTCGATTTGGACTGGATTTAGTTGGCATTTGGTTCTCTTTGAAACGTTTTATGTTTTGCCCCACACTAGAAAAGATGTGAGGATTCTAAGGCATGAGTAAATCCCAAGTTTTTCCTGTAATTAAAGTGCAAAAAACACCACATGCATGAGTCACAAGGCAAGCTGTGATTGATTTATTTTTATAATCCAGTCTATCTGATTTTCTTACCATAGATATTGATGTTGAGATTAGGTAGGCAGAAGGAGGCGGTCATACAAATATCTTGCATTCCTACAGTGTAACCTAATATGATTTCATTCCTTCCCTTCTTTTTCTTTGTCATATATTGACATGCATTGTTTTGCAGCAAAGATATTTATACTGAGCTCAGCAGGTCAGCTTGTCTTGTGATTTTTATTTATTTATTTATTTTTTCTCTCTGAGTTTAAATAAGTGTTTTTTAGTGATGGGTCAGCTTTTAAATTCATTCTTTAGCTTTCCTGATGATCATAACATACCTGTTGGCCTAGATTTTTCTTTTAGTATCTGAACACCCTTACACTCATCCCACTGGAGTCAATGGAGTACAACGTAGACTGTAAAATGTACCTTCCGTGTGTGTGTGTGTGTGTCTGTCTTTGTGTCTAACACACTCATCTTACTGAATGGCCAAACCATCTGGCCCTGTTGTCAGCACTCCATTCATTTGATACAAAACTCCAACAGCAATTTCCGTGTTATTCAGCTAGATAAAATCCAAAGTTTGTTCCCAGACAACTTGTTTGTTTATTTGATGGAGGATCAGTTTAGGTCATTTTCTTCCACATATTTTTTAATCCTTCTGATTTATAACAATAGTACTTGTTCTCATGAATGTGTTGAGTACCAAAAGTTGTCACTGGTGTGGAAATGGACAGTGTGAGAGAACAAAATGTGTGAGCTGAAATCTACCAAATAAACTTGTATGTTCCACTTGAATATCTGCCAGTTACCTGTCATACAGTGTAGTGGATGTCCCAGTTTAAGTTCTTATGAGGTGTCCCAATTCGGTGAGATTAGAGGGTATTTTTAAGCATATCGTCTTTGGAGCTCCTCTAGAGTATCCAAAAATTACTTTAACCCCTAACCTTCAAAATCCCATCTCAGACCATGCTCCAAAATATCATCTATTTGATGAACTTTATCTACAAATGCCTTCTAAAAAAGGGTGCTAGGACTGATGATGATACCTTTTTATGAAGCTTTCCATTGACTTCATGTTTTCAGCGAATTTTTTCATGAAACTTGACACTTTTTTTTTTTCCCCTCTCGCTGTGCGGCTGTTTTGGTAATCTGCACTTTTTATCCTCAGGAAACCAATAAAGTTCATGAGTTCAGCTGAGAATTCAGTGATCCTCTATCCGAGGTGGTCTGAGTAAATGTTCTACTGCAGAATTCTGGGATGCTGACTGAGCCTTCTGCTGTACCAGTAGCAGACAGGCCAGCTTTGCATGTGTTCCAGTCTTTCACTTAATAATGGGGTTGAATGATTTCTCTCGAATAACGGATTTAGATTGTATATCTTCGTGTCTAAATGGTCTTGTGTTTGTGTCTTCATGCACACGTGCATACTTTTGGTCTTTAAATGTTTATTCATTCTTTGACTCTCAAAGTAGACATGTTTCTACCATCTGGGCATGAGAATGAAACCGAGAGATGGAGACAGACCGTGAAAGAGAAGATGGTGTGTGTTTTTTTTTTTTTTTACTGATTTCTCATTCATTTTTGGGAGTGCTGAACAAAGTAAAATTTTATTGTGAAGGGGTGAAACCACAAACATTATTTTTTATTTAAATAGTTTGTTTAATTACCAAAAACATTTGTATAGTTTCATAACTCCCATCCCTGACACTTCAGACCTGCTCTTTTTACAAAGAGGGCAAGAGAAATGTGAGCTTGGCAGAATTATGGCAGCTATGAGATGCCCTTAGACCTTGTCGCCTCTCAATCCAACGCTTTGTGGTGGTTTTTGCTATTCAGAAATTGTACACTTCCTTATTTAATGTCTGCACAGTTCAAAACAATTTCTTCACGTGCTGATCTAACGAACAACGGCTGTTCTGAGAGTTGGCATCATCACTTGTGGTTCTGGTACTCCATTTGAACTCTATTCTGAGCCCAGAGACCTCAGACGCTGGAATGTGTTCGCTTCACCTCGACCCTGCCAACCACTCTCACGTTTAGCAGGAAATACACTCCAATGCTGGCAATGGATGGATTTTGGCTTGTACCCTTGGAAATTTTCAGAGGATTTTAAGAGTTCTGCAATCTTGGGAATTGTTAACACTGACCAAACAACAAAAACACCCCATGAAATTAAAGTTAATGTTCTGTGGCCACAAAAATATAATGTGTATATTTAGTAGATAGAGATATATTAAAAGTCTTTCTTATAGGAAATTTGGCCAATATAGGCTATTGCAATTTATGAATCAATCATGTTCTCTGCAATGTGTTCCCTCCCCTGCCTGTTTTATTTATTTTAGTTTATACATGCATTTTATTTTAATGCATATTGTTCAACAGAAAATGTCAGCACAGGCAGGACTGCTTTGCTTGGGCATTTCATTAGGTCATGACAACTGGAAGCTCCATCCTAATGTTTTATTGTCCACCTGCGATTTTGCGTGTTTGTGTCAAACTTGTAAGTAGAGTGTTAATGGAGACGTAGATGGGACAAGACAAGCAGTGGACAGAGGAGAGGTCGTCTGGGGGCTGTATTTTGTTTGTAAGTGCCATGTTTGGTCATTGGCTGAACTAGACGGTGGCAGGAGTGGACACCATTGACTCTCAATAGAGGGGTGTTGGAAGAGTGGGTGGTCTGTCTGTTATGGTCTATACCCCACACACAAACTGGTGTCTTTATGATATGGCCTGAAGAGGAGGCGTGGTTAAGAGCCATTTGTCCTTCTCGCAGTCAAACAAGAGAATGCCTATGCTGACAGGCCTGTTCTTTCTGTGTTTGCAGCGCCCTGTGTCTTGACTGATAGATGAGGCGTTGGGAGGTCAGATGAGGGAGACAGCAGGAAATCAGTGTGAATGAGGTTGTGTGTGTGTGAGCGGCCTCGGGTGGCTCCAACTGTCAGTCTTATCACTTAAGTGTCAGGCTCTTGTTGAAAATGAAAAAGAGAGGGAGGGAATGATCATGAAGTGTAAAATTTATGGGTTTAGGAAAAATACAAGGATTTTATTTTTTCATAGTTGGTGTCATCGTCGTCATCATCATCATTATCAGACTAATGAAGTCAGTTCTTTCTTTGCATGTAGAAAAAATTATAGGAATCACCCATTTGTTGCTCCTTTTGTTTTGTTTCAAACATGTATGCTGTTATTTTTAGTAAAGCATTTTGAAGAATCTTCTTGCAACTTTTTGACATTGCAGCAGATCATGATTACCACAGCGGTTAAGCTCCAAAAAGACAGAAAAGCACCATAAGTAGTCAATATGACTTGCACATTAACGTCATGGAATTGAATTTTTTTTTCACTTTTGTTGAACACTTCCTTGTAAAAGTGGATTGATGACTTGCTCATTCTCAGTGTCAAAGATGCAGCATTAAAAAAAACAAAAAAAAAAACAGATCAGTGGCTTATCAGTCTGCAACACGCAACCACGTCTTTATCACCATGTTAACTAAGTTTAGTACCCTCTTATATTTAATGAATGGGGGAAAAAAAACTCAAATCAACAATTTATTATATACATTTATATTTAATATATATTTAATATATATTTTAACATTTATTCAAGTAAATATTTAATTGTTGTTTTTTTCTTAAATGTAAAATATTTAAAAAAATAAAAAATCTAAATAAATGTTAGATAAATTAGATTTATGCAATTTAAATATAATATCCCCTGGTTTCACAGAAAAGGTTTAAGCCTAGTCCTGAACTAAAATGCATGTTTGAGCCGTTTTAACTGAAAGCAACTTGCACTGACACATCCTGAAATATGTCAGTGCCATTGTTTTGTCTCAAGATGCACATCAGTATTGTTTTTTTTTTTTTTTTTTTCCTATTTATAAAAGCTACTTAAATGCCCTAATTAATCTAAGGCCTAATGCTGGCTGTGAAACCGGGCCTATAAATATAAAAAATATACAAATGTGCAATTTTATATGTACTTTTTTTATTTTTTTTATTTCATAAAACTGAACAGATTAATCTGGAGAACTGTGTAATAAAAGCTCATGTTTAATAGAACAACATGAATGTCATTTTTCAAAGTGTTTATATTTTGATTTCCTCATTCTTATTCCCTAAACATACCCCAAACTGTTTATTTATTCACTCTTGTGTGTATGTTTGTGCACGCAGGGGCAAGTTTGCAGTAGTGAAGAAATGTGTGGAGAAGACCACTGGCAAGGAGCACGCTGCAAAGTTCCTGAGGAAAAGGCGGAAGGGTCAGGACTGCCGCAGCGACATTCTGAACGAGATCGCTGTGCTGGAGTCAGCTGAGGCGAGTCCCTATGTGGTGGCACTGCACGAGGTCTATGAGACCACCACAGAGATCATCCTCGTATTAGAGTGGTAAGACACACACACTCGCAGTTATGTTGCGACATGCCCTGACCGTGAAAGCTAAGCGTAATGCAGAGTGTTTTATGATGGCTTGGATGTTGCACACTGTAATTTTGTTATTCCAAGTCACCAGGGCTTTCGAAGATTAGAATTACAGGCACAAAGAAATGGCACAGCGGGCAAATCAAAACAGGATTTTTTTTTCATAACTCATTTGTTTGAAAGAGATTATATTTGGAGTTTGTATTTGTCTGTACCTTTCTTTTACCACAGACCACATTGACCTAGTTCTTCTTTTAACTGAGCGAGCTGAGTGTTCCATTACAATGACCAAAAAAAAGAAACAAATGTATAATTTTCCAATTGAGAATGTGGTGTTCTTGTGTTTGCCCCTCGTGAAATGTCAAATCCGAATGCTTCTCAGAAAGCACCCTGAAGTGAGTGCAGTTTTTCTGATCGTGCTGCAACTGCCAAAATCAGACCTAAGCAGTTTCTTTTGCCTTGTCATTTTCTGCAAGTTCAACAGGCCTGACCAATAGATGTCAAGCTATTTCACAGCTTTTAATGTAAAGCATTGATAACCTAAATTCACTGCATTACTCTTCTATAGAATTGCTTTAGCCACAAATAAAAACTGCTATAATTTACTCACCCTTACATTGCTTCAAACCCATATGGCTTTCATTGTGGAACATTTAAAGCTTTAAGTCTCCATTCATTGCGATTTTAAATGAAAAAGAGCAACCAGCCCGTTCTTCTAAGTTTCTGCTTTTATTTAATGTAAAAACTTTTATATAGATTTGGAACTATGAATCATTCCTTTAACACTTGGCCATTCACCACATGTTTTAGAAAAGGCATACTGTATATTGTCAGCTGAAGTGTAATCATTAGCTTTTCCAGTAAAACAGTAGCTGATAACGTTCGCTAATGAGGAGGAAATGACAGGTCGTTAAGTTTTTTTTAAAAACGCTTTTCGTAAGCTCTGTGTCTATCATTTGAATTGCCCGACCCCCCCCCCCCCCCCCCCGTTGAATGACGGAGGTTTTGAAAATTGGTAGATTACATCTGCTCTCTGTCTCAAAGGTAACGTGCCACAAAAAAAACCTTGCTCCACACTGCTAAGCAACTTCCTCTGTCGAGACAGCTGTATGTCAATCTGTCACATGTAAGCACATCAGTGTGTGCAGACAACCTGTGGAGTAAGTTTACCTTATAAGGAAGCTAACGCTTCTCGTGTTTTGTTAATTGTTGTGCAAGTTCAGTTAAAGTCTGCATGAAGTCATGGTCTAGTTGATCTGTTTACACATGTATAGTCCTATATTATAGTATTTATATATAAATAAATATATACATCCCATTTATAAGTAAATTTATTATATATTTATTTAAAGATATTAGTATAAAAAAATATAGCCTGACTATTCTCTTTTGTTTTGCATGTATGTTTGTCAGTGCTTTCGTGTTAGAATAGTATGTCTGGTTTGGTAGGGAGCAATGCATCTAATTGTTTTAGCTCTGGTTTTGTGTTAGTTAAATCCTTAAACTTGATGTGGGAAGGTTTAGCAGTAGAAACCAGTTAAACCGAAGAGACACCGACAGAAAGAGACACTTCAATTTCCATTTCCTGTGGCTTTTCTTCTAAAAGCAGAGCTGTGACGTACTTGCGCTTGCATGTGCAATGTATCACCACATCCTCTGTTGTCAGAAACGAACCGAATTCTCGCCATTCTCTGCCATTTAAAGTTAAAACCCAAGCTATTGTAAGACTGAAAATAAAAAAGGTCATAATTACATTTACCAAACATACAGACACCCCACACAAATTTTGCGGTGAAACGCCAGCACCGACCCTTACATGAACGCACTAGCCACTGCTTTTTCTTAGGCCACATGTATGTGTGTTCGGTGTAAAATGGGATTATTTTAGGATGTTTTTGGGACTGGTTTGCGACCTTAAAACGGGTCAGATCAAGTAACAGGCCTAACTATAAGTCAAGCAGCCAGGAAGAGGATATGATGCAGTCTTTATAGATTATTCTTGTTTTAACTATTGTTTGTACTTTTAAGCGGTCTACATTTTATATCGAAGGATATAGAGACTTTAGGTCTTGTTTTGTGGCCCTTGGAAAATATGAAATGTTAGTTGAGTTACTCGATCTGTGGTAATGTTTTTCATTCCTTAAATGAAACTGAATGGGGCCCTCCCTTGCTCTGAGTTTGTCATTTCTCTTTCTAGGAAAGCTCTTATGTAAGTTGCTTTGTTACAGGTGTAACATCTGCTCTTTTTTTTCTTTTGTCATTAGTTTGATCAAAAGCCCTCAGAAGTCTGAAATGGACCATTTCAGTGGCGGCTTAAGTCCATTTGGCAGATGTACACTGTCCCACTTAAGCCCGTTGTTAATCCCCCCCCCCCCCCCCCCAATAAAGACATCTGGCACTTATGGAGATTTGACAGCTTTTGCTCTTTGAGACACATGTTAAGCAACTTGGAAAGGTGTGTGTGTGTGTGTGTGGTTTAAGATATTGAGCAGACGCTTCATTTGCTGTAACTTTCTGATCATCCAAAACAAAATCAGATTTCCAATTCATTTGTCGAATTTGTTTCCATTTGGTTGGTGCGAAAGCAGTTAGCTTCAGTCCACAGTAGGTATGTATGCAAGCCATCCTAAATCATGGAAGTGAATCACTGTTTACTACAAGTGTTTCTTAGTTACTTGCTCTCCAACGGCAATTTATCTAAAGACATTCTTCGCATCTTTTGCAAGACGCTTCAAGTCAGAGTTATTAGTTCTCGTCTCCTCATGAGAGGGGAACCGCGCTCTTGGTGGTCTTGGGTTGTGGATGAGCATATTTTTGTCCCCTCTTTCTGTTCCAGAAAATGAAGTTTATTTGAGGAACAAATCTTTGCCTTTGCTCCAGATTCTCATGGCTTAAAACCACCGAGTAATCTTGCAATTCCCCTGTCAAGCGTTCAGTCTTGGTTTTCATCTCATTTACAAGAGCAGCAGCAGTTTGATCCGGTGAATTGAATGAAAAATAGGACGTCAACATCACCAGCCTGTAAGCGTGTGATTTTACTCAACCACTGCTCTTCTTGAGTCAATCATAAGTCAGTCATTTCACGGAACCACTTTAAAGATGCTTAAAATGTTCTGTCTCACACGCACAACTTAACCAAAACATGTTTTTCCGTCCATGACAGGCTGTGAGGATTTGATCCTGCACATGTATGAGCATTAACAGACCTCTTTGGGTTGTTTTGCTGATGTTACTTTAGAAGACGGTGATTTCTGGGGAATTTAGAGTGGAGGGTTTATTCTATTAGAGTGAAGAGCTTGAGTTTTTGTGATGTGTTTGATTAAAGGGGGCTGAAAGGTTCCCCACATCTTAGTGTTCTTACTTTATAAGCCTCTAGGGGCTCATCTGATAAGAGATGCCCAGAATCCCCTATTTATACAGCTGGATTTAACTGTTATGTAATAGACACCACACATACAAATGCATACAGACTCGACACTGTAGATGAAAAGCATGTACATGAGTGTCTATGGGAGGGAGAGTTTGTGTGCGGCTTGAAATTCACTGCACATGGTCCTGATTTTCCCAGTCTTTCATCGCCCAAAGGCATATCTGCCTGCAAATCCTCATGGTCATGGTACCTATCCTCTACGGTTACGCAAGGATGAAGTTCCATCCCCCTTTGCCGTAACCCAGGAGTCTTCTCTAATGTAGTAATTAGCCATCTTGTTGGAGAGGCCTAATTATAATATGTAGAAATGAGCGCAAATACCTGGCATATAGGTACACCACCCACATAGAGTGGTTTGAATTGTAACCTATGTACTATTGATTTCAGGGTAATTTTTTAGATTTGTTGTTTTAAAGAGTTGTTTTATTGAGCTCAGTTAGTTAGATGCTTGATATGGTATAAGTGCTGATATCAGATGGGACAATGAAAATTTTTAGGTTGCATTAGGGTGCGTTTCTTTTTTCTTTTTTGCGAGGTAAAATGTAACTTTGTGACTTGGAATCATCAGACAGGGCATGTAATATGTGAGAATGTAATATTTGAGATCTAAATTGTAACACTTTTTCTGTCTTTCAGTGCTGCTGGAGGTGAAATTTTTAACCAGTGTGTTGCCGACAATGACGAGGCCTTCACAGAGAAAGATGTCATCCGATTGGCTAGGCAGATTCTGATGGGCGTGGCCTGTCTCCATCAAAACAACGTAGTTCATTTGGACCTTAAGGTGAGTGTTGGGCATTGTACTATGTTTTGCACGAACATTTGACTAACTTTGGAACAGTTTTGTTGTAACTTAGACTGCCTTACATGAGGTGACTGCTGCCCCTTTATTGTCATTTGAAGGTGGTGAATTCAAATAATTTAATGTCTGCAGTAATTAATTAACTTGCTGTATAATATCTGTATAATTACTTACAATAGTGTTCTTATTTAAGATAATTAACTAGACCGGTTTAAACACTGTTGTAATGATGGCACCCTCTGGTTCAAACTAATTGTAATGTTACTAATTTCATCAAGTATGCCCATTCTGATGTCTAATAGCCTTGAACGGCTCTAATCTGGTATCACACATACTAGTTTTGTGCCTTGGGATGTTAGACTGAATAAAAGTTTGTTTGATTTCAGTGAACTTATTGGGTGTGTGCTTAAGGTTGAAACGGATTGATAAATGGTAGTAATGGGGCGTAAAGAAGGGTACCATTCACATGCAACTATTAGATTAATTTAAAAATTAAAAGAAAGATATTAGTGCCAGTTAGGTCTTTTATAGTGCAGGGTTTTTCTTCTTGTCTGAAGTGTAATTCAGTGTTTTCTTTCTCTCACACTTGTAATGTCTTCTCCAGCCTCAGAACATCCTGTTGACGAGCGCTCAGCCTCTGGGTGACATCCGTATTGTCGATTTTGGCTTATCTCGGCGGGTGGACAGCGTGACGGAGGTACGGGAGATCCTAGGCACTCCCGAGTATGTGGGTAAGTCCGATATCCCTCATTTGCAAACCTCAAACCCTCCCATGCATGGCATAACTGCTGCAAAAAACAGATACAGAGTAAAGGTGAAGACTTTTCAGCTCAGTATAGTAAAGAGGAGGGGAAAAATTAAAGCTTGTGTAGGACTAGTAAAACTTCACGTGATAACCTCAGTTCTAGAAAATCTGTAGAAAGATCGAACATGAAATGGTGTGTGTCAGCAGGATGTTTTTGAATCTTGTATGGGAGCACTGAGATACTGAAGTTTTGTGTAGCTGTGATGTGAAGGGTTATGAGATGTTTGTTTCTCTCTTTCCTTCAGCCCCTGAGATCCTGGACTATGAGCCCATCAGCACAGCTACTGACATGTGGTAGGTTGTACTTATTGAGTGTCCAAAGTCCAGACTTTGAAAGTTATATAAAGGCCATTTAATGCTGTGATGACATCTAGATAAATGGATCTATAAAAGCAGATATAAGTTGCATGAAGCATTTCTATAATCTAGTAGTAAGATAAGTGTCAGTGTTTATCAGCATGGTAAAGTCAGCGTGTGCAATCTGTTTACAATCCACTGATAATCTAGAACAATCCCTAGAACGTTTACACTCATTTGCTGGATGGAAAAGACAGTTGTCTTGCACACATCGGCTCCGCATTTTCCGCATCGTTCTGCTGTGCTGAAACAACATACAATTTACAAGTAGTGACACATTTGTGTGATTTTTACTAAAAAGAAAAAAAAAAGATAAATAAAGGGTGGGACTTGGTTGAATGCAAGTTCGCAGTCGATTGTAAGAATGGGGCGGAGTTTAAGCAAACATGCTTGAACCAGCCCAAGCTGGTTTGCTGGTCTTAGCTGTTTTAAACTGGTTTCTCAGCCTGACCAGCTGATAAATCACCAATATCCATCTAAAACCAGGCTGGGAGAACAACTAAAACCAGCAAACCGGCTTGGGATGATTTTTTAAAAAAAAATTAAGGTTTACGATTACTTTTCATGTGATGAAACGGGTAAAGTCAACTTTGGTGTGTTTTTCCTCCATACTGATCTGTTTTGCTTCTTTACCCCTACAGGAGCATTGGGGTACTGACTTACGTGATGCTGACAGGCGAGTCACCTTTTCTGGGAGAAGAAAAGCAGGAGACCTTCCTGAACATCTCCCAGGTCAACGTGGACTACTCGCAGGATGTCTTTCAGGGCATCTCTGATCTCGCTGTGGATTTCATCCAGTCAATGCTCATCAAAAACCCCAGGTAAGGGAAGTTGGTGTTTATTCGTGAGTGTGGGTGTGAAATGACTGTTCCGCTTCAGTTTTGTTGAGGTAAACTTACATAACCTGATTGATGTAGTGGCTTTAGTTGGCTCTGCCCCCGACATGTAATCTCACGCTTCAATCTCTCATTAAAGCGTAATGGCCTCTTGGTTTAGAATATACAGTGAAATGATCCTTGCAGTCTTACTGGTTTCACACATCCCTGGGCTCTTTTGCTGCAACTAACGAACAGTGAAGGCTTTTTTAGGTCAGTTGGTGTAACTAATGGCAGCCCAGACCTGCCGCCATCACGGCTCTATGGGAACTGATAGCTGATAGTCTCTGATCCAGGACCATAATCTGCACCCCATAAAACTTAATGCTTGTAGATCATCGGCACTGAGAAAGCAGGAAAGGAAAAATGAGAGCTTAAAGCTATGTGGAAAAATTCCTTGGTGTGTTCGTAATTGGGGAAGGAAAAATCCTGGGAACCTAAACAACAGTCTTTCATATTTGCAGAACTGATGGAGAAACCAAATGAGAACTTTAATGTGCTTTAGTCATTGTACAAATAAGCACATTCTTTAATGTTTTCACCACAGGGTGAGAATTGGACCCTAAACTAAAGTGTGACACTTTTATTTTATTTTTATTTTTTTCATTCATTCACTTAACTTTTTTTCCATACTTAAGTATTTGTAAATGTACAGTCTTCTGTATTTTATTTTATAATTTGGTCACACTTTAGATTAGGGTCCAATTCTCACTATTAACTACCTATTAACTATGATTTTTTTTTTTGCCTTCACTACCTTACTAACTTTTAATTAATTAGGAGTTTAAGTTTAGCTAATGAGTAAGATTAAGGATGTAGAATATGATAATGTAGAATAAGGCATGAATATGTGCTTTTATAAGTACTAATAAACAGCCAATATCCTAGTAGTAATCATGCCAATAAGCAAATAATTTATGCTTTTTATTTTATTCATTGTACCACCAATATGTAATTTGTCAAACACCTTTTGTCTATAAAACAACTACAACTGTGTTCATTTTGTTTATATATTTATTTTTAGGCAGCGGCTAATTACACTGCAATAGTGCAAATAGCATATTTTCTTAGAGGTAGATTCTATTTACACCAAATGTAAATGGCAACTAGATTCTATTTACACTAAGTGAAAATAACATTTTCTTAGCGATAGATGATATTTACACTAGGTACAAATAGCTGTAGGTGCTATTTACTAAGTGAAATGGCATATGAAGTGAAAATGGGGATTATATTCTATTTAAACCATGTAAAAGTAGCAGTTCTTTGCAATATGTTAGTAATAACTTTTATTTATTTTTTTATATATTGATCTTGCCATGAAAATAGCCACAGATGCTGATACGGCAATAAAAATGTTAATTTTTTTATTATTTATTAATTCATATACTTGATTTTTTTGCAGTATCATTTCAGTTTGTCTGCCAGTATGAGAATGTGACTTGCTTGATCGACCAATCAACACTGTCTATCACCAGTTATGAAACGCAAATGTTGCATCATATTGCTCCTTCAGTGTTTAACAGTCGTTTTTTTTTCTTTTCTTTTTTTTTTCTCTCTAGAAAACGAGCGACTGTGGAACAGTGTTTAAATCATCCCTGGTTAAGGGTCGACACTCATTACCACTCTGTTGATGAGCAAGAAGCCAGCCAATCTGAATCAGAGCCTGAGAGTCCTGTCCCTTCCCCAGAACTTGTCGTCATCCCTTCATATCCCACCTGCCCTGGCCAGGGGGAGCTGAAGACTGGTCGGGACACTTTCATTTTCACAGAACCATTCCCATCCCGTCCAGAGATAAAACAAGAGCTCATTTGTTAAGTGACGGACATGTTTGCCCAATCGAAGGGCCTTTGTGTTAACCACCGAAAGACTTCTCATACCAAACTGGTGCGGCCTAGTTTGGACTGGACAGTGGCGGTCTACTCAGGTGTTTGCTGCACCTTTTGTATGTGCGTGTAAAGACTTTGTGTTGTCTTGTATAGGATACGTAGCCGTCCGGGCCTGTGAAATATGAGTCAACCTCCCTTATGACCACAGAGGTGTGTACGTGTGTCTACAACAGATCTGAATGAGATTTTTATAAGCCCTTAATAAAGCATACTTGAGCTCTTGGTCAAGGTTCTTAACTCCTCAGTGCACAGCAACGAACTGTTTATACGTTTAGAGTGGATTGAACCTATTCTGCTGTCTGTACTTGGTCCAAAACTCAAGTCGGAGTCTCCCCAGGAAGTGCCTGCTGCATTGTAGGAAGAAAATGGAAAGCTCTGATGAATCGACTGATGTTTTATTCATTGTTGCTGTTCATTGGATCAACGTTTTATGATATATTATGAAGAAATGATGCTGCTGCTTTCTTCAGAACAGTAGATTTTACATCATTCTGTTTATTTAGAAGTGGCATCTGCATTTTAAAGAACTGATTCACAGAGACTACTTTTGTTCTAGCACTTTTGGTGAGAAAAAAAATGTATATTCAAATTTCTCAAGCACATTTAAGTAGTTCATGATAGCATGGTTGTACATATCCACAACCACTGTTTGTTTGGTTTCTCGCACCATTTCTTTACCACTTTTTCTGTTATTCATAACAAGTTTGCTATAATTGCACAAATGTCTTGTACCGTTTTTTTGTTTTCGAAGGGCATTTTTGCCTTGTTGTAATATATTCTGTATGTTGTTATTATGTCTGGTAGGGCATCATGGGTATTGTGAGGTAAATTTTCCTTATTCCTCAAAAGTCATCAATGATGGAGTGGGGCTTATAACTGAGGGCCACTCAGAAGCTTTCTGGGATTTGTGCGTTTCAGACAGTTGTGGGAGATGTTTGCATTTTGAGAAGAACAGTGCACAACAATAACAAAAGGCTTTGATAATTGTATATTTTTTATTTTAAAAAAAGAATGTAAAAAAAGTATTTTTCTACAGTTGTGGTATTTTATGATTAATATGAGAAAATAAATTGTAATATTATTATTCTTTTTTTTTTTTTTTTTTAAACCAGTTGCTTAAAGTTTGCACTTGTGTCCAGTTGGACTACGTATATGTATTATTGGCATGCCTGGCAAGATATTGAAGAAAATAAATGATAATTTTGTATTAAACTTATGAAGACTCTTGTTTGCATGCCTTCTAATATACACTGTTCAAAAGTTTGTGGTTGGTAACTTAACATAAGTTTCTTATGCTCACCAAGGCTGCATATATTTGATCAAAAATGCATAACTGTAATATTGTAAAGTATTACAATTTAAAATTTTCTATTTTAAAATGTAATTTATTCCTGTGATTTCAAAGCTGAATTTTCAGCATCATTAAAAAAAAAGTCTTCAGTGTCATATGATCCTTCAGAAATCATTCTAATATGATGATTTGCTGCTGAAGAAATTCAAAATGATCAGTTAAAGTAGTTATTTGAAAAAGAACATTGTACAATTTTTTTTTTTTACTGTCACTCTTGATCTGTTTAAAGTATTCTTTTTTTCAAAACAACAAACTTTAAGTGCTTTCAATTTTTTAAATGTGTATATTAATTTATTATTAGGTGTGTGTGTTTGTGTATATATATAGATATCTAAAACCTAGCCGTATCAAAAGTTTAATAGATTTACTTTTGTAATGTAATGAAAGTTCTCTTTTTTATTTTTTAGAAATACATAATACATTCTTGATCGATTAACAAAAAGTGTACAAAATGACCCTTATTGGACCAAGGCATCAAAGTTTCCACATTCCAACCAGCAAGGTTGCAGGAAAATATTAAATATTGCAGAAATATTGCCCCTCCTTGCAGTTTTCCTAACCTTGTGAGGCTGAGGTAACCACTTGAAATGATTGAGAAAATCTATAATTTTCTTTGAGAGGTGGGATTCTCTTTGCCAGTGTTCCCTCAGAATAATGCAGTAGTTTCTGCATTTAGATGCCAAGCTTAATATCACTAGTTGAGACATGAACTCCGCTTACCCTGAAGGATCTGGCATGCTTTAAACAATTGTTGGAAAGTGAAAATGTATAATATTTATAACTTTTTTCTTAAATTTGCTGACATGTAACTCATTCTGCTTGTCATATTGAGAATGAACTCACTCTTATGCGCATCTCTCAGTCACAGGCTGTATACGTTGGGTGCTACCGGACCCTACCAGACTCTCAAGAAAGTTGTTTTTGATAACTAACTTTTCATCACAATAACATGTGCCTTTTACTCTGAATATTCAAACACGCAAACAGGAAATGCCAGTCTGTGTTTAAGAAGAGAGCATGTTCCTGCATTCCTCTACACACACAGGTTGGACAACATTGACATCTGCCAATAATTCTTGTTTTAATGTGTTTTTCCTCTGCATGTTAGCATTCTTCCTGCACACACACATACACACTCCCACCCTGGTCTCTGGAGTTCCCATTTCCCAGGGGAATCAAAGGAACGCATTGCTGTTTTACAGATGAACTGATTCTCTTTCCTGTCCTTTCTTTTCACTTTCCTTCTGTTTCTGTCTTTGCCTTCTAATGATGCTGCATTACTTCTGCTCACTCCCAATATAATGGTAGCCAATATAATATTGATATTTACATAATATAATGAAAGTATGCATTATGCTGATACAGATATATACAGGTATACATACAACTGTTTAAATGACATGCTGAAATGTACTGCTTTTTCATTATAAAAATGTTATTAAAAACACATAGAAAAGAGTTAATCTTGACTCAATTTTAAAGAATCCTTTATGACAATAAGGTTCTATATTTCTACATGAAAAAGTCAAGGCAAGAATTAAAAAAGTAAGTAAATTCCATATTAGTACTCAATTCAAGCTTGTAGAAATTAAAGCGTAAATATCAGCATTATAAAATTAAGTAAAACTACTACATTTTTCTGATACTGGTGTTTCCATCATGCACTGGGGTTTGACTAATTAATGAGGTTGATGTTTTGCTGTTTTCCAGCTGGATTTACACTGTTTTATCATTGCTTTTGTTGTTAGGTTTAGTAACTTGCCATTTTGTGACATTTGGAGTTCATTTTCTGCTCAAAATGACATCCATCGAATGTTACTGTCACTGTGTATTGTGTACCAAGTATTGAGGTCTCCGCTGCTGCCTCCACCCCGTCGCCGGCTGCAGCTCCTCCGCCTGCCCGTCGCCGAGGGCATCCCCCTGCGTCTGCCTCCGCCCCTGCTAAGCCCAAGCAGCAGCCTCCACCCGGGAAGCAGGGCGCCAGACGCAAAGGGGCCACCCAGCCCGCTCAGGGCTCTGCCAAACCTTCCGGCAAACGCAAGGGTAAGCGACCCTGAGACGGGCAGCCCAGGGACATTAGGAGCTGCTCAGAGGGAGATGGTGGTCTGACCACTCCCCCTCTCTGCCCCACCCTGGGTACGTCTGTGGTGCCGTTGGTCCCGCTTGCTCGGTCTCTGGGAGCCTGGCTAGCGCTCCCCAGACCGTCTTGCTGGCTCATCCGTACCATCAGACTCGGTTATGCGATTCAGTTCGCGCACCGGCCGCCCAAGTACAAGGGCATCCTCTTTACCTCTGTGCGAAGCAGCGATGCCCACATCTTGCGGTCCGAGATCGATGTCCTACTGGCGAAGGGTGCGGTCGAGCCGGTTCCTCCAGCCGATATGAAGGCGGGCTTTTACAGCCCTTACTTCATTGTACCCAAGAAAGGGGGTGGGTTACGACCAATCTTGGACCTGCGTGTCCTGAATCGGGCCCTGCACAAGCTTCCGTTCAGGATGTTAACGCAGAAACGCATTTTCGAATGCATCAGTCCCCGAGATTGGTTTGCAGCGATCGACCTGAAGGACGCGTACTTTCATGTGTCTATCCCCCCTCGACACAGACCGTTCCTACGCTTTGCGTTCGAGGGGAAGGCATATCAGTACAAGGTCTTACCCTTCGGGCTGTCCCTGTCGCCTCGCGTCTTTACGAAGGTCGCGGAGGCAGCCATTGTTCCACTCAGAGAACGCGGCGTTCGCATTCTCAACTATCTCGATGACTGGCTCATTCTTGCCCAGTCTCGGGAACAGTTGTGTGAACACAGGGACCTGGTGCTCCGTCACCTCAGCCTACTTGGGCTTCGGGTCAATACGTTCAAGAGCAGGACATCGGTCCCACTGAAATTTTGTCAGAGGCTCCTGGGGCATATGGCATCTGCAGCCGCGGTAACGCAGCTCGGATTGCTTCATATGAGACCGCTTCAGCACTGACTTCATGGCCGAGTCCCGAGATGGGCGTGGCAGAGCGGCAAGTATCGGGTTCCAGTTACCCCGTACTGTTGCCAAACCTTCAGCCCGTGGTCAGACCCCTCGTTTCTACGGGCGAGAGTGCCCTTAGAACAGGTGTCTAGGCATGCTGTGGTCTTCACGGATGCCTCTTCCACCGGCTGGGGGGCCACGTACAACGGGCATGCAGTCTCGGGTCTGTGGACAGGGCCCCAGCTGCATTGGCATATAAATTGCCTCGAGTTGCTAGCAGTACGTCTTGCTCTAAGCCGCCTCAAAAAGCCGCTTCAGGGCAAGCACGTCCTGGTCCGTACGGACAGCACTGCGGCCGTTGCGTACATCAACTGTCAGGGTGGTCTACGCTCCCGTCGCATGATGCAACTCGCCCGCCATCTCCTTCTGTGGAGTCAGAAGCATCTGAGGTCGCTTCGGGCCATTCACATCCCTGGTGCGCTGAACCAGACAGCCGACAAGCTCTCTCGTCAGCCGACACTACCGGGAGAGTGGCGACTCCACCCCCGGACCGTCCAGCTGATATGGGACCTTTTCGGAGCCGCACAGGTAGACCTGTTTGCCTCTCCGGACTCGACCCATTGCCAGTTGTATTATTCCCTGACTGGGGGCACCCTCGGCACGGATGCACTGGCACACAGCTGGCCCCGGGACCTACGCAAGTATGCGTTTCCCCCAGTGAGCCTTCTAGCACAGACTCTGTGCAAGGTCAGGGAGGACGAGGAGCAGGTCTTGCTAGTTGCGCCCTACTGGCCCAACCGGACCTGGTTCTCCAAACTAACTCTCCTCTCGACAGCCCCTCCCTGGCCAATTCCCCTGAGGAAGGACCTTCTTTCTCAGGGATGGGGCACACTATGGCACCCGCGTCCAGACCTCTGGAAACTCCATGTCTGGTCCCTGAACGGCACGCGGAGGTTCTAGGAGGTCTCACAGGCTGTGGCAGATACCATCACTTCAGCTAGAGCCCCCTCTACGAGGCGCCTCTATACGCTGAAGTGGAACCTGTTCGTTGACTGGTGTTCTTCTCATCAGGAAGACTCCCGAAGGTGTTCGGTTAATGTCGTGCTTTCCTTCCTGCAAGAAGGGTTGGAACGAAGGCTGTCTCCCTCCACCCTCAAAGTGTACGTCGCCGCAATTGCTGCGTATCACGACGTAGTAGCAGGTAAGTCCTTGGGTAAGCACGACTTAATCGTCAGGTTCCTCAGAGGTGCGAGGAGACTGAATCCTTCTCGTCCAACCTCGATACCCTCTTGGGACTTAGCCCTGGTGCTGAGAGCACTCCCTTTGAGCCTTTGGAGTCTGCAGAGTTAAAAATCCTGTCTATGAAGACAGTACTCCTGACTGCATTGGCCTCAATCAAGAGGGTAGGGGACCTGCATGCACTTTCGGTCAACGAATCGTGCCTAGAATTTGGGCCGGCCAACTCTCACGTTGTCCTGAGACCCCGGCCTGGATATGTGCCCAAGGTTACCACCACTCCCTTTCGGGATCAGGTGGTGAACCTGCAAGCGCTGCCTTCGGAGGAGGCAGACCCAGCCCTAGCTTTGTTATGTCCCGTCCGCGCTCTTCGCGCTTACGTTGACCGGACTCAAAGCTTTAGGACCTCAGAACAGCTCTTCGTCTGTTATGGAGGCCAGCAGAAGGGAAAGGCTGTCTCCAAGCAGAGGTTAGCCCACTGGATAGTGGATGCTATCGTCTTGGCTTACCAGTCCCAAGACGTGCCTTGCCCGTTCGGGGTGCGAGCTCACTCCACTAGGAGTGTAGCCTCCTCCTGGGCGCTGGCTCAAGGCGCCTCGCTGACAGATATATGTAGAGCTGCGGGCTGGGCGACACCTAACACGTTCGCTAGATTTTATAGCCTCCGTGTAGAGCCGGTTTCTTCCTGTGTACTCGCCTCCAGTGGCCGGTAAACGCGAAGTACCCGCTCTTGTGTCGGCTTGCATACGCCACTCCCGCCTCCGGGCCGGATACGTGCGTCTATTGTCTCCAGTTGTGTTCCCCGGAAACGGCTAACCCTGTCGAGCTCCTCCGTCACCCTTCGGTGTCAGACGCCCCGAGACGGGCACGCTTTCCCAACGTTATCCAATAATCACGCTGAGTGGGTCTCGCAGAAACAGCTGTGACGGACCTTCCCTGCTTGGTGCCCTGACTTCTGCTCCAAACTTAGGAGCAACCAGTGAGCACAAGCAGGACGCTGGAAGGGCCAGCCTTCCTGGCGTTTTGGTAGGGATCCCCAATTCGTCGGTCAATACCGACGTACGTCGAAGTGACCGACTGAAAGGGAACATCTCGGTTACGTATGTAACCCTCGTTCCCTGAAAGAGGGAACGGAGACTCTCACCTTTGGAGTTACATAACCTGTGGAGGGCATTATGAAGCATAACCTTTTTTACGAGTTCTGAAACATAGACAAAATAGTCTTTTGGCAGGTAATGTTCTCAATTGCATGTTTAAATAATTTGGTATAAATAAAACAAGCTATATCAGTGCTTTAGCTTTTTATTTAATTATATAATAATATTAATAATAATAAGGTGTCAAACCTGTCAGGAATTCTCTCATAATTTAAGTGACATGACAGCCAAGTATGGTAACCCATACTCAGAATTTATCCTATAAATTAGTGCACACATTAGGAGTAGTGAGTAGTGAACAAACACACACTGCAAACCGTGGACACACACACCCGATGCAGTGGGCAGCCATTCACTGCGGCACCCGGGAGCTTCAAACATAAGCAAAATTCAGTAAAGTGGTCCACACAACAAAGTTTTCTGAAGTCATATGATAATTTTAGATTAGAAACAGACTGAAATTTTATTATTCTCTGATAATCTGCTATAAACTGTTAAACCGAGAACCGCTGCACCAGTCATTTTGTTGAACTCGAGATCAGGGTCAATTCGATTTGTGAAATAATCAGGATGAATTTGTGATCAGATCAACTAATGCATTTAAAAGATTCATCAAAAGAATGATTCGTTCACAAATCGAACATCGCTACTTCTTTCATGGAGAGTTAAGGCCTGTTCACACCTAGAACAATAAGTGTTGGGGAAAGTAACAATATTGCGTAATTCCCTAAAAAAGTAACTAATTGACTTTTTATGGAAACTAATGCATTACGTGACTTTTACATTAATAAAAAGACAAACAAAGTCCCTCTCACACCAAAAGTGATATGAATAAGCCTCAGGCTGAAGGAAATGCAAGTTCACGCCTGTATAGTAGAGGGCGCAGCTCAGACAAACCTTTCAAATGTGCAGCTATTCTAGGACGCAGGAGAAGGAAATCAAACATACTGGCTGCAACCTAAATCGCATACTCTCTTGAGTAGGTACTTGAATAAGCATAAAAAAGTTTTAAAAAAGTATGTTGTCACCATGTTGTCATTATCATGTGACCTACCAGCGTCAGTTGCGTCGCTTCACTGCCATTAACAAATCCTCTCCTGTGGCCTCATGGGATAGTAAAGTGTCCATCGTATGCACACTTCAGAATCTCGCCAGAAGTAGTAGGTCATCCGGGTACTTTTTGCCTACTCTTATGATTACTATGAATTCGGACATACTTCTTTTGTCACATACTATTTTTGCCTACTATATAGTAGTAAAGTATGCGATTTCGGATGCAGCCTCTGGGTGCTTCTCTATACTCAAATTGATGCCTTGTTTCCTCGCTCCTCCGTCCTCCAGCCTATGACCTGGAAACTGATCAAAGTAAGCCATCTTGAAAGACATCTCAATTCTCTAATTGCACCACAAGGAACGAGGAGTGAGAAAGCTTCCTGAGGGGGGAGGTGAGGTGCTATGAGTGAGGATGCACAGGTGTGTCCTATACAGAAGTCTTTCTTGTCGAAAAACCTGACACATGTATAAATTCTCCTCCCCCTTCACATCTGCCACAATAATTTTAATTCATGTTTTACTGTTGCAGTTTAAATACCATACATCTTTATCTTTATACATCTTATATTTTAACATATTTTATTTTATTTCTTTCCTTGCATCCTAAGGGGGGTGGAGCTGAGACACGAGGAAAGGAAACGAGGATGCACAAATAAGAAGTGAGAAGCACCCTCTTACTTCACAATAAAAACAAAACAAATTAATCTAAAGTCATTTTTGCTTATATTACACTCAACTAAATTATAAACGCAACACTTTAGTTTTTGCCCCCATTTTTCATAGGCTGAACTCAAAGATCTAAGACTTTTTCTATGTACACAAAAGGCCTATTTCTCTCAAATATTGTTCACAAATCTGTCTAAATCTGTGTTAGTGAGCACTTCTCCTTTGCCGAGATAATCCACCCACCTCACAGGTGTGGCCTATCAAGATGCTGATTAGAAAGCATGATTATTGCACAGGCCTTAGGTTGGCCATAATAAAAGGCCACTCTAAAATGTGCAGTTTTATCACACAGCACAATGCCACAGATGTTGCAAGTTTTGAAGGAGCGTGCAATTGGCATGCTGACTGCAGAAATGTCCACCAGAGTTGTTGCCCCGTGAATTGAATGTTCATTTCTCTACCATAAGCCGTCTCCAAAGGCATTTTAGAGAATTTGGCAGTACATCCAACCGGCCTCACAACCGCAGACCACGTGTAACCACACCAGCCCAGGACCTCCACATCCAGCATCTTCACCTCCAAGATCATCTAAAACCAGCCACCCGGACAACTGCTGCAACAGTCGGTTTGCATAACCAAAGAATTTCTGCACAAACTGTCAGAAAACATCTCAGGGAAGCTCATCTGCATGTTCGTCATCCTCATCGGGGTCTCGACCTGACTGCAGTTCATCATCATAACCGACTTGAGTTAGCAAATGCTCACATTCGATGGCGTCTGGCACTTTGGAGAGGTGTTCTCTTCATGGATGAATCCCGGGTTTCACTGTACAGGGCAGATGGCAGAAAGCGTGTATGGTGTCGTGTGGGTGAGCGGTTTGCTGATGTCAACGTTGTGGATTGAGTGGCCCATGGTGGCGGTGGGGTTATGGTGTTATGGGCAGGCGTATGGTATGGGCAGGCGTATGTTATGGACAACAAACACAGGTGCATTTTATTGATGGCATTTTGAATGCACAGAGATACCGTGACGAGATCCTGAGGCCCATTGTTGTGCCATTCATCCACAACCATCACCCCATGTTGCAGCATAATAATGCACGGCCCCATGTTGCAAGGATCTGTACACAATTCACAGTCCTGGAAGCTGAAAACATCCCAGTTCTTGCATGGCCAGCATACTCACCGGACATGTCACCCATTGAGCATGTTTGGGATGCTCTGGATCGGCGTATACGACAACGTGTTCCAGTTCCTGCCAATATCCAGCAACTTTGCACAGCCATTGAAGAGGAGTGGACCAACATTCCACAGGCCACAATCAACAACCTGATCAACTCTATGTGAAAGAGATGTGTTGCACTGCGTGAGGCAAATGGTGGTCACACCAGATACTGACTGGTTTTTGTGCAAGTGAAATGAGAATGCAAACTCACATTTAGTCTAGAACTAAAATAACCATCGTTCACACAGCGCATACATCGCCTCTGCACTTAAACATTTCTTTCAACATGAGGACTGGAGAGGTGTCAGTCAATAAATGGGAAACTTGCGTTACTTATTTGAAAAAGTAACTCCGATATTTTGTTGTAATTTGAAAAGTAACGTGTTACTTTACTAGTTACTTAAAAAGTAATCTGATTACATAACTCACGTTACTTGTAATGCGTTAGCTTCAAAATTGACGATAACAATGAAGATAACTAGCCTACATTTTAGTGTCCTCACCAACAAACAATGGCATTTTGTTTATTATAATCACTGTTTATTGTCATCTGCCACTTTAAATCCTCAAGTTCTTTAAAGCTGTGTGGATTCTGATTAGCTGTCAATATTTTTAGCATTCATCAGCTAGAAAAAGTTCCACTGTGTTGTTAGCTGTGGTGTGGACTTTCCTATTCTCATAGTATTAGAACAATTATTAAAATGTTACAGTTACAGTTATAGTTTGCATTCTTGGTGGCGGCCCTTAGCGGATGGATCGAGGGTGAGTTAATAATGACAGAATTGTCCTTTTCTGTGTTATTAAAATTAATGAAGCGATTATTTGATGCAAATGTATACAATCTCCTGCTTTCTCTTTGTCTCCCATGACTTTTTGTGAACGTGTGACAAGCCTCCTTTCTCACCGTCTCATTTTTAACCTCCGTGACTTTCCCTGGAGGCAGAGGCGATCTCTTACATAACCAGGACATTCCTTTATGCCTCTGACCCGATTAGAGCTCATTAAGGTGAGACTCACAGTAGAAAAGGAACAAGAGCAAGAAGTGATCATGGTGATGATCACATTAATGAGCACTGAAAGATGAAAGGTGGGAGCCATCTCTGCTTCAAGTTTTCATGATGTGTGTGTGTGTGTGAGAGTTTCCTTTGTCATGCATGAGGCAATGAATGCTTCAAATTACTATTCACAGGGTAATATATCATATATGTTGATGGAATATGAGTATGTTATCTCTAGCCCCTTTATCCTGTTTGACATAACCTCCCTTTCAGATCACTACATTCTAAAAGCAGATGTTTGCTGCATGCGGTCATTCATTACAGGGAATATTCTTTCCATCCAAACTATCAACTTATTTCATGCTGTTTATGGAGCATTGCATAGTTTACAATAATATTTTTTTTTCTGATGGCCTGTTGGGACCAGTTCAAAATTGTAGTTGCATTGACCATTTTTTTATATACTCCACCACAAAAAAAGCTAAATATTATGTGTTATATTGTTATACTGTATGTTTATATATTAGATTTTCCATTGAATGTTATGGTTTGTTTGCAAAAATAATTTAAAAAATATTTTAGGATTTAATTGGCATATCAAGAAAGTATACAGTTTTGCATGGCAGAAAATGCAATTGGTAATTTCATATGGTCATATATATTTTTATTATAACAATCATTAGATGTCAAATGATTGTATTATGTATTATTGATTTGTTTCTGTCATCTGTGTTTTGTCTGATGGTTCACATAAACAGGTTCTTCTCCAGATCAGTTTTTAACATCTTCATCTTCTATTATCAGCAAAACTTTGTGTGAAGTTTAATTTAAAAAAAATATAATGTCATATTTAGTATGACCTTTTTTGCTTGAATGACAGCAGCACTTGAGCTGCATGAACTCCACATGTTTTTGCCAAAACTGTTGATCATGTCCTCCAGCGAGATCCAAAGAACATCTTGTTCTTCAATGGAAGCAAGAACATCTGACCTTCGGTACAAAGGTATTCACATGCTCAAAGTCACAAATTATTTTACTTACTTAACTTTAGTTTTTTCCCCAGTGGTACAACCACATTTTCCCACAATACACAGCTATTTTTGGCCAATCTGAGTTATTTATTCTACATTCTAAAAAATGTCTTAGAAAAGATCAAAACACACTTGAACTAGACTCTCTGCCTGCTTCCTTGCAATTTTCTTTATCTCAAAGTAATATTTGTTTTTCTTTCTCTGTAAGGGCGAGCAGATGTGAAAACAGAATCTAGATCATCATTCCAGGATCATGCCTGAGAGAATCTATGTGTGTGTTTATGTTCCGTTATATCTGATCTATTTTATATGGGATCATGCTATGTGTCTGCATGCAGAATGAAGAATTATAAAGGTATGATCTCTCTTTAACAGCTGCTTTATCAGTACATCAAAATGGATCTGAATTACCAGTGAGAATTAATTTGAAGCCATTCAGCTCTGTACTTTAAGCTTCCTTAAGGTTATGCAATTCATTCTATGGTTTATTGATGTGTGTGTGCTTGTGTTTGTCTGTGTTTACAAAGAATGGGTGGATTTGAGAGTTTCAAGAAGACTCTCTTCACATTTCGTTGAATATTTCCCGCTGTAATCAACTAAATCTTTCACCATTTAAAATAAACGGACACGTTCCTATTATGAGAACAATGGAAAGGGGATGGCAGGTCATAATGATGTGTGTGAGAAACAATGTTATCACTGAGGCAGGGTCACTCACAAGGCTGATAGGAAAAGGTGTATCCCAATTGATTACCTTAGACCACCTTTTTTTTCCAGAATTACCTTGAGTAGCATTTGTACAGCTGTACAGCATGAATCATGACCACACCCTCTCAAATATCAATCATGTTGGAAGGTGTAATGTCTAGTGTTTTGGTTTTGTTTCATTATTTTTTTTATGTTCAATGTCATGTTTCCTGTTGTCATGTGATTCCATTGTGCCCTCATGTGATCCTGCCATGTGCTCCCTTGTCATGTGTTCTATGTTGTCATGCCCCATGCCATGCCAAGCCCGGTTAGAGAATCAAATCATTGAGGGTGCTTCTGAAATCACTGAGGGTGCTCTAGTAAAGTGCAGATGTAGGCTAAGCAACGGCTCCACCATAGCGGCGTACAGTGAGAAATGTAAGATTATTTACAAGTCATCACTTTTACCAATAAAAATATTTTGCTACAAACGTTTGCCTATTAATCTATTAGTCTGCCTTTACATTGCTTTAATGAGTTACTAGTATTTTAACATGTCATCCTTCTGAGAAGCAGAAAAAAAGCGTAAAATAAATAAATAGATAAAATAAAGAGCATAAAAATTGATTGGGGAATGAAAAAACTTTGTATAAAGATGATCAACTATGTTATGGAAGATATAACATAATAATTTGATATACCATTTTACTTTAAGCAATATGTGTGTAAACATGGTCATACATGTGTTTTCAATGCAATGTATCTATACACTGTATTTCATTTGCATATCAATGTGTTTTTTGGGACAATATGTAATGTAATAATGGGAGTAATAAAGGGGAATAGTCATAAGAATATCCAGACTTAAAACTGTGTATGTTGTCAGAGAAATTCGCTAAAATATGTCTTCTACAAAGCCAAAACATCGATTCCGGGTCTCATAAGGATATTTTTGTCTCGTGCAGAGTGAATCCAGCATCTATATACACTCACCTAAAGGATTATTAGGAACACCATACTAATACTGTGTTTGACCCCCTTTCGCCTTCAGAACTGCCTTAATTCTACGTGGCATTGATTCAACAAGGTGCTGAAAGCATTCTTTAGAAATGTTGGCCCATATTGGTAGGATAGCATCTTGCAGTTGATGGAGATTTGTGGGATGCACATCCAGGGCACGAAGCTCCTGTTCCACCACATCCCAAAGATGCTCTATTGGGTTGAGATCTGGTGACTGTGGGGGCCATTTTAGTACAGTGAACTCATTGTCATGTTCAAGAAACCAATTTGAAATGATTCGAGCTTTGTGACATGGTGCATTATCCTGCTGGAAGTAGCCATCAGAGGATGGGTACATGGTGGTCATAAAGGGATGGACATGGTCAGAAACAATGCTCAGGTAGGCCGTGGCATTTAAACGATGCCCAATTGGCACTAAGGGGCCTAAAGTGTGCCAAGAAAACATCCCCCACACCATTACACCACCACCACCAGCCTGCACAGTGGTAACAAGGCATGATGGATCCATGTTCTCATTCTGTTTACGCCAAATTCTGACTCTACCATCTGAATGTCTCAACAGAAATCGAGACTCATCAGACCAGGCAACATTTTTCCAGTCTTCAACTGTCCAATTTTGGTGAGCTCGTGCAAATTGTAGCCTCTTTTTCCTATTTGTAGTGGAGATGAGTGGTACCCGGTGGGGTCTTCTGCTGTTGTAGCCCATCCGCCTCAAGGTTGTGCGTGTTGTGGCTTCACAAATGCTTTGCTGCATACCTCGGTTGTAACGAGTGGTTATTTCAGTCAAAGTTGCTCTTCTATCAGCTTGAATCAGTCGGCCCATTCTCCTCTGACCTCTAGCATCAACAAGGCATTTTCACCCACAGGACTGCCGCATACTGGATGTTTTTCCCTTTTCACACCATTCTTTGTAAACTCTAGAAATGGTTGTGCGTGAAAATCCCAGTAACTGAGCAGATTGTGAAATACTCAGACCGGCCCGTCTGGCACCAACAACCATGCCACGCTCAAAATTGCTTAAATCACCTTTCTTTCCCATTCTGACATTCAGTTTGGAGTTCAGGAGATTGTCTTGACCAGGACCACACCCCTAAATGCATTGAAGCAACTGCCATGTGATTGGTTGATTAGATAATTGCATTAATGAGAAATTGAACAGGTGTTCCTAATAATCCTTTAGGTGTGTGTATATGTCACTTTCGAAAATTTGCAGCAAGCAATTGGCCGTCGGTCCTCTTAGCAGCATGAAAAACGTACTTGGTTACTGACGTAACCTCAGTTCCCTGAGATAAGGGAACGAGTACTGCGTCTTCTAGACGCCATGGGAAATAATCTATTTCTCGAAATACTCTCCATACTATAGAACTAGAAACTGGCTTTTGGCCATAAAATACTGGATGTGATTTAACTGTCAACCTGGAATAACTGGAATGGGTAGGCTATAAGTAATTATTTTCATACAACACTTTTAAAAACATTTTTCTTCGATTTTCCTTGAAAACAAGGCCTAAATATTAAGAAAATTATTTTGCAGTGTACTTTAACAAGACCACAATTACATTTTCTATGCTTCAGAGTTTTATGAAGTAGCTAAATATAGGCTATATTATTAGTAACGACTAACAAGTTAACCGCCTGGTAATGTGTGATATAGGATATAATGATCAGTTTTTTCTCTGTAGCTTTTTACAAAGTGTATGATGCCAGGTTTTAAAATCAGTTCAGATTTTAAAAATTGTGTAATGTGTTCCAGCCTTAAATGAAGCTCTAAGAAGCAGCAAATAATATCAGTATTTGCATACTAGAGATGAAATAGGTTACGTGAATGAGGGAACACAAACTTTTCCCCATTCTCTCAGGCTTTCATCTTGTGCCATATGCGTCTGCTGGAGAATTTCACATTAATGGAGTTTATTTATTTAAAGCTGGAAAGTGAACCCGTAGAATCCAATACTGCTTTATCAGGAGGGTGATCATCTGAGCTCTGTTCCAGCCCACAGAAAACACGACAATCACCAGAAAATTATTGTGTGTTTGAGGTTTGTGTGTGTCCATAAATAACTATTATCTTTTCTTCTTCAGTTGATCAATTCTTTGATTAAATTAGGTTGAGATATGAGTTCCGTTGAAATATGAGCAACCTAAGGTGCAGTAGGATACAGCTCTTAGACTAAACCTGTCTCCAGTGGGCACTAAATCATGACAAAATGTGAAAAACAGACCGATGGAATTCTGTGCCTTCGAGCGAGGAATGTGAGAATGCGAGGAAGCACATTTCACACATCTCAAACGCAGAGGCCTGTCAATCATAAGGATGTTAAAGAACAGCATGTACAATTCATTTGATGAATGTAATGTACTTAATGTAATGAATGTTATAGACTTTTTAATATAAGGGCATGTTGTCACTATGGAACCTGTCATTAAACAGCCCATTACATGCTTATCAACAAAACTGTAAAACAATTATGTAACACAAAGCAATTTATTAAACAGCAAAAATATAAAAGGCTACCCTTATGAAAAAGAAGTTTATTCAAGTGTTCTATTAGTATACTGCTTTTAAACTAAAAAATAAGAAAGTATAATTTCAGTCTACTTTTTATATACTTCTCAGAAATATACTTAAAATTGCACTTAAGTATACTTGACTTATACTGACAGAAAAGTATATTTGGCCTATACTTGTACTCAATCTTTTGATCGAGATATACTTAAAAGTTTAATTAAGTTTTCATAGTATCCTTGGTTTGTAATTGTGTTTATTTTTTATTTTACTTTATTTTTTTTGTAAAGATAGTTTTACATACAGTCTTATGAAACTTACATTGATTAGAATAATGTTCCTAATTCTGTGTATCTGAATTTTTGTGTGGGCTAGTCCACTGGTAGTGTACATAGGAATTTACTTAAAATCTGCTTTACTCTTTCCCCACCACTGACTGAATTTTACAGCTATCCATGTTTTCACTGTTATACTGTAGGGGGCGCTATGACAAAATATCTACATTTGAACATAGTAGTATACTGAAAGTGCTGAAAGTATAATGTTATGTTCACTTAACATAGAGAAAATTTACAAGTATACTTGCAGTATAAACTACTAAACTAGTAGTTTACTTAGAGTACACTTCAAAGTGTACTTTCATAAACTAAAAAATGTACTACTTGTATTAAAATAGTAAACTACTAGTATACTTATAAGTTCACTTGTAGTACAGATGCAGTACAAATGAGACTGTATATGTGCACATAAAGTTTACTACTGTTACACTTATAGTACACTTAAACGTATACTTTTATATACTAAAAGTGGGCCAATTTAGTCCCAAGCAGTATTGAAATAGTACACTTAAAAGTTTACTACAAGTACACATTGATATTAGTATACTCACTACATAAAGTATACTTTAAAAAAATACTTGAACATTACTTAAGTATACTTCATAAAATTAACTTGAAGTATACTTCTTTTTTGTAAGGGTACTTTACAGTGTGACAACTTGCCCCGACAAGTCTTTCTATCTAACTAGGATTGGATAACAGATATTAGGATATTAGGAAATGTTCATCTTGCAATTTAGCATTTTATAATCAAGGATAGATCTATTTAATCAAACAGCTGACAGTAGCCATTGACATCCATAGTATTTATGGAAGTCAATGGCTACCATCAACTGTCTGGTTACCAACATTCTTTAAAATATCCTTTGTGTTCGACAGAAGAAAGAGCTCATACAGGTTTGGAACAACATGAGGGTGTGTAAATGATGACAGAATTTTCATTTTTGGGTGAACTATCCTTTTAAATGTTTTTCACACATTTTTGTCAAGACAAAAATGGTTCTTATATTGGCTTTTTATTTAAGAGTGATACTGAGATTCTGGGAGACTGATAAGATAACTCTAAAGCAACAAAATGTGCAACTCTTACACAAACCGGCTGTACATCATGCTTCTGTCACATGGGAACCATCAAATTAGATCAAAGAGCCTGAGGTAATGTTATGAAACCAGAGGCTTTTGCAATAAGAAGTGCATGCAGTCCCTTGTGGGTCAGCACATTGAAACTAAAAAGGCACACCATTTTATAAAACAGTAGGATGGTATTTTTCAACCTTGTTGGGTCTACTTCTGTGTGTTATTACTCTTCCTGGGGCCTACGCACTGTACAAATAAACACACAGCATATGCTTGCATAAGTCTCTCTGAGGTTTCTTGAGCTGTATTAACCTCCTGTACCCTTTTTGGTTTATATATATATATATATATATATATATATAAACCAATTGCTTATTTATAAGATAAGTCAAAGGCATGCTAAAATTTTGTTCATGAAAAGGAATTTGTAACTGTGAAAAAGCCATAAAAACCTTCATAATAAATAATAAATTTATAAGAAAACATAAAACAGGCTAAAAAGTTGGCAAGAGATTAGAGCTTCTGGCATTTAGGGAAATTATATTTCACTATAATTCAAAGACAAAATAATCTCAGTGTCTGTTAAGTGAAATATAACTTGTGAAAAACCTCACAGACAGGAAGCCTAGTTCATGCAGCCTGAAGCTGTTTTTGCACGATTAATTTCTCTGGTGCAGTCTAGGTGTTTTCTTTACACTTCATATAGGCTATTTCTTTTTTAATGGACTTCAAATTTTCACATTATACTCTGTATCTTGGGAAATATCTGATAAGTCCTGGCTCTATCTAAGAATAAAATGCTTTGGTTCAGGCATCACAGTTAAATGTGTACCTAGTTCTAGGCCAGTGAGATAGCATCAAACCAGAACTCAGGTGACCTCATTTTAAAAGAGTTGTTGGAAAAACTAGTATTGAGCAATTATTCTTGATAACCAACGAGTCTTTAAAAAAAAATAATAATAATAATAATTATATATATATATATATTATTATTATTATTTTTTATTTTCACAGCCCTTGATCAGGTGGAGTAACGTTGTAGTTTCTTGACCTGTACTAATGTGTTATTCTTTATTGCCTCCTGTTGGTTTGAGGGTGTAGTGCATATGTTAGCGCTTTATCATGGGCATGCGCATTGCGCACTCTCTGCAGTCGAAATTTAAAAAGAAAGTTGCAGTCAGTTAATGTTATCTAATAGATTTAGAAGGTATTTAACAAAATCAAGTGTCATCGTAATAAATATTCATCCTAATTCTTCACACTTTTATTTCTGTCTCTGACACAATTTTACTCAAAAACAGTTAATAAGACTCACATAGGCCTAGAAGTCCCGAATGTACAAAGGAGAATTACGTGTTTACCTACACAATAAGCCATTATATGCCATAAAATAATACCAGGTTCAAACAAACCAATATATAGTCTAAAACGATAAGAATACTTACACATGCTGCAGTCCTACAAACACTTTTATTTTGATCTGAGACAGAGTAATTTTTGCAACCAACAGATGTCACTATAGCCTGCCCTGCACTAAAAAACACACTTGAGGCCTCAAGTTACATGTTGAGGAGGATCATGACTACTATGAACATATCTGTAACCCTATATATGTGCACTTAAGATGCCTTCTCATCATTTATGTATTTATTTATTTTTTTGATGAATGTGCTGATTGCTCTTTTCCAAGCGGTTACAATTAATAAAGGATTGGAGCATCAAAATTATACAAAAGCACAGATAAAATACCTTAAAATAGTATACTTGTGAATGATATGTATACTCTATGTATACATCTTCTGAAGCCATATCACTTGGATAAGGAACAGACTTTTATGGACATTTATGGCTGATATAACCCAGAAACTTTTTTCACAGATCATTGAGTCAGTGAGATGAAGTCGGATCATTCCAAATGAAGAAGTTCATGAATCTTATTGGTCCTGTGAACCAGATAAACACAATAAAAAAAATAATAATGTACACAGTGTGTATGTGTGTGTGTGTATATATATATTAGGTCTGTCAAATGATTAAATGCGACTAAATATGTACTGTGTATAATTATTATGTACATATAAATACACACACTGTATTTATACACACTGTATATATTTAAGATTTTTTTAATATTTATATATAAACTATTTTTATTTATATATAATATGAATTATATATATACATATATATATATAGTATATACATGTAAATATTTCTTAAATATATACATGTATGTGTGCGTATTCAAATATACATAATAATTATACACAGCACACACACATATATTATGTAAACATACTTTGGTCCCTACTTTATATTAGGTGGCCTTAACTACTATGTACTTACATAAAAAAATAAGTAATGTACTTATTGTGTTCATATTGTATTGCAAAACACTTTTGCTGATATTGAGGTGGGATACAGGTAAAATTAGACAGGTGTGGTGGTATAGGTAAGTTTAAGGGTTAGGTGTAAGGGAAGTGTCAACAGTCTAATTATAAGTGTAACTACAGAAATTAATTACAAATGTAATTACATGCAGGTATTTTTTTTTATGTAAGCACAATGTAAAAACATGTATGTACACAATAAGTGCATTGTATCAAATGATTAATATAAATGTTAGTACACAGTAGTTAAGGCCACCTAATATAAAGTGGGTCCCAAACTTTTATTTTGCCCTAATATACACTCACCTAAAGGATTATTAGGAACACCTGTTCAATTTCTCATTAATGCAATTATCTAATCAACCAATCACATGGCAGTTGCTTCAATGCATTTAGGGGTGTGGTCCTGGTCAAGACAATCTCCTGAACTCCAAACTGAATGTCAGAATGGGAAAGAAAGGTGATTTAAGCAATTTTGAGCGTGGCATGGTTGTTGGTGCCAGACGGGCCGGTCTGAGTATTTCACAATTTGCTCAGTTACTGGGATTTTCACGCACAACCATTTCTAGAGTTTACAAAGAATGGTGTGAAAAGGGAAAAACATCCAGTATGCGGCAGTCCTGTGGGCCAAAATGCCTTGTTGATGCTAGAGGTCAGAGGAGAATGGGCCGACTGATTCAAGCTGATAGAAGAGCAACTTTGACTGAAATAACCACTCGTTACAACCGAGGTATGCAGCAAAGCATTTGTTAAGCCACAACACGCACAACCTTGAGGCGGATGGGCTACAACAGCAGAAGACCCCACCGGGTACCACTCATCTCCACTACAAATAGGAAAAAGAGGCTACAATTTGCACGAGCTCACCAAAATTGGACAGTTGAAGACTGGAAAAATGTTGCCTGGTCTGATGAGTCTCGATTTCTGTTGAGACATTCAGATGGTAGAGTCAGAATTTGGCGTAAACAGAATGAGAACATGGATCCATCATGCCTTGTTACCACTGTGCAGGCTGGTGGTGGTGGTGTAATGGTGTGGGGGATGTTTTCTTGGCACACTTTAGGCCCCTTAGTGCCAATTGGGCATCGTTTAAATGCCACGGCCTACCTGAGCATTGTTTCTGACCATGTCCATCCCTTTATGACCACCATGTACCCATCCTCTGATGGCTACTTCCAGCAGGATAATGCACCATGTCACAAAGCTCGAATCATTTCAAATTGGTTTCTTGAACATGACAATGAGTTCACTGTACTAAAATGGCCCCCACAATCACCAGATCTCAACCCAATAGAGCATCTTTGGGATGTGGTGGAATGGGAGCTTCGTGCCCTGGATGTGCATCCCACAAATCTCCATCAACTGCAAGATGCTATCCTATCAATATGGGCCAACATTTCTAAAGAATGCTTTCAGCACCTTGTTGAATCAATGCCACGTAGAATTAAGGCAGTTCTGAAGGCGAAAGGGGGTCAAACACAGTATTAGTATGGTGTTCCTAATAATCCTTTAGGTGAGTGTATATATAAATATATATAAATACACACACACACACAATAATATAACATATAATATATACATTATGTTCAAAGAAGTTTGGAGAATGGATGGATATTATAGGCCTATAGGCCTATTTTTTCTCCTTTTGTGCTATAAGCAAGAAAAAATGTTGCATAGGTGTGGATTGACATGAGAGTGAGTATATGAGATAAAATTGTATTTATTTATTTATATCTTGTTTTGGGTGAGTTACTCCTTTAATGATATGTCCAGGAAGAACAAGCGTTATTTTCTTTCATCTAATATATTTTTTAAATGTGAATTTAGGTAAATTGGTCCACTTTTTTCACATTGAGATTAGCTTAGATAACCTTGTTTTAAAGAGCCCCTATTATGGATTTTTGAAAATGACCTTTCATGTAGTGTGTAACATAGTTCTAAGTGAAAGAAAACATCCTGCAAAGTTTAAAGTTTGAAAGTGCACATAAAGTTATTGTCTCTCAAAAGTAAGAGTCGTCTCTGACGTCACAATGAAACATTAGCATATTGCCCGTCCACTTAATGGGCGCGCAGACATCATGTCGAGAAGATGCTGTGCTCTACAATGTGTTTATTGTGTTTCATATTGTTTAGCTCTCCTCCAGCTAACCGGCTTACTCACGTTATTACTGTCTTACTGAAATACTACTGTAAATCAGCTGTGTGCCCCTATGACCTAAAACTGTGTCAACCTAAAACGGTTGTCTGTCGTTCTTACTACTTTCAGTAAAGATAAATGATGGAGCAAGTTTTTTTTTTGCAAACGTTAATGTTAACTTACATCAGTCATTCAGGTTAGTGCTGGGCTAATGTATGCACTGTTATTGATACAGTTCCTGCATGTGCACTGCAATACATTAGAAACACACACACACAGGTTTGTTGATGGAAGCACACTTGTTAATGCTGATGGTGAGGAATTACATCTCATAATGTACCTCAAACTGAGTAGCGTCACTGAGAAACTTCCTGCTCAAGGTTCGGGTTGAATAACTAGTTCTTCCAATGCTACATCATCGATTCGGATTCGCACTGGGATTAGTGTAAAATCGATGTCATCGTTACTGTCTTTACAGTGTGTATAATCGCTGAGCTTTAAAGGGTTAGTTCACCCAGAAATGAAAATTAGCCCATGATTTACTCACCCTCAAGTCATCCTAGGTGTACATGACATTCTTCTTTCAGACGAATAAAATCGGAGTTATATTAAAAAAGTCCTGGCTAATCCAAGCATTATAATGGCAGTGAATTGTTGCCTCGTTTATGAAGTCCATAAAAGTGCATCTATCCATCATATAACTGCTCCACATGGCTCCAGGGGGTTAATAAAGGCCTTCTGAAGCGAAGTGGCATGTTTGTGTAAGAAAAATATCCATATTTAGAACTTCAAAACCTAAAATAACTAACTTCCGGTGGATTGCTTTATTAACCTCTGGAGCCGTTATATGATGGATAGATGCACTTTTATGGACTTCATAAACGAGGCAACAATTCACAGCCATTATAACGCTTGGATTAGCCAGGACTTTTTAAATATAACTTATAATATAACATAATACTAATATAATTGATTTTATTCATCTGAAGAAGAATGTCATATACACATAGGATGACTTGAGGGTGAGTAAATCATGGGCTAATTTTCATTTTTGGGTGAACTAACCCTTTAAGAGTCCACCAAAGCGTTTTTTCACGCGGCTGGCTGGCGTATTCAATTGTTTTCAACGGGAGCACCGCGTTTTTAGAACTCTATGAGTGTAACGAGGCCCTGAGCGCTCGGCGTTCTTTACCGGTCGCCAAGAGTTGAAGAATGTTCAACTTTGAGTAAAACGCAGCGCTCATCACTGTCACTTTTCACCCAGCCGTCCAATCAGAGTTGAGGAGGGGCGGGACAAATACAACACAGACCAACCGCCACATTCTGCTTGTACAACGTCAACAGGTGAAAACAACAAGCATAATAACGGAACACAACTTAAAACAAGAGCCAGAGCAAATACTTTACATTGTATCGGCATTTTTATATAGAATAAATACAGAAGCAAACTATCTGTGAAATGAAATACTAGTAACAATTCCGTGGATATCCCGTATCATAACAAGCAAAGAGTCTCAAATGAAAAAAAATCTGTGCAGCTACTCAGCTGGCTAAAAACGCTTTGGTGGACACACGGCCTTTGACCTTTGATGCATGTAAATCTGTTGGTAGAGACCTCCAAAACTAAATTAGGAAACTTTAAAATACCATAATAGGGGCACTGCTAAAGCATTCCTTGGCAACCTCCATAACCCATATTCATCACAGGCCATATTATCGGGTTGAATGATTTGAACTCTCTGATTTGTGATTTGTTAGCTCACAGCACTTTTGAATAGTCCCGTCAACCTTGTGACTCTAAATTTTCACACTGGTGCTAGTTCACCCATACTCATTAAAGAGACAGTGACAAATTCTACAGACAGTGACCTCTTGGCATTTGAGCTCTCAAGATCTGCCACTGTTTGAGATTTTCTGCTGTTGAAAAATGTATATTGGTCACATGAGGTAGAAGAGGGTTATGTCAAGCTTCAACATTTTCTGGGTTTGTGAGGACATAAAGACTTCTATTCTATTCTATTCTATTCTATTCTATTCTATTCCTTTGCTCTGGAATCATAACCACACCATGTTGGTTTGTTTGGCCAGAGGAGAACCTGACACCTTCCGACTGAGCCTGGTTCCCCCCCCCCTCCCTCCAAAAATGTTTTCTCCAGTTCTGTCACTGATGGAGTTTGGGTTCCTTGTCACTGTCGCCTCTGGCTTGCTTAGTTGGAAACACATAATATTCAGCAATATTATTGAGTTGACTGTACTGATACTATTGGATGAGAACTGGACTGAGCGGGACGATGATATCACTATTTTCTACAGAACTGCTTTATTTAGTGACTAGTCCTGGAGGACCAAAGGGCACAAAATATGGTCACCAACACTGAGACAGACACAGGAAGTGGTCTTACCAAGGTAACCACCATCATACAAAAAGCAAACCACAGATACCAAAAGGGAGTGAGGAACAGTGAAAATAGTGAGAGAAAACAGATGAAAGTATACAAAATGGCTAACCTTTGAGAAAGTCTTCACTGTAGCACCAAAAAGAGCAAATAGGTAATAGCCTACTTATCATTTACAACTCAACAGTGTTGATGGGAAAAGCTAATATTTATATACATAATAAGAAATATGTTAAGTAAAGAAATAAAAGCACCCGTTCAAAAACAGATAACCTCCCATTTCCACCTTCACTGTTCTCGGAACCACCCTTCTCCTCTGCCCAGTGCCCAGGTAACCTCGATCACGTGATCAGGACTGTTCATGACGTCATGTTCGCTCTGCCTCGTTCTGGTCAGCTGATGCTTACGACGCAGAGGATTCAGAGACTGCTGCACTCCAATTTCAGCCGTTTAAACTCAGTAAGTTACATTGTTCTTACTAAAATAACTTTATTCTTACTATGAACTATTTTGAAACGCCCAGTGAGTTGTATTTAGAACAGAATAGCGTGTTTTCTTTCAGTTTTTTTGGGATGCGTTGAGTGTTTAAGTAAGTGTTTAAGGTAACAACCTGTCGAGGATCATTAGCATTAGCGCTTTAACTCTTTAATATTGCTGCTTATGTTTTTTAATGTTTACGTTGGAACTTTATAGGAAACCCCTACCATCTTTCATAGCGTAATACTGAAGTGAATAAAGTGCCACTTTGCCCCACTACTTGTTGACGCATAAGCTTGGCTTGACAAGCACTACACTTTACACTAATGTCCTATGTCAGGCTAGTTAATAAGCCGGTTTCTGTGTTTACCCCTTCTTGCAGTTCAGCAACAACAACAACAACATTTCATTGCAAGTCATTTCCACTGGGTGACTATACAGTATAGTATACGTCTAGAAACAAGGGTTCAGAATTTTTTTTTTATAGCTCACCATTTAGCAAAGCAGCTAATATACTGCTAATATAATCTCTTGTGTATGAATGTCATCTCTGTATGACATTCTGTTGTGTAGGGAAAAAGTACAATCGATGTATGAAAGTAAATACATAATAAAAAAAAAAGAATAAACCCAATAAATAGCTAATAATAATAATAAAAATTGTTTAAAAAAATACATAAATAATACATATAGCATAAAAAACCCTAATAATGTAACGTAATATACTTTTTAAGTGTTAGGATCAGGGTCTCTTAATTTTTGGGTGTCAGAGGCATCTAAAATATTTAAAAATTAATCATTAATGTAAATTGAGCTGTATAATGACACTATTATCTTGCTACAGCTGCTTTACAGCAGGATTTAAATCTGTCTGGTTTCCTGTTTATCACTGTGAAGCTGCTTTGCAACAATTTCTATTGTTTAAAGCTCTAAAAAACTTGGCTTGTTGGACAACTTTACCTTTAACAGTTTTCATGGGTTGTGAGGCCATATAGACTTCTATTCTGTTCTAATCTATTGCTCTGGCAGCTTTGATTCAGTCATTTAGATAGCAGAACAAGTTACCCAAATGAAACCTGATGAGATGTCCTCCCACAGGTGTTCACATTATTAATATGTGCTCTAATTGTAGGATCTGTTTTTGAAAGAATCTGTTTTGGTCCACTGCACTGATACCTGATGATGCTGGGGCAGCTGTATGTAGTTGTACAGGAGAATGGAAAAAAGAGAAGGATACACAGAGACAGCTGAAAGAGTATCTGCATCTTGATAATTCCCCAAAGTGCTGCATTATTCAGCACGTGTGGAATTACCCATGAAACCAAGACTGCTTATGTACCATTTGAAGCATGTAAAAGTTGTGAAATAGACCTAACAAAAGCATTATATGGCTTTTTGCGCTCTATCGATTTTATTTGTATCTTAACATGCCACAAAGTGCCTCTGTGCTGGTAATGTTTAGTACAGAGAGTCACATGGCGCAGCTTAATCCTTAATCCGCTCCCTGTGAGTGGAGTCCATCGTAGAATCGTTCTTAATGACACGTAAACGTCTTTGACACAAAGTGAAGGACTGCTTTGAACAATGGGCTACGATTTACAGTTCACTCCTTTGAGTGGACCAGATGCATTGCACTGAGAAAAAAAGGATTTGCCCTAGGAGAGCACATTCCATGCAGTTGTAGAGGTAGGTCCAGGCAAAGTAAAGTTCATCAGGTTATTCTGTGTAATCGCTGAATGCTCCTGTGTGTTTCCTGTGTGAGATAGCATGCGCTTATTCCCACAGCTGTATGGAGCATCACATGCCACAAGAATGGTGAACCGGCACAGAAGCATAACATTCCTCGGGTGTTCTCTGTGCCCAAGATTCATTGTGGAAGTGTTTTATTGGATTGTCTCATTGTTTCTGAGAAATCATTAGTTCAAGATGGTTTTTACATAGCCTAGATGAAAATGGATGATGCTTTTGGTGTTATGAAATGAGGCAGAAGTTTTGTCTTTAAAGGGTACATAACACACACAGTTTCTGCCAATCTCATGTTAATCTTGAGTACCTATAGAGTAGTATTGCATCCTTCATATCTCCGAAAAATGTCTTTAGTTTTAAGATATTTATAAAAGACAGATACGCTGTACCGATTCTTTCCGAGAACAGCCAAGCTTGTTTAGGCGTGCAGTGGGTGGGGCTAAAGAGTCACAAACAAACACACAACTTTCGATTCACTATACGTTCATGTTGTTTACATTATATGCACTTACGTGCTGATTGCTAACAAAACACAGACATTTGATGCAGTTTCACTCACCGCCTGCGGTTTCGACTTGTGACCGGGAACAAACAAACACACTTGCAGAACTCCGTTGCTGCTCCGGCAAAACAAACTGCATCCACTGTTTCTTTAATGCTGGGTTATTTGGGAAGCTGAACAAGGTTATCTTTCCCTCACAACCAGAAACGCACTTCTTTAGTGACATTGTTGATTTCGTGGTCTAAAAACAAAATGCCGGCGCTGCCGACGGCTTCCGCAACCCGAACGAAGCCCTTTGATGGGCGTGCTCTCGCTCTGGTTGATGTGCGTACGTGCTCATCCGGGAGAAGTGCCCATACAAAGAATTTTGCCCTTTATGCCACCATACAGGGCCATACTGTAAAAAAAACTTTCAGAAACTAATTTGAATCCTGAAAGAGTGTATTTGGCACAGAAATACTGTGCCAAACACCAACATGTTTTTTGGCCATGTTTAACATGAGAATCCAACATTTAACAGTGTAAATAAGTCAGAATGCATAATATGGCATTAGACCCCCCCCTTTAAGCGATTGTGAAGAAAATTATGACTTTGTAAACCGTCTGCCATATCCAATGAAGTTTAGCTCACCGTCACAGAACATTTAGCTGTGGCATCATCATCTCACAGGTCTGGAAGCATCACAAATTTTGCAAAAATTCAGTAAAGAGATCAGAATTGTTTGTGTATAGTGAGCCAAATGAGGTTAAATATGCTGATGTGCTGTTTTAAGGGCTTGTCTTCCTTCCTCTTGGTCAAAGTAAAAGAGGCTTAACCAATTGTCTGCTGTCAAACAAATATTCTCTATTCGTTTACATGAAGCTTCTTTTTCTTTTCATTTGTCTTTTATATTATTATAATTAGATTTTTTTTTTCTCCTTCCCCAGATATTCTCCCCTTAGTGCATTGAGTAGAGAGCAGTGCATTATGGGGGAGTTGTTCCGCAGTGAGGAGATGACCCTGGCCCAGCTCTTCCTCCAGTCTGAGTCCGCCTACTGCTGTGTCAGTGAGCTGGGGGAGATCGGCATGGTGCAGTTTAGAGATGTAAGTATTGACCATTTCATATTGATATTCACTGGATATTAGTTCCTGGAACATTTCCGGTTCATTGTGAAACAACAGCGGGAGGTGTCATTCATAGTGACTCATAGCAGTAACATTGACATCATTGTCAGCAAATGTCAGCATTCAATTGAATAAGGATGCCTGAACTAAGCAAAATTTCAAGCGTTTAGATTTAAGAGATAAGCAATATGCAATACTAACAATTGTAGGATATGTATCGCACATATTAGGGGCTATTACTGGGTAGTTATAGGAATTTAGTTATAGGATCTAGTCACCAGGGCGGTCTCCCGAGAATTAAATTTTCCCATAGGCCCATTTTCTGGTTGCATTCACATCACCAGTGGGAACTCTGATGTGACGTAAACCAGCCAACAGTGACGTCATTTAAGCACGGCATTCAACAACGTCAACAACTGTAGGTTGGAGGACTCTGTTATCGGAGCTGTGTTTTTGTCATGGGTTTCTTGATAACTGAAATGGAATTTAGACGTATAAGTTTAGTTATGCGATTGAAAGAGCAAAAGGGAGAGCTAAACTTCTACCACAACGTGCAGTGCTACATATCATCGAGGCTGAGCAAAGAACACAACACTGCAGACAGAGATGACAGGTAAATGCTAACTATCGCTGTTTTCCATGTTCATGGAGTAAGTATATGTAAACTGTGTGTTTACATGGCTTTTTAAAAATGGCAGATGACTGTGTTTCATATAGCTTGCTTTTAGCCAATATATGTACACTTGCATCATTGTTGGTTCCTATTGTGCTGCGTTCCTAAAAGTTATAGGAACTATGAAAACATTCCTATGGCATGGAAGCCCCTTTTATCTCCAATAGGAGAACAACATTTTGCCAACTAATTGTTAGTTTGATAGGTAGAGTCTAGTTGCCTAGTTAAGTCAGAATATTTCTTTACAGGCTCTAAAAGTTAGATTGCAGTAATTGTAATGAATGAAGCTACAAAAGTTACTCACTTGCTGTGTTAACTTCATTAATAATAATGGTGTGGTATAGGCTTGCTGTGATAGTCGTGGTAGTCGGTTCAACCGCAACACCGGTTTCATCAATTGCCCACCACGGCACTGCCCCTCACCATCGTTTAGATTAATTTTTTTATAGTAATAAAAATAATTTAATTCAGTTAGAGAACAGAAACTACAATTTATATTCATTAAAGATGTAAAAGCAAGGTGGAAAAGAGGGAAAAACTCCAATGTAGCTCAAGGGATCTGCTCATATGTTGTTGAAGTTTGGTTATTTAAGAAAGTCATAATAAGTAATAGTAAATTGAGATGCATGATGATTAGTAATTGTGAGCATTGCTTTAGGAGAGTGTAGTGGTTCAATGTATCACAACTCACAGTTTGAATAAAATTATGGCTTTTTAGTCACAGATCAAATAATTTTTCAGCTCAGCAAGAAAAAGTTGATGGTTAAACTTTGCAATTAATCCACAAATCACATGCGTACCAAACCGTGAGGACTTTACTGTACGGATCACGGATCAACTACGATAATATAAAAATATAATCACGATATTTCTTTCCATATCATACAATATATTTATCACGATATTCATTACACATATTTGTTAGCACTTAAGAATGAATGTAGAGAACTTGTTTGTTCACAATTAAACTCCACAGAGTAGCTACCTTTTAATTTAGGCCCAGTGAAATCCATTTTATTTTCCCCTAAATTCTGTGTTTTCCATTTTATATTTTTGGTTTTATGATTTAATACAAATTTATATAAAATGTAATCAATCTTTTAAAATGTAATCAAATGAGAATATAACAATTTACAACAAAATATTGCCTTTTTATTTTTTGTCAAATAAGATGCTTCACAACAAAACTGTTTAAATTTAAAACATTTAAAACATATCTTGGTTGTATGATATTACCTAGAAATAATAATAATATTATTATTACTTTGAAAAGTACATTTTAGTGTACAGTAGTGATGAAAAACAGATACACAGACGTTATGACATCATATAGGAAGTGATTGTGAAACTATGCTCAAAGTGGCCTAAGAGTTGTCACTCATCCTTGAACCCTCTTCTAGTTATTCAAAGCCAGCGGCGTTGTCTTTTTCATGTGGATTCATTGTTCCAATGTGAATATGAATATGACTTTTTTCCTTTACTCTCCTAGCTGTGAATGTGGCTTCCTTTATTGTTGTCATTAAGAGAATGATAGTTGTGTATTAATTGGTCAATTACTTTGTCTCTTTTGAATTGCAGTTAAACCCAGATGTGAACGTTTTCCAGAGGAAGTTTGTGAATGAAGTCCGTCGCTGTGAGGAGATGGACCGCATACTAAGTAAGTTATTGAGTCAGCATTGCTGACATAGTAAGCTTGAAATCATTGCTGACACAGCATCATATGTTTTGATTAAATTCAGTGGAAAGAAGTTCAAGATTTTTTTTTTCTGGCTCTGTTTTATCTGCTTTATCTCAGTTGTTTTTTCTTTTCAAGGATTTGTTGAGAAGGAAATCAAAAAGGCTAACATACCTGTTGTAGACACAGGGGAGAACCCAGAGGTCCCTTTTCCACGAGACATGATTGACTTGGAGGTATAAAAACCTCATACACAACTCAAAATAAGGCAGAAAAGGACAAGTAGAAATAAGCAGAACTTAGATAATAAGATAATAACAACAGAAATAAGATAATTCAATGGCTCTTTTCCAAAAAATAGTGAGCTGCCTACAGTGGCAGTATTTTAAGGGATGATGTGAAGGTTGTTCCAAAATGTAGGCATCTTAATTATGCTGCCTCCTAAGAGACCTTATTTTGGACAGTATTACTGTAATACTTTGTGATGAGCGCAGTGGCAAAAAAACTAAAACAAATCAGAGATGCTGGATGAAGAGAGAGAAATGTTGAATGTTTCATTCTATACTGAAGAAAGTAATTCATTATGTTGAAATGTATTTATATGAATTATATAAAAATGCTGCCCTTTTGAACTTTCTATTCATCAAATCATCCTTAAAAAAATAATAAGAAATGTTTCTTGAGCACTAAATCAGCATATTAGAATGATTTCTGAAGGATCATGTGACACTGAAGACTAGAGTAATGATGCTGATTTACCTTTGCATCACAGGAATGTTACATTTTAAAATAATTTTAAAAATTACAATAGAACACATTATCACAACACGTTATTTTACATTGTAATAATATTTCACAATATTTTTACTGTATTTTAGATCAAATACAAATGTAGCCTTGGCGAGCATAAAATACTTAATTCAAAAACATTTGAAAAATATGTATGTATACACACACACTGATTATTTTGCCTCTATTTGTGCTTATTAGCTAATTAGGTTTTGGAACAGTAGAGCTAATATATGTGAAGTTGGCAGCTGTAAACAGTTTTGAATGCACCAAAGAATGCAAATCTTTTGACCTTTTGTAGGCCACCTTTGAAAAGCTGGAGAATGAGATGAAGGAGATCAACACCAACCAAGAAGCCCTGAAGAAGAACTTCCTGGAGCTGACTGAGCTCAAGCACATCCTCAGACGAACACAGCAGTTCTTTGATGAGGTCTGCAATATCTCATCTCTTACAAAACCTTTAGCTTTTAGAGTTTCCTGTGGTCTTAGAGGCATTTTACACGGTATGTGTCAGGTGGAGAGCTTTGCTTGTGATCTTGCAGTCTCTCTTGTGCACAGGCATTTTGAGAGACGTTATGAAACGTGTCAGTGCAACCACAAAGATTTCTATTACTGCTTCAGCTCGAGCAAAAATATGCTGCAACAGGGCTGCAGCTGTACTATTTCAAATTACTTTAAAAAGTTAAACATAGTACAACCTAAAACTAAACCTACAGCCTATAAATCAAAATAATAGTAATATAAATAATAATGATGCCTTAACATTGCATTTATTTTGTGCAACTTAACTTTCAAGTTTCAGCTTCAGCTCAGGCATGACACAGCCTCTACTGTCTTCTGGGAAGGCTTTGTGGCTTTTGTAAGAAGCAAAAAATGTTTCTCTGGTTTAGATATCCACACCCGATCGTCATTTTACAATTATTCAAATTCTCAGTGTTAAGCGCGATGCTATTGTAACATATTAGCTACACTGAAGTAGGTTGCTTTAAAAAAATCTTATTTGGAGAAATTACATTTCTTAAATAACCTAAACCAAGGTCGACAACCTATACAGCACACGGAGGAGTAATTGCTGAAACGTGAGCAAAAGCGAGAGATGTGTTTGTATTTAATTCAGATAAAGTACATTGCACATACATATCTACATTTTGAGCTAATCATTCATCATAGTAACACAGCTTGTTTTATTAAGTTAGGAGCTATAAATATGTTTGAAGTGTGAGATTTAAATTACGCAAATCAATGAAAGCACGCAGCTCTAAAAAGCAGGAGCGCTGCACATCACATGAACACTAAAGTTACAGCTTGTTCTGCTATTTGTTGCGCTTAGCTTTAAGAACATTTTAATGGTGTATTTCGGAGATATCAATAAAGTCCCATTAAACATTTCTCATATTCATCACAATGACGGTGATGCATGTGCAAACTCCATTCATGCTGTTCATGTGTTTCGAGTGCTCGTATCTCTTCAGCTGACGCGCGAACTGTCGCAAATGAAACTCAAATGTTCAGCATTGCATCCTGAAGCTCAACACACAGTTGTCACATTTAAAAATAGCGAGACTAAATTATATTACCAGTGCTGATGCCGCTCTCTCTCGCATTGTGGTCTTTGATCTTGACATGAGCTGAAAACAAAAGTTAAAGAATGACGCACATTCAGTGCATTTTACCATTTAAAGTTCTGCGTCTTTATTAAAATCAACACATTAATGATTTATCTCCCATCCACCTGCAATTTTTTGAAAGTTACTTTTTATTACTTTACCCACCTGACCCACGGATATAACCGCAATCTGCACATAGTCCAAGTTTTTTACACAGAAATTGTCTTTCTGCAACATGACCGTGTGTAGTTCAATAGACTAAACAAAGCAATGATTTTTTTTATTTGAGTTACTCGAGGAATCGTTTCAGTCCTAGCTGCAACTCAAAGAGGCAATTACTGTAATATTGTGTTCTATGTTTCATGTAAGTAATGGCTGATAAAGCCATAAAATACTGTCATCCCCTCAGATGTGTAAATGGCATGCAACAGCTGTGAAAAGATGACACTGCTAGCAGTTGGTTATATTTTTTTTATGCTTAAGTTTAATGCGGTGCAGTTGTCCTTGGCGCTTTTTGTTCTATCACGTTCCTCTTCTTTTCCATTTAAAATGAACTGGGAACTTACGGTTTCCCTTTACCGTGTAAAATGGCCTTTACTCAGAAATGGTTGTATTTAAATACCAAACATCTGTTTAATCAACACCATTCAAAAGGAAGAAGGAAGAAGGGAACAGAGGAACCAAAACATGTTTTTCCCTATGTCTGTGATAATGTTCACGGTGACAAAGGCAGATGCATGTCTGACAGATTGAAAGGCCATTCTCTGAATTCCTGGCCACATCTCAACCGCTGATGATGATGTCAAACTGCCCTACCCAAGACCAGTTCTGCAAGGTGTTTGACTCCCTATTCACAAGTTTCTTGTGCCCGTGATGATTACCTCCTACCAGGGTGTTTCTTTTCTATCTTTCAGGCTTTCAGATATCTTTGACCATACATTTCTGTGCTTCCTGAACACTGATTTGAACTTTAACATGTTATTGTGATATACTGTAGGCCTATTTATTTTACAAGTTGTAAAAGATCATTTGAGAGTATGCAGTTAGGTTGTCTTTTAATCATTCACTTTACTTTTACACAAACTTGGGTTCACATAGAGACTGGTGGTGGGTGGTGTGAGGATGGTGTGAATTAGTGGTTAAAAAAAATGCTGTTTTAAACCCTAGAAGGACTAATTCATGTGCTGCCATCCCAGTGCCCTTGAGTTTGGCACATCACCTCTGGTTATCCCTGTAATAAGTGCTTTGTACATTGCTTTGCATAAAAGTTGTCAGCTGAATGAGTATTATTAAATAATAAGATTGGCTCTGAAATAAATCTTTTTAATGATTATTCCATTGAAAAATTAAGATGACATAAGGTCACAGAAATTAGTTCTTGACCTGTTAATGTAATTGCAGCATCTAACAATATTAAGTTAACAACAACAGCTTGATACCTCATAAATCTACCTTTGCCCTGTACTAGACAACACTAGAATGAACTTTAAATCAGAATTTTTACAGGAAAAGATTAATATTATTAATATTAAGATTAAAATTAATGAATTGTTCACTTTCTCTTTTTGTTAGATGGAAGATCCTTCTCTTTTGGAAGAGTCATCAACTCTACTGGAACCGAACGAGGTCGGACGCGCTGCTCCTCTCAGGCTTGGGTGAGTATGTCAGTGGGTTTTGATCTCTGTGTCTTACTGATGTTAAATTGGCAGCTTAAACATGGATGCTTTATACGTGGTTCTAGATATTACAGAGTAGCTTGAACTTGCTTTTGGGTATTTCCACATCATTTTACCTTGTAAGCTGCATTCCTTAAAAATAACAGTTCACTGTCACTGCTTCAACTCTAGAAATTCAGTTTATATATGTGTGCATATGCTTGGATGAAACATAGACGTTAATGGGGATTGCGCATTTTGTGAGTTTTCTGATATGCCTGCCTGTTTTTTGTTTGCCATAGCTCTAGAAGAATGCAGAACAGGTCTTTTGAATAGCTCTTAAGTTTAAAGGGCATATTGCAGGTTAATTTTTTTTCCAAATGAATATACACTCACCTAAAGGATTATTAGGAACACCATACTAATACTGTGTTTGACCCCCTTTCGCCTTCAGAACTGCCTTAATTCTACGTGGCATTGATTCAACAAGGTGCTGAAAGCATTCTTTAGAAATGTTGGCCCATATTGATAGGATAGCATCTTGCAGTTGATGGAGATTTGTGGGATGCACATCCAGGGCACGAAGCTCCCGTTCCACCACATCCCAAAGATGCTCTATTGGGTTGAGATCTGGTGACTTTGGGGGCCATTTTAGTACAGTGAACTCATTGTCATGTTCAAGAAACCAATTTGAAATGATTCGAGCTTTGTGACATGGTGCATTATCCTGCTGGAAGTAGCCATCAGAGGATGGGTACATGGTGGTCATAAAGGGATGGACATGGTCAGAAACAATGCTCAGGTAGGCCGTGGCATTTAAACGATGCCCAACTGGCACTAAGGGGCCTAAAGTGTGCCAAGAAAACATCCCCCACACCATTACACCACCACCACCAGCCTGCACAGTGGTAACAAGGCATGATGGATCCATGTTCTCATTCTGTTTACGCCAAATTCTGACTCTACCATCTGAATGTCTCAACAGAAATCGAGACTCATCAGACCAGGCAACATTTTTCCAGTCTTCAACTGTCCAATTTTGGTGAGCTCGTGCAAATTGTAGCCTCTTTTTCCTATTTGTAGTGGAGATGAGTGGTACCCGGTGGGGTCTTCTGCTGTTGTAGCCCATCCGCCTCAAGGTTGTGCGTGTTGTGGCTTCACAAATGCTTTGCTGCATACCTCGGTTGTAACGAGTGGTTATTTCAGTCAAAGTTGCTCTTCTATCAGCTTGAATCAGTCGGCCTATTCTCCTCTGACCTTCAGTTTGGAGTTCAGGAGATTGTCTTGACCAGGACCACACCCCTAAATGCATTGAAGCAACTGCCATGTGATTGGTTGATTTAGATAATTGCATTAATGAGAAATTGAACAGGTGTTCCTAATAATCCTTTAGGTGAGTGTATAACCTTGTATGAAAATACCATATGAAAAGGTAATGCAGGATTTAAAATGTTTTTAAAAGACATAAGAGCACAAATTTAGTAGATAAAGTGGCTGTTTCCTTGGCTGTTTTTCCAACATCACGAGAGGGAGTCGTTTGCCAGGCTCTGCGTTGGCTCAGTGCAGAATAGCTTGGTATTCAGTACGAATCTGTGTATTTTCAGTAGTTTTTCTATTTCAATTTATCATTGTCATGGTAAATTATTGTGACCAGCCTTTCAGGACATCGAGTCCACAGGTTTCCTTAAAAAAAAAAGTTAGAAAAACCTGCATGGTGGCGTTTTGTGCAGGTGAAGAGACAGGACTTCACTTCTGCATCTGCTTCGAAACACACGGTGGTGGGTATAGTGTTCACTTTAGACCGGAGGATTGACATCCCGGCGATATGATGGAGTCAAACATTGTAATACTCATGTAAAGGATGATATTGCAACGATGTTTTTACGTGAATCAATTTCAACATTAATGAATACAAAGTATGTACATTAACACAAATGCATACAGTCTCACACTTTTCAAAAAAGTTTGGAATTATGTGCTGGTAATGTAAATATTTTATTCATGCCATGTATGTACATTCAAGTTCACTCAAATACATACAGGCACAAAAAAACCCATAACACAGAATTAATGAATAAAAGATAACATGAAGCACATACAATAACACTATACTGTCTGTGGTTCGGCCGCGGGCGGGAGATGTGACGGAGATCCGTCAAGAGATGCAGCACTGTAAGTCTTGTTTAAACATTTGCTAATTACCAAATCAGTCGTGATGAGAAACCGCTAGCGTTATATCACATAACGTTTAGTGTGGACGGATATTAACGAGTGTGACTTATGCCTGATGGTCAAAGCTTATTAGTTTCTGTTATTGGTAAGTATCAATACTCCTAGATGACCAATACCAGCTTTATAAAGCAATACACAAAAATGTATAAAGTAAACAAATATTTAAAACCGATTAAAGTGCAAAAGAATTATAAAGAACAATAGGTAACACTTTACAATAAGGTCTCGCTAGTTAACAAAGAGCGAATAGCTACATTTTTACAGAAGTTATTCTTCTTTGATAACGTTAGTTAAAAAAAGCAACTGTTAATGTTAGCTTCAGTTAATTAAATAATACAGTTACAACTTTTGATTTTAATAATGTGTTATTAAATGCTGAAATTTACATTTAACTTAGATTAATAAATGCTTTAGAAGTATTTTTCATTGTCAGTTTGTTAATTTATTAACTAATGTTAAATAATAGATCCTTATCGTAAAGTGTGTGACTGAACAACAAAGAATCAGAACATATTCAAACAATATCTAGGGCATGTAGTTCAGATTAAAATATATAAAATGTTTAAGTTTGAAAATGAATAGCCTTAAGTCTTTAAGTTTTAAGTATTTGGTTATGTGACGAGCACCGTAGCGAATACAGAAATCTGAATAGCTGTGTGTTTAGTAGCCCGAGCGTTTTGTTTACGAGGATTACTGGGAAAACGGCTGCATTTCTGCTGTTCCATCAGCGCCATCTGCTGTCAGAGAGTGTGAATATCCATTTTCATTCAGTGCATCACCATCACTCGTTCCGCCATGTGCTGCTCATGCACATTGGGTCTGTTTACATCAGTGTGCGTTCCTCTTTGATGTGTTGTTCATTTTAAACGGTTGATGGGTAAAGTATTCTTAAAATGCATTCTAAAAATCTGAATAATTCGTAATAAATAATTATTCACGGTATTTTGAAGTGCCAACGATAACAATATCGTGCATATATTGTATTACCGTATACCGGCACATGTCTAAACCCACCCAATCAAAAAATATTTAAAAAATCATATTTTCAAAATAAGGATTAATATTAAACCTTTTGAAGTACAGCAAAGTAATTATTCATATGTCTGCTGTTGGAGAACAATGATATAATTCACTCACCTTTGACGCTGGTTGCAGGTTTGTTGCAGGGGTGATAGGCAGAGAGAGGATTCCCACCTTCGAGAGGATGCTGTGGAGAGTTTGCCGTGGAAACGTCTTCCTGCGGCAGGCAGACATTGAGGACCCACTTGAGGACCCCGCCACAGTAAGTTTGCCCTGTGAGAAAGAAAAATAAAAAGCTTTTAGATAACTTTGCAAGCTAAAAATGTTATCTCATGTACTTATAGTTTTCATTTTGGATTATTAGTTAACTCCATATTTAATGGAAACTTCCTGTTTTTTCCCCTCTTTTTTTCTCAGGGAGACCATGTGCACAAGTCAGTGTTCATCATTTTCTTCCAGGGAGACCAGCTGAAGAGCAGAGTCAAGAAGATTTGTGAAGGGTACGAGAGCATCACTGCCAATAAGAAGTCACAATACAGAGTGACTGCAATAAAACAGTATTTACATGATAAAATAAAATAAAACCGTATTTACATGAGATTTTGAAAACATGAGGTTGTTCTCCATTTTTGTGGACTTGTTCCATACACTACTTTTCAAGTTTGGGGTTGATATGATTTTTTTATTGTTTTTTACGCTCACCAAGGCTGCATTTATTTTAATCAAAAATACAGTAAAACAATAATATAAATATTTTAATAAATCTATTTTAATACATTTTGAAATGTAATTTATTCCTGTGATGTCAAAGCTACATTTTATTTATCAAATGCATTTATTTGAATCAAAAATACATTAAAACAGTAATATTGTTAAACATTATTACAATATAAAATATTTTAATAAATCTATTTTAATAAATTTTGGAATGTAATTTATTCCTGTAATGTCAAAGATACATTTTCAGCATCATTACTCCAGTCTTCAGTGTCACATGATCCTTCAAAAATCGAATGATTGATAATTATTATTATCAACAGTTGTTCTGCTTATTCAGCATTCTTTGATAAATAGAAAGTTCAAAAGAACAGTATATCTTTTAAATATAGAAGTCTTTTGTAACATTGTTATTTTTTATTTCCCCTTTTGATAAAAAAAATCTTAATGACTCCAAACTTTTAAGTGGTATATGTATATTTTACATATTCATAAAATCAACATATTCCATGTTCATATATATTGCCTTATGTGTAATTTACTTGTATTATCTGTGCTCACAATCACAATAAAGATCTAATGCAATCTTTTACTAATATATTTATGTTAGGTTTCGGGCATCTCTATACCCCTGCCCCGAGACCCCACAAGAGAGGAAAGAAATGGCAGCCGGAGTCAACTCTCGAATTGACGATCTCCAGATGGTAAAACATGAAGACACACACACACACACACATATTCTCTAAAATAATATAAGTGGATGTACACAGTCTTTTGCCTATAGTTCTATATATCTTTTTCTTATTTGAGGTGAAATACTGATCAGGGTGAAATCTTATGGATGAGTCCAGACCTGGTCTAGTGCTGTTAGGATTGTTCTCTCTGTTACTCTCTGTTTGCACTGTCATTTTGCAAATGATGAAATCTGATCTGCTTGTTCGACGGTTTTGTCAATAACTGGTGTATCTGTGCTAGTTGATATAGTAATGATGTAAGCACCAGCACAATGGCAAGACCACCCATTTTTTGGTCTGTTCAAAGTCTATATGTCCTCGTCTCAGTGTGTGTGTCTCTCATCTTTTTCGTCTTGTGTGGTATGTGAACGAACAGTCCCTAACCTGATCTTGGGCCTGATTAAAACACTTGATTTTATGATGGTAGCAACATCAATAAATTTGTTATGATTGTTTCCTTTTCTCCCTGCACTCCTCAGTCTGATCAGAGGTTATTATGTCAGGGATTATAAAAAATGTGTTAGGAAAACAGAGCATAGCTGTTTACAGGGAAAAAGTGCCTTCCAGATTCACACATGTTTCCAGAGCCAATAAACTCATGAATGCATGTTGGTGTTTAAGATATATGATATGAATGAATATTTTTTGACAGTGCATCAATTGATGTAATTTGCTTCATAAATTGCAGCTGAGTGGCGTAATGGAATTACATGATGCATTATGCATTTATTGGTGCTTTTATACATAGCAACTTACATAGTTGCATTCTAGTTTTGTTCCCAATGAGATTTAGCTGTTTTTTTTTCTTGTATATTAGTAACGCTTAGCACAGATCACTGTCACTATGAGATTAGAGTGAAATGGCTCCTGACAAAAACATGAAGAGAGCATGTTTTGCATATTTTCATTGGTGATTTATTGTGAGGAATATCCCACATATGTGTCAGCATATGTGAGCGGAGTGGAGCGGCAGCAATTTCCCCTCCACGCTCTAAGCATTCAATAATCACTCCGCTCCAGCTCCGCTCTGGGTTCACCATTTTCCACTCCTCGCTCACTGATATCAGAAACAGCACTCCGTCTTCGTTCTGAGGAAATTTGCGACTAAAGTATTTAAGTAAACTCTGAAATATCACAAAAGTTCGGTTTATAACATACATAAAATAAAAAAATAAAAAAACAATAGGAGTTTATTGTGTTTATAGCAGTGCAAATTTTGTTTGGAAAGATGAAAATGGTACAGATATTTTATCTACGGGTCACTACATTACAGATTTCTGCTCATACAAAATCTGATACAGATAAGTATAAGCAGATAAGCACTGTAAGATTTGTTTGAATGCATTAGAGAGAGCGATTGCGTGTGTAAGTGCTACCTGTTTAAAATGTGCTTTCACCTGATCATATTCAGTATGTAGAAGGTACAAAAAAATTCCTTGAACTATAACATCCCGCTCATGTCCATCGCCGTCATCATAACCTTTACATTCTTTCTGATTTGAGTGATCCATCTGTATCAAGCTAGTTAAATGTGTTTTTAATTAATGCATATGTTTATTTTATTGTTTTACTTAATTGATGAATTGAATCATTCTTTTTGCCTTCCTTAATATGTTGTGGCGCCCCCTGGAGGTCTGTGCATCTCTTTGAATAACATCTGAATTAGACTTTCAGTCTCAACTCTGCACAGCTGTGTTTGTCTTTTTCTTCAATTTCCTTCTCTTTTTTATTCCCTATCTTTAGCTGAGATTTAACAGCTTTAAAGTAAAGCACAGGTTAATTTGATGGCATTATCCACTGGCTGCGTCAGCGCGCACACGCTGTCTGTCAATCCATACGGCAGAGGGAATCTCGCTCAGTGAGTCATTAGAGGCTACTACTAGGTTTAATGGGGGACTGCTGGATGGTGTTACAGCTCTGGGTCTTTGAGAGAATCTCTCAAATCTCTGCCTTATTTGGGAAGGAAAATTTGGGTGAGTGTGTCCTTGCACATTTACATAGTACCCATACCTTCTCGCCCACACAGTTTGGACCTTCAGCACATGGCAAGGCAGTTAATCACCGCTGCTTACTTTGCTTGATTTTTTCAGTGTCTGCACAATGGCATGCCATTTTTCAACACTCGCTGAAAGCGATATACTGCATTAAACAAAAAAAATCATAATTTGATCTTTTAAATAGACCTTAACAGGGTAGCGGCACATTTAATTTAGTCAGAAATGAAAACAGAGCTGTGAGGAATTCAAGTAGAGTGTGCTCCGTGGATTGTACTGATTGTATGTTTAACAACATACCGATTGTTCAGCTGATGAAAAACATTAAAAAAACTTTCAATAGACAAAACTCCAAAGCCAAAACAGCTTTGAAAGTTGAGTTGTGAAAATTACATGAATTGTCTTTAGACAGTATAAGTCCATCCCTCACAGCCTCGTTTTCATCCGTGTTAAATTCAGTATGGCATCTAACCTGACAGACAGCTACGTGAAGCAAGATTTTGGGCCACTGAGGTTTCTCTGTAGGCGGGGCTACCCATAAAATGTGACGACATAGACTATGTTCACACTGTCAAATTAAATTGTGTAAAATTATTGACGTCAACCCTGTGAGATCCGATTTGTGTGTCCATGCAGCTCTTTCGTTTTCCTGGAATATCTGAAATGGTTTCTATGGCAATGATGTTGCGTTGGTAGGCATACACCAAAAACAGCAACGACAACCGCAACATAGAGGGGTTTGCAATACAGATGTTGTCTGCCGCGGGCTGGACTACATCTTCCGAGGCAGCGGTTGAACCGTAGGAGGCTGGTATGAGCAGCTTTATTCCGTGCTGTTGTTTCCGCCGGTTTCAAAGCATGTCCCCATTAGATTGAAACAACCTTGTTTCTGTTGTGTCTTTCAGCATGTTTTCTATAACAACATCTGACGTTTAAGTTTTACATGGCATGATCAAGTCACATAAACCAAGCGAAATCAAATCAGAGCAGATTTGCAGAAATGCGATTTAAACAGTTCACACTTGCTAAATCTGATTGGATTTCAATCTGATTTGGGTAAAAAAAACTGTCATTGCGTCACAACTGTAAGGTGCCTTTCACAGCGGCTGACCGGCTGTCACATAGTGAGCGTTCCTGTCTGTGCATACCCACATACTAAGGGAGTTTGTTCTTTGTGTTCGTCACACTTATTCACTGATTCGTCCTCATCCCACACCCTCTGAAAACCCACATACAAATCTGTTTGCTCTTGGACTATTCAAAAGAAATGGACACATCCAAGCACAAGAGTGCTGACAGGGCCGGGTAAAAGCTCACACTCGAGTTCCATGTCACTGACTCACTTCGAGCTATTAGCGGGCCTGTTTGTCCCTGAGGTGAGAGAGAATGGTCACTATGCTTGTGTGTGTCTGTCTCTCAGACATGAATCGTTAATGTCCCTGTGCTCTTCTCCCAGGTTTGGAGAGAATTTGGTATCCTTTAGTTTGCTGCACATGCCTTGTTTGTGTTTCTGTTACTGTTTGAGCAAGACAGAAGGTCTTCTGGACACATTATTGAGGATTACATAAATCCCAGAGTGGGCAAGTTTTTCTTATTTGTCAGTGTCAGTGAGTTTCTCTATGTTTCCAGTGTGGGTGAGCATGTGGGTTATTCTAGAGTGGGCAAGTGTGTCTGATCTGAGAGTGGGCGACTGTGTATGTCCCACCCATGTGAGTGGGAATGCGCATTTGGTTGTTAATGTTGACACTCTATATCTGTCTAACATGCCAACCAGATGCTGGCGCACTTCCCTGGCCACTCCTGAATGATTGTGAAATTCAGTTAGCTAAAATAGAGATACATAGGCTAGCTTCAGACAACCAGTGTTTGGGATTCATAAACCTCTTTACCAGCAGGCGTGTCTGTTCATACAACAGCAAACAGTAGCTGCAGTATACTTTTTTTGTATGGACAAATAACTAAAATTAAGCCCTGTTCTCTATTCTTGCAATAGTTGTGAAAAACACTTGTAACTATTGAGACTAGTGAGGTGGTGTTGGCTAATTACTTCTTCTACATGTTTCTTGTTCCATGCAACAATGAACATGCAACAGCTTGAGGTCTGATGTTCAATAGGCAAATAAACAAGTAACTCTTATGATCATTCAAAAAGTTTTACAAGCTCATGAGCGAGAGAACAGTTTGAATCTATGCTCAAGGCTCAAAATTGTGACCTTTTTGGTCGCATATGCTCCCGAAATTGTATCTCTGCAACCTCAAAATATATTTGGGAGCATTTGTGCTAATTTACTGCACAGTTTGTGCCTGCTGTGAGCTGATACAGTTACTGATCCCCCGTTCTATCACATAACCAATTAAACTTCATCTTACAAATAAAACCAAATAACCATGGTAACCACAAATTAACTATGGTTTTGCTACACTAACCATAGTTTAACCATGGTATTTGTAGTAAAACAGAGGTTATACAAATAATCAATCTGCCAAAAAACGATCTCACACAGTAGTTTCCTTTCCTTCATTTTTTGTTCTTAGTTCTCCTTTTTTAAATTTCTCTCGCATCTGTTTAGCCTCTATTGCTGCTTAAACAAGTGATGCTGCAACTGTGTAGCTTAATGAGAGTCTGCAAATTAGTGCATGATGAAAAAAACTTTAATATTTCCAACATAATAATCTCTGTATATTTTTAGTTAAGGATGTTAAGTTAATCATTTTCTCGTAGGTTTATCTGCGGATATAACCGCATCACTAATCCACTGATTTTTAGCATGAGAGCCTGAGTGTGGCAAAGAATATATATTAGTGCTGGGGAAAAATTAATCGTGATTAATCGCATCCAAAATAAAAGTTTGTTTACATAATATATGTGTGTGTACTGTGTATAATTATTATGTATATATAAATACACACGCATGCATGTATATACTGTGTATATATATATGTATGTATGTATATGTGTGTATATATATATATATATATATATATATATATATATATATATATATATATATATATATATATATATATATATATATATATATATATATATATATATATAATATAATATAATATAATTTTTTAAATAAAAATATAACACATTTTTCTCAAATATATACATGCATGTGTGTGTATTTATGTATACATAATAATTATACACAGCACACACACAATAATGTGGACATTGATTTTCTTTGTTCATTTATTATTTTGTAGTCCTGCACCTGAGCTCAATTTGAACACTCAGCATTTATCGTCTATTAGCTCTAATGGCCAAATGGCACAAAGTGCGCACTTCGCTTTGAAACGCACAGCACAAACACGCTTTATACTCATTCAGTTGAATCGCTGTCTTTAGCCATTTGATAAGGGCACAGTCATTTTGTGCTTTTGATATTAGTTTATTTGACAGATACTTTGCCAAAGCAAAGGCGCAAAACAACATTAGAGACCTACACTCACCTAAAGGATTATTAGGAACACCATACTAATACTGTGTTTGACCCCCTTTCGCCTTCAGAACTGCCTTAATTCTACGTGGCATTGATTCAACAAGGTGCTGAAAGCATTCTTTAGAAATGTTGGCCCATATTGATAGGATAGCATCTTGCAGTTGATGGAGATTTGTGGGATGCACATCCAGGGCACGAAGCTCCCGTTCCACCACATCCCAAAGATGCTCTATTGGGTTGAGATCTGGTGACTGTGGGGGCCATTTTAGTACAGTGAACTCATTGTCATGTTCAAGAAACCAATTTGAAATGATTGGAGCTTTGTGACATGGTGCATTATCCTGCTGGAAGTAGCCATCAGAGGATGGGTACATGGTGGTCATAAAGGGATGGACATGGTCAGAAACAATGCTCAGGTAGGCCGTGGCATTTAAACGATGCCCAATTGGCACTAAGGGGCCTAAAGTGTGCCAAGAAAACATCCCCCACACCATTACACCACCACCACCAGCCTGCACAGTGGTAACAAGGCATGATGGATCCATGTTCTCATTCTGTTTACGCCAAATTCTGACTCCTTTTCAGAAAAGATCTTTTCCAGTCTTCAACTGTCCAATTTTCGTGAGCTCGTGCAAATTGTAGCCTCTTTTTCCTATTTGTAGTGGAGATGAGTGGTACCCGGTGGGGTCTTCTGCTGTTGTAGCCCATCCGCCTCAAGGTTGTGCGTGTTGTGGCTTCACAAATGCTTTGCTGCATACCTCGGTTGTAACGAGTGGTTATTTCAGTCAAAGTTGCTCTTCTATCAGCTTGAATCAGTCGGCCCATTCTCCTCTGACCTCTAGCATCAACAAGGCATTTTCGCCCACAGGACTGCCGCATACTGGATGTTTTTCTCTTTTCACACCATTCTTTGTAAACTCTAGAAATGGTTGTGCGTGAAAATCCCAGTAACTGAGCAGATTGTGAAATACTCAGACCGGCCCGTCTGGCACCAACAACCATGCCACGCTCAAAATTGCTTAAATCACCTTTCTTTCCCATTCTGACATTCAGTTTGGAGTTCAGGAGATTGTCTTAACCAGGACCACACCCCTAAATGCATTGAAGTAACTGCCATGTGATTGGTTGATTAGATAATTGCATTAATGAGAAATTGAACAGGTGTTCCAAATAATCCTTTAGGTGAGTGTATTATGTTGTTATGAGAAGTTTAAAAATATTTCTGGTTCATTTTGAAACTTTGGTGGCACAGATTAGACTATGATGTGCCTCCAGAGTCTAGGAAACACTGCATCAGATGTCTGTAAGTGTGACATGCAAAGTCAGACACCTTCGACAGCAATCTGCTGAGATTCAGGCTTCAACCACTGCTCTTTCAGCTCTAATTGTGACCATATCACCTCTGTCCAGTGATCTCACATTTCCTGTTTTGACCCCTGCTCTTCCTCTGGGCTTTGTGTTCTAGGTGCTGAATCAGACAGAGGATCACAGGCAGCGTGTTTTACAGGCGGCTGCCAAGACTGTCCGCGTGTGGTTCATCAAGGTCCGGAAGATGAAAGCCATTTATCACACTCTGAACCTCTGCAACATCGATGTCACTCAGAAGTGTCTGATCGCTGAGATCTGGTGCCCTGTGTCAGATCTAGACTCCATTCAGTTTGCGCTCCGTCGGGGAACGGTGAGGACACATGCGCACACATTGTTTGATGTTTTTATAAACATCCTGAAATCTTGAGCCAGAGGAGGTTGGCATCTTATTCTTCAGGCTTCTACCCAGTGTAACTAAATCCAGCAAATCAAATTTCAACATATCTTTCCCTCAATATAATTACATTTACTTTGTAATAAGCACATCACTGATACAGGGGCCTGATAAATGAATTTAATTCCCTTTACAGAAGGAAAATATTCAGTGCCGTTTTAGTATATCTGATCTCAAAAATGCAATTGAAATAAGCAGTGCTTTATGTTTTTAGGTAAATCTAACAGTATTCAGGTACAAAAATTGAATAAGCAATAGTAAAATAACAGTCTTCACTGTATAAATAATATATAACTAATATATTTAATTAACTAATTAATACAATTGATCTTTTTTAAAGCTACAAAAGTCATTTTCTCTTTTGTCGTTTGATCACCATTGGTGACAAACCGCTGTGGCTACATTAGACTGCTGTCCCTTTAAGGTGAATGCACGGACCTAATATAAATTACACATCCGTTTCCATTTTCTTTCTCAATTTTTTACAACACATAACCAACTGTTTATGCATGTGTCTGTTTAAGCTCAAAAGAAAGGTAACTGAATTCGGCATTCACGTGCTGTCTGCGTGGCTCTGTGTGTGTCGACGTAAAAACATGCAAATGATAAACTTTTACTCTATGATGGTTAAACTTTGCAATTAATCTGCGAATCACATGCGTCAACTATGATTCCTGTACTTGACATTGCATATCCTGTGATGTGACCATCGCGGATGTGCACATCACGATATCGATGCTAAAACGATATATCTTGCAGCCCTAATTCAATATATAGAATTTACTAGTATCTGTACAATAATCTGTTTATTTATTTTCTTTAATTAAGAATGTATTATCAAGTATTATTGTATCAGGAAACTCCAATATTGATTGACCTCTAATGTATGTAATGTAATTTGACATATTAGTATATAAACTAATTTCAGTATATATCTATATTTTGAATAAAACATGTTGTATTTTAAACGTGCAGTTACCCTGTTTTGCAGTTGAATGTGTGCCCCAGCCTGTTGTAGTTCACCCAAAACTTCTCATCTCACCCTCATGTCGTTCCAAACCCGTAAGACCTTGTCTTTAGAACACAAACTGAGGTTTCTGAACCAGCCATAGGCAGCAACGTGTGACTACAGTGGTTCAACCTTAATATTATGAAGCGACAAGAATACTTTTTTCAAAAATAAAACAAATATAAAGACTTTATTTAACAATTTCTTCTCTTCCATGTCAGTCTCCTACGCTGTTTACATTGTAAACACAGTGCAGCACTTCCGGCTACTACGTCAGAACGCTGCTCGTTATTGGCTGACACCAATTTTAACAACCAGTTTTTACTACCTTTCTGGGCCTTGAAAGTTGCAATGACGTTGCTGCCTGTGGATGGTTCAGAAAGCTCTCGGATTTCATCAAAAATATATAATTAACTAACATGTTTGGAATGACATGAGGGTGAGTAATTAATTACAGAAATTTCATTTTTGGGTGAACTAACCCTTTAAGTAACAGAATCTGAGATGCATGATTTATTTTGAAATTGTATGGGTTTGTTCTGTATGGACAGTATTTTATCTGTGCAGGTCTTAAAGTCTTATATTTGATTTTAAAAAGATACCAGATACCCTGATGTAAGATATATTACACTGGGGGTGAATTTAGTCCATTTAACATTGGTATTTTAGATTCATATATTATCACCACACATGTGTTGTCTCTAAGGAGTAGCCTACTTGATCTTCAATGACTCACACTTTGTAAACATGACTTTAGCTTCTATTATCCCAGGACACAGACACATAGGGGACTGAGTGTTAGGACGGAATGCTCAGATGCTTTTACATTGAGTCATGAGACCCCTCAGATCAAAGTTTTATTTTTCATGTGGTCAAGAGCAGCTGAAACCTGATCCTCCTCTCACAGTGCCACATATGCACTCTGTCAATCACTTCTGCTCTGCTCTGATGGAAAAAAATGGATAAAACGATGGGTGAGATTGGCATTGGTCATCCACTCCCTCAGTTTTTAGTGTGTTGCAAATGCAAAAAAAAAAAAGAGAGAATGCTTGTGTGTGTGTGTGTTTTATATCAGCAGTAAATAGTAAACTATTAAAATGTTTTCATAAAAATAATATAAATAAAGAATATATTAATATTGTTCAGGTTTTTATGATATTAATTGGGAAATGCGTCTTTTTCTTTAAGAAGTTAAAATATGTATTTGAAAGTTAATATTGTCTTTTGAATGCATACTATTATACATTGTTTTCATTTAATAGGCATTAAATGTGTGTTAGCACTTAGGCACAGAAATCTAAACTTCCACTAAACCTGCATGAACCAAACTTGCATACAGAGTATGTTCTGTTCTTTGTTATGACAGATATTATAGAGTGAATTGTTTGTATAGTATTTATTTGCTGATTTATTATACCGTTTGTGTAAACTGGCAAAAATGCAAACGCATGACCTAAAATGAATTGGTTGGTCTCAGGATGATATAGTGTGTGTGCTGATCCCTTGAGTGAGTCTAGATTATCATATCTTACTCACAGCAGAAGGTGTGTGCAAGTTAAGGATGCCTCTGTGAGGTCTGAATTCTCACACCTTACAGCAAGACAGTTAGGGCAGAGTCGGTGTAATACCTGTAATTCCTGCAGTGAGAGGTTGTAGTGTAGGGGTCAGAGGTCATTGGAATGTTAACCTTGTAATAGTCACATTGTAAGAGGATTAACTGCTCACACAAATTCACCTTCTGTTCTTCTGTATCTGCCTCTCTGTCTTTATAGGTTTAAAACAGGTTATATATATATATATATATATATATATATATATATATATATATATATATATATATATATATATATATATATATATATATATATATATATATATATATATATATAGTTTATATAGTGGCAGCAACCTACAGATGGACCAAATCCATGCAAACCTTTCTTTGGAAACAAAAAAGTAGCTTCCTTCTGAACCTAAACTAGAAGTGTAATAGTGTTTAGTCCATGTAGGCAGTGTGTTGAAATGTGAGGGATTGTGCTTGCATGCTAGTTCAAAGCCTGTCCTTACACATGGCATTCTTCCTCATGCCTTATTTAACTAGCAGCTATTAATATCAGCTGTCTTACAAATTTCCTCCACATGCACTTACATGCTGTAGACTTCACCTAATACTCAAGTTCAGTTCATGATATTCAGAATCTATTTAAAATTGAAGCAAACAAGTGACACTATTTCCACAGATAAATTAACATTTACATAAATGCAATGTAGAGTTGCAAAGACAAGTCAAACGTTTATAAATGTGGGCATGCATGCAACTGCACCACTGTTTACTGGGAAGCAAACTGGAGCATTTATTTTCATGCATGGCTGTTTGTGTTTCATGCAGGAGAAAAGTGGATCCACTGTTCCCTCCATCCTGAACAGAATGCAAACCAAGCAGACCCCACCCACCTACAACAAAACCAACAAGTTTACCTCTGGCTTTCAGAACATCGTTGATGCCTATGGCATCAGCAACTACCGGGAGATCAACCCAGGTAACCTTGAACTCTAACCTTTAGTCTTGGAGCATGTCCCAAAGTCCTCCTCAGTGATTAAAGCCGGGTACACACTGTGCAATTTATAATTGTCCTTTATGATTGTTTCTTGTCAGACTGTACGAGCATGATCTGTACGATAGTTAAGGCACGCTAAAACGGACGCAAGCAAGAAAACTGTCGGTGACAGTGAGCTGCATTAAACGCGGGATTGAAATGGTGGCTACAAAGAAGTCTCTAGCGCTCATTTTGATCTTGGTTTGAAAAAAATATATTTTGACAGTTGTCGTAAGAGAAGTCACACTGCAGGACTGTGCACCAAATCTTCTGACACTGCCAGAATTTCGTCTGAGGTAAAATTTGATCGCAGCAGTCATTAATTGGCTGCCGGTGAACATGTCAAACTAACGATCAAAGACTTCAGATTTTAGCCTAGGATCAGAGGAATCTTTTAGGATTCGCAAAATTCGTCTCAGACGGCCAAATCGTGGCCAAAATCACAAAGTGTGTACCCGGCTTAAAATGGCTTCAGATCAGCATACAGATTTTCTCAAAGTTTCACAACATATTGTTTGCATCCGTTTTTGTGCTCATGTGCTCAGCTCCATACACCATCATCACCTTCCCCTTCCTGTTTGCGGTCATGTTTGGCGATCTGGGTCACGGTGTACTCATGACCTGTGCTGCACTTTATCTGGTACTGCGAGAGAGCCGATTAATTGCCCAGAAAAACGACAATGAGGTATCCATCCACCTTTATGTGTGTGTATATGTGTGTATATATATATATATATATATATATATATATATATATATATATATATATATATATATATATATATATATATATATATATATATATATATATATATATATATATATACACTCACCTAAAGGATTATTAGGAACACCATACTAATACTGTATTTTACCCCCTTTCGCCTTCAGAACTGCCTTAATTCTACGTGGCATTGATTCAACAAGGTGCTGAAAGCATTCTTTAGAATTGTTGGCCCATATTGATAGGATAGCATCTTGCAGTTGATGGAGATTTGTGGGATGCACATCCAGGGCACGAAGCTCCCGTTCCACCACATCCCAAAGATGCTCTATTGGGTTGAGATCTGGTGACTGTGGGGGCCATTTTAGTACAGTGAACTCATTGTCATGTTCAAGAAACCAATTTGAAATGATTCGAGCTTTGTGACATGGTGCATTATCCTGCTGGAAGTAGCCATCAGAGGATGGGTACATGGTGGTCATAAAGGGATGGACATGGTCAGAAACAATGCTCAGGTAGGCCGTGGCATTTAAACGATGCCCAATTGGCACTAAGGGGCCTAAAGTGTGCCAAGAAAACATCCCCCACACCATTACACCACCACCACCAGCCTGCACAGTGGTAACAAGGCATGATGGATCCATGTTCTCATTCTGTTTACGCCAAATTCTGACTCTACCATCTGAATGTCTCAACAGAAATTGAGACTCATCAGACCAGGCAACATTTTTCCAGTCTTCAACTGTCCAATTTTGGTGAGCTCGTGCAAATTGTAGCCTCTTTTTCCTATTTGTAGTGGAGATGAGTGGTACCCGGTGGGGTCTTCTATTGTTGTATCCCATCCGCCTCAAGGTTGTGCGTGTTGTGGCTTCACAAATGCTTTGCTGCATACCTCGGTTGTAACGAGTGGTTATTTCAGTCAAAGTTGCTCTTCTATCAGCTTGAATCAGTCGGCCCATTCTCCTCTGACCTCTAGCATCAACAAGGCATTTTCGCCCACAGGACTGCCGCATACTGGATGTTTTTCCTTTTTCACACCATTCTTTGTAAACTCTAGAAATGGTTGTGCGTGAAAATACCAGTAACTGAGCAGATTGTGAAATACTCAGACCGGCCCGTCTGGCACCAACAACCATGCCACGCTCAAAATTGCTTAAATCACCTTTCTTTCCCATTCTGACATTCAGTTTGGAGTTCAGGAGATTGTCTTGACCAGGACCACACCCCTAAATGCATTGAAGCAACTGCCATGTGATTGGTTGATTAGATAATTGCATTAATGAGAAATTGAACAGGTGTTCCAAATAATCCTTTAGGTGAGTGTGTATATATATATATATATATATATATATATATATATATATATATATATACATCCTGAATATAGAAAATGTTGATCATAACTGTGTTTAGCTAGTAGTTTTGTTAATTTACTATGAAAATTAAAGCTTTGATGTGAAGAATGAAACAGGCAAAGCTTAACTGTAATGTTTGTTATGAGTTTGTGAGATGATTGTTTTCAGTTCAAGTTAAAAGTTGTTATAAGATTATTTTCTTTTGTTTTTAATGATTAGAAAAACTGAAAATGTAAAGTTTAGGCTTAAAGTGTAGCTTTTAATAATTAATAATAATTTATTTATATTTAGAAATATAATTGAATGATTAATTTTATGTATTATTAAATAATAATGCAGGTATCTGTATTTATTTCGGCCATACTGACCTTGATGGTATTTGGTAAAAAGATGCCATTTAACAAACATAATTTAAAATAGTTTATTTTTGTTGATTATACATACATTTGACAGTTTGGACCATCACAAATCACAGGGTTCTCTCTTTCTCTCTCTCTAGATGTTTAGCATGGTATTTGCGGGCCGTTATATTATTCTCCTGATGGGACTATTTTCAGTGTACACTGGCATTATCTACAACGACTGTTTCTCCAAATCTCTCAATGTCTTTGGCTCAGGCTGGAGTGTCAGACCCATGTTTACAGAGAAAGGAGACAACTGGACGTGAGTTGTCCGTTCCAACCCTTTGATTTTACCCTAAAAACTGTGTTTGATTTAGTTCTCATAATCAGCCACTTGTTTGAGGGGATCAGTTCTATCATCCAGATCAGATATTCATGCATAGCTATTAATTTGATTATTTTTAACATGGAATTTTCCATCAACTTATTCAGGTTTGAGACACTGAAGGATAACCGGATATTACAGCTAAACCCTGCTGTGCCAAATGTGTTTAGTGGACCCTATCCAATTGGCATTGATCCAGTAAGCACCTAGTTTCTAAACGGTTCTGTAGGAAGTATAATTTAATTTCAGTGCTTTAAGGTATTTATTTACCTTTTCCTCTCACAGATCTGGAACATTGCCACCAACAAGCTGACGTTTCTGAACTCGTTCAAGATGAAGATGTCAATAATTCTGGGAGTCATCCACATGACGTTTGGAATTACTCTCAGTCTTTTTAATCACCTGTATGCACTTGTCCATTGTTACTCTCAATAGATCTGTATTTATATTTTACGCTCATTTAAGTCTGTTTGTCTATGTGTGAAGGTACTTCAACAAACCTCTGAACATCTTCCTGGGTTTTATTCCTGAGATCATCTTCATGCTCAGTCTGTTTGGCTACCTGATGCTGCTCATTTTTTATAAGTGGTTGGCATATGATGCCAAGACCTCAAAAGATGCCCCCAGTCTTCTAATAGCCTTTATCAACATGTGCCTCTTTAGCTACAATGATCCCACTAACAAACCGTTATACACAGGACAGGTACACATAACGAGAGTGTGATTTCATCACTATACGTTGCATGTGAGATGACATGACATTTAAAACTGATGTTTTGTCTCTCTCTGTCTCTGTAGATGGTAATTCAGTGTCTGCTAGTTGTTATAGCTGTCTCCTGTGTACCATGTATGCTTATAGTAAAGACCCTCGTAATGCGCAGGAAATACCTCTGGAGAAGACACCTGGTAAGGCCTGTTTGAGACACTTACACACTACATTTGAGATACACACCCAGTTTATTTTTAGATTTAGTGTTATCTTGTAATGTCTGTATCCAGAATGAGACGTATGTGGAATGTGGAGTGTTTTGATTGTAAACATGTAATGTCATTGCTACATCTGTAGGCAAGTTCTTCAATGTAATGTCCACACAGATGTCTCATAAGTTTCATAAGTGTGATTTCCAGGCCTGAAATGCAGTTAATTCCTGTGATGGCAAAGCTGATTTTTCAACATCATTACTCCAGTCTTCATTAAAACATGCTGATTTGCTGCTTAAGGAACATTTATTATTATTATTATTATCAATATTGAAAATAGTGCTGTTTAATATTTTTGTAGAAACTGTGATGCATTTTTTATTATTATTTGATGAATAAAGTGACATACTGCTACTTTAGATCAATGTAAGTCTTAACTTAAATATTCTTTTCTCTTTTAGAAAAAAAAGCTTTAGAGCTATAGTGTAATTATTATTATTTTTTACATTTTGCTCATTTCTGAAGTATTTCTTCAGCTAACAAGTCTTCTTGAGTGTGATCTCTATAAAATCTATCATAAATGACTGATTAGCTCATGTAAATGTAATGAGAAAATCATGAAAATTCAATGGTCAGCTAGCGTGGGAACCCTGATAACTGATATGCTAGATATTATATAATGGATCAGCTATGACCTAGTGTGACTTTTGCTGCAGGGAACGCAAAACTTTGGGGGAATCCGTGTGGGTAACGGCCCCACAGAGGATGAAGCTGAGATCATCCAACACGACCAGCTTTCCCAAAACTTAGAAGAAGAGCCTGAGGTGAGGGAAGATTCTCTTTTATTCGACTGTCTGTCTTGCTCTCTTTCTCTTAACTAGGCTATAGAATAACATAGAAATATTAATTTTGTCGTACTAATTAAATAGTTTACCTGTGCTTGTTTCCTTTTTATTTTACCAAGATGCTTTGATGTAGCATTAGTTTGTGAAGTCTAACAATAGTCTTTCTATAGCCCACCCAAGAGCATATTTATTTGGGCCAGGTTTTTCTGTCCGACTCTCCATGTGATAACATCTTTTGATCTTGAGAATAGCTTAACATTTTATTGTAACGGTAATTAAAGTGAACTTCTTCATAATAGTCTATGTGCAGCTTGTTACTTCCCACATGGTGACAAGCTACACCAGGGTACCATAAACTGTTGCAGTTGGCAGTGGGGTCGGCAGCCTACAGTGGGCATTCCATTCGGTGACTCACTGGATCTGTGATCTGCATACCAGTGCTGGTCTAAACTGGGCCAGCCCCTTTTAAAAGCACTATCTCTCCCCCCTACCACTGTATCCCAAGGCAACCAGTCTCAAAACACTAAACAAACACCCATGGCTAATTGGGCTTCTCTTCTCTGGAAATATGGAGGCAGATAGTAAACCATTTATACAATTACCTGCTTTATTTTAAGGTTTGAGATACAGCCATTTCAGTACATTAGTGCCAAATAATCTTCCTCTTTCCGCTCCAAACAGGCCTGTCAGTAAAACGCAGTCAGCCATAAAGTCAATTTACTGAAGACTGATGTCAAATCTCCGGGATTGTTTATCTTTCTCTCATTTTGGTTTATACAGTGACCCTACAAAACTATTTGGTTACTGAAGCCGCACTTAAAAATGTATGAATTTAGTGGTATCTGCAAACAAATGACGCTAGACCTTTTCATGTAAACAGCTTAAATTTCTCAGCTATTATGTAATTACTTGAGCTATCATTTATGTTTTTAGTGGATTTATGAATTCATCACAAATTAATTCCCCCCTCAAATTCACAAAGGTGTCCTAGCAGAGTGTAGTTTATCATATTATGTTCCAATTTTGACAAACAGAAAATGTCCAATTGTCTTTAAAACATCAACTCTATTTTATAATTTCAAACCTAACAAATCTTTTTCTAAAATTCTATACTTGAAATGTGTACTTTAAAGTGTGCTGTTTTTCTTTACAATAAATGCCAATTGGTTTGTTATATTATATTTAAGGCATTCATGCATTTGTGGGTGTGGCTTAAAGGGATAGTTTAGTTACTCACCTTTAAGCCATCCTAGGTGTATATAACATTCTTCTTTCAGGCGAATACAATCGGAGTTATATCAAAAATGTCCTGGCTAATCCAAGCATTATAATGGCAGTGAACGGCAGCCCAAAATTTGAAGCCCAAAAAAGTGCATCCATCCATCATAAAAGTAATCCACACAACTCTGGGGGTTAATAAAGGCCTTCTGAAGCGAATTGATGGGGTTGTGTAAGAAAAATATCCATATTTAACACATTATAAAGTAAAATATCTAGCTTCTGCCAGAAAAGCGTAACTGGCATGACGTATCCCATCGGACATAGCGCAAGCGTTTTGAATTGCGAGAGGCGTTACACTTTCTATCCCTTTAAGTGTCTGACTACTTTTTGGGGCCACTGTATTTTGCTGTGACTGACAATAAATGTGTTGGTCATTTGAATCTGTGCATTTTCTGTAAACTTAACAGTTTTTCCCCTCACTGTCTCTTCATCATATTCTAACTCTGTCATTAACCCTTTTTTAACCCTTTGTGTCTGTCTGTGCATGTCTCTGATTATATTTCAAGCAGTCAGAGGAAGAAGTGGTAAGAGCAGACAGCCTTCTCGACTCTGTGTAGATGTTTGCTAATATTTTTTACATTTGTTTGTGCGTGCGTGTGTGTGTATGTGCGTCATCTCCCGTATAATCCTCTTTCTCTGCGGCTTGTGTGTATTCCTGCAGGCTTCAGTGTTGGTAGTCTCCTGTTGTTGGTGTTCGGTTCTTTTCCAGCACAATTTGTCATCAAATTGTCAATTTTTCTTTAGTTTTAGCCGCCATCATTATATGGGAATGATACAGTGAGCCGTGCTGGAACGTGATTCGGATTTATATCTCACCAAATGATTCTGATGATCTGAAAGGCCCTGAGCTGTGATTCTGTTCTTATGTCCATGAGATTCAGGGATGCTAATCATGCTGTGATTTAGCTGGGAGTGGGATTAGATTCATGCATTTTCTTTGGTCTGAACAGCTCTTATTTCTCTCTCTCTCTCTTTAGTTTAATTTTGCAGATGAAGCAGTGCATCAGGCCATTCACACAATAGAATACTGCTTAGGCTGCATTTCAAACACTGCCTCTTATCTACGACTTTGGGCGTTGAGTCTGGCCCATGCACGTAAGCAATGCACACACACATACACACACGCAGGCACATTTATTGTATTGAATACAAACCTGAAACGTGGTCCTATCTGGGCCTGGGATTTTTCTGCAGTGAATATAAGATCACCTCTACTTTATAGACTTCGAGTCATTGGCAAAGACTTGGGTAATGTAAGCCCCTGTAAAAGAAGTAAAATCCTTTTATTTAATTAATTAATTCATTCATAAAATCAACAAGTAATGATAATCCATGAATGGGAACCCTGTACAAATACACAATTACAAAGTAATTGTTTACAAGGTTTTCCTTAAAATGTGTTTCTTAATTTCTGACAGAGCTTTCTGAGGTCTTGTGGTCAATGGTGATGCACTTAGGCCTCGCTTCTAGGAATTTTGGTGGATTCTTTACCCTGTCAATCATCTTTGCCTTCTTTGCTACACTGACAGTGTTTATTCTGTTGATCATGGAAGGCCTGTCTGCCTTCCTTCATGCTCTTAGATTGCACTGGTAAGTACACACACACTATGCTTACCATTACAGTTACCATACCATAAATTACAGTTAAACAGTTTATAGAGCAAATGTTTCTCTGTTGCCCCCTATCAATGGCTACATACACACTGCAGAAAAAAATACAGTTGTATTGATTCTTTTGAGTGCTTAATTTTATTCTGTGCACACAAAGTTTAGTTATTTGCATGTATAAGGACTGCATTCTACAACTGTATCAATCTGCATTATATGAATTCACTCTTTGAAAAGTTGCCAACCAAATTCCATGTATTAAAACCAAACTGAATAAGTACTTGTAAATTCCACTCTTTTTTGGACACTGACAGCTCAATTGAAATGTGGTTCTAGAAAATAATCACAATATTTTAACTTAATTTCATTCAGAACTGTAATTGACTGACTTTGTTTCCCACTTGATTTCTGTAGGGTGGAGTTTCAGAATAAATTCTACACTGGACAAGGCTTCAAGTTCATGCCTTTTACTTTTGACAGCATTCTGGAGGGAAAGTTTGAAGACTAAACCACACCCACATTCTCTCCTTTCCCAGCTGCCACACCTCTAAACTACAGGAGTCAAACAGATTACGTGTGAGATTTTATGATTTGTGTGAACACTGTTGACTGTAAGGCTCTAAATTTCTCAGGTGTTCAACATCAGGACATTAATGGAATAATTTTCAAGAAAGTAACCTAGAAGTAATTAGTAGAAGCTGAGCTGAAAATGATCTGAGCTAGAACTGCATAAAATATTTGCAATGATTTCATAACTCTTAAATACTTAATATGTAATAATACAAACTCAAGTGATGTTACCATACAGCACACAGGAGTATGAACAGCTTGTTTTTTGTCATAAAAGCCTCATACATTTGTACATACTCTTTAATCTAGGCACAATATCATTAAAGTTTTCCTACCATTATAGTACAGCTGGTGATTTTTCCTACTTCTGATTTTTTTCCCCTTTATAATTGTCTCTTAAATTATTAGTTTTTTTTTGTTGTTTTTTTTTATGTATCTTTTATCTTTTGTTAAACACATTTCTAAAATAGTTCTCATGCAAAGGGACCTCATTTCAAATGCAGCAAAGCGAGCTTCATTTTATGCCATTTTACAAGCTCCTGTCATGCAACATGCAGAGAGGATGATTTCCTCATTAAGCATATCAGAATAACAGTTTGGTATTCCCCCAGATTAGCCAGATTTATTGCAGATCTTTTCATTCTTTCGCAAACACAAATAAAGAGTAGTTATATTTTAGTTGGTTTTGAACTGTGTTGCTGTTTTGTTTTTTTGTATTTTGCCGTTGTCTTTGAAAAATTAAAGTCAAATACACATCTAAGCTAAGTTAACCTTATGAATCTGTTCGCTGCAGTGCCCAGTTCCGGGTTTTTTGATTGTTGTTTATGAGTTTACAACATGCACCTGCAATGGCTCTTTAAGAAAACGTGTTTGCTTGCTAGATGTCAGAGTCAATCCATTTTGTCTTGGAGAAATGAACTATACCAAGTAAAGCAGCCAGTGAATCTGAGTGATTGTCTGTTTTGTTTAATCAATAAAAAAGGACCGGATATGAACTTGTGATTTTGTTTTCCTTTTTTTGTATGCGTGTGAGAAAAGATCTGTTGATAAATCATGTCGTAAAGTATAATAAAATGATATAATAGTCATTATTAATAATATATAGCATGCTTATAAAATACCTAAAATATTAAAGGGATAGTTCACCCAAAAATGAAAATTCTGTCATCGATTACTCACCCTCTTGTCGTTCCAAACCTGTAAGACTTTCGTTCATCTTCAGAACACAGATGAAGATATTTTTGATGAAATCCAAGAGCTCTGACCCTCCATAAACCGCTATTTAATAAAAAAAATAAGGTAGTAAAGACATTGTTCAAATAGTCCATGTGACGCCAGTGGTTCAACCATTAATTTTATGAAGCAATGAAAATACTTTTTGTGCACAAAAATAACAACTTTATTCAACAATTTCGTTCTAGCTCCTACGCAGTTTACTCTGCATCATCATCATCACACGCATGCGTCGTGGTCCTCATCGGTAACTCGAAAGCGCTGCACTATTTACAACGGAAACTGCGTAAGAGACTGACACAGTCTAGAACGAAATTGTTGAATAAAGTTATTTTTTGTTTGTTTTTTGCGCAAAAAAAGGTTTCTCGTCACTTCATAAAATTATGGTTGAACCACTGGAGTCACATGGACTATTTTAACGATGCCTTTACTACATTTCTGAACCTTGAAAGTGTTAATTAAATAGCTGTTTATGGAGTGGTCAGAGAGCTCTCGGATTTCATCAAAAATATCTTAATTTTTGTTCTGAAGATGAACGAAGGTCTTATGGGTTTGGAACGACATGAGGGTGAGTAATTAATGACAGAATTTTCAGTTTTGGGTGAACTATCCCTTCAATAAAAAAAAAATGAAATAATACTTCTAGGATTTTTAAGTGTCATTGCTGCAGTTTCATGCCAGCCGAGCTGATGTTTGGAACAACAGCACTGATACTCTGATTGTGAAATTGCTTAATTACATTTCAGAGAAATTTTGACCAGATTTGTTTTGTCTTTTTTTTTTCTCCCCAAACAAAAATACTTGAACAAAAGCTACAGTACCAAGCATTATGTGTGAGTCAAGCAACAGCAGTTTCCCTGTCCTATCTTAAAGCATTCTGTAATCACTCCTACTTGCTAGAAAGGAAAATCCCATGTGAAGCTGGAGTGAAAAGCAAATGTAGAACTTTAAAAAAAAAAAAAAAACAGCCGCGAGGTTCAGTATTCGATATTCAGTCAAAATCACACAGCTCTGCTTCTACTCAGCACTGCTGAAACTAAATATCAACACACTTGGAACACAAAGTTTAAAATGTAATTGTGCTACAATTACAAGTGCGTCCTATCTACTTCATTTATTGTAATTCCTGTGGTATTTCCAATAACACATGTCTTTGATTGTAATTTTCAGGATCAGGTTTACGCTTGAATGACTCATAAATCGATTTGAGCTGTTTGTCTCATACCCTTGCCTAAGTGAGCGAGTGGGTGGGTATGTGTCCGTGTCCCTTGCCAGGATCTACGGAGGGTGGAGACTCCCCATAAAGGGTCAGCTTGGGTGTGACCTTACAGTAAGTGATCTTGATAGGGGGCTGGACTGAAGAGGGAAAGGGAAGACCTGACAGGCGGGCTTCACAGGGAGCTGTGGTCACACACACTCTTCCTTACCACATGCACACTCGCACACACCTTTCACCGACTGGCTGACATCCCAGAGTAGACTTGGGGGAAAGAGGAAGGGAGGAAACGTTTGAGGCATTATAGCAAGCCTAGAGAGTAGTACTTAGTGTTAGTAGGTAGAACAGGTGTAAGACTTGTTAAAAGACAGGTTCAAAGTTGTCAAGAAAAGTTTGGAAGAGTTGTCGAAGGTTGTTGCCTGCAAGTTGGGAGTCATTTCGCTCTGATCGTTGGGTGTCTACTGTCATTCAAGTCTTTTTTTAGTGCTTTATTTTTACCCTAGGACTACATTCTTGCACACCGGGCCACGTGTGTGCTTCTCTCTGTCTGCAAGTTAGCTTAAGTGTATATTCATCAGAGTATACTTGAAACCGAGCCATGGCCAACGTAGACTTCAAATTGGAGCGTGCCGTCTTCGCCGAAGTCTCTGATGATGATGATGATGATGAGGAGGTCGCCTTGGTTCCGGATTCCACCAAATCTGCCACAACAACCAAGGTGTTTAAATCAAGACGAGGCGATGATGATGACAATGGCGACCCAGCGAAAGAGGTGGACCTGGTGTTGGGGCCAGGACTCGATGGAGGTGGCAGTGGTGAGTCTGAGAAGTCTGAGGCCCAGGCTACTGGCATGATGGTCCTGGCACTCCTAGACAAAATCATAGGTGTGGTGGACCAGATTCAGCAGTCTCAGACAGGTCTCGAGGCCAAGCAGGAGACAATGGAGAAGAACATGAGCAGCATCCAGACAGAGCTGGCCAAGCTGGCGAAGAGTCACGTTGGAACGGCCGGGACAGTCAACAAGCTCCTGGACAAGGTGCGAAAGGTAAATGTCAATGTGAAGAGCGTGCGCACGGACCTGGAAAAGCAAGTGGGACAGATAAAAAAACTAGAGAACAATGAACACGAGCTCCTCAAGAGGAAGAACTTCAAAGTGCTCATCTTCCAGGTGAGTAAGAAGTGCATGACATCGTATTCCATCTCCTTTCATTTGTCTTAACTAATGGCTCTTTTAGCACATACTTGCTTTTAAAGTGACTTAAAGGAATTCTTGAGCAACCTGGACTTATTCAACTGCATGGATCACTACTTGCAGGGTTTGAACTTTGTTACCATCCCTAACTCTAACCAAGGGGCTACACCACCTTCTGATTGTGGAAGTGGAGCTCATTCTGGTTGTTATGAAAGCTTGGGTCCAGCTGATCTGTGGTCTTTTCCGCACCGTTCTAGTCTAGGTAATCAGTTTTTTTTAGAACAGCTATAGAAACACCTTTTTTTTAGACTGATTTTTAGAAACTGATTTTTAATTGTTTGACTGCAGTCGTGTTTGCTAGCAGGGGCACACAAAAAAATTGCAGTGCCTTAGACCACCATATGTTCTATAATCTATATCTTGACCTTAAGTTGTTACCTTGGAGTTAGCTTTTTACAATACAATTAAACACTTCATTTAAGTGTTTTTAACATGTTCATGTTGTTTTACTAGGGTCTGCTGCATGAGTATGTATTTGCAATCTTCTGTTTTTAGCATGTTCATGTTGTTTTACTAGGGTCTGCTGCATGAGTATATGTATTTGCAATCCTCTTTCTCAAGTCTCTTTTGGAGTACACATGGATTCCTCTTCAGGGCTTGGCCTTAAATTCCCCACTCAGTATCATAAAGTGTCAGTTCACTCCTAAGTGAACCTTCAAAGGTTCCTGTCTCACCTCACAGCAACCTCTTAAAAATGCTGGATCAGCACATACCATGAGTATACTGCAAATACTGCATGCAAATACTCTTTTTGTAAAGATTTTTAGCTGAAATTTTTAGAAATATATGTAATACATCTCAAAAGAGCACACACACACACACTACACAGCAGATAGAGCATGTTTCCAAGAGACAAAATCCTGTGTAAAATAGTCTACGAGTTGCATTCTTGCAAAGCAATGGAAATACAATAATGGTTAATTCCCTTAGGAATTTAGGGGTACATTTTATTTTAAGGTGTCATTGTTTCAGTGTAATTATACACTGAACAAAATTAAAAACGCAACACTTTTGTTTTTGCCCCCATTTTTCATGAGCTGAACTCGAAGATCTAAGACTTTTTCTATGTACACAAAAGGCCTATGTCTCTCAAATATTGTTCACAAATCTGTCTAAATCTGTGTTAGTGAGCACTTCTCCTTTGCTGAGATCCATCCACCTCACAGGTGTAGCATATCAAGATGCTGATTAGACAGCATGATTGTTGCACAGGTGTGCCTTAGGCTGGCCACAATAAAAGGCCACTCTAAAATGTGCAGTTTTACTGTATTAGGGGTCCAGGGCTCAACAATGGGCCTCAGGATCTCGTCACGGTATCTCTGTGCATTCAAAATGCCATCAATAAAATGCACCTGTGTTCATTGTCCATAACATACGCCTGCCCATACCATAACCCCACCGCCACCATGGGCCACTCGATCCACAACGTTGATATCAGCAAACCGCTCACCCACACGATGCCATACACGCTGTCTGCCATCTACCCTGTACAGTGAAAACCGGAAATTCTTTGTGCAGAAATACTTTGGTTATGCAAACCGATAGTTGTAGCACGATAATGCACGGCCCCATGTTGCAAGGATCTGTACACAATTCCTGGATGTGGAAAACATCCCAGTTCTTGCATGACCAGCATTCTCACCGGACATGTCACCCATTGAGCATGTTTGGGATGCTCTGGATCGGGGTATACAACAGCAGGTTCCAGTTCCTGCCAATATCCAGCAATTTCGCCCAGCCATTGAAGAGGAGTGGACCAACATTCCACAGGCCACAATCAACAACCTGATCAACTCTATGTGAAGGAGATGTGTTGCACTGTGTGAGGCAAATGGTGGTCACACCAGATATTGACTTTTTTTTTGGACACCCCCGGCCTGGACCCCCCTCCAATACAGTAAAACTGCACATTTTAGAGTGGCCTTTTATTACGGCCAGCCTAAGGCCTGTGCAATAATCATGCTGTCTAATCAGCATCTTGATATGCCACACCTGTGAGGTGGATGGATTATCTCGGCAAAGGAGAAGTGCTCACTAACACAGATTTAGACAGATTTGTGAACAATATTTGAGAGAAATAGGCCTTTTGTGTACATAGAAAGTCTTAGATCTTTGAGTTCAGCTTATGAAAAATGGGGGCAAAAACAAAAGTGTTGCGTTTATAATTTTGTTCAGTGTATATTTAAGTACTAAGTAATATTAATTAACTACATGTACTTACTATAGGGTAGGATTAGGGTTTGGGTGAGGGTTAGTTGCATGTAATTATGCATAATTTATTATTACTATGTTAAGTACAAGTAACATATGTAACAAGGACACTGTGAAATAAAGTGTTACTGAATTTGGTAACTTATTAGTGTTTCTGTTTCCTGCACTAAATCTGCTGCGGAGACATAATAAGATGTGTGCACTTTCATCTGAAAGATTTCTCTGTCGGATGTTAGAATAACATTCAGTAGATATTTTTGTAACAAATTTGCAATTTATTATGTACACTACGGTTCAAGATTTGGGGTCAATCCAGTAAAATGTATTAATGCTTTTAAAAGTCTTTTCTGCTCACTAAGACTGCATTTATTTGATTATACAGTAAAATAGTAATACTTTAAAATATTATTGCAGTTTAACCGTTTTCTATTTTAATGTATTTTAGCTGAATACATTTCAAGCTGAATTCAGTGTCATATGATCCTTCAGAAATCATTCTGATATGCTGATTTGATGCTCAATTTCTTTCTTTTAGCCTTTATTTGACACACATTTTTTGTAACAATGTAAAATCTTTGTTTCTTTTGATTAATTTAATTAATTCTTGCTAAATTAAAGTATTCATTTTTTCTTCAACCTTGACCCCAAAGTTTTGAACAATAGGCTATTTTTGGAAGATGTTTATAATATTATTATAGATTAATTATTATGTTTTCACAACTATGATGCTTAAAATAGACTGCAATGCTTTCCAGATGATGCACTGCACTCTTTCACAGATGTCTTAGTAACGTACATGTGCTTACTTGGAAATAAGGTAATTGTACACTGACTGCACAAAGAGAAGGCCTATACTTTTACCTTAATGCGTCTTTCTCTTTCTCTCTCTCCTTCTCACTCTGTGTGTGTATGTGTGTGTGTGATAGTTGGCTGTGGCAGATAGTTGGCAGGTGTTTGAGGGTATAGAATGAAGACATTAATATTTATATCAAGGCTATATCTTCTGCATAACGTCTCAGGTTACCATGGTTCCCTGAGAAGGGGAACGAGATACTGTGTCCGAAGACACTTTGGGGGAATGCCTCCAGCGTGACTGGTGTCTGAAGCTCGTGATTGAAACACAACAATGTCATTGGCCGGTATAAGTACAAGAGGGCACCAGTAGTACAAGTCAACAACTTCTTTGTCCCCGAAGCATCTTCTCAGGGAACCATGGGAACTTGCACTGTGTCCGAAGACACTTTGGTGAATGAGTACCCAGTCCGACATGCTGAGGGAATAACCGACTTAGATGACAGAGACCAATCAGTCACTCAGGTCAAACATGGTACTGTCAGTGACACCATTCCTAGCTCACAACAATAACCAAGCTCCAAGCCCTCAGCAAGGAAGAAACCTTATGGGGCGAGCGAACAGTGCCCACCCCAAGGGCAGAGCTCAAGGTCTGGTAATGCCAGTCTCCCTGACAGGCATTACCTTTAAGGAAATACTGGCAAAGAGAAACATAGGTTCTCCTCGCCTGTCACTATACTAGGGGAATCTGGTTCGACCCCTGAGGACCCTAGGGGAGCTGAAAAGACATGCTCAACCCTGCCTGACTCGAAGTCAGCATCTCTGAGTCAATATAAAATAAAGGGCCTGAGACGGATCTAATCAAAGACAGTTTACCAAGGTGGCCTCAAAGAGGGCCGAACGCTTGATGTCACTATCTAGCTGGAGCTCAGGTGAGTGGAGGCCTCTGCAGAATGCCTCTCTGAGTGAGAGAAGGCTCAACACCATGGACAGTCTACCAAGGTGGCCTTGTAGAGGGCCAAACACTTGATGTCACTGTCTAACTGGAGCTCAGGTGAGCGGAGGCCTCAACTGAACAACTCTCTTAAACGACGGGAGACCAACTATGCTCAACTTCAAAGACATTTTATCAAGGCGGCCACACAGAGGGCCAGACACTTGATGTGACTGTCTAATAGGAGCTCAGGTGAGCGGAGAGGAGGCCAACTAACTCACCTTAAAGACAGTTTACTAAGGCAGCCTCACAGAGGGCCGAACCCTTGATGTCACTGTCTGGCTGGAGCGCAGGTCTCAGCAGAACAACTCTCATTAATGAGAGAAGGCCAACCAAACTAAACCTTAAAGACAGCTTATCACAGCGGCCCGCAGTCACATTTGATGTCACTGTCAAGATGGAGCTTAAGAGAGCTGAGGCCTCAACAGAACGATTCTCAGATCAAGAGGAGGGCAAAACACTATTTTAAAAGCTCATAATTCCTCAGAATTAGATATGTCAAATCAATCAGTAGCAGTACCAGAGCTAGCAAGAGGAGCTAAAACAAAAATATTCCTATTCGACTTCTCCCACGCTCCACCTACCTCCCAACGTGCGCATTCGGTTCCCCCGAGAACTAAACGTGCGTGCTCCTCACTCATGCACAGACGCCTGAAAGTACTTGGCAGAGTGTTTTTTTTGTTTTGTTTTTTGTTTTTGGATTAAGGCGTTTATAAGTTTAGGTAGAAAGAAGGTGTGTTTGAGCTGATAAGTTTCTCCATGTCATAATTTTAATAATCACAGCACTGCTATTTAATGACATTTAGGCCCAGTTTCAAAGATAGGGCTTAGATTAAGCCAGGATTAGGCCTTAGTTCAATTAGGGCATTTAAGTAGCTTTTTATAAACATGCCTTTGAAACAATATGTCAGAGTAAGTTGCTTTCAGTTAAAACAGCTCAAACATGCATTTTAGTCTGGGACTAGCTTAAGCCTTGTCTGTGAAACTGAGGGTTAGTGTTTGGTTAAACTAAATTGTGTAATTCATGTTTTTTGTGTGATAAGTGAATAAGGTTATAGCAAATGTTTATGTGCTAAAATATTGTGCAAAAGTCCCAAAGCTGCAAACCGCGTTTAGTTACCCCGAAAATAACACCAGACACTTCATTTGTAAAAAGATTATTTCTCATGCATCAGCGTGTAGGGTAAAGCATTTCACTGCTGTGTGGAGTGCAGGTGTGAAGAGAGTCTTGTGCAAGCAAGCTGAACTATGTTAGAGTCGTATTAAGTGTGTTCAGAGCGTGCTGAATCGCAGTATGGACGGAGGCTCACTCCGAGACCCTCACCCCCCTTGAATCTTTCCCTTACATTCTAATTATAGTGCAGAATGCGGTAATGTCTGCAAGGCTACCATAATGACACTGCCGTCAGTCGAGAGAGAAAAAGAACCTTTCAGTTTTAGAAGTAGACCTACCGCTGGACATTTGCAACAAGCTTTGTCAGAGATCCTACAATAAGTAATTTGCTAATATAGAATATATATATAGTTTTTAAAAATAAATATTTAAAAATAGATATTTAATATTAATTACATTTTACAGTATTAGATACAATAAATTACTTAGCATGATCACAGTCGTGATCACATAAATGGTAATATCCTTACAGCATAGTGATTGATAGTGTAGTGGATGGTACATTAAACATGTTTTTTCATTATATAATTGTATTTAATGACACTTTGAAATTCCACAGAAGTCATTTTGTGCCAGTAAATATGTTATTATGCCTTTCTGTCAGTGATCTGACATTATTGCACTGAAACAGAAGCGTCTAATGTGAATGTAACATGTAGACAGGATGAGGTTCGGTGTGTTCCAGCACTTTGCTGTTGTTTACTCTACGCCAGCGTTACTGCATTTAGCCTCACTAATGAGTCATTTCCTTCAAGCTCTGCACTGAGAGGATGGAGAGGGTAACATTGGTGATGTAATTGGTCTCTAATGTTTTTAATGCAGATGGAACGGAAAGATGGAAGATGACAGGAGTGAGTGAGGTCATTTATTGATATTTTTGTAAAGTGTTCTGCTTGTGCACCTATTTCCCATCATTTCTCCAGGCAGATGTTAATGGGGATCATTATGGTCTGTTAAGGATAATTAGAGAAGATCTACCAGAGGGATCACAAAGAATGCTTTGTATCTTTTATGAGCAAACTCTCAGTACATTAGCTGAAAACCTATTTCAGTAGGCAAATGTGCCCTTGTACATACAGCGGGGTCCAAATGTCTGAAACCACAAGTTAAATTGAAAATGCTTAAGTTAATATAAACAATTACAATTATATTATCAGTATAACAAATGACATTGAATTTGTAAATCAAATAGAATTTAGTATGCACTCAAACTGCATGAACTCCACAAGTTTAAAATCTGATGATCAAAAGAGCATCTTATCTTTTACTGTTACATTTATTTATTTTTTGTTACTTATGTTACTATGTTATCATGGTGGAGGGGAAGGAGCCTGAGCTTGTGCGGGAGGTTGAGAGGTACCGACTAGTTGGGCTCACCTCCACGCACAGCTTGGGCTCTGGAACCACACTGCTTGAGAGAGGCTGGACTTTCTACCACTCTGGAGTTGCCCATGGTGAGATGCGGCAGGCTGGTGTGGGTTTGCTTATAGCCCCCCAGCTCAGCTGCCATGTTTTGGAGTTCGCTTCCCTGCGCTTTCGGGTTGGGGACAGGTCAGAGTACCCTCATGGAGTCTCTGGGAAGGGGTGCTGGAAAGTTCTCCGACTGGAGACTCCGTCGTTCTACTGGGAGACTTAAACGCCCACGTGGGCGTGACAGTGACAGTGACAGGCCCCCCTGATCTGAACCCGAGCGGTGTTCTGTTACTGGATTTATGTGCTAGTCACAGCTTGGCCATAACGAACACCATGTTCAAGCATAAGGGTGTCCATCAGTGCATGTGGCACCAGGACACCCTAGACCGGAGATCGATGATCAACTTTGTGGTCGTTTTATCCAACCTCCGTCCGTATGTCTTGGACACTCTGAAGAGAGGGGCGGAGCTGTCAACTGATCACCACCTGGTGGTGAGTTGGATCCAATAGCGTGGGAGGAAGCTGGACAGACTCGGCATACCCAAACGTACTGTGAGGGTCTGTTGGGAACATTTGGCCAAGTCCTCTGTCAGAGAGATCTTCAACTCCCACCTCCAGCGGAGCTTCGACCGGATCCCGAGGGAATCTGGAGATATTGAGTCCGAGTGGACCATGTTCTCCACCTCCATTGTCGACGCGGCTGCTCGGGTGGACACCGGAAGTAAGGGATGCTGTTAAGCTGAAGGAGGAGTCCTATCAGGCCTGGCTGGCTTGTGGGACTGCTGAGGCAGCTGACGGGTACAGGCAGGCCAAGCGGACTGCAGCCCGGTTAGTTGTGGAGGCAAAAAATTGGGCCTGGGAGGAGGGGGACGCTTCAGGAGGGGAAAGCAGTGCCCTACCAACACTGTTTTTTTTTTTTACTGTTTACAGTGGCAAAAATATTGACCTCAGTGGCAGCTGTTGACCTCAACTGGGAATATTGTCAGATGGTGGAAGGAATACTTCGAGGATCTCCTCAATCCCACTGACACGTCTTCCATTGAGGAATCAGAGGCCGAGGGCTCGGAGGTGGACTCGTCCATCACCCAAGCTGAAGTCACAGAGGTAGTTAAAAAGCTCCTCAGTGGCAAGGCACCAGGGGTGGATGAGATCCGCTCTGAGTACCTCAAGTCTCTGGATGTTGTGCAGCATCGTGTGGCTGTTGGGGACAGTACCTCTGGACTGGCAGACCGGAGTGGTGGTCCCTCTTTTCAAGGAGGGGGTCCGGAGGGTGTGTTCCAACTACAGGGGGATCACACTTCTCAGCCTGCTTTTCGAAAGTCTATGCCAGGGTACTGGAGAGGAGAATTTGGCAGATAGAGGAACCTCGGATTCAGGAGGAACAGTGTGGTTTTCGCCCCGGTCGTGGAACACTGCACCAGCTCTACACCCTCTCCAGGGTGCTGGAGGGTTCATTGGAGTTTGCCCAACCAATCCACATGTGCTTTGTGGATTTGGAGAAGGCATTTGTCTGTGTTCCTCGCAGCATCCTGTAGAGGGTGCTCTGGGAGTATGCTGTTCGGTCCCTGTACAACAGGAGCAGGAGCTTGGTTCGCATTGCCGGCAGTAAGTCAGATTTGTTCCCGGTGCATGTTGGACTCCGGCAGGACTGGCGGCAGGGGAGAGTGTCCGGTTTGGGGACCAAACTATTTTGTCTCTGCTTTTTGCATATGATGTTGTCATGTTGGCCTCATCTGACCAGGACCTTCAGCGTGCACTGGGACAGTTTGCAGCTGTGTGTGAAGCGGCTGGGATGAGAATCAGCACCTCCAAATACGAGGCCATGGTTCTCAGTCGGAAAAGGGTGGCTTGCCCGCTTCAGGTTGGTCGAGAGTTCCTGCCTCAAGTAGAGGAGTTCAAGTATCTTTGGGTCTTGTTCACGAGTGAGGGAAGAATGGAACGGGAGATTGACAGACGGATCGGTGCAGCTTCTGCAGTAATGCGGTGGTGAAAGAGCTGAGCTGTAAGGCGAAGCTCTCGATTTACCGGTCGATCTACGTTCCTACTCTCACCAGGGTGGCTGGGCACTCCCTTAGAGATAGGGTGAGGAGCTCGGTCACTCGGGAGGAGCTTAGAGTAGAGCCGTTGCTCCTCCACATCGAGAGGAGCCAGCTGAGGTGGCTTGGGCATCTGTTTTGGATGCCTTCTGGACACCTTCCCCAAAGACTAGGACACGCTGGAGGGATTATGTCTCCCGGCTGGCCTGGGAACGCCTCGGTATTCCCCCGGAAGAACTGGAGGACGTGTCTAGGAAGAGGGAAGTCTGGGCATCTCTGCTTAGACCCGGCCCCGGATAAGCGGGTATTGTATGATATGGTATGGAATGAATTATATTATAAATATTTGTTATTGGTTTTACTACAATAACATTATTTCTAGGGTTAAACAAATTATGTTCACTGTGATCTCAGACTTTTAAATGCAATGGACACTGTATAAACTGCCTTTTAAAAGTTTGGGATCAGTAAGATTGAAAAAATGCATTGAATTAATCAAACGTGGCAGTAAAGATATTTATAATGTTACAAAAGGTCTCTATTTCAAATAAATGCTGTTCTTTTGAACCTTCTATCCATCAAATATTCATGAAAAAAAGTATTGCAGTTTCCACAAAAATATTAAATTAATTAAATATTACTGTTTTCAACATTGATAATAGTAATAAATGTTTCTTGAGCAGTAAATCAGCATTTTAGAATGATTTCTGAAGGATCATGTGACACTGAAGACTGGTGTAATAACTGCTTTGCCATCACAGGAATAAATATAAATTCAAATAGAAAAGTTATTTTAAATGTATATAATATTTCACAATATTACAGTTCTACTGTATTTTTAATCAAATAAAGGCAGCCTTGGTGGGACTTTCAAAAACATAAAAAATTGTATTGACCCCAAACATTTGAACAGAAGTGTATGAGTCTATGTGTGTGTGAGTACATTTGTATATAAGTGTGTGTGTGTGTGTGTGTGTGTGTGTGTGTGTGTGTGTGTGTGTGTGTGTGTGGATTTAATTGCTCATGAAGTCTCAGTTTCAGTCTTCTCTGATGGAATGTCCACTCAAGCTGCAGGTTACACTACTGGCATTTATCAGATATCTAATCACAGACCCCTGAGGTCTCCATAAATTACTCCTGTAAAACTGGACACCTGTGGGTGACAGGCGTGTGTGTGGGAGAGAAAGAGAGAGAGAGAAAGCAAGAGACATAAACATTCTAATTTTAATTGATTTATTCAGAATTTACATAAACATTATTCTCAGAAAATGATATTATTCTTAGAAATTTTGGAAGTCAGTACCAGATTAGTAATTACAGACACAAGTAGAACTCCATGAAGTTGTTTTTTTTTGTTTGTTTTTTGGAGGGTGAAAATACGGCCGCTGTCCTCTTGGTCGTCTCAGTACCAGTACCTCATGTAAAGACATTTTCATTGCATTGTTTAAAAATTATATTTCCTTTTGCAGCTGTGCACCTGTGGTGAACATGCATGTCAAAACGTACTATTTTTGGGACACACATCATCTGAATGGTATTGGCTTCCTTGTGCACATAGACTGGGATATTGTTGTCATTTCTAGTGAAGCTCATTTCCACCACAATAAACAAAGAGAAATAGTGCTTTGGTAAATCGTAATTCTGACATACTACAATATAACATAAGTTATAATTACAAAATGATGACTTTCTGTCATAATTTAGAATTTGTATGTGCTAATTATGATTTACAAAAGCATTTTTTTTATTATGGTGGGCTTCCAAACAGTTATATTGCAGTCTGGTGAGAAAATGTTAAATGCTAAGAGGTGTTGTTGGGTAGTGGCTTGTTAGGCGGAAGATGATGGGGTGTGGCTGTGACTTATAGGGGTTCGCGTGATCTCCAGTGGTACTGTTGGCCTCTGCTCTATTTTTGTACTGAATTCAGGATATCATATTTACCCAGACAGCAGTGTGTGTTCAGTGTGAGTGTGTGTGTGTACTGCATATTGCGTGTTTAGTCCAGGCCAGAATGTGATGTTTGATGAATGGGCTGAGAATAAATGAGGCATGAGTTGCCACCCGTGTGTGTGTGCACATGTTTATTAAGTGTCAGAAGAGGTGGTCATTGGTCACTATTATTTTTCAACATGTTAGATAATATGTCAAATATGAGATACAGGAAATGACAAGTGCATGTGTCACATCAATAGTGTGTGTGTCACATCGACAGGTGTTCTCTCCCAAGTCCTGGAATTACTACATACTTTCATATCACTTGCATGGGGCAGGGCTGTGGATGAATATGGAGAAACACTTGATACAGTAGCGTCAGAGCCAGACACAGCAGCAATGCAAATCTAAAATCTGAATATAAAACTCGCCTTCAGTTATAATAAACCTGGATTAGGATTCTATTCCAATTATACTGAATGGTGTCCATGTCAGTTCCACTTCTCTCACTCCCTAAGATGTAGTTCAATTTAAACTCTTGTAGAGCACTGGATAAGCAAAAGTATGTTTGGCTTGTTAAGAGCATCATGATGGGTGGCAACAAGTGCAGTGACTGTAATACACATAGAACTTTGCATGTGTGCATGTAAATAAACTGAGATAGGTATGTTTGTGTTTAGGGTACACTACCATTCAAAATTTTCAAATGTGATTTATTCTTCTGATGGCAAAATCACATCATTACTCCAGTCTTCAGTGTCAAATGATCCTTCAGAAATCATTCTAATATACTGATTTGCTGCTCAAGAAACATTTCATATTTATATCAATTCTGAAAACTTTCTGAAAAATTCTGTGCTGTGTCATATTTTTGTTGAAACTGATACTTTTCAGGATTATTTGATGAATAGAAAGTAATAAAGAACATTTATTTGAAAAAAGCCTTTACTGTCACTGTTGATCATATTGTATATTTAATGTGTGTGTGAGTGTATATGCATTGTGCACAAACAGGCTTGAAAGGAGGTTATTGGGTGAAAAGCCTTTACCTCTTTGACATTATGAAGCTGTCAGATACAGAAGCATGAAAAAGCAGGCTCATGTTTCAGCCACAGTAGTTCAATATAGCCTTCAGCCAATGAAAGACAGAACCCATAGTGTTTTGTTGTGCCTGTTGGTTGTATTTGTTAATGTTGTCTTGGCCCCTAGAAAAACAAGTGCATGTGATGCCCTGACTGACATAACACAGATCTTGACTCTTATGCAAGAGAGAGAGATCGTATTTTTGTAATACTTGTCATGATGAAACCCATACTAAAACTCATGATTAAAGGCATTCGTGCTTGTTTCACGTTCTCAGTAGGAGTTCTGCTGTACAGCTGCTGTTCTGAATCCAACAGAACTCAACAGCTGCTCAGTGTCTCTACCTTAACTTGCCTTTCATCATCACACACATACACAGCTGTTATCGACCCATCACTCGCTCATTTTGTTTAGCTGGATACTTCATGCAATCTACTGCACCGACTGTTTTTGCCACTGTCTTGGCAACGGTTGTCATGGTGCATTGGTCCACAGATAGCTGTTAATCTGTGTAATTGTTTGCCTCCTTTAGGGGGTTAGGATAGGGATCCTTATATATATATATATATATATATACACACACACACACAGTGTGGGCTGACATTCTTTTTAGCACAGAGCTTTTGAGCAGGAGTTTCAGGGCATTATACAGCACCAGACACACTGGCAGCAGTATTAATGTGCTGCTTATGGTTACTGTATTTGTACTGCACTATATAATTGCAACCAGGGTCCAAAATTTACTTTTGGCTGCTAATGGTGAGTGAATTGAGAAAATGTACTGGCCATGTACTGGTCTTTCCAGTAATGAAACTGCAATATATATTTGTTCTTATGACAATGGAATTAAATAGCCACTTTTTTTTGCATTGTAGTGCATTTACTCCCAGCTTTATATGCCTCTGTCACCAAAAAACAACAACAACAACAACAAAAAACAGTGAAGTGAAAGCATGTAAAAATGAAAATCTAAAAAGTTTAAGTTTACAGTAAAAGAAATGTGCTGTACTTTTATATATTTTACAAAATATTTTTTACTCTAAAATTGCAATAAAATCAAGGCCATAAGTCTAACCAAGTTGTACTGAAGCTTGTTTCCATTTTAAAAGACAATTGCGACTATTTATCTCACAATTGTCTCGCAATTTGGAATTTTTTTCTCAGAATTGTGAGATAAAAACTCACAGTTGCGAGCTATAGACTCAGAACTGCAAGATATAAACTCCCAATTCTGAGATTAAAATTGTGAGGACTTTATAACTTGCAATTGCGACTTTCTGAGGGAAAAAAAGTCAGTATTGTGAGATAAAAAGTCTCAATTACCTTTTTTTCTTTTTATATCCTGTGGTGGAAACAAGCTTCCGTAAAGTTGTGTTCCAAATTTAAAGTTGATATCACAAATATTATAGTTCCTATGAGATTTTGTTTAGGCACTGTACCAAAAATATCCACTGGGTGACACCCACATTCCATTCCATTTTTTTGTGCGTTCTCCTGATGAATTAATACATTTCTGTCACAATATCAGCTTTATCAGTGGGCAAATATGAAACCTTGAGTCTCAGACCTTTCCAACAATATGTGTTTTGTCATAATTAGAAAACATTTTGATTATAAAATAGTTCAAATGAATTTTGCAATATGAAGCATGACACTGCCCACAAGGGGAAGGAGCCCAATTTTGAGTTTTTAAGCTTTCGAATGATACCTAATTTATGATGATTACTAAAATATGTGATAGGAAAAAAGGCAATAAATAAAGAGCGCCAAGTGCCCTGCTAGTGGGATGGTGACAGTTAAGGGGTTAATATAGGAAAGGTACTCCACATGTGTAGTTTTGGAAAGTTTAACCCTTTCATGCATAGAGGTCACTACAGTGGACAGCTATTCAAAAAGCATTTTCTAGCGTATGCATGGTTTTTGATGGCATAGTTGCACATCAACCTCTACAGTGGACCCTTGTGCATCATCCTATACATTGCCACCAAGTGGCAAGTCGTTGTATGTGGATTTTTCCCCCCTCCAAACCAAGATGGCCAATGGCCAGTCAGATATTGCTCCGGAATATCCATCCATTCCTTCTATCTAAAAAAATGATGTAGCATCAAGCAATATCTAATGAGTCATATCACAGTTAATTTTTCCAAGTATTGATTTTAGATTGAGAGAAAATTCTGATTAATCATCTGTCAAGCTACAATGCATACTATTACTGTGACTATTGTTTTTAAAAATACTTCATCTGCAGTAACTTTTTTTGCTTGTAAATAAACGTATTTGTGTTATAATGTAATTTGCATTAACATCAAAAACATAATGTGATTACATAATGTGTTTGACTTGTAATGCATTACTTTACTTGTTAGATCAAAAAGTAATCTGATTATGTAATGCACAGTACTTGTAATGCATTACTTGTTACTTGTTGAATTACGTCCTCATGTATCAAAGATACGTGAAGTTCAACTTGTATGAAGTTCAATTGCGTTTGCAATATTTCACATATATATATTTTATAGTTTTCACATGATTTTATACAATTTTATTGATTGGTTTGTTAAATACACACAATATTGCCATGGTATTACTGTATTATGTTTAATACAGTATCTCTTCAGTTTAAACCATAAATGCATACTGTCCATCTGAAAATTTCTTTGAAAAATATGTGTAAAATATATATTTTTTAAATTTCAGATCTTGCCCTAAGAGCATTAAAAACACATAGGGGGGAGAATCCTGTCTGAGGTTATCTTAATTCATGCATAAAAGGGTTAAACATCTTACTCTCACTAAGGAAAATGTTATTTTTAAACCATGTGTTATGTTAACGGCCAATTGTCAAAAAGTTTCTTTATACATCAAAGCCAAATTTTACTTGTATTTGCCGCTTGGTAAGTGTTAATTTTATGCTCTGGTTTTACCCACAGACTCAACTTTAGGCATCTGACTCACTAAAATTGTTATAGGCCTATTTACAATAATTACAATGGTTATTTTTTACAAGAATCTGTCTGAAAATGTACTTTACTGTGCACATTGTTGTGGTTGTTGGCCCTTTAGCCTTAGCATTTGACTTGTGGCTTTGGTATAATGGTGACAATATGCAGTAAGCACTTTCATATTTTTTTTTGTTTGTAAGAAATCATGTAATGATTTCTGTTATTTTGACAATGTGCCTGCTCAGCCAAGAGAGATGATATAGATGCTGCATTTCATCAATGGCTCTGCCATCTTGGAATGGTACGTTTAAATAGAAATCAATTGAGAAGATGTCTTAGTTTGCTGAATTTACTGCATATGAAACAGTTCATCATATGATGTAATCAATGTCAGTATTCTTTTTGTTGAGAACTTTGTTTAGAGTTTGTTTTACAAGAGAAGTCACAACAATTATCAGTTAATCTCTGCCGACAGTTCTTTTCTTTTCTTTTCTGCACTGTAATTATTTTAATATTCACAGTTTAATACAAGCTAAGTTTATGGATTTTAGCTATCAAAAACATGGTGCTAAGAAAATAATTGCTGCTGTATACTGTAAATATACTGATTTGATCATTTTTTTATTTTAATAATACACAAATAATACACAAAAATTACTACAAAAAAAAAAGAAAGAAATTTTATTTAAATATATTTTGGATTACATGTTTAGCAGTACTTTATTTTCAAGTAAAAAATAAACTAAGACTTGAAATTGTAAATTTAGCTTTCCAGTTATGTGATTTCCTCCCGTGTTTCCATATATTCTCACTTGTTCTCTGTCTGTTTACACTGAGTTCTCCCTGTTGGCTTTGGCTGTTTGGATGGAGTGTTTGCGGTGTATGTGCACATGTCCAGCATTTCGTAACACCTCAGACATATCTGGTTCTCTATATTCTGGTTCACACAAGGACACATTTCTTTGGATGGTAAAAAAAAGAAATGACATTTTTGACATTGCAAATGACTGTAAGACAAACAGTAGCCGCTAAACTCAGATGAAGGCGTCACCAAAGTCAGCCAATGCATAAAGATAAGCTCTAATCTAAGACTGTTCCTCTGGGATGTTCATTAGGTGTCTCTTATATCTCTCTCACACACAGCATAATATCTGCAGATCTTCAGTCCAGCTCTTGTCTCTGAGTAGCCTGCGAGCTGGTCAGTGGATACGGGTGCTATGGTGACAGGACAGCATCAGTATTTACTTGTTAGGATGCAGGAGGAAATAGCATTTGTTAAGGAGTGTATAAGCACTGTTCTGGGGGTGATGTAGAATGAATGAAAAGAAAAGAAAAGAAAAGCCAGATTTAAATAAGCACACACACATCTGAAGCCTTTACAACCAGATAAGGAAACACACAAAAGTTTACGAGGACTTCCATTTGGGCCAGAGGAAAAAAACAAACAGATTCAGGTGTAATAGAAAGAATATTTAATTTGGAAACTGTCAGAAGATCCAGAGAGTCCTGTATTTATGCAACACTCCTGGATCTATACTAGTTTGGGATTAAACAACACACAAAGCGTCAATTCTTCTTTTGACCACCAGATGGTGTGTTGTATTTCTAGATACTGCCATTATGTTACAAAAAACTCTTTTAATTAGCATAATATTTAATAATATCATATAACAACTTGGAATAAATAGAGACCATGTCAATATGCTTGGACTGAGAGTGTGCGTGTGAGTGCTTGAATGAGTGTATTTATTTGCAAGCAGTTGTAGGACAATTCTGGGGTTCTTGGTGACAAATCCCATGATTGTATTGGTTTACTTACACAGTCCTAGTTGAATGTGCAAGAAAGACTGAATCAGTACTTTTTATTATTTCAATCCTTCAGAGGACTTTAGTACTTTGCTTCATAGGTGATCCAGTGCTGTTTACTACTACTAGGCCTGCATGAGTTTAAAGGGATAGTTTACCCAAAAATGAAAATTGTGTCATTATTTACTCTCCCACATGTTGTTCCAAACCTGTATGAGGTTCTTTCTTCTGCTGAACCCAAAAGAAGATATTTGGAAGAATGCTAGTAATCAATCAGACAGTTGATGGTATTGACTTCTATAGTATTTTCTTTTCTAGTATGGAAGTCAGTGGCTTCCCTCAACTGTCTGATTACCAACATTTGTCAAAATATCTTCTTTTTTCATTTATATACTAGTAAAAAGATACCATTAAACAAATATTTAAAATATACTGTCTTTTTGTTGTTACTACATTAATTTGGATATTTGATATGAAATGATGTATTAAAATATAAAAATATAATGTTAGGTGTGATTAATCGTGGTTAATTATACAGGCAAAGTTTGATTGATTAGTAATTTTTTTTGATCAATTGAGTGCGCTCAACCAAGCTTTGTTAATATTTAGGCCTATAAAAGTTTTTTTTGTTTCACATAATATATATGTCATGTATATATTGTTTTATATATTGTTTAAAATATATATGTATAGGCCTATATTTACTAAACCACCACATTTACAGTGTCCTCTAGAGGGAGTGCTGCACTTGTCGTCGTGTCAGTATAATTTTAGGAATGGCCCACAGTTAAAATTAATCTCATATTTTCTCATCCTTGTTCCATAAAAATCAGTTCATTATCACAAAGCTTCTCCACCCGTGTAATCATGATGATTATCTGTCCCAGCTCTTAGACAAGTCATAGCATGTCCTGAATTCCAAATGTTGTCTATCTGCATGAGGCAAATGAGGACTGAATGACTCAATGTGAATATGTCAAGAACAGGCTCAGGGGTGACAATATAGAGCGATTATAAATCTTGAGACGAATGAAGTCCAACTGGTTATGAAGCCAGAATACAATTACTAAGCTGATGATTAGTTTCTCACAGGGAATTCAGTGTTCAGTTCCGTCAAAGTCAGAATAGGGATTATGTACAGTCAGCCGCTTTTACCACAAAATATACCTCGCCAGAATGATCAGGAACAGGATACATGGACATAAAATATTGATTTTGGTTGAAATTGTTTCATAAGATCATAAAATAATATAAACCCAAATTAATACAGGCATACAAAATAGATAATATAGGCCTACAGCCTAAATGCGTTACCTTAAAGGGTTAGTTCCCCCCAAACTAATCAGTTTTACAGAAAACTAAGAGGACAGAAATGGCTCAGATTTAAAAAAAAAATGTATTTGTGTTCCGAAGAGGAATGAAAGTCTTACGGGGTTTGGAACGAGTAAATGATGACAGAATTGTCATTTTTAGGTGTACTAACACTAAAACTTTCGCTATGAATAAATAGTCCAAAGCAATCTGTCTAACAACAAAACTACAGTAATACTCAATAGATATTTATATATAATCTGTGTATTATGTACAAAAACAAAGTCTGACAAAAACAAAGTACACTCTTATGAAAAGTATATTTGCACATACTTGCTTTTTATATTCAGTAGTAATACTGAAAGTGAAAATGAACAGTTCTCTATTTCACTTTATATGAAATGGTGCTATTTATGCCCACTTTAATACCTGCTGCTTAGATTCAGATCTAGAAATTCAAGAATATTCAGATTTGCCTGGTCTAATCTAATCTTAATTCTTTCATTTTTCTCACCTCTTCACTCAGGACAAGGTGAAACCTGTGAAGGCCTCTAAGAAGCCAGTGGCTGCAGGAGAGGAAGGAGAGCAGGTGCTGAGTGAAGGAGGTGAGGAAGAACATGGCTCTGAAGAGGAAGTGGAGGTTGAGGAGATCATTGAGGAATCTCGTGCTGAGCGCATCAAGCGCAGCGGCCTCCAGAAGGTGGGCGATCTGAAGAAGGCCTTCAGCAAGGAGCAGATGGAGAAGACCAGACAGAAAACCAAGGAGAACCTGGAAAAAACCAGACAGAGAACGAAAGAGAACCTGGAGAAGACACGTCAGAGAACCAGAGAGAACCTCGAGAAAACCAAGAAGAGCCTGAGCAAGAAGATGGATAAGCTGGGAACAAAGATGACCCCTAACACCAAGCGCCGCAATAAGATCCGTAGCTCCAGAGAGAAGATGAAGAAGACACTGTCACCCGACCACACTGTCTACGCCCGCTCTAAATCGACCACCTACCGTGTACCGCCCTTCACCTTCCATGTCAAGAAGGTCCGTGGGGGTGAAATTGAACCCACACCAGAGCCTGAGGAAGAGGAAGAGGAAGAGGAAGAGGAGGAGCAGGTGGAGCAGGATGAGGAGCTATTGGAGGGGCTTGCGGTGCAGGAAGGTGGCCTAGTGTCAAAGGTGGAGGAAGGTGAACTGGTCAATATTGACAGCCAGGAGATGGAGGCCTTGCTAGAGGCAGTTGATCACTCACGGCTGGTGTTCGAGGAGACAGTGAGGCCAAGGGAGAAGGCCGGCCAGTAAGTCTAGTATGTTATGCCTTGGAAAAAGCTCAACACGTGAAAAAAGTGTGGAAGTCTGGAGATAAATAAGGATAATGGGATGTAGGGAACTGAGATGTGCTTGATGGTGGATTAAAGAGCAAATAAATGTGGAGTCGCCTGGACCTTTGGCTGAACATTTGGTTTGCTTTATTTCTTGTTATCTACTCAACCCAAAGGTTGCTTCTTTTTTTATTATTATTATTTTGTTTTCTTCAATTGTCACTTTTTAAAATTGACTAATGGTCACTTTTTATTGTGTGAAGAACTGTATGATACTCAAAGAATTTGATTACTAAGACTTAATGTATCTTTAAAAAAAAATTATCGTATTTTCTGAAAAAGTGGATGTGAGGAAGAATATTTTCAATGCATTTAGATCCTATTAGATGACATATGGTATTAACCTTTTTAAATTGTTATCAAGGCTACCCGGTTGCAGCCAATATATGTTTATATTGAAGTGCCTATATTTAATGAACACCCTGTGTTCTTTTTACTGTCATGTGATGTGACGGCTGCTGATTTCAACAGTATAAATTAACAGCAGGCCCTATGCGTCTTGTTGGATGTCTGGGATTTGTTTTAATGCCGTGAATGAACTGTTGGGAGCAGTTGAAAGTGAAATCTTTGAGGTGCTATAGAGTATGTTATCAGATGGAAATATTGTTTTGAGGGAAAGTGAGTTATAAAATAGTCTAATTATATTGAAAATGTAAAAAAAAAAAAAAAAGGAAAGGAAAGTACTGCAACTAAATACTGATGACTAACTTTTTGTTTTTTGAAACTGAAGATTTTAATAATCACTGAACACCTATGGTGAGTTGTTTTGTGGTCTATAGTCATTGATGTGAGTGTGATCCAAACTCCAAATGTTTCAAATGCTTCACTCTCTGATTCAGACTTAATGTAAAAGACTTGTAATTGCTGCATTTGACATCTAGAGATGGCTTAAATTAATCTGTGATCTTTGATCTAGATATGGAAATGACAATAGTAGCTCTCAGAAACCTATCGGCAGAATATCGGTCTCTGAAAAGTTTGCTTTTCAGAATTCAGTTTTATTCATTCTGAGGTGAATTCATTTGACTGTTTGCCCATTTTGTACATATACACTTTTCATGCTCGAAGCAAGATTTGTTTATTGTCTTTCATATACAGGTACACACAAATACAGTATTACTGCAGGTAAACAGGTGCTTACTTTATGGAAAAGGTTATTGATATGGGTTACTGAAAAAAAGTTAATTGATATGATTACTGATATGATCTGTCCAAGTCACTATCAGCTCAGTCACTGAACTTTCATTGTATTTTAATTGCCTTCATGTCAGATAATCATCTCACATTATCGCATAAATAGTCTAATTTTTTACAAACAATACACTGAAAGCTCGCATTTTGTATCATGCTATTTATGATGTTATGAAAATACACAGCTATTGTTCATGGCACATATGGGCAATAGTTTTCAAGGTGTGATGGTCTGAATGAAGCTACTACTGTTGTCCTTGTGAGATTTGTGGCTGTATAATTTCTGTTATAAAGGGTGTAGGTTGCTTTTAATAAATAAAATTGTCCATCTTTGTTCTGTGAGACTTGAGGCTTGATTGGTGAATAAAACTATACTACAATGTAGACAAACTCTGTTTTTCATTCTCTGTCTCTACCAGGCTATTACAGTTATCAGAGAGAGCAACAGCTACACACTGTAGATCATCGGGTTATTGCTCTGGTGAGCAGTAGTGAAAAGCTGCAATGAAGATAATGGTGAAGCATACACAGGCCACTGACTGATAGTTCAGTACAGATGCTGCACACACAGCAATATCAAGCTGTACCAGCAAGGAATCTGCCATGAGAACATTTTCTTTCAAATTTAGCTTTGAAAAAGACATGAAAATATGCAAATATAGGACAGGAACATAGCAAAAGCCAAACTAAAGGCCAATTCACACTGCACCGACACAGACCAACGCTGACAGTCACCAAATTACAGCACGTCACTTCTCAAACATTCTAACACCAATTCAGACTCTGACAGGGGTAACACACTTATCCGACAAAACCCGAAGAAGTGTCTGATGGCATCTGTTGGTGTGGCGTGAATTGACCTAAAAGAGAGAGTAATTGTGTATATTAGTACATATTAATGTAGGTCAAATGTAACCCTGGACCACAAAACCAGTCATAAGGGTAAAAGTTTTAAAATTTAGATGTATACATCATCTGAAAGCTGAATAAATAAGCTTTCCATTGCTGTATGGTTTGTTAGGACAATACTTGGAATATGAGAGTGCAAAAAATCGAAATATTGAAAAAAATCGCCTTTAGAGTTGTCCAAATGAAGTCCTTAGCAAGGCATATTACTACTAATAATACATTTTTTATATATTTACGTTAGGAAATTTACAAAATATCTTCATGGAACATGATCTTTACTTAATATCCTAATGATTTTTGGCATAAAAGAAAAAAAAACGATAATTTTGACCCATACAATGTATTGTTGGCTATTGCCACAAATATACCAGTGCAACTTATGACTGGTTTTGTGGTCCAGGGTCACAAATAATGAGCAATAAAAAAAAATGTATGACCTTTCAACACATTAACCCTGTAAACAAAAACTAAAATCTAACCTGTAACTAAAAAGCAAAATGTGCATATGTGTGTATCATATTTAGGCTTTTATGTCTCATATATTACCATTCAGTGAAAATATGGAGCTCACTTTGGTACATGCAGTTGCTGCAAAAGTGAGATGAAATGATGATAGCTTCTAATCATTGAGATCTTTATAACAGTATAGCAGCCTATTTACATAAAATGCATATAAATATCATTCACTCTTTATCTCCCAATAATGTCTTAATAAGATGATATTTAAATGTGTAGTTGTATGATCAAAGCTCTGTAGTTAACAATAACGATTAAGACATTTACAAATAAACATTCCTCAAAAGCTTGATGTACCATATTTAATAATCAAATAAACCCAAGTTTATTCCAGTCCAGTAAGTGTTCATCTTGAAATATTACTAACAATATAAAATAAATTCTTAGGTTTACTTAAAGATAAAGATTTCACAGCAAAAAGACACGTGTACTACGTCCTGAAGGTGGAGAGATTTAGAATTATACTTTTACTTGCTAAAAAAGTATAAACTGTCAATCATACGACAAAAGGCAGGTTTTACATTGTGTACAACAGGTTCATCATCTTTTTTCCTCAGTTTTGATCATGCTGATAATATAGAGGCCTTAGAAATTTGCATAGCAAATACAGTATACTAATACAGTATATATATATCAGATAATTACATAGCTATTGTTAATTGCAACAAAAAAAAAGTATGCAATATCAATGATGTATGAGATGTGGGATGGACTGGTCACTGCACCACACAATCATACTGCCTGTATACATACACCACTGCACATCTGTGTTTTCCATCAGAGTCTCAGGGGAACAGATGGTTGTGTGTTTGCAGAGAGCAGCAGGAAGAACAACTAGAACCCAAGCTGATTTTCTCTTTATAATCTGTATGTGAACTTCCTACCAGGACAAACGTGGAAACAAAAATATAGGTGAGGCTTGAAGTGATAGGGAGGGTTGTGTGCATGTTTTTTCTCTTGCGAATAAATAAAATGATTGAATATGTGGAAAGCACATATATTGGTTATTAATGTCATGTGTGACTTTCCGAATTACTTCACTTAACCATATTAAATGAAGTCAAACATCTAGATCTAAATGCAAATTTACATAATTCATATTTTGTTTCTGAAAACTCATTCTGTCAGTTTGCATTCTGACCTATTTTTATCTTTGAGGCCATTAAATGTCTCTAATGCACATACTACATATAACATCATGTATAAAATATGCATGAGAAAATGGCTAATTTTTGCATGTAATCAGTTGTGTGGATAGAAGTTCAGGTAAATAAACAGATAAAGGGTAAGACGTGACTTAAATGAGAGTGTTTAAAATGTGCCAATGTAACACGCAAAAGACATCTGTCCTGACTAACGAGAAATGACAGTCATTGCATGATAGCATGTTCATTATTTCCTTGTTCTTTATTCCTCTTCCATCAACACACAACACATTATAACATAACACAACTTTGCATTTTCCAAAATAAAACTTGAGAAAGTGCTATACTGAGTAAACATCTCTTGGGCCTCTCAGATCTTTATAGGCTCATCCAAATTAAAAATGACAAATCTGTCATTATTTAGTGAAAGAGTGAAATTTTCCACATTATTCACTGTATATATTCTTAACCCAAGTGAGATTTTACAGTTTTTTCCAATTGCTAACGCACAATTTTGCTAACTAGGCTGGTTTTATCAAAATACTTAACACAATTCACAAAACCACACGCCCAAACAAAAAATACCTCATATATCTTGGAAAATGAAGCACGGCAACCAAAACTACATATAGAATTATGAAAATCAAACTTTTGCACAAAATAGCACACACTTCATTCATATTACCATATTTTTGTCTAACCAACTACACACTGTTGGGCATAATGAAAAGCACTCTCATCTTTAGTATGCTTTGCCATAATACTAAAATATGTAGTTCAAATTGTAGAAAATTCTTTAGATTATTTATATGCAAAGAAATATTTTCACACACATGAAACAAGTCAGTGCAACATATGCACAGCAGATATATTTACATTGGACTGAACAAAAATATGCTCACAAAAAACAGTAAACTGAAAAAGAAAATTGCATCCTTCCTTCCTCTTCCTCTCTCTGCAACGTCTTCCATTGTTGTTGTAAAAAAAAAAAAGTGCTCACCTGTGGTCTTTGCATAGTGCTTACATCCTGATTGAAGTATTAACAATTAACCAATGAGGTGTTTGGCCAGGTGGCACATGTATTGGCCAATTAGCTCATGTAGTGTCATTTTGAATAGCAGTGTTTTGAAATGGCAGATGTGAATTTATGTCAGATTGTTGTGTCTTATGCAGAGAACTGTGTTCAGTGCATTTAAAAAGTGCCATTTTGAATGACAAAATGTGTGTAAAGTAGAAAATGTGTTTAGACTTTAGGAGACTTGTGTAGAGGTTTTTCTCTCTGTGTGTCAGTTTAAATAATTGTGCTGTGCATGTCATTTTAGTGTGTTAGCAATTGGAAAAAACTGTAATCTGTAATGTGAGAACAAACAGACACTTAAGTACAGTGCACATGGATATCTTTATTTCAGTATTAATACTATGCATGTGATGGGTAATTTCCAGAATCAGTTTTTGACACATCATCACATATGAATGTTTTTTTTTTTGTCAGTGTCAGTTTGTTAGAGACAGCACTAAGAGACCAAATGTGAAGGGAAAAAGAGCCTGTAGAAAACATTCTCTGAACTTTCCTTAGAAGCCCATGTGTTATATAACAGATGTCCTGTAAGTATGACCTGGTAACACCCAGTTTTATACTTAAATAAGGAAATAGGGCATATTTAATGAAACAATGCATATCCAATAATGGTATAAACACAATTGAGTATCCAAAGTTTATTTTGAATCAACCAAATGAGGGAGAAAAACAGATCAAACCGAGTTTGATATAAACACATCAGAGTTGCTCATCATGACGTCAATAGTAGGCTAACCCACAAAGGTAATTCAACATGGGTTTCCTTAGGGAATTTCAGAAGGTTTTCTAAAATAGTTTCTGAGTAAGAAAGGACTGTGGTTAATATTACTTGAAGTGACTTTTGTTTGTTCTACAATAGTCACCTGAAACATGAATTTTGAAACCATTGTGTTCAAATGAAAAATACAACAAAAACACAAATAAACAAACAAAAATGTAGCCTATGAAAAAAGCTTAAAGTGATATAACCCTATATGACTTGAAAAATGCTATTCTAAAATTAAAAAATTCCTAAGCTGTAAAAAGGCTAATATTATTCCACGTTTCAGGGCTACAAACTGAACATCTCTATTTACAAATAGTCCAGTCAATAACCTTAATTAATATTTGTTTGCTAAGCAATATTGTTTCTCAAATAAAAGCATTTTATATTTTGTCATAAAATATAGCCTAGACTATTTATTCCGAGGTAATATTAACATCAAATTTCGCTCTGTGATTTGTGCTCACATTTAAACATACACTTTGTTATAAAAAAAAAGCGGAGACTTGATTAGGGCAAACGTCACGACAGTACAATTTCACATTCACTGAATTAAAAAATGAGATGACGTAGGCGCTGCCAGTAATTCAGATGACTTCCAGCCGCGCTGTTCTAGCAGTTCGCTCTCCCCCCGCCGTGCTGTGATTCACAGCAGCGCGTTACGAGGGAGAACAGGGCAGTCGGAATAGCCTGCCGAGCCAGGGCAATAAACACAGGCGGACTCGAGCGCGCTTGCTCTATGAACCGCCTCTTTGCGTCATTCGAGTTCAGTGATTGGACAGAATTCTGATCTCGTTCACGAGAGCGTCAAAGACCTGTCAATCAAAGAGAAACTGGAAATGAGCAGCCTGTTTTCGCATAGAGCACTTTAGCTTGCGTGTTTGTAGTGACGGAAAAGTTGAAAATATATTTTTAGAATAGCGTATACTCTCTTGAACGGTAGTTATTGAAGTCAGTAACGTGTTGACTACGCTTATTTCGGCGGGGGACGTTTTCTCAGAAACCTTGAGCGACACATAGAGGGGTAAGTTGTCCAGCCACGTCGCTTTTTAAGGCAGTGAAGTAACGCGCTTTGACGCAATTGTGTGGATATTGCTCTGTGAGGTTTTGTACATCAGTTTCTGTGTCAGATTGCGTTCTGCAGTGCTTAGCTCAGGCTGTGCTAGTTTATCGATCACAATCTAAACCTCATTACATTCATTGTGAGAACGGGATGCACGGGGTGACGGAAATAATGCACACATTGTTTCATATGAGCCGTTACATGAAGCTAGAAGAATGTTACTATGACCTGACAAGAAAAGTTGCTTGGACAACTTCGTTTCACAAACACGTATTAGTATGTTGCCAAGTCCATTTCCAAAATGAAGAGTTAAAAGAAACATGAAGTTTTGCGTTTGTTTTAATATGTTTTGTAACCTGATGTGAAAGGGATTTTTTTTTACCTGCTTTGCTGTAACGTTATGTCTTCGTTTCTTCAAAAATGCAGATTCTTGCTTATGGCCATGGTACGTTTATAGATGCCATGTTGTCATTTCTTGTCAGTGGAGCCCACTCCCCTTCATCTCTTCTTCTCAGGGTCAGTCAATAAAGCCTTATGTGTGTGCTTGTCGACATATAGTGCTAATGTGTGCTTATAGGACCAAATACTGAAAGTAAACTGGACGAGGTAAATCAAGAAATAGATGAAATAAAGTGAGAAAGGGACAAGCGTAAAATGAATAGGCCTTAATACTCAGAGCCAGTAGCAATGCTTTACTGGTATGATTATCTTGTATACAGTGTAACTTCAGCGTTTATGCTTTAAGGGTTGTTTTTATCAGTTGCATGGGTTGGAAGGATTTTTTTTTCTCACGCGCTGTCTCCAGGGGGATTCCCCACCTCTGCGCCATGACGTCACCTCTTCCAGTATATGGCCGAGGGAATCCTCGCGTGCGATGGAGAGCTCGACATCGTCCTTTGCCTCTAGTTGGTCACCGCATTTTCGCTTCTGACTTTCATGTCGTTTTACGGAGTTTTGCTTTTACACGCCAAATGAGACCGGTTTCACAAACGAGTATATGTACATGATATAAGTATATTATTTTATTTATTATTTTTATATACACTCACCTAAAGCATTATTAGGAACACCATACTAATACTGTGTTTGACCCCCTTTCGCCTTCAGAACTGCCTTAATTCTACGTGGCATTGATTCAACAAGGTGCTGAAAGCATTCTTTAGAAATGTTGGCCCATATTGATAGGATAGCATCTTGCAGTTGATGGAGATTTGTGGGATGCACATCCAGGGCACGAAGCTCCCGTTCCACCACATCCCAAAGATGCTCTATTGGGTTGAGATCTGGTGACTGTGGGGGCCATTTTAGTACAGTGAACTCATTGTCATGTTCAAGAAACCAATTTGAAATGATTGGAGCTTTGTGACATGGTGCATTATCCTAGTATAGTCATGTGCAGCTTCCTCCTTTTGTTTTCCTGTTTAAAAAGTTCAGTACCAGGAAGAACTTTACAGTCATGATGATCATAATCACCTTTACAGTGAAAAACCATACATTGACATTCCCAGAATTGTTTCTTATTAGTTTTCTTTTATCAGTTATGTACATTACGGTTTTGTTACATCTTATTTTGAAAAGTAATTTTTTTATTGCATTATTTTAATCTCGCATCATGTGTATTATCATGATGTTGTTTTGTGTTTGTGTGCTGCACCTTCTGCATTTTAGTACTTACTTCAGCTTGTGGAAAAGCTACTTGTGATGAACTTGATTCATCATGTGGCTTTCTCTTTACCACCTGTGTTTATTAGGTGGTTGTCAGCATTATAAAGTATACATTTTAGGTCAGTATGTTATATTTCTGTAATAACGCCTAGATTATCATCTTCCTGTGAGTGTACAAGTCTATATCAGTCAAGTCAAGGCAAGTAGAAGATATCACCCTTGCTATGTCAGGCAGTGAGTTCCTTTATCACTTCTCATATATAATGTGCTTCAGCGAAGGGCATAGAGTTTGTTTTTCCAGGGACTCAGACCGCAACATTAGACAACTTGTATGCATATCTTGTTTTTTTCTGGGTCCCTAATGACTCACACCATTATAACTGAGTGACCTGATCTAATCAAGACCATTTGTACCTTTTGCTGGTAGTGGAACGTTATATTATTTAGTTATACTATTTAGGGAAAAATAGCTTTAACTAAATAAATGTGACCCTGGACCACAAAACCAGTCATAAGTCACACTGGTATATTTGTGGCATTAGTCAACAATACATTGTATGGGTCAAAGTTATCGATTTTTCTTTTATTCCAAAAATCATTAGGATATTAAGTAAATATTATGTTCCATGAAGATATTTTGTGAAGCAATATTTTCAACCGTGTTCTATAAGTTCTATCATATTTAAAAATGAATTTTTTTTTTTACATTTATAAAGGGCATTTTCCCCCTAATCTTATTAAATGTGCTTCATCTTTCATTTAAAATTCTTAAATTTGATCAATAAATTCAGTTAGAGTAATAAAACGCTATATGGCTGTTACCAATCAAATTAAATCATTTACACTGAGAAATTACAATGGCATTGAATAAAGTGAGATAAAATGAGATTTTTTAAAATATATTTTGAATATGCAATTAAGAAATGTGGGAAAGAATGATACTTTTAAAGGGGTCTTGAATTGAGAAATCAACTTTCCCTTGAGATTTTATAAAAGGTCATGGTAATATAAGAATATCCTGTAAGTTTCAGAGTTGAAAACTTCCTTGTTAGTCAAAGCTTTTATTGACACCAGGCCCAGCAAACGATCGATCTCAGAATGTGCCAGGCTGTGATGTCAGAGTGTGGTGAAACACCGCCTCAACATAAGATGAACAACGCCTGATTCTGTACCCCCGCCAACCGACTCGTGCCTGAGATGATATAGGCCTATATAGAGCTAAACCAGATCGAACTTCTAAGCAATAAACATACCGCAAAAGCTTCATTCGGATTCCAATATTATGAATGCATGGATGAACTTTATTTTTAATGAATATGCAGCTCACGTGGGGAAGACATTGCATGTTTGTTCTTTCATTTCACCACGGATTCGTTTGTAAACGAGACTGGATTTGCAGACAGGATGAGATTACGTGAATGAATGAAGCAACACACTTATGTGAGTAAAAAATGTTTTTTATTTGTGATAGTATTGCATTGTTACAGATCGTATTGATTATGTGTACGTGTCTAACAGAACATAACTTAGTATGCTGTCAAAGGCTGAAGAATCCTTTATTTGTGGTGTTGTTGGTTCATTGCGATTCGGGATCAGAATCGGACATGTATGGGCCACAGGGCCAGGGCTAGCTATGTGTTTTCCAGACGGGCTACCAAAACGTAAGTCCGGCCTGCCGACGGGCTTTCTTAAATAGTGAAATAACGTTCCTTTCTTGATGTGCGTTGTTCACTCTCTTGACTTGATATTTGAATGAAAAATACAATCGCAGAAGTTTTAATAATGTGTGTGTGTTAGTGATGCACGGTTCGTGCTCATATCCACTGATCGGGCGGGCCAAGTAATAAAAAAATAACATTCCAATCAAACGCGGGTGGATGAGAGATACATTTTCCCACACGCTCATTAAATATGCAAATTTTATCTAATCCTAGCTGTGGGCGTGCCGCCCATTAAAACCGAGCATTCCAGAAGAGAGCCTCACAACCAGGGTAGAAAATAGCCTATTACTTATTCATTATGATGTTTTTGAATGTAAAAACCACGCAAACATCATAAGTTGACCTCAGACAACAGTATAAAAAAATAAACATGAAACTAAACCGTCAGTAGGTGGCGGCAGGTGACGTCTTAATGAGTAAGTCATTGAGTCGTTCATTCAAACGATTCGTTCAAACAGCTGATTCATTCAAGAATGAGGCAGGCCCTGTCCCAAATGGCAATTCATGTGCACTTTCGGTCTTGCGGACTTACAATGGCCGCTGCATGCACGTGTCCGTTAAGTCCACAAGACCGTAGGGTGTCCCATTCGTCATTTAAGCTTAAAGAAGGGTGCTCGTGAGCGCCATTGCAGTCATCCATTTATTTATTTAACAAGCAATAATTGGGTTGTAACCAAGATAATTACAAAACTTTTTAATGCAAGAAAATTACGCATCTATAGATGTGTAAATGTGTGTGTCTCTCTTAACGTGATGGATGTCCTCCCAGTCTGTTGATTAGCATTTGAGATGGGGTGTTATTTAGTTTCTCTAAGCTGTGCTAATGAGAGTTAAAGGTCAGTGGGGTCAGACCTTGTTAGCATAGAAATAAGTAAATAACCTGAGAAGTTTCAACCATTCTAACTGGTAAGCATGTAATTCTGGTCACATGTCAACCTGGCTGTTCAGCTGCCCTTATTACATTTTCCTCCTACTCTATTTTTCTTTCTTTTAGGTGGATCTAAATGACATTTTTGTTAACTCTTGATTTAAAGAGGCTCATATAGGTCAGTGTTAAAATGCTTTACTGCACAAGCGGTGGCGGCCATTATCATTTTGACTTGATGTAAGATGAAAGTCAGAATATGACATGCTTTTGCCACCTCAAAAGTATATGAAACATCTGACATACTTTCTTTTCATTGTGATCATCATATTGAAGGCTCCATGTTTTATTTGCTATGTCACAGGTTTGCAGCTTTGCATGCTTATGTGAAACCGCTGTTTCATTGAAAGGCTGGCAGCAGCTGTCAGCTGTTCCTGATATCACTTATTTATGTGGGCTTGCTTTTCACCAGACTGCCTGGAGACCTTGATTCACTCCTGCTTAAGAGACTCGAAGGTTGTGTTCATACTGCAGCAGATCAACTTTTTTTGTAAACCTGATGTTTACACATGGCCAAGTCGGACACAGGTCACATACTGAATGGTGAAATATTACTGATTAGATAGATGTCAGATCCATCAGCTGTTTTACCAACTAACTAAAAGTGATTACATTTGTGATTTATTTATTTTTGGATAATTTAAATATTTGGACCATATTGCAAACATTCCAAATGACAGTGCAAATAATTGCAGATGTAACCATTTCATACTACATACATTTTTCAGACTAGTTACATATACCATTCAAAATTTTTATGAACCAGGAACTTTTGATTTAAAAAATAAAATAAAATAAAAAAAATTCCTTATGATTTTTGTTTATGATTTCTTCATACTTTGACTTTATTATATACCTTTCATCATGTTTATGAACTTGGGATCAGGTTGAAGTGCATTCTGGCTTGGCCAGAAAGCATGATTCTGTTTCCAACAGAAGTGATAAACATCAGCCAGACAAATATTTGGGAGAAATTAAAATGGAAATTACTTTGGATTAAAGTTGGTTAAAGGGCCCAACAGTATGGATGGTCTGAATGAGAAAGAATGAGTGTTTTGGGCTAGTTGAATAAATAATCACTTGATCTGGTACAACCTTTTTTTTTTATGCCTTGCAAAATTAAACGTTTGGTTTTCTACATTACGTTTGCAAATTCTGCTGATTTGTCACCAAGATAATGTTATCTAACTGGCAAACATAGACAAAGTTTTGTCGAAATTGCAAAAATGACTTGATAGCGATGGTTTTGAAAGCATCAGTAAGAATTTGTTAAACTACAAACCAATTAGTACAGTTTTGTATTATATACCATTGTTTTCCAGCAAAAATATTTTTGTGGATTTGTTACATTACAGCTGTATAGTTTTACAACTTTACACATTTTTTTTGTAAAGAAATATGCAATATTTAATGAAAAATATAAATATATCTAGCAAATATAAATTACATATGTTAGCAGGGCAATATTTTAATTAAATGCAATCCACTTAATGCAGGACGGAAGCTTTAAATGTATGTCTCAAAGTTCCAACTTCAGTAGATTTCATGAGTATGGGTCTTTGCTAAAATGTTGTGTGTTCAATTCTTGTAAGGGATGCTATAGTATATGCTAATGAGGAAGGCACTTTGGGCTTAACCTAAACCTAAAAGTATACTTTTTGTTAAAGGGGTCCTTTTATGCCTCTTTTTATGAGATGTAATATAAGTCTCAGGTGTCCCCAGAATGTGTCTGTGATGCTTCAGATCAAAATATCCTACAGATGGTTTATTATAGCATGCCCTAAATGCCCCTATATGTGTGGGAGCAAAAACATGCTGTTTTTGTTTGTGTATCTTTAAAACAAATGAGCCACTGCTCCCCGTCCCCTTTTCAGAAAAGGGCGGAGCCTTGGTCAGCTTAGCATTCACATGGCATTTTAACACCGGATTTTTAAAGATACCGAACTTAAAGCCAGAGGGATATGTTTACAACCTGATTGGTTGGCTTTTATTACTTATATTTCACAACGGAACATACCGACCATCCAAAACAATGCTGTCTACTGGGCTAAATACGCTCATTATGTGCATAGCCTACATAAGATGGTATGATTGTTTTATTTAAACAAACCAAAAACGTAACATGATGTAACAAGATGCGAACCTAAAAAGGCCTGAATGCTCAAGCCTATGTATGTGAATAGGTCCTCTTTAAATTTTGTCATCAACCTTGAATGCACATGAGTCTCAAATTTTTGGAACTAATTAGTTGGTCCACAAGGTGTAAACACTGAAGCCACTTCTAGAGATGAATAACGCAGATACTAGACCGATTTGCTTGCACGCATATACTTTGGGTTATTATCCAAAGGTCTTCTCCCGGTAGACCTGTTGGAAGTATACTGTATTGCATTGTCCTGGCTGATGGAAATAGGTTGTCTTTAGTGGAGTAAGAGTGTTATTGCTTATATATCTTCCTTTGACTGTTTTGAATATGATCCTGTGCTGAGTGTTACAGTAAATTCAGACATGGGATTTTATCGGAATAACAAAAAATCAGTGTCATGCAGTGGAAACAGCAGGAAATGCCACTTAACTAAACTGCATTTCTTCACAGATACCCCATAAGTTTGAATGAGTGTGTTGTAAGTGGCAGGTAGGAGGTGAGAGACATTGTTAAAAACCGAGAACGGCAGATCAAAACACAGCTGGCTCCTTCCTCAACCTTTACGGAAATGGAAAGGAGGCTAAGTTCAAAGCCAGGTCTGGGACTTTTAATATTGTCTGAATATTGGCCTCGTCTGTGAGTGTCACATCCTTTGATGTCCAAAATGCTGTTGTACTATAATAGTAGCTAATTCATTCAGTAAACAAGTGCTGCATTGATGACATATATTTGTAGCATCACACTGGTTCCCTCGACAAAAAAACGAATAGGATTTTTCCATTGGCTTTTGGATAGTGGCAGAAAATAAGGTCTGTGACCTGACCAACAAAAGTTTATGATTCTTGCGTGCTTTGTTCCTCATGATATTCTTCACAAATGAACACAACTCTTATGTGGTGTATTTTATTTTATTTTTTAGCTTTTTAATTCTGGCGATTACATTTAGGCTTCAAAAAACAATCGCATGACTGGTTTCACATTCTATCGGCCTCTGGTGCATTTGCACTTACGTCCTCACAAACGTGCACAGCACATGATAGAAAACAGATCACGGGTCAATACATTGTGTTTTTTTTGTTATTAATTTGCTGCTATTATGCACAACAGAGTGCCTGTATGTGCGTCGCATGAATGCGGCTTTCTGCTGCTTGCAAACGGACTCAAACGGAGCCATTCATTTGCCGCTAGTGATTGCACTCACTATGCTCGCTCACTCTTGCTTGTATCCAAGGTAAATCATCACCACTGTCATCCCATACATGTGTTTTGTTGAACTAATGGTGTCGTCATTGGCTAAAATGTATATGCGCAAATTATTTAGCTTCTTTTACTGAACGAGTGCAGAGTCAGAGTTTCTTTCACGTGAATCACACCACAGTTCCAGTGCAACCAAACTCAGACCACCTCATACAGGTAGTCTCAGGTTTGGTACCCTCACTACCCTGGTAATACAATAAAAACAAAAAATCTATAGGACAAATACAATAGAAAAAAGATACAACTGAAACAAACAGTGCTTTAAGTTTTACATTTAAGTCTGTATTGGCTAACAACCTTCTACAGAAATTGTATAAAAAAAGGAAAATAAAACGGCAAATCTTCACTATAAGAATTAAACTTGCAGCAGGTATATAGGGCCGCTGTCACTTGGAGACCTAATGCACAGATCCAGATTACTGATACAAAATTCTATTTTCTCCCAACTCTTTATGTTCACCAAGGACATAAATCACTGGGTTTACGTGAATTCTAATCAAGCTCCGCATTTTGTCATTTTTTTTGTGTATTATTTGTGTATGCTCCCAAAGCTTAGTTCACTTTGCTTGTCTGTGTTCCACTCTGTCCCGGAGGGGGAACAGAAAGCTGTGTGAGGAACTGGAAGTTTTCTTTTGCGCTTCTAATAACTTTTGTTTAAATCAAGCTTGTCCCATTTTACATATGTTCGTTTGGTCACACCACAAGCTGTCACTGTGGCCTCAAAGCTTCAGCACTGCCACTCTGAGCTGGAATGCTATGTCTGAGGTTAAACACGCCCACTCATTAGCATACAGACAAAGAAATGTATAAGTAAATAAATGTAGAAATAAATAAATTTGGAAATAAATAAATGTAGACATAAATACATATATACATTAAAGCTGCAAGCAGCGATGAAAGGGCCCGGAGGCCTCAGGAAAACAGCCAATAGTGGGCGACGTGCCTTTAAGTGGGTAAATATAAGAGAAATATGGCAAAGTCACTTTAATGTGCCACACTTCCTGCTGCCAGCATTGACTATAACCGAATACTGGCATGTAGTTGTCTTCAGGCCAGGACTATTATCAAACGTGAAGTTTGGTGCAGATCGGACGTTGTATGCCTGAGTTACAACAACTTCCTGTTTCATGGCGTCAATCGCATACATTAGCACTTAGCCATGTTTTGCTTGATTTAATGTGTTTCTAGTATGTTTGGGACTTGATGGCATATTTAAATGTGTTTCTGGGAGGGAATTACAGTGTAAAGCATGCCATTTTCTGTTGCCAGCAGGTGGCACTATGACTAACTAATATTGGCATGTAGATGTCTTCAGGACAGGACATTTATTAAACATTTGAAGTTTAGGACATTGTATGTCTGACTTACAAGAGCTTCCTGTGTCATGGTGAAACATCAGACTTTGACAGGCCGCCACGGACACGCTTTTCAGCGAAAACTCAAGATCTTCACAATTTAACGTTGCAAAGGCCTTTAGATTAGACTGACTAAATTTGATGATGATGTCTACCGAATTTCATACCTATTTGTGAAACGTAGCGGGAGGGGCACTTCGTTGAAATGTTGTAGGTGGCGCTAATTTTAATAAATAAATGTAGAAATAAATGAAAAATTAAATACCTGTGGAAAAAAATACAATTATACATAAGGAATAAAAGTATAAATACTCATTTATTTTGGCTTTTTTTTTTACATTTCTTTGTATATTTATTATTTTATTTATAATTAGGTCAGCTTTGGAATTCCATAGAGCAAAAGTGCACAGCTGTAAAGGAAAGGAATGTGGCACAATAATCATTTTATCTAGATTGTTGTATTTCCATAATTCCAAAATCGAAACTCAATTTCGATTAATCACACAGCCCTACTAAATACTCACAAAATCTGCAAATGTAGCCAGTGAGGTCGACCAGGAAGTTGTTTGACATAACAGGAAGTTGTTTTCTATAGATATGAAAATATATTTAATACATCTTTACACCTCTAGACCCCAGGCTATTGATCTCCATAGCTGGACTTGAGTGTACCTTCTGTGGTTTCAGGGTTGTTTGCATACACTCTTGTTTATAGTAACTTATTTAAGAGCTGAAATATAAACTTCCTCCAAACTTTCCCTCCCCTCCCATCTCTGAGCCTATATTGTTCTCCTTCAGCTCTCCGTCAAGGCTGCTGGATATTTCTGACAGAACTTTTTACAACCTCAAAAGCTTGCTGATCTTCAGCTCACTATGACTCATCCTCTTGCGTCTATGACATTTTGTCTTTGCACTTTGAGCCACAAGCCCAGCCAACATCACTGAAGCTCACACTAGCTCTGAGAAAAGCATCTAGTTACTCAGCACATCAAGGAAGGAAGGCTGACCAAAATTGAGCACCCGGGTATTGTTTTGAGCCTTTTGAGTGTAAGTAATCAGCAGACATTTAGGTTGCAGTGTGAGAGCTGATACATGCAGGAACAAAGAGCATTGTGAATGTGCACTTATCTAAAGTCATATGACTGCTGTTTTTTACAGGAAATGATTTGGATCATCACTAATATTCCTGGGAATTTTTCTTATTATGGTTCTTGGGAGCATTATCTAATGTCTAACTGTAAACTGAGAACGGATGCCAGATGGTGGGGGATAACCGAATCTTCCCTCGGGGAGCACATAGATCCTAAGCTTTGCTGTTTCCTCCTCTACATTTAAAGTTTCTGAAAATGTGATCCAATGTGATGTGTACCATATGCAGTGTTCCTGAAAAACAGGGATGCCTTTTGTGATAAACCACAAGTTATGTAATCATCCTTTCCTATTTGTTTGTTCAATTTCGGTTTTAAAACAGATTAGGAGCATTATATTGGTTGTTTCTTCTGAATAAATGTTTACCCATGTTTTTTTACCTGCTCTGCCACAAAAAGTGATACTTATAATAAACACGCTTTTGCTGGAAAATGGTGGCATATAATACAAAACATTAATTGTAATATATAATATTAATACATTTTATTTATAGAGTGCCACTCAAAGACTGTTACTTTGAAAGTTTGCCAAAACCAAAAACTATGTTAACCAACTAGATAAAATAATTCAGGTGAAAATTCAGCAGACTTTGCAATAACAATGTAGAATACACCACAGGAAACCAAATGTTTGTTTACGAGGGATAAAAAATGAATGTACAGTATGAATGAATGCTGAGTTTTCAGTGGAAACTCAGAACTGACCTGAAAGGATGAGTGACAGTCCTGTCAACTGGCCCTAAACACTCTGGGCCCTATCATGCACCTGGTGCAATGCGGCGCCAGGTGCAACACAAGTGTTTTCTGCTAGTTTCAGCCCGACGCAGTTATCTTTTTCATGTCCTGTGCCACGTTGTTTAAATTTGTGCGCCCATGGACGTGCTTGTCTGAAAACGAGGTGTACTTCAGGCACGTTGTTGGTGCATTGCTATTTTGAGGCAACTGAAAATGACTGAGCCATTGACCAACTAAAACCTGGTCTAAAGTCAATGCCGCAATATTTTTTTTTCGTTAGTTACAGAGTGTGTTAGTAATATGCACCTATAGGTGGGTCCACAACGTACACTCTGCTTATTACACACACAGGGACGCGCAGCAGCACACAAACATTTTTAAATATTAAAAATTAAAGGATTAAAATGTAAAAGATTATTATTGTGTACATAAATATAAAATTTCTACATGTCATCATGGATAGTCCACCATGTAAATAGCGAATCCGCCATGGCACGAGCGCAACTGGCTTTTAAAGGATTAGTTCAAAATGAAAATTTCCTGATATTTTACTCACCCCCATCTCATTCAAGATGTTCATGTCTTTCTTTCTTCAGTCAGGATTTTTCTCCACAGAATGGTTTTCAATTGCAACCAACGGGTTGAAGGTCCAAATCAATGCAGTTTCAAAGGGCTTGAGAGGGCTCTGCACAATCTCAGCTGAGGAATAGGGTCTTATCTAGCGAAACCATCGATAATTTTTTTTAAAATTAACATTTTTTTTATACTTCCAAATGTGCATTGAATATTTTCCTCAAAAAACTTAATTTCTTTTCGGCTGAAGAAAGAAAGACATGAACATCTTGGATGAGATGGGGGTGAGTAAATTATCAGGAAATGTTTATTTTGAAGTGAACTAACCTTTTAAAGGAAATGGGAGATGAGACTCTAATTGGTCTGTTTAATGCCTAATTTCTGCATTATTATCTATGGGTCCAAGTCCAACCCTCCACTTTAAAATCAGTCAAGTTTTGTGCATGAGGTCTTTTCTGTGCTTGGACTTGAGGATGTATTTCCCTTTTCTTGTGTCCTTTTTCTCTCTATCCTTTTTCAATGTGCAAACCTGAGAGATAAAGAAAAAGTGTTGTGTGCCGGCACTGGTCTTTTTTTAGTCTGTTTGTCAGCACAAACCTCTCGCATGTGGGTGTGGATGTGGTAAACTGTTGAGTGTGTGTTCCTCAGCATATTGAGTTAATGTACGGAGAAACGGCGTCCATAGGCTTTTGAGGTTTTCCTCTTTGAACGGATGCTCTTGCTGCTTTACGATCAACAACCACTGATTTCTGTGGCCTTGACACACTGGTAACAGGCACCCTTCACTTCCTTGACATCTCTGATGTTGTTCTGTTTTGTTGGTAAGACTGGGTTGCTAGCAAAGACTGTCGTCCAAACATTTATGTACTAGGTATTCTTTTTGTGAATTTAACTGCATATAGAAACAGTATTCAATATTACAGACCTTAATATGTGCTATTTATGTCTGTTTTCAACAGCCGTTGAGGTACTTTCACTTTCTGAGTTTGCCTCTGTTTTGAACGGTTTATGAGGAAGCAACAAGGGGTAAAAAAATCTTGACAAGCTGAACGGACCAGTTTTGTTTGTCTTCTTTGTGTCAAACGAGTTCTCAGTCCCCTCTCTCTTTCTGTCCTGCAGGTCAACATGGCCCAGTGGAATCAATTACAGCAGTTGGAGACTCGGTATCTGGAGCAGCTGTATCACCTCTACAGTGACAGCTTCCCCATGGAGCTGCGGCAGTTCCTGGCCCCCTGGATCGAGAGCCAGGACTGGTGAGTTGCCAGCAGTAGACAGAATGACATAAGAGATAAGATTTAACATTTGTTTTGATTGTTTTTGTGTATATTTAAAGTTGCGATGAAACTGAAGTAGTGACAGATCTTTTCTTCTGTGTTGTGAGTGACATACATCCGAGTGTAATGAATTAGCAAAAAAGCACAACAAATTTAGGATGGGGTGGACTTGGTTGTATGCATCAGTTATTAATTGGATTTTGAGATGTCAAGTCAAGTCAACTTTATTTATATAGCGCTTTTTACAATGCCGATTGTTTCAAAGCAGCTTCACAGTGTTAAACAGGAAAATAATGAACAGAATTTGATTCGGCTGTACAGCCGCTCTGGAGAAAATGATGTCATCAGCTCATTTCAATTATCACATATATTTAAGTAATGTAGTTGATATAATTTAGTTTAGTAATTAAATTTATTTGGATATTTATTTGAAAATTTAGATGTGAGCGTTACACTCAAAAATGAAAGCGGGGGGTCTGCAGATCGAGACATTTAGATAACATCACAAGGTCAAATAATTTTTTTTAAACAAATGTACGCATAGATGAATCATTCACAATAAGATCTATAACATGCATTTACAAAATAGAGTGAATATTCTTTGCATGTTGAGTCAGTTCCTGCTGATTGCTTCTCGCAGAGTGATTTTAAAGCCATTTAAAATCATTTTAATCACTTGGTCACACTCCTAAATATTGTGTTTGGAAGTGCACTTTGTGGGAATACAAATTTAAGAATCTGTTTTAGATTTGCTGATCCTATGTCCTGACATAGCATCACATGAAAAATTAAGTTGAACTACAGTCTACTGAACTAACTGTACATTGCATTCAAGATAAACATTAGGGCTGGGTATCGATACAGATTTGATTTTGATTCGATTCAATGATTCAATTTTCACTGGCCTGCCACAAAAAAAGTAATAAATTATTAAAATAGTTCTTATTTTTGTTGTTTTTGACCCATGCATCCTTGTCTTGTAATAAAGAAAGGTTATGACACCAAAATAGTTTTTAATCAAATAATATTAAAAAAAACAAACAAATTGACACTCAATTCTGATTTATGAATTCTGCCCATGCCTATATCTGGCCCCGTTTGGGATAGGTCTACTGGAGTTTACATTCTGTATTCTTCTTTTGTTACTTTGATCTAAAGATGTCCCCCCTGAGTATTGTGTCAAAACCTTTAAGGAACGCCCATTGAATGCCTATAAAATAGTGTAAAGCTCCCTTAGTTTGACTTGATGACTGCAAACAGCATGTTCTTAATAAAGAATCCTGCTGAAGATACACCCGAGCCTCCTGGTCTTCACTTCTGAGTTTCCTACAAATTCCTTATTCACAGAATGTTGGTTATCTGTGGTGATGTTACGCCTCTGCCCGTAAAGTGATCCTGGAAAGTCTGCTGTGAACAGTACCATGAACCAGTGCCATTTTTGTTCTCTTGAGTTTTCTCTCAGCATCAGTGTGAATGGCTTCTTTATGATTCTGTTGTTCTGTGACTATAAAATGTCACACTGAAGTGACTCATGTCCGTTTTTATCTCCCCATTAGTCTCTCTGTCATAGCATACATCTTTAAATGGAGAGTAAAGATTAGACATTAAAGATGGTAAAGATCTTTAAATGAAGAGTGAAGTTTTTGTTTCCCTTTTTCAATACCTCTGAGCAATCCACAGGGGCCAGCGTTGCACTTAGAGAACCTTTAGCTGTGGTATATTAAGTGTCAGTGATATAATGCTTAAGCTGAGATGTGTCCCTTTAAAGTCACCTTGAAATCAAAATTGACGATTCTTTTTTTCATGGATTATTGCAGTGTTTATTATAAATGATTTATCAGTGCACATAATTTTTTTTTTAATTCATGTAACCTCGTAATCTTTAATCAACATAACTTCCCCCTAGCAGTGATATCTCTTCTCTGATGACGTGTTTATTTGCTCTTTATAAAGTGAAGTGATATACAGCGTGTGCCTTCACATTTGTGGGTGCAAATGAAGAGCACAGTATAACGTCTAGCAAGACAGGAAAGATGAAGTGAAGTTTGAAGATGAAGTTTTTCTGAAGTGAGAGACTTTTTATTTTGTAACAAGTTTCGAAAATAATGTTAGAATAATTATTCTGACATATAGCCTGATAACATTTAATTTGACCGCATACACTGAATCAGAAAAAAATAAATAAAATACACATTATAGCTTCAGGTCAAAGACTGGTGGCGATTGTTGTGCTTGTAAACCGAAGTCCTCACCTGTTACGTGATCGCATTAAATTTGCAGTTGCTAAAATAAGTGTGGCACATACGTGGCTGGGTGGTATGATGGTACATTTGATGGTAGAGAACCAATAGATTTTGTTGTATCTTTTATACCAGAATAGACAGATACCCGTGGGAACAACTGTTTCATGTTATTTACATGAGAGTAATGAAATATAACTGTTTTTGCAGTTTATTTATTTGTTATGAATAATCGTACCTGTTTTAGTTCATGCACATCAAGAGGGAAAAAAAATAAGTACAGCAGCATTTACTGGATAAGAAAATGGCTATTTAATATATATTCAGTTTTCATCTCATTTCCAGCAAATAACTACATCACAACATATACCAATAGCTTAATATCAAATTATTCTATATAAAATTTTAGTCATATTGCTTATCTTAGGCACATAACTGAATATTATGCAGGCAAATGTTAAATTGACAAAAGCTAAAGCAACTGAACAAGCTGGTAGACATTTTATATCTATATCTGCTCGGCAAAAGTATTGCTTTTTTGTTTGTAGGATATTATCCTCCTGATCTTTTTTAATTCTTTGCTATTGCTAATGTGTAATAGAGTGATGACATGTTTCTTTTCTGCTGGATGGGGTCAGTAGTTTGGAATTTTTGCTGAGTAACAGCAGAACAAGTGAGATCATGTGTCTGATGATGACGGCAAGCTACACTGTCACATCTGCACAAGACTACACAGGACCTTTAAAATACTCACTATTCTTCCGTTTTTGCAGTTTGACAGCTTTTTAGCATTTAGACAAATACAAATGTCTGAATAAAGCTTTGGTTAGCATAGGATTGTAATGATATATAAATATACATTAAAGCCATATTGGCCATCCACTAACCAAAACCCTGGTTTGAATTTGTACATGCTTCAAAATACTTACTTTTGCAATGGGTTATCGAGCTGCAATATAACCCAGGTTTTGTATTTTTTTATTTACTGGAACATACCGTACTAGATAATGTTGCTTATTCTATAGATAATGGCATGTCTAATTATCAAGTGCATGAATGGAATGGAGGAAGCTGTGCATTATCTATCACATGAGACATTTTCTTCTGCCGCCACAGGGCGTATGCAGCCAACAAGGAGTCTCACGCAACGCTAGTGTTCCATAACCTGCTGGGTGAGATTGATCAGCAGTACAGCCGCTTCCTGCAGGAGAACAACGTCCTGTACCAGCACAACCTGCGGCGCATCAAACAGCACTTGCAGAGCAAGTATCTGGAAAAGCCCATGGAGATCGCCCGCATCGTGGCCCGCTGCCTGTGGGAAGAGCAGCGTCTGCTGCAGACGGCCACCACTGTGCAGCAGGTAGACACACGCACACTTAAACATGCACAGGCGAATGGTGTATTTACTCATGGGTGACATTTCATATTTGTTGAGCTTCTATGGTAAATAAATTTCACCATACAAAGAGTGAAAATTTGTGGACTTTATAAAACTTTCCATCTGGATTAAAATACACAGTATCCATTTTTTATAGGTCTTTTCCAGTCAAACACACATTGATAGTATACATAAAGTGATTGGAAATAGATTCTGCTTTGTAAGGGCATATTCAGATTTCTGTTTCTCCAATTTCTTTCTCTTCTGTAGGATGGCCAGGTTGCCCATCCCACAGGCACTGTGGTGACAGAAAAACAGCAAATACTGGAACACAACCTGCAGGACATCAGGAAAAGAGTACAGGTTGGTACATAAAATCACACTTTAATTAAAAACCATTTGTTTGTTTACACATGCATCCCTTTATCATCTGTCCAAAAGGTGCTGTTTTTGAAATCTTTTGTCTAACAGCATTGTTTAAGTAGTAATTTTGCAATGGGGGTTTCAAACAGACCCTCAAATATGATAATCCCTTGCAAGGGATTCCCTTCCTAAAATAATAAGGCATCTAAATATTTTTTGTATAAAGACTGATTTATATTCTCTGGAAAATATTTACACAATAGAATAAAATAATTATGATTTAATCTCACTATTTCCCAACTAATCTTTAGAAAGCATAATGAAACTGTGATCATTTTAAAATCCAGTGCATTTTTTCTTAAAGGGTTAGTTCACCCAGAAATGAAAATTATCCCATGATTTACTCACCCTAAAGTCATCCTAGGTGTATATGACATTCTTCTTTTAGATGAATACAATCGGAGTTATATTAAAAATGTCCTGGCTCTTCCAAGCTTTATAATGGCAGTGACTGTTGGGTCATTTTTGAAGTCCATAAAAGTCCATCTGTCCATCATAAAACTACTCCACACGGCTCCGGGGGGTTAATAAAGTCCTTCTAAAGCGAAGTGGCACGTTTGTGTAAGAAAAATATTCATATTTAAAACTTTATAAAGTAAATTATCTAGCTTCCGGCGAATCGCCTTCCGAAATTCAATTTACGGAAAAAGTGTAGCGCCTGCGCCTCTCGCAGTTCAAAATGCTTATGCTACGTCTGACGACATTGTACACCAGTTACGCTTGTCAGACGTAGCGTAAGCATTTTGAACTGCAAGAGGTGCGGGCGGATATTTTTCTTACACAAACGCAAAAATTACTTCAAAAATGACCCAAAAGTGACTCACATTTATAAAGCTTGGAAGAGGGCAACAGGACATTTTTAATATAACTCTGATTGTGTTCGTCTAAAAGAAGAATGTCTAGGATGACTTTAGAGTGAGTAAATCACGGGCTAATTTAAAATTTTTGGGTGAACTAACCCTTTAATTTCTTCACTCTCTGAGATATTCCAAAAACCCTCTAGCACCCCCTTGTTGCCCCAGTTTGAAACATATTGAAACAACAAAATGAGGGTCACATATTTTGTCTCTCATGGGGTCCAACCTCTCACTCATTCAGCTGCCTTACTCTTTCGATACAGGACATGGAGCAGAAGATGAAGATGTTGGAAAATCTGCAAGATGACTTTGACTTCAATTACAAAACTCTTAAGAGTGCTGGAGGTATGATGAGCACATTATGTCCAAAATCTCTTAACTAGCCTTAATCACTGATAAAATCACTTAAAATCTATGTCACCATGCAGAGTTGTCCCAGGACCTGAATGGAAACAGCCAGGCAGCAGCCACCAGACAGAAGATGTCTCAGCTGGAGCAGATGCTGAGCGCTCTGGATCAGCTAAGGAGGGTGAGATTCAGTAAATCCCTATCCAGAACAGACCACAAGACTCAAAATACAGCGTTGACTTTTGAAATCTTGAAAATAATGATCAGAAACAAAATTTCAAACGTTTGCTCTCTGTTTTGCAGCAAATAGTGACTGAGATGGCAGGGCTACTGTCTGCCATGGACTTTGTGCAGAAGAATCTGACAGATGAAGAACTGGCCGACTGGAAGAGGAGACAGCAGATCGCATGCATTGGAGGACCACCAAACATCTGCCTGGACCGCTTGGAGACATGGTACACAGTCAGTTCAAAAACAAACCTGCTTTTGAATTTTGAATCCCACCTTTTTTGATTCCTTATTTTCAATCTCTGTCTTTCAGGATCACCTCTTTGGCTGAGTCACAGTTGCAGATAAGGCAGCAGATCAAGAAACTGGAGGAGCTTCAACAGAAGGTCTCGTACAAAGGAGATCCAATTATTCAGCACCGTCCTGCTCTGGAGGAGAAGATTGTAGACTTGTTCCGCAACCTTATGAAGAGGTTTGATATCACCCACTTATGTGTAAAACTTTAAAAACAAGTGAAACAGGATCCGATCAATGATGTTTCCGGTTGGCCCTTGTCTAATTGCAGTGCATTTGTTGTTGAGAGGCAGCCTTGTATGCCCATGCACCCTGACCGACCCCTTGTCATCAAAACAGGAGTTCAGTTCACCACCAAAGTCAGGTGGGTAAACACAGAGGTCAGTCATATAGGAAGGAAGTCTAGACACAAATTGTGAACTTTCCCCCCTCCTCTCTTTCAGGTTACTTGTGAAATTCCCAGAGTTGAATTACCAGCTGAAAATCAAAGTGTGTATTGACAAGTACGTCCCACTTCCTGTCTATGACATCAGAACGAAATTACTCTGAGTTGTATTTTGACATGCCAATTTTAATTTTTTCCTCCTATGTTCTGCAGGGAGTCAGGTGACGTGGCAGCCATTAGAGGGTGAGTTCTGTGGTTAAAAAATATGCAATTTCTCACCATTGTCACATGGTTATTTGTAGTTATATATACCAATTTATAATTTTTGGCAATTATTCATGCATAATTCATGTATTATTATTATTATTATTATTATTAGCTTGTTTTAAGTAAACAGTTAATATTTATAAGTAAATATTTCAGCTATTTTCTAGAAGTTTCATTTCTATATTCTATCTATTGTACAGTGACAGGGAAATGTGGTGAACTGAAAACTTGCTTGTACCTGTAAGTTGTTGAATTACAGAGTCATCTGCTTCTTTTCCACCAGTTCACGCAAGTTCAACATCCTTGGCACCAACACTAAGGTGATGAACATGGAGGAATCCAACAATGGCAGCCTGTCAGCAGAGTTCAAACATCTGGTAGGCTTAGCTAATACGACAATCTTTTTCCAAAACCGTATGTTCTGCTGGATTTGTGTTTCTTCAACTGTGGACACTCTGAACCAAAGTTAAACTCCCTTAAAGCACTCTTAAAGTTTCTTATTAGTGTACAAACAATGTCCAGCATTGAATATCTTTCATCTCAAGCTCTACGCTGTTATTTTATTCTTAGTAAATAAGTACACTAACTTTTCAAACAACTTTATTAGAGGCAAAATTGCGGTCCTAATTTGTGTAAAAATTGATCAAGAAAAAATCATTTTTACACTCCAATAAATGGTTTATGGTTCTTTAGATAATCGTAGTTAAAATATCCTCTTTCATAAAAATCAACTCCTGGGACATAAAGTGCCTCAACAAAATGACTTTGAATATGCCATACAAGCTTCAAGAAGACTAGATCAGCTGTTGACTGTATGTTGGTTGAAATGCATTGTAGTCCTGACTTGATCTTCTGTCTTTCAGACTCTACGAGAGCAGAGATGTGGCAACGGAGGCCGAACCAACAGTGACGTAAGGCTTTGTATAATTAGCATAATGTCACAGTTTTTCATTTTATTTCATTTTGACGAAATCAGTGTAAGCACCTAACCTTTGCCTTCTGAACTACAGGCCTCTCTGATAGTTACTGAAGAACTTCATCTGATCACATTCGAGACAGAGGTCTACCACCAAGGACTAAAGATCGACCTTGAGGTAAAAAAACTACACATAAACACTTCTGGCAGCAGCAGCACTGGATTAGTTCATCTAAAAATGACTCTTTTTATTTGACATTTTAGAGTCAAATAAAATGTCAAACATTTCTTATCGTGACATGATTCCTGTCACAAAGACGCTATCCTGTTGAGCTATATATCAAATCAAAGATGATAATATTATTAAACCCTCATTATGATTAAGTTCATCACACTGCTACTGGTGATTGATTCAGCGTATTGAAAGCCAATAAGGTCATTGTAATAGGCTGTTGTCATGGTACTAGCAGTAGGAGGATATGAATATGTAACCAGGCAGCATGTCCTTGGGTAATCTGTCACTTATTAAATCCATAACCGCACACAGCACTGCCTAGATGCCTATTATGAGCTGATAAGAGTAAATGCAAAACCATTATTTTTCTGTGGATGGACACGACAGGGTCACGTAAAATAAAAACACACACAGCAGGTTAATTAAACGAGATAATTAAGCTGTTCAGCTCTGTTTGATTAATAATTATTCAAACTCGGGTCACTATTTGCGCTAATCAGATTTCTAACAGAGCATGCTGTACAAAAAATATCAGGATTTGTTATTCTAAATTATAAATAAATGTCTTTATCTCTGTTCAGACACATTCTCTCCCAGTGGTGGTCATTTCTAATATCTGTCAAATGCCAAATGCATGGGCGTCCATCCTGTGGTACAACATGCTGACCAACCATCCCAAGGTTTGAAATGGATCCACAGCAAGACATACTTACTGTTAGTACAAGAGCTAATTCAGTGTAAGCTACTAAGAATCCTTTTCTTTTTCCCCCTTTTTTCACAGAATGTGAATTTCTTCACCAAACCTCCAGTGGGAACGTGGGATCAGGTGGCTGAGGTGCTCAGCTGGCAATTTTCATCCACAACCAAAAGAGGACTTACCATTGAACAGCTCACCACACTTGCAGAGAAACTTTTAGGTATGTGTGTGTGTTATTTTATATACAGTGGAGTTCAAAATGATTGATTATCTGTTTTTTTGTTTTTTTTTAAACCTGGAAATAAACAATAAATAAATAAATATGTTGGAGGATTTTGACAAAAAAAAGATTAAAATGCTTATAATCTAATTTGTAATTTAAAAAAAATCAGTACTGAAAATACAAACGTTTTTAGTACTGATCAGTGGTTTCTGTATTATTGATCACATGATTTTAAATTGCTGAAATGTGCCTCTGAACATACACTACACTATGGTTCATAAGTTTGGGGTCGGTAAGATTTTTTTATGTTTTTGAAGGAAAAGTCTTATGCTCACCAAGACTGCATTTATTTGATCATAAATACAGTAAAATAGTAATCTTGTGAAAATATCATTACAATTAAAAATAATTTAAAAAAAGTAATTTTATTTCAGTGAAGTTTTATTTCAAAGCCGAATTTTCAAAATCATTACTCCAGTCACATGATCCTTCAGAAATCATTTGAATATGCTGATTTGATGATCAAGAAACATTTATTATTATCAATGTTGAACACAGCTGTGCTGCATATATTTTCATTCAAATTAACAGCATTTAATGATGTTTTATTAACAGTTCGAGAGGAGCACGTTCAGATAATCAACCTAATTAGCATGAGAGAAGGTGTATATGTGTGTATATGTGTATGTGTGTGTGTGTATGTATGTATGTGTATATATATATATATATATATAATATAATATAATATAATATAATATAATATAATATCTCTGAGTTCAGGTCGGGCTTGGAACCCTCCCCTCGGACAGCACAACAAATATGCATTTTTTTGTGCATCTGATTGTATGAAAGGGTGAATTTGAAATAGTCTTTACAGTCACCTTTAGTCATTTGCATCTTTGCTGAATAAAAAAAACTGTGCATCTCTGTTTAATTGTGCATTTCTGATTTTTGTGTAGGTCCGTGTGTAAACTACTCTGGTTGCCAAATCACTTGGGCCAAGTTCTGCAAAGTATGTTTCTTTGTTCCTTGTCCTGTGTTCATTTTAGTGCAAATCAGACCAGCTGATCTAGTTTCTGATCAGATTTTCGTAAACATTGTTTTTGTGTTTATGTTTGTGATTTGCAGGAGAACATGGCAGGAAAAGGGTTCTCATTCTGGGTGTGGCTAGACAACATTATTGACCTAGTGAAGAAATATATTTTGGCTCTATGGAATGAAGGGTAAGAACTCCTGCTGCACTTATGTGCATCCATGGGGTATTTATAGTTCATTATATCAATCACTGCCTGGGTGGTTACATCAAGCTCTTGTGTGTATCAGGTATATTATGGGCTTCATCAGTAAAGAAAGAGAGAGGGCAATCCTGAGCCCAAAGCCTCCTGGGACATTCCTGCTGCGCTTCAGTGAAAGCAGCAAAGAGGGAGGAATTACCTTCACCTGGGTTGAGAAGGACATCAATGGTGAATGTATTTCCATGTACATGATGTGTCAGTACTTTGGTACCAAGTCAATGTTGAATTAAAAAAAAGTTTTATACTGTTATTTATAATACTTTTATTTTATTTTTGTGTCGTTACGACCGTAGTTGGAATATGTGAAGCATTTGTGCTTCTGTATGTATGTGCAGGTAAGACCCAGATCCAGTCAGTCGAACCGTACACTAAGCAGCAGCTCAACAGCATGTCTTTCGCTGAGATCATCATGGGCTACAAGATCATGGATGCCACCAACATCCTCGTCTCGCCGCTGGTCTACCTCTACCCCGATATCCCCAAAGAGGAGGCGTTTGGCAAGTACTGCCGCCCAGAGGCCCAGCCTGAGACTGAATTCCCTGACCCTGGATGTGGTGAGTGTCCTTTTGCGGGAATAGAATTCATTCTGGCTTAGAATAACATCTGTCTGTTGCTTGGCAAAGTCTCTCTCATTTCATTCTCATTTATCTTGGAGACTATTTTTGTATTGGAAGTGCACTGAAAGGGTGTGGTTTACCAGAAACGTTCTCCTTCTGAGGAAATTGTATAAGAAAAAGAGAAGAGAGAATGCAAAAGCATAATTTTTTAATGGTAGTATATGATTTTTTTATATAGAAATTAATACTTTTGTTCAGCAAGGAAACATTTAATTCAATGAAGACTTTTACATTGGTACAAAAAAATTCTATTGCAAATACATTATTTTCCTATTCATCAAAGAATCCTATTCACTTTACTTAACACAGCGATTGTTGTTCTTTCAGTTATTCAGCCCTACCTGAAGACCAAGTTCATCTGTGTCACCCCGTAAGTAGCTTTCCTTTCTTCCTCACCTCAGTATGTGTGTGAATGATTGATTTTGCTGTAGTCTTTGTTTTCTTTCTCTGTCCTCTTGTAAACTTTGAAATCTCTGGTGACTCTTCAGGCAGGAGCACATGCAAAGTACTCCTCTCAGTTTTCTTTACAACATGGATCAGGGATGTAGCCACTACTGAATCCTCCAAGGACCCTTCACACCATCCTTTAAACCACAATCTTGCACAAGAAGACAGAAAGAGAGAGAAACCATGCTTTAAAAACCACATGATCAACAATACAGCTAATTAAAAGAGGTTCAGGCCTACTTTTGTCATGTATAAATGTAGTAAACACTTTGTAGCTATGTGATTTCATAACTTAGAGTTTTTAAATTGAACGCGTTTAAAAAAGAAAAAAAATCTTCTGAATCTCTAATAAAAAATAAAAAAAAAGTAGAAATAAATGTCCACTGTTAACATAAAATAAAATTGACGCTATTTACCTTAATATACGTTCCTGAACAATATTTTGAACAATTCCTTGTTTTTCCATGCAGATTATTCCAAAAAATGTTTGTCTTTTGTAATCTTTCATATTCATATATTTATATTAGATTTTCAAAGTGTAACTTGCTCTGACTCTAAAACAACAACAGATTTTTAATAAGAACAATGGTTAATGGACATGGTATATAAACTGTAATACATCACACTGTACATGCCATATTAGGTAACATGCTTGGCTACAAGAAAAGCATTTGGATGGAATAAAAGCTGCTTCAAACTCAGTCTTGCCTGAATCACAAATGCTTTCTGTCTTTGTATAGGGGTTGGATTTACTGGAGGTCATGAATGTACGCGTGTGTGTTAGGCAGGCTATAAACTGACCTCTCTCCATAGGTGTCCTTCTGTCTTCATGGACTTCCCGGACAGTGAGCTGCTTGGGAACGGCTTCCCTGGGTAGGCACTAGGGAGCTGCTCTATGTGTGTGTATGAGACGTGAAAGTTTGTGGTCAAACACACTCCTGTAGTCGTCTGCTAACATAGATCCTTCCTTTTAACATCTCTAGATCTTGACCAAGGGTTCTGTTAACTCACTTCATCCAGTTATAACAAGGTCTGGATGTCACTGGAACGTTTGTAAAATTTAAAAGGCAGTTGTTCATGTCTCTCTTCTATAATTTTTAAGGTCACAAGCTAACTTTTCTGTATCAGTATGTAAATTCTTTTTAAAAAATATTCATTTCTTTTCCCCATCCTCCGGTTTTCTCTATTTCCCCCCTTAGAGGAGAGTGCTATGAATGGATTGTTGCATTTTATGTGATGTATAAATGGTTTGGTCCCTTAATATGTTAAACAATGTGGAGTAAATTTTTCTGATGAAAACTGAGACTCATGTCACACATGTGACCCTTATTATGGCCCTTTTTAGGGTGAGGAAGCAGTGTCCCAAATAAGATAAAAACACTATTTCAACCCAAAATATTGGTGAGGCTGTTGATAGACATTGAGAATGGTCTCCTGAGAGGTATTGCCCAACCTGGATGTGGCAAGATAAGGGGAGAGAGTAGACAAGAATACTGAGCAAAAACCACACAAATGACCTCCCTAGATATAGCACATCCACTCGTCACTGTTTATACACACATCACACTGTATTTTTGAACCAGTGAGGTAATATCTGTGGCTCTGTTGCTGCAGGACAGCATTTTTTCATGTTTTTACCAAATTCACATTTTGCAAGACTCCAGGATAAAGTAGCAGCCAAAGTCTGAAAAAATGAAGTGTAAAATTTGGAGATGTTAATAAATGTGTTTGCTTGGGATGCTATAAGGTAGTCAGTATTTTTGGTGATCCAGGAATTAAAACAAGTTCTTGGCTTAAACTTTATTGGCAATCTTATCAAAGTGCTCTTTTATCTTGGGCAGTGAGCTCTCCAGATTGGTCCTGGTAATGGTATTGGCATGAGAAAGGAAAAACACTTACAAAGTCTAATATGGCTACAATGGTTTAGTGCTCTGCAAAACTACTGTAAAGCTCCCTAACAACTCTCTTGCAGCTTTTCTTATACTTACAACATGAGCAGAATGTAGCTCTTTTTTAAATATAATATGTGCCTAATATATTATATATACAAATATTGTTCTTGGGCAGCCTTTAACTCAGGACAGGTATATACACTCACCTAAAGGATTATTAGGAACACCTGTTCAATTTCTCATTAATGCAATTATCTAATCAACCAATCACTGGTCAAGACAATCTCCTGAACTCCAAACTGAATGTCAGAATGGGAAAGAAAGGTGATTTAAGCAATTTTGAGCGTGGCATGGTTGTTGGTGCCAGACGGGCCGGTCTGAGTATTTCACAATCTGCTCAGTTACTGGGATTTTCACGAACAACCATTTCTAGAGTTTACAAAGAATGGTGTGAAAAGGTGTGCCACAACACGCACAACCTTGAGGCGGATGGGCTACAGCAGCAGAAGACCCCACCGGGTACCACTCATCTCCACTACAAATAGGAAAAAGAGGCTACAATTTGCACGAGCTCACCAAAATTGGACAGTTGAAGACTGGAAAAATGTTGCCTGGTCTGATGAGTCTCGATTTCTGTTGAGACATTCAGATGGTAGAGTCAGAATTTGGCGTAAACAGAATGAGAACATGGATCCATCATGCCTTGTTACCACTGTGCAGGCTGGTGGTGGTGGTGTAATGGTGTGGGGGATGTTTTCTTGGCACACTTTAGGCCCCTTAGTGCCAATTGGGCATCGTTTAAATGCCACGGCCTACCTGAGCATTGTTTCTGACCATGTCCATCCCTTTATGACCACCATGTACCCATCCTCTGATGGCTACTTCCAGCAGGATAATGCACCATGTCACAAAGCTCCAATCATTTCAAATTGGTTTCTTGAACATGACAATGAGTTCACTGTACTAAAATGGCCCCCACAGTCACCAGATCTCAACCCAATAGAGCATCTTTGGGATGTGGTGAAACGGGAGCTTCGTGCCCTGGATGTGCATCCCACAAATCTCCATCAACTGCAAGATGCTATCCTATCAATATGGGCCAACATTTCTAAAGAATGCTTTCAGCACCTTGTTGAATCAATGCCACGTAGAATTAAGGCAGTTCTGAAGGCGAAAGTGGGTCAAACACAGTATTAGTATGGTGTTCCTAATAATCCTTTAGGTGAGTGTAGATGCATCAAAGCCAAAACATTTTACCTTCTACTGTTTTGAATTACACTGGTTAAACCAAAAAAAAGTGCTTTAGTATCATTTTTGTTTGAGATATTCTCTAGATAGCAAATAAATACAAACATCAAGCATTGATCCCATGAAATCAACAACGCCTGGTTTAATTTACTATCAACCTGACATACTAGACATGATCAACAATGTCTCGAGTAATCTTAAAATACTACAGTTTGACACATTTGTATCATTTGATTAGTTTGATGTATCATTGAGTTCATGACCACTTACCCACAAGTATAAACTCTTGCCTTTTCCATTGCCATTGGATCAGACTTCTGCACCTCTGCTAGTGTTTTTAGTACAGAGTCTCTTTTCTCAACACAAACAGGAAATAATGTAGAAATGCAGCTTTACCAAAACAAACTGTTATTTGGAGTGTTAACAAATAGGCATGGGTGAACTTTGCCCTCTGGTGAATCATTCCCCAGGTTAAGACTTAATGATTTAATGGGTAGCCGAGCAGAACATCACAGTCGAGGTCAGATTTTAAGTAGGCTATGTTATATAGTATGCCATTTACTTATTCAGTAAATTCAGCTAACTATAAAAAATAAAATAAAATAAAAAGCATAAAGCATGTGCCTCTATCAATGACCAATCTAAAGTAGCCATGTATTCTTGCAAAGATTTTTTCTTTGAAAATATGAATGGCAAAAAATGTTACATCAGTGCAGTAGTTTTTATGGCTCAGATGACAAGGAAATAAAAGTGGACGAGCAACAACTATGACTCCAGATTTTCACATTACATCACAGCATGTCAACTATGTAGTAATATATATTTCCAGTGCACTGTGTGGAATCCTCTGCCTCTAACACCTGACAGAGTTGTGTTTAAAATCTCTTAAAGGTATAGTTCACCTTAAAATGAAAATGTGGTTCCAAACCCATGACATTGAATGGACAAAAAGACACAGAGACATTTCTCAAAATATCTTTTTCACTGTATTAAAAACATCATTCAGGTTTGGAACGACATGAGGTTTCATTTTTTGGTGAACTATTACACAAGTGATGCTCGTGTGTGACTTGAGTGTGCGTTTTGGTAAGTTGTTTATGATGTAAATATTGGAGTGAAGGTTAACTCATGATGTGGTGAATGAACATTCAGATCTTTCTAAATCATGTAGTCTATATGTAATGATAGAAGTAATGCTTGTTCATTTGTAGCTTGTATGTCAAATCTAATGCGCACTGCCTTTCTTTTGCAGGACTAACTCTGGTAACACAAGTGATTTGTTCCCAATGTCCCCTCGTACACTCGACTCCCTCATGCACAATGAAGCCGCGGAGGCCAATCCGGGACCTCTCGGTGAGTCGCATGACTAATTTTCTCAATGTGTGCTGCGTTAACACAGTGTTTCAATTACCGTAATTTCGAGATGACAAGTGAGCTGTTGGTCATGGAAATTATGCGTTTTTTACACTATCAAAGCCTAAATGAATCTGCAGTGGTCATATGACTCAAGTAGGAGCTCTCCAAAAATTCCCAGCCTACAAATTGTAATTACGTGCTTTACGAGGATGTGAACGCTTACAGGTTGAAATTTTGTAATTATGGTAATTACGACATGGCGTGAATGCACCTATGCATACAGTATGAAAAAAAATAAATAAATCTGACATTTTAAGGTCTCATAATAATTCTGTTTAATAGTGTTTCTGTTCTCCCCCCCAGAATCCCTCACTCTGGACATGGAGTTGAGCTCCGATCATCCCTCACCTATGAGAGAAGGGTTTGCAGCATCGACAGTCTCAGATATGGACACCTGCCGAAATGCTTAGTTTTTTTTTTTTTTTTTTTACATGGGGAAAAGTAATTGTCATGTACATAACGTGCTTAGGTGCTAGAGCCCTTTTCTCTCTCAGAGCCAAACTTAAAGTTAAACTTAAAGATAACTTTTCATCCTTATACCAACATTGATAATACTGAATTTAACTCATTTTCATAGATTTGTTTTTTTTAAATGGTTAAATTTTTTGCCTTTTATTACACGAGGCATTCAAGACCGTTACGTTTTTTTTTGTTGTTTTTTTTTTACCTTTTTTGACCTTTGTCAGAGAAGTGTGAATATAAAGGTTATATTAAACATGTTTAATTGCAGACATTCGCCCATGACTGTATAGTAGCCATATCATTTTTTTTTTTAGGAATAGGAACAGCCTTTCACTTGTATTGCAGTGAGTGTCCACTGGTGTTAGCAAACATGAAACATATTTTGAGCTGTTGAGCATAGCATAGGGCCAGTGATTTTTTTCACTCTTTATGTTGATCTTTTGAAATGAGTGTGAAGGGGAGTAGTAGTATTGATAAGCAGTACTTTAAAGCTGCCAAAACTCTGCATGATCTTGTACCGTGTTGAACCTAAACTTCAAATATGGATTGGGACAGAATTATCATTTATGGTCAGATGATAAGTTGTAAAGCAAGTTTGTGCATGCAGGTCTCTTTTAGCTTCTGGTTTATATGAATATACTGTATTTTAATGTTGCCGAAAAATATTTCACTCTTTTATTGGATGTCTTCGGAAAGTGAATGGAAGGAGATAAATTTATATATATATAAATATACTTTACGCAGATGAGCAAATGTGATATTTCCACCATATTACAGTGTCCTCGATATGTTTATTGCGCTAATTTAGCAAGCAAATCTTGCACAGAGCCAGCAGGATTATTATTGTAACAATTAAATGGTGAATTTTATATATAGAGAGACACATTCATACATGCACATATATACAGATATTTATAATTTTGTTTAATTCACTGATCTGTTGTGTCATCATGTAAGGTGACGCTTCAAACGGAAATGTTTTTTCATTGTGTAACTACTTTTTAAACGTCTGTCAGTCTGAGTTTGTTTCCCGCTCTGTGTATTTGTCCTTCCACTTTCACTTTATAGTGTGTATACTATTATATATGCACTGCACTATGTATATTCTCTTTATTGTACAATGAATTCTTGATGAGAAAGTTCTTTGTGTCCTTGATGCGGTTCTTCAGTTATCTGTGATATACACTGCTGCTCAAAAGTTTTTTTTTATTAAAGAAATTAATACTTTTATTTAGCAAGGATGCATTAAATTGAACAAAATTGACAGTAAAGACATTTATAATGTTACTAAAGATTTGTATGTCAAATTAATGCTGTTCTTTTGAACTTTCTATTAAAAAAAGAATCCTGAAAAAAATGTAGCATGGATTCAAGAAAAATATTAAGCAGAACAACTGTTTTTAACATTGATAATAGTAATAATAATAATACATGTTTCTTAAGGATCAAATCATCATAGGATCATGTGACACTGAAGACTGATGCTGAAAATTCAGCTTTGACATCACAGGAGTAAATTACATATTAAAACATTAAAATAGAAAACAGTTGTAAGTATATTTTTGATCAAATAAATGCAGCCTTGGTGAGATTTCTCTTAAAAACGTTTAAAAATCATATACCGACCCCAAACTTTTGAACAGTAGTGTATGTCACCACACTGTATATGTTCAGCTACCACAACATCTGACCACACATTTGAATGTGGAAATAAAACCGAGCATGAACTAATTAATAAAGATGACAAGAACTACAGTTAGGGAAGTCAGGACTGGCATTTACAAGGTGTCCCTGCAATTAATGCCCCTGTATAGTTGCCCTGTAGGGGGATTTTTATCTCAGACCCAGTGGAACAGAATTAAGTGAATATGTTTCAGTGGGTATTTAAAGGTCATTCTTCCTAAATGAATCTCATCCGCCTTTACGCTATTGGTAATTACTGAGTGTTTATCTCTCTTTGTCTAGCTAGTCATTACCCCAGCCATTCTGCTCTAAAGGTTAAAAAGAGATAGATAGAGACCCCACATTGGACGTTGTGCATTGACCTTTCGTCAAGGTTCTTTGATTAGACATCCAGCTGTTTGTTAGCTTTGCAGTAATGATGTTTATACTTTCAAATGTTTGCACTTGTGGAGACCAGTGATTCAGGAGGACTGAGAATAAATCTTTATGTAAGAGACAAAAACAGGATTTTTATTTGCATTGACTTTTTTCGTTGATTTGTTCCTATTCCATAATGCAGCATTATGGTCTTTGTAGTTCAAGTATATATCAAGCTCTATGTGAAGCTGTACTGATTCTGAATTTTTTTTTTTTTTAAATCAGTCTATAACCTCTCATTAATAACAATCTTCACTATTTTGTTCTTTAAATTCCTATATTTTTAAGATCTTGATTCTGCTCTATTCATGTCATTTTCCATGATAGCTCTAACATAATGGAGTAACTGTATAATTGTATATGTTTTGGTATATTTTTTTTCTCCACAATTATTCATTATGATTACATTGTAAAAAACAAATCATTTAACACTGAATATGTTTTGCAGAAACAAATCCCATCTGAAATAAAGCTGTTGGTTACTCTGACTGTTGGTGACAAACTGACTGTTTGATTATAAAGCCATGAGATTTATTTAAAGAGCAAGTTCATTGGCTTTTCATGAGCCCCTTCATATGTGGCATTAAACATTAACTGCTCTGGAAAGTGAATGTGTAAATGCATGCACATGCTTAATATCAAGATCGAAAGTGATTTTTGCATTTGAGAAATTCAAATAATGATGAAACCGAAAACAGATGCAAACTCTCTTTTTAAATATGCCTTGTATTAAAAGGGAAAGTTCGCACAAAAATGATTTTTCTCCCCAAAAATGTACTCATCCTCAAGCCAAAGTGATGAATTTGTGTAAGAAAAATATCCATATTTAACACGTTATAAAGTCCAAACTGCCAAACTGCCTTCCGTATTCAACTTACAAAAAAAGCGCAACTGACGTCGGACGTAAGCGTTTTGCGAGAGGCTTTATTTTTTCTTCCTAAATTGAATAAGGAAGGCGGTCTGGCGGAAGTTGGATTCTTTACTTTATATTTTTAATATGGATATTACAAAAACCCATCGCTTCGCTGATTACTTTTATAATGGATGGATGCAGTTTTTTGGGGCTTCTAAATTTACCACCATTATAATGCTTGGATTAGCCAGGACATTTTTTAATATAACTCTGATTGTATTCGTCTGAAAGAAGGATGGCTTGAGAGTGAGTAAATCATGGGCTAATTTTCATTTTTTTGAGTGAGCTATCACTTTAATATACACTCTGGATTAAGGAGACTAAATATATGCCTCCTGATTGTATGGATCCCCCACACTCAGCTCTGTCTCAGGGAGAGAGAATATGCTGAATCTGTGTTTTCATCTTGCCAGGATGGACTTCTGCCCGTGTGGGTTGTTTATTAGCTGCACCTGAAGAGCCGCGCAGGGAAACTGTGTTTGTGCCCGTTGCTCTGCTCAGTAGTTTTCTTGCAAAAAGAGACTTTGTGTAGCCTATTTTCTACACAATAGTATTGACCACCATTCATTCACTCACACATACTGCAGCTGATATTTATATTATTAAACTCAAATGCTAGCGTGCTTGCTATTTGATTCTCTTTACCTGGAAACATCATTTTAAAATGTAACTATATACTATGTGCTTGTCTACAGTATGCCAGCACATCTCTCAAACATGAATAATCAATGTTTAATCAACCTCTATGGCTGTGAATTGTTATATAGTTTAACCAGCAGGGGGCAATGATGACCTACTGAATGCGACTGCACTGAACGCTCATTTAATTAGCGTGTGCTTGGGAGCTAATGCAACTGCACCAAATTGAATTAAAGCCCATAAAGAATAGGCTGCCTATAGAAGAGGGATGAAAAGACACTGAAAGAGCTTACTCTTTTATGCTCGTTTTCTTTAGCCTATTTGTAATATGAGCTTTTGAGATTTTCCAAAGTATAGCCTACTACTAATAAAACTGATTTTATTCAGATATCATGATCTTTATCATCTCGTCTAACCCGTAAAACATGCTTTGACCTTAGTTGTGCGATGTTCTGCCTGCTGCCTTTTGATCACAGCTTGTGTCCATCTGAAAGCTTCGTGCGTGCCTGTCCAACCTGGATCCGGTTTTCACGCCCGGCTGTCCGCTCGTCTCACTTGTCGACTCGGACATATTTTTCTCCGTCTCCGAAGGACACAGGACAGGAGAAATAGGGGTCGCCATAAGTTAATCTCATTGAAGTACTGGCCGTTTCCCAGAGCCGCACTCTCCTGAGCCGACTAAAAGTGCTGAGCTCGCAGCTGAACTTGATGCCAGTTTTTTTAGTGGCAAATGGCTACGTGCTATACGTAAACAACCTTTTGCCATTATCGTCTTATTATATTTGCATCATGATTAGGGTATGGCATTTAAACTACCCGCCCACAAAACATCCAAACTATTAAAACAGGCTATACGGAGGGAGTAAAACTCAAATTATAGGAGTGTATTTATAATATATAGGCCTATATTTGAAGGGTAACTTTCTGACAATAAACTCCCATCATTTTGATTCAGACCAAGTCTCTAATTAAGACCGATTTGTACTCTGTGTAGGACAAAACTGTAGCTGATTTAATATTTTAAAGCAGAGAATTATAAGAAATGTACATATTAACTAAATAGCCTAAATGTTTTAAGATTTGATGGATGACGACTTATCAGAGCACAATTTTCTTCGCCTTGCATTTACAGGTTTTCTATGACCGTGGGAGCCCACGTCACTTTTTGTACAACTGTCCTCATCATCCGTAAGCGCACTTTGACAGCTCAAAGTAAACAGTTTTTTCCCCGCGGTATGTCCCTCAGGCTCGGCCTAAGACAGCTCGACTCAAGTTACGCGTAACCGCTCATGCCCAATCAGCAGTCCTCGCGCTCCGCTAACCGTCTTTATATTTTATAGTCCCGCCCCGTCCTGCAGCGCTCATATAGTTTTTGCACTTCTAAAGTAATAATTTGCCAATCAGTACTCGCACGGTCCTTAAGACCAATATAGCGAACTACTTTACATTTACCTTACCTGGCATTTCCTTACATATACGACTCTTTAATCAGTGAAACAACACCGGAAGCGGGCGGTTAGAAGTGCGAGAGAGTAGTGCTGGGAAGTCCGACTGAAGTCCTCGAATCGATTCTTTCAAACAGTTCGTTTAAAAGAACCGATTCAGAGCACAGTGATTCTTTACGTCGTGACGTAATTGCACCATCACGCGGTGGTCCCTGATGCCCCAGCTTGGCATGTTACGTACTAAAACGTTCTAGTACAGGCTATATATATTGTTTACCTCAATTGAGTTTTGTAAGGAGGTTCAATGAAATTTCATGTGTCCAAGTTCAGTTTGTTGCAGGCTTTATTGATCTCGAAAACAAAGTAATTTTAAACAATATAATTTGGCAAAAACGTTTAGATAAAAAAATATATTTATTCAAATGTGTATACGTGTTGATTAAAAACGTCATTCAAGTCATTCACTTTTCAAATCAATTTATGTTAATTACGAATCGGACATGTCCGAAAGAGACGGTTCAGTCCAGTGATATGTTGACTCGAGAACCGCTCAACCTCGGACCAATTCAGTCCGATTAATTAAAGAATCTTGTTTTATAATTAAACATTACAAAATATTTAAAGCAATACAGATAGACATAGAAACAACAAAACAAAGACAAAAATATACACAGACACATATCAACCTACGTTGCCTGGGTATTCATTAAAGAATCGTTTAGAGATATTTTGTGAAACGGTTCAGCCAATTCATTAATGCGATTCGACTCAGACGAACGATTCGTTCGCGAATCGGACATCGCCAAAGAGAGCGAGAGCGAGAGAGAGAGGAGGGGTAGAAGCACATGAAAAACTGCGTAACCCACTGCTGGTTGAGATAGAAAGGGCAGAAAGGTTGCCTCCCTGGGTCATAAGCGCTATCTGGAGCTTTGCTGTACTTTTATGCGAAACGACAGCGGATTTAGAAGACCTTTAGAAGACCGAGGTACGTTTAATGCATCTGTGCGCGTTCAGTGCGTCTTAAATGTTGTTTGTCGATGTCATATGTTGTTATTTTAACAGCACAGTTTATAAACACATGTCCACGGTTGGTCCTATTGAGGCTTCAGTAGGCTGCACTTTTCACGCTGAATTAAAGCTGTTTACGTTGCTCTTATTGATTCCGAAATATATGACGTCTGATAGAATCTAATTGAAAAGGTTCCTGTTTAGTTCAGACAGTGGGAGTTTGGCACCGGTGTTTCGCAAGCCTCTTGTACCCTGTTTTTTTTTTTTTTTTTTTTTTTTTTTTAATATCGGATCAACAGGCTAAGAGTCCACCCCCCTCCCCTCCAGCACGCCTGTCAAGTCTGGACAGTCCAGCTCACATTTCCAGCTCCATTCCAGTCCAGCGAATGCAGCTCCATAATTCTGCGCGTTCGCCCAGTTCGCGTTTGAAGTTAATTCTGATATATATTAAGCGCTCCGCGAAAAACACGCGCACGCTCCGGGCGAAAGTTTTCATCAGGCTGTTGAATTTCCCGTTATGAGGGGAGAACTTGAGCGCTGGCGGATCTGTCTGTAGAAGCAACACTTCTGTTGGGCTCGTGGTTGAAGAGCCAAGTGGGTGAAGTTAATTACGTTACAAAGAGTTAATGATTAAAACGGTTCTGTCGCCATGAATGATACATTGTGGTTTTGACCGTAGATTTCAATAAAACAAGCAGGGGTGTGTTACTAAAGGCATACCTCTTGCCGAATTGTGAACTGTCCTTTCGTTTTGAGGTGTCACATTCATTTGGCAAGGAGACAGGCAAGTCGATTACAAGAAAGTCGTGCATATGTAGCCTACTCACATTTAGATGAGCTTTAATCGTTATGTGAAGGGCATTGGATATTTTTAATCATATCGCAATTTGTGAACATGCGACATCTGAGTTTATTAGCTCCTGACACACAGCAGTTGCCCTTGTGAGAAAGTTGAAGCCATTCCTTCTGTTTTCCCCTTTGATATTATCTTCCACAGCAGATTCTTTTATCTCCCATCATGCAATTTGTTTAGTTTCCGTTCAGCAGCCAAAGTGTGTGAGTGCGTGCGCTTTTGTGCATTCACACCGGCTGTATGTAGCCTACACATGTGGCATATGTATTTTGAAAGGATGTATTTTTGTTAATGAGACTGTTTGTGAACACACGTTTTAATATGTTCTTAAAGTGTAAAGAACACATTGCTTATTATAAATGATTTGTCCATGCACATAATTAAAATTAATGTGCCCATGTAATTTTTTGTCAAAATAACTTTTATCAAAAAAACGGATTATGACAATTATCTCCGAATATCAGTATTTTATTAGATATATTTACAATTATATCAAACTGAAACAAAGCACAAACATTTGCTTGACCAGCCGCAACAGCATTGCAAAATTATTTATTTACCTCAAACTCTCCTTGCAGAACACAATCCTTGCTCCCTGTGTCTCCCCAGCCATTCCCTCCTCCATAATCTTTTTTCTTTTTCACCTTTTTGCTGCAAATCAGCGCACAGACTATTTGGATCGCAAACTTTCACGCACGCGTGATCTCGCGTTGTTTACTTGTCACATCTCGCGTGTGTTTAGTTGTGAAACGTAGTTTGCGCACCGGAGAGAGTTGTCGGTGACTCTTCCTATTGTAAAGTCATGCAGTGTGAAACCTCCTGTCGCCGATCCATCGTGCAGTGTGAACACAGCAGTGACTGAATGCTGGCCCAGATAGTCATGCAGTGTGAAAAGAGCAGTGATCCGACGAGTTTGAAAATCGTGCAGTCTGAACTCGTCTTAATGAGTGAGTCACTCAATAGCGAAAACTTTTATACTGAAAGGACTAAAATTTGTGAACACAGGAATAAGACGCAACTGACAAATCAGTGATATGCTAAATCTGAATGCAGGTAATACACTCGGTCTATCAATCCCTCTCGCTCACAATAATACAAGGTTCAATGAGGACAAACATATGTTTACGTTGCTAAGAGTGGTTGCTAAGGGTGTTGTTTAATGACACACAGAACGTTGGGTGAAGCGGTCATAGCCATGTTTTATTGTGAATAAATCACAGCTATTGACCAATCAGAATCAAGGACTGGAACTAACCGTTGTATAATAGATGATTTAGTGCTCTTATCAAATCGCAAAAGGCTGTCAATTAATTTAATAAGTATTTATTTGAACCACTTTTTGAGCTTCTTTCTTTGTGTGAAAGGTATTGGAAAAAAGTTCTAATTATAATTTTTATAACTGCCCATCTGCCTAAGGTTGAAGTTAGAATAGAAAGAAAGACAGAAGGAGATGCTGTGCCCACCCCCCAACATTTTTATTGACTATTCTAAATGATCCAACAAATGATTTTCACACACTTTTAAATTTTAACTGTCAAAACTTGCACCCTTTACTCTAATACAGTTGGTTGAATGACTGTAAAAGATCCACCTTCAAACATAAAAGTAAAGTTGATTAAGCAGAGTGTATATTTGACATTACAGATTTTATTTATTTTACTGGTCCAATCACATTTTGGTGGCTAGGTGTTCGAAACGACCGCTTGACTAGTGACGTTGAAACGCTCACGTCACATTGGTATGCTAATTAATCCTTAACAATGGATCCGATCCAGTGTTTCCCACAGGATTTTTTGAGACTGAGGGGTGCACCTCAGTCCCTATAGGGAGGTCCGGTGGCAAGAATATTCCGCTGGTGGTGGTGTAATGGTGTGGGGGATGTTTTCTTGGCACACTTTAGGCCCCTTAGTGCCAATTGGGCATCGTTTAAATGCCACGGCCTACCTGAGCATTGTTTCTGACCATGTCCATCCCTTTATGACCACCATGTACCCATCCTCTGATGGCTACTTCTAGCAGGATAATGCACCATGTCACAAAGCTCGAATCATTTCAAATTGGTTTCTTGAACATGACAATGAGTTCACTGTACTAAAATGGCCCCCACAGTCACCAGATCTCAACCCAATAGAGCATCTTTGGGATGTGGTGGAACGGGAGCTTCGTGCCCTGGATGTGCATCCCACAAATCTCCATCAACTGCAAGATGCTATCCTATCAATATGGGCCAACATTTCTAAAGAATGCTTTCAGCACCTTGTTGAATCAATGCCACGTAGAATTAAGGCAGTTCTGAAGGCGAAAGGGGGTCAAACACAGTATTAGTATGGTGTTCCTAATAATCCTTTAGGTGAGTGTATATTGTAAAACAAATGTAAAATAAATGTAAATGAAAAATGAATATTTCATAAGTATATTATTTTACTACAGTAAAGAAAAAACACTTTTGCTTTAATTTCTGAACGAGATAAACACTTTATTTTGGCAAAAAGTTGCACTTTCTGTGAAAACAGGTTTACAAACGCGTCATTACAAATGTAGTGAAATGCTGTAAACATCTGTCCACAAAAATGTTGTGAGTTACTGCATAACTGGTGTACCTAAATGCACACTAAACTCACAGCTCAGAGATGGCGTTTACTGTTTACTGTGAACCGAGCCGCTCTGAAGACACTGGATAACAAGCTGATCGCGTGAGCAAAGTGCTTCTGTATATCATTTAAAACAGGATTGGACAATAGTTCTAGTGTAAGTGGTTTGGGGGCATTCATTTACAGCCTGTTGTAACAGTACCAGGATTGCCAGGGAGCCCTCATAGTCCAAGAGCTTTGTTTTAAATGGCTGAGGAATCCATATATTCAAGCATAATTAAACACTTGTTTTCATTTTTGATGGGTTTTCTGTATCAAACTAAATCGCATGCCCTTAAAGTAAGTAGTCAATTGACATCCACTGGCCAGGTCCACAATTCAACCCTGCCCCTCCCACTTGCAATGACATCTCTTCTCTTCTCTAATGACGTGTTTACCAGTGTGAGTGCGTGACAACCTGTCACCCACATGAGATCACAGCAATAGCAAATGACAGTTGATTTTGATCAAATTTTTGTTTTGTTTGAGAAGCCTTGTCACTCGGATATACATCACAATAGGGAGAAAAATACTTAAGCTACTTCCTTTTCATGCAGACCTTCTGACGCTCAAACCTGTTAACTTGCCTTGGTTGAAATATTAGCTCTGATTGCCGTTCTTTTAAGTCAGTGTGGATAGTAGCAGTGCCTCCTCACAACCACTAATGGATTCTAATATATCGTATTGTCCTGTGACTCGCATACAATCAAAGGCAGATTATAAATTGCTTCTTTTGCACTGCATGCCCAACAACGATCATCATGGAAAATTGACATGCATGTGCAGAGCAGAGGAGAGCATTGTATTTTTGTTTAGTTGTGAATGGGCATTACTATGATAGGGCTCAACGTTAAGGATTTTAAAAAAAATTACCCGCCCTGCCAACATTTTCACTGGCCCCACCACAAAAAAAGTTATAAATAAATAAAATAAAATAGGCCTAGTTATTGTTTTAGTTGTTTTTGATCCATGTAACCTTAATAAATAAGGCTATGACACCAAAAACTACTAGCCTAAATTAGACACAATAGCACAAAAAATACAACAGAACAAACAAATGAAATAAACAGTTCTTTTCAGGTTTTCCATGTAGGTCTAAACTAGATTTTCAGGTACAGAAATATTAATAAAATGTAAAATATTACTGCATAGTCTTCACTATATAAATATAGATGAACCCTTATTAAAGTTATTCAGTCAAGATCAGTGAGCGTAGGAACAGACAGCAGCAGGAATATTAGGCCACTATCACTTTAAGAGCTGCACGGATCCAGTATACTATTACACATGTATTTTTCATGTATGTATGTTTATGTACGTTCACTTAATGATAGGCTACTGGACAAAATGGGCATTTTGACAGAATTTAGAATTTTCAGTTATTTCAATTCATTACAGACTACAACAGCAAAAGAACCAAAACACAACAAGCAAATAAATCTAGTAAACAATAGGATAAAAACAACAAATTATTTCCATACTCTCTCTCTCTCTCTCTCTGCTCACAAGATCGTTTTAAGGACAGTCGAGCCCTGTATGATCAAATTCAACTGTCCATAACGTGATTGAAAAGTGTTCTTAAATTTATAGGTGTGGCCTTTATTTAGTATCTTGCCAACATGTTATTTATTGTGCAGTCAGATTTTTGGTAAACTGTACCTAGTTTAGCAAATGATTGATGACAGCTCATGAAATAGCCACAGTTTTTTTTTGGTGCATTCCAGGAATCACTCAGATTTTCAAATCAATGTTTTATTGCTAAACTGACAATCACACACTTTAACACTGTCTTCTGTTCTTATGCAATATGAACAATGAAGATCTTTGCTGTCAAATGATTTAATGCAAATATGATTAGTAATTACGAATGGCATTCACCAGATATATCCATTAGATATGAATCATTATATGAAGATATTTGATGCATGATTTCCCATTCCTGAGTGTATATTAATAAATTACAAGAAACAGCCTGTCTGCTCAGTCACATTTTGTTGCGATAAAGCACTCCCTTCTGGAAACGGATAATACATTACCGATCGTGTCACGCTTGGTAAAAATGTCACTAGTGTTACAGTGCATCCGACTGTGATGTCGTAAATTGATTAGATCTTTAGTTGTTAGTTACATAAATCTAAAGTGTGCCTTTGTTTCACATTGTGTCCCATGTTCTGTAGTAGCTCAACTGGAGGAGGTTTACGAAGTTTGTGTTTGCATTTCAAGCAGGAGAAATATGGTTCTTGATGAGCCTTTAAGAGGCGCTTAAGTTGAGTGTTTATATACTTGACCAGTGCAGTCATTCATTGATCTTACGTCGTACTAGCTGTACTTTAAGATGTGTTTTCAGTTGGCAGTAATTTAGCATTGGAGGTGATTACTTAAGACCACACAAGCTTTGAAACAGCTGGCCTGTCATGACAACAAAGAGTAAACAAACAAATTGTTGGGCAAACATACAAATTGGTGGGTGTTTGCAACAAAAAAATCTGTATATGGTTAAGGCTGAACTATTTGGTTTCTTATCAGTAAGGTACACTAAGGGTGCAAATGTGTTATTTAAATGTTTTGCCTTCATTTGTTTCTAATTGCTAATTGTCACACTTACATTTACATACGGTATAATTATCTCTGTCGTGCTAGAAAATGACCTTTGGCAGTCAATGTTTGTTTTGCTATTTGTGTAGGAAAAAATGGAACAGATCTCTCTCTGTCTCTTTCTTAACTATGTTTGGCCAAGCTCTCTTAGTTTGTGTCTCTTCCCACCACTGGAAGTGAATGTGAAATGCATGGTTGGCATAATTGTTTGGCCAACCTTGCCTATGAGAAATCAGGAATGTAGAGGATTATGTGTGGGATCAGAAGTGAAACTCTGCGAACCCCAGGTCTGTTGAAATATTATATTTCATAAATAATTGAACTGGAGGTGCAATTGAACATTTAACCCTGTTGGCACACAGTGCGTTTGTTTAGCTGGGCTACACAACCTAGTTTAACCTGTGCTGCCAAAGTCTGTGCGGCTGATGCCCTCTTGTCGGAGTCGACACACAATGTTCGAAAGAGTTGACTGGGACGTGATTGCTGTACAGGGAATACATTTAATACGCTGTGCAGAGGGAGGTGAAAGAAGGTCTGTAAACTGAAGTAGAGGGCAGAGTTGTGTTTTTTTATTTGGTTAGACATGTATTTGTGCCTTTTCTTGGAAAGATCTTCTTTAACGAGCACCTGGAAATGCAAAGGCAAATCAGTTCTGTGCAGCAAGACCAGCACCTTTGTCTTGTTTAATGGTTAGCATCTTTTTAACCAACATCAGTGGTCATGTACTTATGTTGTGATACATAAAGAAAGTTAAGCTTATTGTATTGATAATGAAATTCATAAAGGCAGCCATATGCGTCATTACAGCTTTGAAAGTCTTACATTTACAAGCTTGTCCTGTCTGCTTTAAATAAGCCTACAGGTGACATCGCTGCCAAATGAGTGGTAGGACTAGATTCTGTATTTTAGCTCTTGGGATGACAGTTGATGTGAAGCCTGTGTGTATTCCTTGCCTAGTATTTTTGTTTAGTAATTAGTTATGGCACACCTTTTTTACAAATTGTTTTAAATATACTTATTATTGAAATTGTCTTATAATATGACAGTGGAATTGTATTTTCCCCCTAAATATTTGTTCCTTATAAATGCTAAAAGAATTGTTAATGGAACCCGTCAAGGAATCAGAACCAGAATCATATGTGTGGTGTTAATTTGATATTTAATTTAAAATCATTTAAAATAGTCCTTTCAAAGGGCTTCCACTTCTACTCTTTTATGTTTTAACATGGCTGAAGAGCATATTTGCTCTCATTTAGACACGACCATCAGTAAGGGCAAGGCACCAATGTTCAGCCGTGACATCTGGCTCACAATTCCAGTCCATCCCAAAGGTGTTATGGATTCCAAGTTCTTCACATCAGACTCACTAAATAATTTCTTTATAGACCTCGCTTTGTGCACATTGACATTGTCATGCAGAACAGAAAAGGGCCATCCACAAACTCTTGCCACAAAGTTGGAAGCAAGTCAATGTATCCTGTAGCATTAAGATTCAGAAGGCCTTGCCAAACTCATTATTTAGATGTTTGTGCTGACATCTTTTTTGGCCATGTGGTGTGTATATGCATGTTTGCAGAGCACTTGTTGTGTTGTTTCAAACACTTAATGAATCAAAAGTCAGAGAGTTTGAGGTAAAACGGAAAGTAAGGGAAGTTTAGTGAGTAATGGGGCAGTCTCCTCAATTCTTGTTCATTCAGAAACTAGTGCTTTCATGGTTTTGTGCAGTTTTAGAGCAGCTTTACAAGATACTTTGTATATGAAATGAATTCAAAGTGAATCGACTAGACTGCAAACTCTTGAAATCTCTGAGAACTGAGAACAGCTAAATAGAATATTTAACACTGAGCAACATCAGGCCATTGCAAGAGTGTTCTACTTTTTAGTTTCCTCTAAATCTATATTTAACTAGCTCTTTTATGTGCTTTCGCTTTCTGTTTGTGGTCTCTCTGTGCTTTTTTGCTGGTGTCTTCCTCCTTCTCTACTTTACACATTATCTGTTTGTTTTGGGTTTCTCACGATCTGATAACTGACCTTAACTGCCATCCACCCATCCTGCGCTCATCTCGCTCTGTGCCAGGCTTGGGTTGACAGAAAGATAACAGAGCAACAGATGAGAAAGAGAGACACAGCTGTGGTTAATGTACGCCTGTTAGCAGTCACTCCTAATGAACTGGTGTTTATTGTAAAGGAGAAAAGTCTTTGATCTTTAGTTCTAATGCTCATGCCTCTGGAGTGGCCTCAACCCACTGCATCTCAATTCAGTGACAAAAATGTGGTTATGTTCAGTGGTAACTATATTATAATGAAGCGGCGACCTAAAATCTTCAGAAACTGCAACCGAATTAGGCTGATATGAGCAGAACTGCAGATGACGAGAAGTTGTGTGTTTTGTCATTGTAAATATGATAAAAGCATGTAAAGAACAGCTGCTTCGCACATTTACAATTTTAAAAATAAAGGTTCCAAAAGGGGGTTTTCACAGCGATGCAGCGAACAGTTCCTAATAGAACCTTTTTTCTTTGTTTAAAAAATCTAAAGAACCTTTTATGGAATGGAAATGTTCCATGGATGCCAATAAAGAACCTTTATTTTTAAGAGGGTATGTTATTATTATGTAAATGATTTAAATGTTTGTGTAGTCAAGAGAGGTTTGAGGGAAAAACAAAACTCAACCTAATATCCAAGAGATTGTTTCTGTAATGCTAAAAAAAGCTAAAAGACATTTTTAATGGTGCAATGCAAGTCTTGATATTCAGCCTACTATCGTTAACAGTCACTATGGTTACAGGCGCTGTGAATTCAAGAATTTAATTGACTTTGGTTACCTACAGAAGGTATTCGAGCCATTCCTGTTGTCAATCCCTACTGAGTTTGATGGATGACTGATGTGCTTTTATTATTGACTGGTTCTGTCCACTACATGAATGTCCTCTGCATTTTGTTCCTTTTTTGTTGTTTTTGTTGTTCGTTTGCTTTTCACAAACGCACACATGGCGATTCATTAATAGACATAATTGAATTCAATTATTACCTGCCCTTTTTCCTATGTATAAGTAGATCATCTGAATTTAGTTTTTTTGTCTTTAGGCAAAGTTTGAATTCATTTTAGACCACCAACATGTTATATGTTTTATTTTCTCTTTTAATAAGCAACAGTAAATGAAAGTACTTAACTGGGGAGGAACAGGAAAAATATACATGTGCTGAAATGTAGGATGTAGAGACACTATTGTTCAAAAGTTTAGGGTTGGTAAGATTTTTTTTATGTTTTTGAAAGAAGCCTTTTATGCTCACACATTTATTTGATGAGAAATTCAGTAACACAGTAATATTGTGAAATATTATTATAATTTAAAAAATCTATTTGAATATGTTTTAAAATGTAATTTATTCCTGTGATGGTAAAGCTGACTTTTCAGCATCATTACTCCAGTCTTCAGTGTCACATGATCCTTCAGAAATCATGTCAAATTGATACTCAAGAAACATTTATTATTATTATTATTATTATTATTATCAATGTTAATATTTTATGGAAATTTATATTTTTTTCAGGATTCTTTTATAAATAGAAAGTTCAAAAGAACAACATTTATTTGAAATAGAAATCTTCTGTAACATTATAAATGTCCTTACTGTCACATTTGATCTAATGCATCCTTGCTGCTGAATGAAAGTACCCCAAGGTGACCCCAAACTTTTGAACGGTATAGTGTTTGTAAGAGAATATAATTAATACACATAATATAATAAAAGTGTCTTATAATAAATACATTGATTCTATATTGATTCATATTATACACAAATTTTGCACACTCGTTATTTGTACACTAAAATTCAATCTTTAATATACTCATTAAATAATTTTGAATTTTAAATACTGTAGGGATGTGGAGTGGACTGAGTGTATTTAGAGATCTAGGTGAATTAACTGGATTTAAATGTGGCCTGGGTATTTATATGAATATGAACTCAGTACATGTAGAGATATAGATGATGTGTATTTTTATGGCTAATTGGCTATCACAGAACTTGCAGAATTATGGTTGAATATTTCCTAGTAATGAATATTGTTTGTTCTGTGCATGTATCTACATTTTATGCTTTATTTTAATGTCATGGTTGTGAAATCAGCATTTTTTTAGGAATATTTGTGAGACAGTGGTGGCTGGGGGAGTGGCGACTGATGTCTAAGTTCAGGGCAGAGTCCTGATTAGCTTATCTGACTATCAGGTTCATAGAGCGGTCAGTTCTAACTAAACTGCAGATGACCTAATGCAGTTACTTTGAATTTAATATCTATCTATCTATCTATCTATCTAATGTATGCATCAGTGTGCATGTGGCCAACGTTTTAGATCTCTTCCAGTTGACTTGAATGAGTAAATTTCTACTGACTGCTCACTGTCTACCATGCTGTGTCTGTTTGCTTCTCTCCGTTTCTCTTTCTGTATTCTTCCTGAGAATAAATCACAGAGAGGCTGGCCATAAAGCTAGTGTGAGAGCAGAGAGGACTGTGTTTCTGTCCTGCTTAAGCCTATTACAGGCTTACCAAACCAAGCAGCACCCCTTAAGCACATAGAAAGAGAGAACGTAAGACAGCGAGAGACAGATGTTTAGTTATTCATCTGAGAGTATTAAAAAGGTAAAACCCCTCCATTAAGCTGACAGATCAGAGCCCAGCATATATCCTATATTAACAAGTTACAATACAATATATTTTAAAATGATATGTTTGTTTGATCGTGTTTTTATGAACAGGATCAAATATTCATTGAAAAGATCTAACACAGAAGATGTGTTCATAAATCGGACATTGCTCATGAACTACCACAGAGTGTGAATTTCAGTTCCTCACTCAGCTGTAATATGACTTCTATGACACTTTAAATGTTTTTTGTTTGTTTTGTTGTCATTTTAAAGCTTTACAGCCCCAGTCCTTATTCATTATATTGAAAAGAGTGGCTTAAGATTATAAGATATTTTTTTATGTTCCCCAGTGAGATCTGACAATGATTTTAGGCGTTTCAATTAATGCTAAAGGTGTTGAATGACGTAATTAGAGTTGCTGAAATAACCAACCAGTTCAATAGAAGGGGGTGACCTTGGTACTGAATGTTTATGTATTAATGTACCATGGTATTGACAAGATTCTCCTGGGTACCTTAAAGAAAGTCATGAAAAACCATAGTATGTTTTTGTTGGAGAAATGCATATCATTGTTGAAGAAGAAGCTTTTGAGAGAAGTGTTGATGTTCACTAACCTTGTTTGTGCACAAAACCTTAATAACTTTTCACACATTTACCTTAATATTGCAATTAAATATATTCTAAATACAGTTTAATTAAACAAATGATTTTAAACTATGTACATTTACATAAAATGTAAATAACAAACAAATCTAATTAAACATTAAAATCTACAACTAGGCTAACTAATTTGAATCCATCAACATAGCAACAATTTTCTGTCCAGCTGACACGCAATTATTAGTGAATCAGACTCACATTCTTTTTTTGTGTTTTTTGGAGTCTGTGGCACAAATAACGAATTAAGGTCATGGCGTTTGGTGTTTGGACCGAGGGATTGTGGAAGGCGATTACTTACCGCAAGTCAATATTACAACAGCACTGAGGATGATAATGAAATCGTTACATGATCCATAAGCTTTTGTGATTAGCGCTAGCTGCCCAGACGTGTTGCTAGTCTTCTAATCTGCCACCAGACATCCGCAGGCAGATTGATTGTAATGCCCATACGACAAGATCTTTTCCTCTTACAATAATCTCTTCACAACTTTTTTTTAGGTCTTCTGTCTCCTGTTAGATGTTAAAGTACAAAACAAAATGGTCTAGGCCTCAGTGGATATTAAAGTTAAAGGGTTATGAATGGTTAGTACCGAGACTCTAATATGATGCGGTGTAAAACATGTACAGTATAACCAGCCACAGTCAGCTAATTTAACACAACTCATTTACATGATTTAATTTTTTTCTGACAAAAGTGTGCGCTTAGGTAATAGAAAAAAAGTTTTATTGAGGAGATATAAACTTTATTGAACTGTTTTGAAATGCATTTAATATGCAGACAAAATAGTATGACTTTTTAAAGCTTACATATACTTAATTTGTAGTCACATACCTAGCATAGCTTGTTAGGTGCTTGGCTTTGCTAATGCTCAAATCAAATAGGTATATTATTTATCAAATGCACAATATGCACCATAAATCAGTAACTGTGGGCCGTGAAATGTTATATCTGCAAACTTTAACCAAAAAATAGAAATAGAAATAAAAAATTAAAAAATGCTATAAAAAGCACTACAAGCAAAGTCAAATTGTGGGGAGTGCCATTTGCTGCTCCGTTTGGATTTGATGCTATTATTGTATAACTAAATCAACACCAGAAGCACATGATGTTTTGAAATGCATCACCTTTCCTTTTGATTATATGTATGCACATGGTCTGCTTAAGGGCTCTTTTAGTCCTCTTACCCCAAGCTCATAACATTTTTGTTTAATTTGTTTAATCCCCCTCTACATATTTTTCTCTCCCTTTTTCTCTCTCTGTCTCTTTCATTTTGTTATCCCTCTCTTTTGGCTTGCTGTAAACAGGTCAACACTAGAGTTCTGTCCTGTGCGACGGCAGCCAATCAATTCTTTGTTGGTGCTGGTTGACTGTACAGCTCAGCCAATCAGCTCTCTCCACACTGACATCCTTCTGCAGAGATTGTGATTGGCTGGGAGACGGAACAAACTCTGGTTTGAGAGGTGGTCTCTGTGCTCTTTCTTATTTAGATTAAAAGTGTGAATTAAAAATTAATGTTAAGGCATGAGAATGAATAACGAGTGCCTGCAGCATCAAACATCAATGATTTATCACAGTAAAGTATCTCATATCTCACGGCAAAAGCAGAATTGAAGCTGTTTTCCAGCGATGAGGACTAGAGAATGATATGGACACAAAACATAAAAGAACATGAGAATTTTGTGGTGGAATGACAGCAGGTCCATTTGTGTGTATGAGAGGGTGAGGGTTTGCATGTATGTACTGTATGATTGCACCTGATCTTATAAATAAATCTTTAAAATGAGCTACAACCACTGTGTAACTTTGCATAATACATAGAGTATCACCAATTAAAAATGTAATGCTCTCTAATTCTTGGCACAATTGTCTCTGTGTGTAAACCATATACGTAATGGTATGGTATCCAAAGGTTCAAGACCACTGGTGAAAAATGTTATTCAATAAAAAATAAATAAAAATCCAAATATGTTTCATTACAATTTTATTATAAACAGTAATTATAATTTACATGAACATGAACTTTAATGACATCCCATTTTTATTCCGTAGGGTTTAATATGGAGTTGGCCCACCCTCGCCACCAATCAGCTGGTGTGTGGTGGGCATTCTGGCGCAATATGGCTGCCGTTGCATCATCCAGGTGGATGCTGCACATTGGTGGTGGTTGAGGAGATTCCCCCCTTTCATATGTAAAGCATTTTGAGTACCCAGAAAAGCTATATAAATGTAACAAATTATTATTATGAGGTCAGGCACTGATGTTGGACAAGAAGGCCTGGCTCGCAGTCTCTAGTCTAATTCATCCCAAAGGTGTTCTGTCGGGTTAAGGTGCAGGCCAGTCAAGTTCCCCCACACCAAACTCGCTCATCCATGTCTTTATGGACCTTGCTTTGTGCACTGGTGCGCAGTCATGTTGGAACAGGAAGGGGCCATCCCCAAATTGTTCCCACAAAGTTGGGAGCATGAAATTGTCCAAAATGTCTTGGTATGCTGATGCATTAAGAGTTCCTTTCACTGGGACTAAGGGGCCAAGCCCAAACCCTGAAAAACAACCCCATACCATATTCCATAAAACACCCCCTCCACCAAACTTTACACTTGGTACAATGCAGTCAGGCAAGTACCATTCTCCTGGCAACCACCAAACTCAGACTTGTCAATCGGATTGCCAGACAGAGAAGAGTGATTTGTCACTCGAGAACACGTCTCCACTGCTCTAGAGTCCAGTGGTGGCATGCTTTACACCACTGCATCCGCTTTGCATTGCACTTGGTGATGTAAGGCTTGGATGCAGCTGCTCGGCCATGGAAACCTATTCCATGAAGCTCTCTACGCACTGTTCTTGAGCTAATCTGAAGGCCACACAAAGTTTGGAGGTCTGTAGCTATTGACTCTGCAGAAAGTTGGCCACTTCTGATATTCTGATAATGATTATTACACTGTTTTGCTTTTCCTTTGTTTACTGGAATTAACTTGATTTTTAAAAAAATGGTTAATTTGCAGTGCAGAATCTGACTAGACATCAGTGGTGTTATACTATAAGGACAGTTTGCTGTTTGTTTGCTTTTCTGATTACAGCTCTCTACGGCTGGCCTTGTGCTTTCAGAAGTCCAGAAATAGTTTTTTGTCTGATTACTCTTAATTACTCCCTAGAAAAGGAGTGAAGGTGTTTATGTGACATTAGGGTGACAGTGAATAGGAAATATTTGTCAAAAATGTAACATACATTTCTCAGGTAATTCGGTAAATTATTTTCTGGTGGGGGTGGGGAGGTGGGTTGTGTGTATACTGTATATTGTTACTCTAAATTGTATGTTGTACACACATAAAACAGATGTCTGGCTAGTTGTCAGTGACCCTTATTGTATGTTTGTATGCTTCAGTGAACCAGACAGGTCATGCTATTGATTGATTCCTTGGATGTCATAGCAACTAGTCTTGCTGTTTACACTATAACAGTGGAGAGCCGTTGAGAGAAGTGAAGATGTGCCACAGTATACACTTCCTTAGCACTATCTCTAACTGCAACACACAAACACATAATGCTGAACAGACTGTTAATTCTCACTAAGGCTAATGCTAGCCTTTCCTGAGTGTTGGGAGTATTATCTGAGAATGCCTGGCTACACATATTGTAGGCTAAGTATTATAAATAAGAAGCTAATCAGTGGGAGGCAAATGGTGACTAATGTACCATTGATTCACCTGCCTTTGTTGCCACAATAGTCTCACATTGTTTGCTCAATCGAGTTAACCTCTGCTCTTTGTCATTATAACTGTCAAATCAATGACCAGGGCATTACTAAAACATTCAAAAGGGATAAGCAGACAACCTCTGTACTTAAAGTATGTAACAGTAAAACCTGTTGGGACCCAATAATCTGAAGTGTGTCTGTGTGTGTGTGTGTGTTTCTATCCCGGTAGGGACTTCAACCTGAATGCACACTGACTCATGGGGACTCGTGTCACCGTGGGGACTTAAATTGAGGTCCCCATGAGGAAACAAGCTTATAAATCATACAGAATGAGTTTTTTTGGAAAATGTAAAATGAAAGTTTCCACTGAAAAAGTTTTGTGTGATGGGTAGGTTTAGTGGTAGGGTTAGTGTAAGGGGATAGAATATACAGTTTGTACAGTATAAAAACCTATTACGTCTATGAAAGATATGAAAGTCCCCACAAAGATAATGAACCAGACGTATATGTGTGTGTGTGTGTGTAAGAAGAAGATATGTGATCCGGTGACGATGCAAGACCGTGTGGGTAACTGAGAATCAACAGCTGTTTGACCCCTGGCATATCACAAACTGTTAAAGGTTAAAGTTCATGGTCGAAAATGTTTATCTGAAGCGGTGAGAAGAGAATGAAGGAAACGTCTAGGTTAAAAGAGGGAATGGAGGAATTGAGATGTTATGTCAGAACAACTGACAAATTGGGATTTTGCCTGGGAGCCCAATCACCTTCAAGTGTAAACAAAACAGGCCAATGGACATTGGTGAGTTAGATTTGCGTCACGAACCACACCCCGCAAAGTGGCTATGAAAGGAAGCATGCTGAACTCACTCATTCAAGTTTTGCGCGGAGGAGCAGAGACTGTGTCCCAGCCGTTTCCGCGGTGGTACAGCAGTATACAATGATACAACTAGGGATGCTCCGATCTGCCTTTTTCACCTCCGATTACCGAATACCAATCCGATATTAAAATAATAATAATAAAGTGCGGAATTACCTAATAAACTGTATGCCTCACAGTGTGGAAGAGACTAGAATAATTCATTCGAACATGCGTCTGCGTTAACATCTTGAATGGGAACTTGTGAAGGGTCCAATTAAAGACATGCAGGTCCAAGATTGGCTGTAACCCACTGTCTTTCTTGGGTACAGTGAAGTACGAGCTGTAAGACCCTGTCTTCATATCGGCTAGAGAGACTGGCTCTATTCCGTCCTTCACCAGTAGGACTGCAATCTCCGCATGCAGGACAGGAGCATCCTTGTCTGCCACTGAGGTGAACCAGATGCCGTTAAACCTGAGGGGACGCAGGGCGAACTGAATCGCATAGCAGAGTCTGATGTGAGCCACCGAGACTGGGAAGTGCTTTCCAGGCTTCTGGATACCGTACAATTGGGGTCAGAGGGACTACCAACGTACCCGCAGTGGGGCAGCATGGTGGAGCACAGGGGCCCGACCTCGAAGGCACAGCGTTCTGGAGTGGGGACAGAGTGCGCAGTACAACACTTACCTGGCTCCACGAGTCAGCAGGGGGTGCATGAGAAGGTATTGCGTTCTTGAACCACACACCACTCCCTGCTGGCAATAGGAGAGGGGGATTAGAGTGGCAAGGCACATCATCGCACACTGCCACCCGTGCCCTCTTAGGACCCCGAAATAGAGGAAGCTGCTCTTTTACTGACATTTTGAGATCAGAAATTTTACTCAACAAAAGATTCTCTGCCCGGCCCACTTTTGGGGGAAGAGCAGCTCTATCCATCTCTGACTAGCCCATCTGACTAGGGTTAGTTTCCTAAATGTCCTTTAGGTGTGTATATATACCGATCATGCATAACATTATGACCACTGAGAGGTGGATAACACTGATTATCTCGTCGTCACGGCACCTGTTAGTGGGTGGGATATATTAGGCAACAAGTGAACATTTTGTCCTCAAAGTTGATGTGCTAGAAAAATGGGCAAGTGAGTTTGACGAGGGCCAAATTGTGATGGCTAGACGACTGAGAGCATCTCCAAAACTGCAGCTCTTGTGGGGTGTTCCCGGTCTGCAGTGGTCAGTATCTATCAAAAGTGGTCCAAGGAAGGTACAGTGGTGAACTGGCGACAGGGTCATGGGTGGCCAAGGCTCATTGATGCACGTGGGGAGCGAAGGCTGGCTGTGTGGCCCGATCAAACAGACGAGCTACTGTAGCTCAAATTGCTCAAGAAGTTAATGCTGGTTCTGATAGAAAGGTGTCAGAAATCACAGTGCATCGCAGTTTGTTGCGTATGGGACTGCATAGCCGCAGACCAGTCAGGGTGCCCATGCTGACCCCTGTCCACCACTAAAAGCGCCAATAGTGGGCACGTGAGCATCAGAACTGGACCACGGAGAAATGGAAGAAGGTGGCCTGGTCTGACGTTTTCTTTTACATCACGTGGATGGCCGTGGTGCGTGTGTGTCGCTTACCTGGGGAACACATGGCACCAGGATGCACTATGGGAAGAAGGCAAGCCGGCGGAGGCAGTGTGATGCTTTGGGCAATGTTCTGCTGGAAAATCTTAGGTTCTGCCATCCATGTGGATGTTATTTTGACACGTACCACCTACCTAAGCATTGTTGCAGACCATGTACACCCTTTCATGGAAACGGTATTCCCTGGTGGCTGTGGCCTCTTTCAGCAGGATAATGCAACCTGCCACAAAGCAAAAATGGTTCAGGAATGGTTTCAGCAGCACAACAACGAGTTTGAGGTGTTGACTTGGCCTCCAAATTCCCCAGATCTCAATTCAATCGAGCATCTGTGGGATGTGCTGAACAAACAAGTCCGATCCATGGAGGCTCCACCTCGCAACTTACAGGACTTAACGGATCTGCTGCTAACATCTTGGTGCCAGATACCACAGCACACATTCAGGGGTCTAGTGGAGTCCATGCATCGACGTGTCAGGGCTGTTTTGGCAGCAAAAGGGGGACTAACACAATATTTGGAAGGTGGTCAAAATGTTATGCATGATCGTGTATATATGTGACCCGTACTGGCAAATGTTTCATTAATGTTAATCAAACAAGTGTGTTATCAAAAAAGTTGAATATATATTTTTCCTGTAGATATTTGGTGTTGACTTGTTGTGTGTCAAATTTGGTGTTATTACCAGGAATTTTAAGGTATTGTTGCTAGGTGATTTTTGTTTTGGAACTTTAACTAAATTTTTCTCAAAATTGACTGTGCTGATTTTATCGACTTCAAACAGGTGTAGCTCAGTAATTTTTTGTCAGATTCAAACAAATCATAGGTTTTTTAATATAAAAATAGCAATAACTCATTTGGCAAATTTGCTCATTGCGACTCATTTTGCCTGCACGGGTCACACACACACACACACACACATCAGGGGCTAAAAACTTACAGTATTGTAAAAAGTTACAGTATGAGAAATATGTATTTAATGTAAGCTCTCTCCATTCTCTCAAGACAAATGAGGTGCAGAGAGTGTAAAATACTGTGCATTTATTGGTAATAGATTGAGAGTCTGTTGACCTGCATAGGATGATTCTTGACTTGCCGTCTGTTCTGAAACCAGACAGCATTGTTCATTAGTCTTAAAGGGGTGGTTGATTGCCCCTTTTGTACAAGATGTAAAATAAGTCTCTGATGTCCCCAGAGTGTGTATGTGAAGTTTTAGCTCAAAATACCCCACAGATTGTCACCTTTTGAGGGTGAGCAAAAACGCGCCTTTTTTGTGTGTCCCTTTAAATGCAAATGAGCTGCTGCACATGGGCAGAGCTTCAAGAACTCCAATTAGCAGCTCTGATTCCCTCATGCAGACAGTCAATGAAACTGTTCAGCCTTTTCAGTTCAAACCAGAATCGGACAATGATGCAGAGACTCAAGAAGTGACAACATGTAGAATGCAACAAGATGTTCTTGAATGGTTAGTTGATGAATTTATGTAGCTGATGTGGAGTTACTATCTTTAAGTCATTGATTAGCATATTCTGTCATGATAATCTATAAATTCTCAACATAGCCTCACCCCCTTTGTTGCATGTTCTCGGGGGCAGGGTTTATGTAAATTTCAGGGTTAGTGATGTCACTAACCTGGGAAGAAGCATGTGTAGTCCCTACCAGCTGTTTGTTGTAGTCCTTAAAAAGTGATTTCTTTAAAAGAAACTTTGAGTGTCGTAACTGCAGATATTGTTTATGCTCAAACAGCAACATTACACGCTAACTAAAGTTTAAAAAGTGAAATCATAATCAACCACCCCTTTAATTAAGGCTTTACCCTCATGGGTCCTTGTTACCACTCACATGTGTGTGCTAGAGAAAGCGTAAAGACTTAAAGGATAATCTTGAAGGACCTGGTTGGCCTATCTGTATTAGCATGTAAAGTTTGACTGGATTTGTATCCCATGGGCCCTTGTTACTATCACGTCCTATGGGTCCTTATTCAGTGCACCTGAAAGTCACCTAAAGGTCAATGTAATCTCTTGTGTGTGTGTGTTTCCACTGTTGATACATAAACCGATCTACTGGTCACAGTTGGATGAATATTTGCAAATATATTCAATTATTTTGGGCTGCCTTAGTGTTTAATCATATTATGGTTTTAATGCAGACAGTAAAAGGTCTTTAAAAATAATCAAAGTCTGTCAGAGGTCAAATGCCAGTATTTTGAATCACTGCTGACTTGTGCAGTTTCATTATATCTCAGAAGTTCAGCCAGTTTCTGTGAAACAGTGTCACATCTATTAGATCATCATTGTTATCACTAACAGTATTGACCTGGGCCCTGAATGACTCTGGTAGTGAGGATACATAGAGGGATATACAGTCATGGTCAAGCCAGACTGCATTTTTTTATGTTTTTGAAAGTCGCTAATGCTCACCAGGCTGCATTTATGCAAAAATCGTTTTTTTTTTACAATCTAAAATAACTGTTTTCTATTTTAATGCACTGTAAAATATAAGTTATTCATGTGATGGTAAAGCTGAATTTCAGCATCATTACTCCAGTCTTCAGTGTCACATGATCCTTCAGAAATCATATTATGATGATTTGATGCTCAAAAAACATTTATTATTATTATCAATGTTGAAAATAGTTTAACAGCTGCTTAATATTTTTGTGGAAACATGATACATTAAATATTTGCTTTGACGCATTTGTTTGCAACTCGTTTTTGTCTCTGTATAGAGCGGAATCTTCAGAAAGGCACTCTCTGCTCCGATAAAAATGAATGTTTCATTTTTGGTAAACAAGGGATTTGAGTGTCTTTCAGACTGTGGTTTGCTGGCCATTTTAACGTCTTCACACTGAATCCTTGCATGCCGAGATAACTAAGGAGAGGAAAATAGGTATTATTTTACAGTTTTTTTCTTGCTTGTTTACATCATGATTGTGTGTTTTGCAGTTGTTTTGCAAACCAGAGTCTACCAAAGAGCTTTTTTGAAATTCAATAGGCCATGAAAATGACATCTATGTGGAGATGGGGCCCTTGTGAACCAGCCCTTTCCAAAGTTATTTGTGTGTGTGTGTGTGTGTGTACATTTGCGTCAGGGTGCACTAGCGTGCTCAAGCATTAAATAATAAACCCTCTTTATATGTGAGATGGGTAAAATGGAAAAAGAACAATACATACTATAGAGATTGATTCCTGTTCACTGACATTCCTCTCATAGAGACATTTATTCTTTCTTGATTATGTTCCTTTGAGGGTAGCCTATATGCTCTTGAAAAATATGTAAGCATGCAGAGGCTCATTGATTTGATCTTAATACTGTTTCTACTGTACTGCATGTTAAAGTGTAAAACTTATACAAAATCAAAACATTTCCATTTGAAAAAAAAGAAAAAACCCTCATGACTCATTTTGTATTTCATTTTTGTTTGTGTGCATGTATGTGCATTTTGAGTAGGCATGCATGGGTTATGATAATCACCTAACTGACTAGTCAATTAATGTAGTTGACCATCATGACTCATTCCTTCTCAAAACACACCAATGCATGCACTAAAACAAATATATGCAACCTGTTCCAAAAATTCTCTTCAGCATTCATGTAACAGCCTGAGGACAGGAAAAAATGGTGTCCATTATGCACATGTTAAAAGGGTTGGACAGTCTTTTAGCACTAGAACCTCAGCTGTCTCTCTCTGTTTCTGGAGGGTGTGTGTGTGTGTGTGTGGGTCGTTGGCCCCTCTGCTTTTTGGTTATATAAGAAGATTAACACGCTGCTCTCTCCCTCTCTTGTGGCACACATTCGCTCACACACAAATCACAACAATGTGTTGTTTGTACTGTTCCCCTGCCTCTTCTAATGAAGTTCGTTTCAGGTGACAAGGGGAAAACCAAAAGAATCCGGGACCCCCTTCTCAACAGGGATTTGCACCATACAGAAGTGAATTGAGAATTTCTTTTAAATTCCTTTTCAGTCCCTGAATATAAATTGAATTAAAATTGATGCAGCAATCAGGATGCTGAATTGTACTTGGATTTTGATAAGCTAGAAGAATTAAGACATCATATAAAAGATTTCCCTTTTGTAGTTTTAAATAATATATTTCATGTTCCAGTATGAATTGTTCATAAACATGTTATCATACACAACATACACTCACCTAAAGGATTATTAGGAACACCATACTAATACTGTGTTTGACCCCCTTTCGCCTTCAGAACTGCCTTAATTCTACGTGGCATTGATTCAACAAGGTGCTGAAAGCATTCTTTAGAAATGTTGGCCCATATTGATAGGATAACATCTTGCAGTTGATGGAGATTTGTGGGATGCACATCCAGGGCACGAAGCTCCCGTTCCACCACATCCCAAAGATGCTCTATTGGGTTGAGATCTGGTGACTGTGGGGGCCATTTTAGTACAGTGAACTCATTGTCATGTTCAAGAAACCAATTTGAAATGATTGGAGCTTTGTGACATGGTGCATTATCCTGCTGGAAGTAGCCATCAGAGGATGGGTACATGGTGGTCATAAAGGGATGGACATGGTCAGAAACAATGCTCAGGTAGGCCGTGGCATTTAAACGATGCCCAATTGGCCCTAAGGGGCCTAAAGTGTGCCAAGAAAACATCCCCCACACCATTACACCACCACCAACAGCCTGCACAGTGGTAACAAGGCATGATGGATCCATGTTCTCATTCTGTTTACGCCAAATTCTGACTCTACCATCTGAATGTCTCAACAGAAATCGAGACTCATCAGACCAGGCAACATTTTTCCAGTCTTCAACTGTCCAATTTTGGTGAGCTCGTGCAAATTGTAGCCTCTTTTTCCTATTTGTAGTGGAGATGAGTGGTACCCGGTGGGGTCTTCTGCTGTTGTAGCCCATCCGCCTCAAGGTTGTGCGTGTTGTGGCTTCACAAATGCTTTGCTGCATACCTCGGTTGTAACGAGTGGTTATTTCAGTCAAAGTTGCTCTTCTATCAGCTTGAATCAGTTGGCCCATTCTCCTCTGACCTCTAGCATCAACAAGGCATTTTCGCCCACAGGACTGCCGCATACTGGATGTTTTTCCCTTTTCACACCATTCTTTGTAAACTCTAGAAATGGTTGTGCGTGAAAATCCCAGTAACTGAGCAGATTGTGAAATACTCAGACCGGCCCGTCTGGCACCAACAACCATGCCATTCTCAAAATTGCTTAAATCACCTTTCTTTCCCATTCTGACATTCAGTTTGGAGTTCAGGAGATTGTCTTGACCAGGACCACACCCCTAAATGCATTGAAGCAACTGCCATGTGATTGGCTGATTAGATAATTGCATTAATGAGAAATTGAACAGGTGTTCCTAATAATCCTTTAGGTGAGTGTACAACATGAGGTATTTCAAGACAGAGGATTTTAACCATCAACGATTTCATTATTATGAAATATTAAATACATGAATTTCCATGAAAAATACATTTGATGTTAATATTGTACTATGTTTCATTTTTATTTTACTTTTTAATTAATAGTGTAATAGTTCAAATTCCAGCTCATGAATTGAAAAGGAGCCACATTTTCCATGCTTACACCAGTGGTGAGGCCAGAAATCAAAAAGTGAGTGGACCTAGACCTCAATGCCTACTCTCAAATTACATTCTTGAACACAATGGCCAATCAGAGGTGTTTAAGTTAGAATCCACTCACCGCTCAAAGCCAGAGTTTTTGTCCAGTGCTGAGTTCTGCATGCTCGCAAATTATATAACAAAGTGTAGACATTATGCAAGTAAGACATTCACTGTGAGATCGCGATGAGTGACAGCTTTTTAGTGATTATAAATGTGCCGCTCTTTCTAGGCGATATACAATCAATTCAGAATTTGAATAAAATTTTAGTTTTTTATGCTTGACCAGCGGCCATGTACTCACTGCAAAGTTTTGGGAGTGACATCCATTAAATTCATGTATTTATACATTTAAAATAAATTTAAGTTATTTTTTTTTTCTCCTTTCCCACAAAAAAATTATTTTGTGTCTCATTTGATTGTGCGGACCAGCCATCAATTTGAGAGGGATAGTGCCACCCTGGCCCTTATGTAGCCTCGCGACTGGCTTACACACACACACACACGTACACTAAACTATATATTTTTTTAAATCTAATCTAATCTATATTAAGTTATTATATTTCATGATAATCTACCTTTTCTTTACATTCTGAATATGGTAGATTTTGTTTGTTTGTTTTACCCGGCATCTTATTGTTGCTCTTTGGGTATTAGTTTAAATAGGCATTTATTAGTGTAATAATCTCTTTTGTGAGGAAGTGTTTGTTTTCTAACGGTTCTGTCGATGTTCCAGGACATGGTGATTTGTTTTCCAGTATAAATTCTAGGGAACAGTAGCCTGGCCAGATGGTCTTTGAAGTCTCCTGAAGTATCCTGACATAAACTCTTCAGAAACCTCAACAAGGGGCGTGTGTGTGTGTGCGTGTGTGCATGCGTGTGTGTGTGAGAGTGAGAGGGGAGATTTAAATGGCAATCAGGTCAAATCACAGAAAAGGGTTAAATCCAGTTTATCGGATCGGCCCAGTTTGCTGTCGCACTCTGAACTGAACATGCTTTATGTAAGAAATTCATGTGTTTATGTCAGTGTTCTAATTAGGGCTCCTTATAGGAACCACATCAATAAAAAATAGCAGGTAGGCTATTTTATTGAATTTTTTAAATAAAGTTAGACCTACTCCTACATCCACTGGGATAGAATTTAAATTTTACTTGATTATAAAAGGGTAAGTTAATGTGCACTAGGGTGGGATTTGAACTTAAAATTATTTGTATCAGGGTTAAGAGTAGGCTAACTCTGGCTCATATTAGCCAATTTAGTAACACTGTATGATACCCCAATGGGCCAAAAATGGACCATCTTGTGCTCTGAAAAGTATGACATTTCTGTCATTCATCTCACTTAAGGGGAAAAAAGAAGATTTAACATAACCTTATGTTCCTGTTGTGTGACCTCTTTGTTGTTTTACTGTAAATTATTCAGTGTTCCATCACTATAAGAGTCTATTGCAGTGGACACACTCTATCAAATGGGGTGTAAACTTTTTTAGCTCATGCTCCTGTTCGTTTAGCACTTTTTGCTTTGTCTCTGTAGCCCTTCTGTGCTTAAAATGCATTCAGATCAGAGAGCAACACAGCTCTGTTCCCACAATAAAGGGTATTTTTGATTTTCACTGAGAAAAATCAACTCTGTTGCGCAAGTTGTTTTGAGAATGCCTCATCTCTTTGATACGCTCCCTCTGGAGAGATTTTTTTATGCCCGTTAGGAATTTTGTTAGGAACACACTTCATCACAGATTTTCTCTTTTACAATAATCATAGTTTAAGGAATGCTTGTAGTTGCTACTTTTCTTGGAAAAGATACATGTGGTCATCTCTTACAACAGTGATTCCCTTATGAAAGGATAAATAAGGTATCATGACATACATGACAACTCGATTTTGACATTTTTCTAAAGAAAATACGGGCAGCTGTTTTTATGTAGGTAATGTTAGCATAAAATTACAGTTTTAAACTACTTGAATTGGGAAACTCTCCAAAATAGTCTCTATCTGTTAAAATTAGGTGTTAATAATATGACAACAATAGTATTCTGCTTTAGCTCAAATCGTGCTAAAGAAACTGCTTTCAAATTGTTCCATCTAATGTGAATATACTGAAATTTGCAATTTGTTCCCATTCCCAATTTGTCCCAGTCGTTTCTCACTGATTGCTTGTAAAATGCGCCACCATGCGTTGTAGGTGGTTGTTATGTGGTTGCTTCAGTGTATGTTTTTTTTTCTGCCATTTTATCGTTGACCAAGGTAAAATCCAGATAGAAGAGTATTAGTGCACCTCTCCTCAACAAACCATTTTGAGGTATCATTCTTGTCAAGTATAGTACTTTTTATGTGCAGGACTAACAGTGACGCAGAGCTTAGAAAATACCACTGTTTATGAATTAATTTGATTTGCCAAAAACAAACAGGACAGAGTGAGACTTTTAGTGCTTAACAAGAAGATCAGAAGAACATCATCTCCAAGACCAAAAGTAATGTCCCTCAACAGAAGATGCACCAAGATCCAGGACCTTAAGACCTTAACAATACAGTATATTCTGATCTTTGCACATGGAAACGTAAATCTCAACAAGTGGTCTATCAGGAAGTTATTGAGAAATGCAGGATCATTTGCATAATGACTATTGCCCAAAGGAAATTGGTCAACTGTTGTACATGTTTGGTTAAGCTGTACTGTTACTCAGTCCCTCTCTGATACTGTTTTTCTGACTACACAGAAACCAGAAGTTATGAAAAATGTGTGTTCAGTATTGGCTCACTCCTTATAGATGTGTATTTTTTTACAGGGTACACTTTGACCGAGCAAAACAGTGTTTGTTTATTTTTTGTTATGTGAATGATGTAACCAGAGTCTAAGGTCTAAAAACTTAGCTTTAAACTGTCTGGCGTAAGTTCTGGTAAAGACTCAAACTCCTGCATTACACCAGGTGCAAAGAACTTTTGATGTTCATTTTTCTGGGTTTGCTGTAATGGATTTTTTAATGGTTGGGTCTGGTGACTGCATGAAAGTTTTGTAATAAATGTGGTCATGATTTCCAAATTCTGTCTCCCTACTATCACACTAATGGATTCCTGAAACTTCAGCAATTAGTTTGTGGATTACCGAAATCACATCCCACAAACAGCAGATGATGATGTAGTATGCCATTGAATGGTGATGTGTGGTTGTAAAGTGCCGACATTTCGGTGTCACAACTCATAGCCTTAACCTTCTCTGTATCATTTGAGAAATTTATTAGAACATTCACAATTTGAAGGAGAAATGGGAAATTCGATGGGATTTTTGTGTTAGTTTAGTTTTTCAGCATTCATTTGATATTTTAAGGGAACTGCTCTCATAAAGCTTTTGTCAGTCTTTGTTGGACAGCATTAGATAATATAATGCCAAGGTTAACAGTGGTAGATGGTCTATTTCATCACAGCTTCTGGAACAACTGTAGCCTGTAAAAAAGAAAATACTGGAACTAATATCACAGAATGACAACTGCATTGCCCAATAACTGGCCATAAACAAAGTTTTACACAACTTACCAAACATTGTAACAACACAGACAGGATTTATTGTATGAAACTAAGCCACGTTCAATCTAAATGGGAAGAATGGGATTTAATCATGGTTTCATTAGTCAATATTCAGTTGATACTTCTACAAATATTGACAGTAGCAGAAAATTGTCATGAATAAGTAATGAAAGAGATGAATCATGGCCAATATTCCTGTAACAGCACCTTATTTTTCACTACCATTTTAGGTGAGTGCTAGCGGCACCAAAGGGAACTGCAATTTGTTTGTTTGACTTAGCAACATGAGCTCAACCAACAGTGTTAGTTTGGTGAATGACTACCCGTTTGTCTGAACAGTGGCATGAACTAACAGACATTTATTTTTGCAGTTCTGCTTACTGTCAATAGCGTTGCTAGAAAAAAAGTGATGCATAATCAGATTCACCCGTACATTTGTTCATATTTATATTCATAAAAGATTCCTTAATTATATAAGTTCAGTTTTTTACACTCTGTGGTAAGGATGCACTGCATACAGTGTAAGTTATAGCCTGCTGTGCCTGTGGATTCTCTAGACTATCATCATTCAGTGCTGTTGCATTCTGGGTGATTTACAGGGTGACAGACCTTCTAATGGATCATGGGTCTTGGTCTGGCTGGATTAAAGTGCGGCTGGAATTTGATGACTTAGCATATGGTGGCAGGCGCTCCCTGCTTCGAGCAGTAGCTTGATACATGGCCTCATGTTAAACCAGTCAGGATTTTGCCCTGGGATGTTTCTGTCAGTTAATTTTGCTGCAAGGTGTCTTTCCCTACTTAGGCCTGTTTAAAGACCGAGAAGGAAGGAGAGGGGGAACAATAACCTACCGACATTTCCTATAATTAATTGCTTTTGTGTAATTTTACAGTTTCAGTCAGTAATGATTCAAAATGGAAGTGTATTTTTTCTGTGCCCCTAAATGAAATTGCAAAAATAATAACTGTTCCCTTTCAGTCGGTCACGTTCGACGTACGTCGGAACTGTCTGATGAATTGGGATCTATTTTCAGAGACTGATCTACTGATCTGAGTGTTATAAACGAGCCAATGAAGATTGGCATGCGGTTGATGCATTCCACGATCTGCCCCGCATCGCGGGTATAAATACGGAAGTGGAAGTACCGCATATCGCTTTCAACTTCGGTGTGTGTGTTCGGTTTGTGTGTTCGGTGTGTGTGTTCCTACGGAGAGTGTTTTTTCTGAGTCTCGTGAAGAGGATCGCTTCCTACCAGTGTCGGTGTGACGGTGCCTTGCAGCGTTGGTCGCAGGAGACATCAACATTAATAACAGCTGTTTTCACAGCGCGCTGGGCGTTTCCTTTTGAGTGCTCTCAGCGGGCTTGCACCCCTGAACCGCTGCGAGCCGCGGCCATTTCCCCTGTGTGCCTCGGCACTAGTTGGAGCGATTTTTCCTTTTTCTAAAAGAGCTACACGGTTTGACCCTGCGTCTTTTTCAAGATGTCATTCAAACCGTGTGTTTCTGGATGCCGTCGTTATCTGTCCCCAGCTGACGGACACGATCGCTGTCTCACTCATGCTCTCATTGCGGGAACATGACCATCGCAGTTCTAAGGTCCAGGCTCAACTACCTTAAAAAGGGTGGAGTCCCATTGCGCATCCCCCGATCTAGTGGTCCTCCTGCTGCGAAGCAGAGGGCTGCTACTTTGGCTGATGCCTTTGGTGGGGACCTGAGGGTGACTGTGAGGGCACTCCCGCCGGGCCAACAGGCTCCTCGGGCCCCTCCCCCCTCCTCTGCACCGGTTGAGTTTCCAGAAGAGCATGCTGGTCCTTCCCGCGGGGGGCCAGCTGTTACTTTTGGGGCTCCGGCTGAGGACATGGTTTTGATTGCTGCATCATCCATACCATCAGACTCGGCTACGCGATTCAGTTCGCCCGCCGGCCTCCCAAGTGCAGGGGCATCCTTTTCACCTCCGTGCGGAGCAGCGATGCCCATGTCTTGCGGTCCGAGATCGATGTCCTGCTGGCGAAGGACGTGATTGAGCCGGTTCCTCCAGCAGATATGAGGTCGGGGTTCTACAGCCCCTACTTCATTGTGCCTAAGAAAGGGGGTGGGTTAAGACCAATCTTGGACCTGCGTGTTCTGAATCGGGCCCTGCACAAGCTCCCGTTCAGAATGTTAATGCAGAAACGCATTTTCGAATGCATCTGTCTCTGAGATCGGTTCACAGCGATCGACCTGAAGGACGCATACTTTCATGTCTCCATTCTCCCTCGACACAGACCGTTCCTACGCTTTGCGTTCGAGGGGAGGGCATTTCAGTACAAAGTCCTGCCCTTTGGGCTGTCCCTGTCGCCTCGCGTCTTCACGAAAGTCGCAGAGGCAGCCATTGTTCTGCTCAAAGAACGCAGCGTTCGGATTCTCAACTATCTCGACGACTGGCTCATATTGGCTCAGTCCCGGGATCAGTTGTGCGAACACAGGGACCTGGTGCTCCGTCACCTCAGCCTGTTGGGCCTTCGGGTCAACCGAGAGAAGAGCAAACTCTGCCCCACGCAGAGGATCTCTTATCTCGGTATGGAGCTGGACTCGGTCAACCGGACTGCGCGCCTCACAGAGGAGCGAGTCCGGTCAGTGTTGAACTGCTTGAATACGTTCAAAGGCAGGACAGCGGTCCCACTGAAATGGCTCCTGGGGCATATGGCATCTGCAGCCGTGGTAACGCTGCTCGGATTGCTTCATATGAGACCGCTTCAACAATGGCTTCATGACCGAGTCCCGAGATGGGCGTGGCAGCGCGGCAAGTACCGGGTCTCAGTTACTCCTTACTGTCGCCAAACCTTCAACCCGTGGGCGGACCCTGCCTTTCTACGGGCCGGAGTGTCCCTAGAACAGGTGTCCAGGCATGCTGTGGTCTTCACGGATGCCTCTTCCACGGGCTGGGGGGCCACGTACAACGGGCACACAGTTGCGGGTCTGTGGACGGGGCCCCAACTGCGTTGGCATATCAATTGCCTAGAGTTACTGGCGGTACGACTCGCCCTGGGCCGCTTCAAAAAGCCGCTACAGGGCAAACACGTACTGGTCCATACAGACAGCACTGCGGCCGTGGCGTACATCAACCATCAGGGTGGTCTACGCTCCCGTTGCATGCTCCGGCTCGGCCGGCATCTCCTCCTGTGGAGTCAGAAGCGTCTGAGGTCGCTTCGGGCCATTCACATCCCACGAGCTCTCTCGTCAGTTGACACCTCCGGGAGAGTGGCGACTCCACCCCTGGAGCATCCCAAGGATATGTGCCCAAGGTTCCCACCACTCCCTTCCGGGACCAGGTGGTGAACCTGCAAGCGCTGCCTTCGGAGGAGGCAGACCCAGCCCTAGCTTTGCTCTGTCCTGTCAGTGCTCTCCGCGCCTACGTGGACCGAACCCAAAGCTTTAGAACCTTAGAGCAGCTCTTCATCTGTTACGGAGGCCAGCAGAAGGGAAAGGCTGTCTCCAAGCAAAGGTTAGCCCACTGGATAGTGGATGCTATCGTCTTGGCTTAACAGTCCCAAGACGTGCCTTGCCCGCTCGGGGTGCGAGCTCACTCCACTAGGAGTGTAGCCTCCTCCTGGGCGCTGGCTCAAGGCGCCTCGCTGACAGATATATGAACCAGACTGCATGAACCAATGGCAGAACAGCGTAACTGAGCGAACCAATGGGCACAAAGCCCGCAAAGCTGAGCACAAAAGCCCGCCAAATGGGTGGGGCATCTGCCCATAAAGGACGCTGTAATGCCATAAACGTCAGATTAATCTCCTTCAGCGACGCTCTCGGTCCTCGCTGATAACTCTCGAAGCCTACACCACCTACGCCAAGAAAAGATGAGTCTGCAGCGGAATAGCGAGCTAGCCAGCCCGGACCTCCTGCGAACGAGTCAGCGGCCTGTTTCAGTGCCTGTTTCACTCAATCACCAGCGATCCCGCAATCTGTCGTGCCATTCCACTGCGCTCTCATACGAACACTACGGTGTATCCTTTTTACCCTTATAAACAACATACGTCATGCAGCACTCACCTGTACGAGGAGGACAGCCACGATGAGTGCGTGATCTGTCTGGGCAAGGCCCACGCGGACGCTGCTCTCGCCGGGTCCGGCTGCTCTCGCCGGGTCCCGCTGCTCTCGCCGGGTCCGGCTGCTCTCACTGGGAGAGTATGCCCATCTCCTCTCTTTGCTCATGGATAGCAATCTTCTCAGAGTGCAACCCCGCCCCTCGCGCTCTCCCGTTCCCTCTCCTGTCCGAACCTCAGTGGAAAAAACGTCGGAGCCAGAGGCCCAGTGCCCGCGTGCCTCGTCTTTGCCTCAGAGAGATGTCTCCCCTGTGACGTTCTCTCGATCGGACCTGCACCCTCCGCTCAACGCCGAGGGCCTGGTTTCGTTTGGCGGCAAAGAGGAAGACACACGCGAGCATCCACACGATGACTCCGTGTCTCTCATTGCTTCTGCTGAGGAACAGTCAGGCTCCATCGACGACCCCGTCCCCTCAACATCATCGAATAGGGCTTACGCTTACGCCGGCTAGCCGATAAGACTGCCTTCCTCGCCGCTCTAATCGCTCCAAACGGCCTATTCGGCTCAGCGATGGATGGTTTTGCAGAACGCTTCACCACGGCTCAGAAAGCGCCCCAGGCAATGCGACATTTCTTGCCAAAACGATCCAGCTCTGCCTCCTCAGATCACCCGAGAGCGCCGAACCAGCAGCAGCATCAGCACAGGACGGCGCCTGCGCCCGCGCAGCCCCACCCACCGCACAATCAGCGTCAGAGTCAGACGAAGCGATTCCCTCCTAAGCATCAGGGACCCCGGCCTAAGATAACGCTGGACCCTTAACACAGGAAGCAGTCCTGACCGGAAGAGAGGAGGGTTGAGTCCCGCCCAGGCTGGTCCGCCCCCCAAAAAGCTCAGAGTTCTCTCTCAGCAGCCCATTTTAGTTCCGGCCAGGGAGAAAAATGTTGTTATGTGTGTTGTGAGTGTAAACTGAGTGTAAACAGTGAGCCCGCTCTAATGTGCGCTCCCCAGCATTCTACCGCTGTAATAGCGAACACAATAAAAAACATAAATACTCAACAAATGAGCTTTCTTTCTCTTCTGCACCACACGAAAGTCAGCGCCCAGCACAGCGCGCCGCCTTTAGACACTATAAAAAACCCTGTACAACCGGGCAGAGGCTTGGAAAGCCATCCCCGCTGTGTCACAGTGGGTTATAAACACAATACAACGAGACTACTCGCTCCAATTCACTCGCAAACCACTTCGCGGGCATAACACACACTTCGGTGGAGAGCAACGTAACTCACGTCCTCAAAACCGAAGTAGAGAGCCTATTGATGAAAGTGTATGGATGCAGCTCTCTCCTCTTTGAGACAAACGGGAATGCGCATTTTGAACTACCTCGACGACTGGCTCATCTTGGCCTAATCAGAGGAAGAACTAGAATCTCACAAGTCTGTGCTACTAAGCAATCTAGAATGCCTGGGTCTCAGAATAAATACAGCCAAGAGCTCGTTGCTTTCCAGGCAGAAAATCTCCTTCCTGGGGACGATTTTAGACTCCGAACCAACAGACCCCTGAGAATTTTTCAAAGAATGTTAGGCCTTATGGCATCAGCTTCTCCAGTACTTCCGCTGGGCATGCTGCACATGCGCCCCCTGCAGTACTGGCTAAAATCACGGGTTCCTCCCCAAGCGTGGCATTCAGGTCAGCTTTGGATCAAGGTGGGCCGCGGCTGCATCAAAGCCCTGGCCCCGTGGTCGAATCCCCCCCCTCTACGAGTCGGGGGTGAGCTTGGGGACAGTTTCCAGACGAATGGTGGTCACCACGGATGCCTCCAACATGGGTTGGGGCGCTCTGTGCGAGGGCGAACTGGCCTTCGGCTCATTGGCGAGTGCGAAGTCACGGTTGCACATCAGCTGCCTGGAAATGTTGGCAGTAGTGCTAGCCCTCAAGACCTTTCTACCATGTCTTTCGGGTCATCACGTCCTAGTCCGTATGGACAACACGACAGTGGTTTCCTACATAAACCGCCAAGGCTCAGGTCGAGATGGCTCAACCAACAGGTCAGACATCTCCTCCTATGGGCAAAAGGCAAACTGCATTCGCTAAAAGCAGCGCAAGTGCCGGGCAGACTGAACCAAGGAGCAGACATGCTCTCCAGGGGCCTTGTGTCCCCAGGAGAATGGTCCCTCCATCCCCAAACGGTTCAAATGATATGGAGTATTTTCGGGAAGGCAGAGGTCGACCTCTTCGCCTCCGAAGACAACTGTCATTGCCCATTTTATTTTTCAAAGACCAGGGATGCGCTGGCCAACGACTGGCCCAACTGCCTGCTTTATGCTTTTCCGCCAGTCCCGCTCCTTCCCCAGATCTTAAAAAGAATCAGGGAATGCGAGCACACAGTCCTGCTAGTGGCTCCACTCTGGCAAACCCACCACTGGTTTTCTGAGTTGATTTAGCTACTATCAGCAGCCCTATGGCCAGTTCCCCTGAAGAAAGATCTCCTATCTCAAGCGAACAGGACAATCTGGCACCCCCGTCCCAAACTGTGGCCGCTACATGTTTGGCCCCTCAAGGGGAGCTCGAGAACCTCCCAGTGAGTGTCCTGAGCACTATCAGTGAAGCTAGATCTCCGTCTACTAGGTGTCTCTATGCCCTTAAATGGTCAGTGTTCTCTGACTGGTGTTCAGCCAGGAACCATAACCCAGTGTTATGCGAGATATCACAGATACTCGTTTTTCTGCAAGAGATGCTGGATGCAGGACGCATTCCATCCACACTCAAAGTCTACACGGCAGCTATTGCCGCATCTCATGCGCCAATAGCTGGCCAATCAGTAGGCAGACACGACATGGTCATAAAATTCTTAAAGGGAGCCAGGAGGCTTAACCCTCCTTGTCCTCCTACGGTGCCATCCTGGGACCTTTTGTTGGTCCTACGAGCACTAAAAGGACCTCCCTTCAAACTGTTGCAGACGGCCGAATTACAACCGCTTTCGCTGAAAACTGCCCTGCTATTAGCACTGGCATCAGTTAAGCGTGTTGGTGACATTCAAGCGCTCTCTGTGAACGCGTCCTGTCTAGAATTTGGCCCAGGTGGTTCTAAAGTTCGACCTGAGGGAGTACATGTCATTGCGCTTATCATAGCACTGCAGGATTAAACAGGTTCCCATTGCGTCTAGCAAGACGCAGTACGACTGACCGTTCGAAAGGGAACATACTCTGTTAATTAACGTAACCTCGGTTCCCTGAGATAAGGGAACGAGTACTGCGTAGACGGCCATGCAATGGCGCTAACAACGGGTGATCGTCGCTTCAGTCGATATAACCTGACGTTTATGGCATTACAGCGTCCTTTATGGGCAGATGCCCTGTCCATTTGGCAGGCTATTGTGCTCAGCTTTGCGGGCTTTGTGCCCATTGGTTCACTCAGTTACGCTGTTCTGCCATTGGTTCATACAGTTCCCACTGGCCAGCCAATGGCGTGAGAGAAGTCTCGACACTGTTTTGGCTGTGCAGTAGCACTGCGTGATTTTTACAAATGCTTCAGTATTTCGAGAAAAGGAATTATTCCCATTGCGTCTAGCAAGATGCAGTACTTGTTCCCTTATCTCAGGGAGCCGAGGTTACGTTAAGTAACAGAGTACGTTATTAAACGTTGTCCTTTTTTAGTTTTTTTTCAAACGCATGTTACAAGCGACTCAAACTCGCAGTGCTTTCAGACAGAGCAGCATGTACTACTGATCACAGAGCCGCTCTTCACTAACACGCTGGGCCTATATTTATTTAATTAAAATTCAGATTTTTTAATGTTTTTCTCTAATGCTCACCAAAACTGTATTTATCAGTAAAACAAATCATATACACTCACCTAAAGGATTATTAGGAACACCTTTTCAATTTCTCATTAATGCAATTATCTAATCAACCAATCACATGGCAGTTGCTTCAATGCATTTAGGGGTGTGGTCCTGGTCAAGACAATCTCCTGAACTCCAAACTGAATGTCAGAATGGGAAAGAAAGGTGATTTAAGCAATTTTAAGCGTGGCATGGTTGTTGGTGCCAGACGGGCCGGTCTGAGTATTTCACAATCTGCTCAGTTACTGGGATTTTCACGCACAACCATTTCTAGAGTTTACAAAGAATGGTGTGAAAAGGGAAAAACATCTAGTATGCGGCAGTCCTGTGGGCGAAAATGCCTTGTTGATGCTAGAGGTCAGAGGAGAATGGGCCGACTGATTCAAGCTGATAGAAGAGCAACTTTGACTGAAATAACCACTCGTTACAACCGAGGTAAGCAGCAAAGCATTTGTGAAGCCACAGCACGCACAACCTTGAGGTGGATGGGTTACAACAGCAGAAGACCCCACCGGGTACCACTCATCTCCACTACAAATAGGAAAAAGAGGCTACAATTTGCATGAGCTCACCAAAATTGGACAGTTGAAGACTGGAAAAATGTTGCCTGGTCTGATGAGTCTCGATTTCTGTTGAGACATTCAGATGGTAGAGTCAGAATTTGGCGTAAACAGAATGAGAACATGGATCCATCATGCCTTGTTACCACTGTGCAGGCTGGTGGTGGTGGTGTAATGGTGTGGGGGATGTTTTCTTGGCACACTTTAGGCCCCTTAGTGCCAATTGGGCATCGTTTAAATGCCATGGCCTACCTGAGCATTGTTTCTGACCATGTCCATCCCTTTATGACCACCATGTACCCATCCTCTGATGGCTACTTCCAGCAGGATAATGCACCATGTCACAAAGCTCCAATCATTTCAAATTGGTTTCTTGAACATGACAATGAGTTCACTGTACTAAAATGGCCCCCACAGTCACCAGATCTCAACCCAATAGAGCATCTTTGGGATGTGGTGGAACGGGAGCTTCGTGCCCTGGATGTGCATCCCACAAATCTCCATCAACTGCAAGATGCTATCCTATCAATATGGGCCAACATTTCTAAAGAATGCTTTCAGCACCTTGAATGCCACGTAGAATTAAGGCAGTTCTGAAGGCGAAAGGGGGTCAAACACAGTATTAGTATGGTGTTCCTAATAATCCTTTAGGTGAGTGTATATATTGAATACAAATAAAAAATGTTGGAAAGAATGTTTAAACATGAAACTAAACTGCCAGTAGGTGGCGGCAGGTCTTAATGAGTGAGTCATTAAGTCGATTCGTTCAAATGGCTGATTCGTTCAGGAACAGGTTTATGAACAGGTCATTGAATCTTTGATTCAACCGATTCATTCAAAACGCTGAATCATTCAGTGCTGTGAGATGCGTTATTGTTCTGATGTGATCTTGGAAATATTTTTGCTGCTGAAATAGAACAAAAACAGTCAATATTGCATCTAAAATGTAAGTGACTTAGTGTTAATTAATTGTTATTGGAACTGTCATATGAAATCAGTGTCACATTTTCAATTGTGATGGTATTCAGGAAAACAGCACTCTTGTGTATGATGTATTTTAACTGTATTATATGTTATAAATATATAAACTTCACATTTTGAATTTTTACTGCAGTATGTGACTGAGTTAATGTGTGTGAGCGATGTTCATTTGTTTCGATTTCTCCTAGAAAGGCTGCGTGAGCCTCAACAGAGCAAACTTGTTATCGTCAGTTCTTTACATTATATATTATTATCCACTATCGATCACCACTTAGACTAAATGAATGTAGAATCATTCTTGCATTTTGGTGATTCGCTAGTTATTTTTGTTATTGACGTTTTAATCGGCTTGTCCGGGCAAGTAAAATTCACTTTCACTTGGCCCTTCAAAAAATCCACTTGTCCAGACAAGCGGACAAGCGTTAATGGCGAGCCCTGAAACTGATGAGAAAATGTAACGAAAATGTAACGGAACGTTGTAGAAATGTAGTGGAGTAGAAAGTATAATAATTGCTGCAAAATGTAACAAAGTAAAAATCAAAAGTATGCATTATTGATTTTACTTAAGTTAAGTACAGATACGTGAAAAATAGTATTTGTACTTCGTTACAATCCACCACTGGTGATGGGTAGGGCTAGGGTTAGTGTGGGATAGAATATACAGTTTGTACAGTAAAAATCATTTTGTCTATGGAAAGTCTCCATAAAACATGAAAACGTGTGTGTGTCAGTCAGTATGTCAGTTTCTCTGTCTGTCTGTCTCCAGCACGCTTAGAGATATCTATGGCAGCCAGTAGTTATGAAGGTACTTGTTGATCATTTCGTCTTAACAGCTCTCATTCCTCTCATTCCACCAGTCTGCATGTCCAGACGGCGCAATTTCCATTTCACTTTCTTCCTTCATTCTCAGATTAGCTCTCTTCTCTATTTTTAACACCCATTCGCTATAACCATCCCCAGTTTGTCTTTGTATGTCTTTTTCAAAAGTGCACTGAACTTGAGTTTTTATTATTCAAGGAAAATTTGCCGTTTAGATGGTTGTGTTCACCTTTGTTAAATGTGTGTGTAGAAATGTGTACAGGGCAGCTGTATTTTCCATGGAACAAAACTGGACCGTCTGTCCATAATTCAATACAGTAGCTCTGGAATAAAACACTATGAATTCCTCCATTTGTCTTGAATGGATTTATAAGATGCTTTACTAACAGGTTGCTACACCTACAGACCAATCTATTTAAAAGGAAGTTACATGGAAATCACTTACATTTAACACATGAAGGTAGAGACATTTATTATTTATACATCTATTTTTCCCCACTCTAACACACGGAAACATGATCAGATGTGAATTTAAAAAGTGTGTGAGGTTTAAAATAAGCCACATACCAGTCTTGCTAAACATCTGTCGCTGTTCTCCCAGAACACTTTCAAAGTTTAACTTTAGAGCTAATGAATATAATTTGGCTGTTAAGTACTGAAGTTGCACAGCTTTTGGCACAGTCAGCCTCAGCATCCCAATAAACAGTATGATGGGTCTCATAAACGTCACTAGTATGCTACTCATTTGGCAGAGGCCCTTCCTGTCAGACAGACAACAGCTTGCTTTCAAAGTCCAAGTTGCTTAGCCACATTCATTGCCATTTTATGAATTTACAAAATTAAATAACATTCTTGACCAGATTCCCAAAACATGCAGCACAAGCAATTTAAAAATACAAAATGCTCCTGTTTGAAAAGAAATACCAAATATCGAGTAAAAGACAATTTAAGAATAATATTTTTTTATTTTATTTTTTTATTTTATTATTATAAATTACTTTTAGTCAAAATTTAAGTAAGTGTTATTATTTAGTGACTTGTTTTTGTCTGTAATAAGTGCAATGCTATACCCTATTTCCATTTTAACGCCCCCAGCGGAACGTCAGCTTGCTTAAAGACTTTCTAAACTAAGAACTAAAGGTTTTTGATATATTTTTGATATTTAAAATGACAAAGCTGTAAATAATGACAGTACTTATGTGTTTTGAATATCACTGCCTGGTATTGATCCTAACAGAAAGTGCTAGAGCAGCCTACCGTTCTATGGTTACCTCCTCAGGCAAATGCTACTTGTCTTTGCTGTTTAGTGCACACTGACCTGTAATCTAATTTTAGAAGTTACACATACTGTATATATGTATATTGTCTTTATTAATGATGTAATTTAAAACAGACAACAAGAGAATATAGATATTTGTGTCCACCCAGTTTCAAGCGCGGTGATGTTGCTGTCCACCTAGTACCACGAAAACAATCAATTTTTAAGACTAATTAAATGAATGAATGAACATCCATATTAAAGTCACTTTGGCCTTGGTCCTAATAGGGCCCAAGAGAGCCGTGCACATGTTGTGTGGCGTTATTGTACACATTCTCTTTAAAGCGTAACAGATGAACTAGGGAACAGCGCAGCGGAATCATAAAGTCAACATACAATGCTTTGAATAACTTCGCTTAACTATATACCATAGTGAAAAATAAATATACCAAAATGTATTTGAAATACATTATTTTATGCTAAGTATAGTACAAATACATTTACATATGTATGTACTTAAAATAAATACCCTGCCATTGTACTGTTGGTATACTTAAATATATACTTAAAGTCTGCTAAATTGGAACAACTAATTTTGTATTTAATGCACTTTAGTTATCCGGAAATAGTGCTGGGGTCCAAATAGAGATATACTTAAAGGGATAGTTTACCCAAAAATTAATTACCCCATGATTTACTCACCCCCTTAAGCCATCCTAGGTGTATATGACATTCTTCTTTCAGATGAATACAATCGGAGTTATATTAAAAAATATCCTGACTAATCCAAGCATTATGATGGCAGTGAATGGCAGCCCAAAATTTGAAGCCCAAAAAAAGTTTTTTTTCATTCATCCATTGTAAAAGTTATCCATATGGCTCTGGGGGGTTAATAAAGGCCTTCTGAAGTGAAGCGATGCGTTTGTATAAGATATCCATATTTAACATGTTATAAAGTCAAATATCTAGCTTCTGCCAAACTGCCTGATTACGTCGGACTGAACTGCGAGAGGCTTTACACTTTCTTTGTAATTTTAGTTTTTCATCTTTAAGTATATTTGATTGTGCTGAAGTGGAACTATTGCAAATATACTTTAGGTATACTTTAAATATATGGTTTTAAAGACTGATATTATACAGTGATCATACTATCCTTACCAATAGTGATAATAAAACACAGTTTAGGCTTAATAGTAAGAAATGTGCATTGTTGAATAAAGAAGTACTCCAAATACATTGTAATTATAATATTTATATCAGTAAGTCTCAAGCGATATATCAGTAAATGTTAATGGATTTGTAGAAGACTTGTAATGGATTTGTAGTATCTAATAAACATTTTTTAAATACATTTTGGTATGTTTTTTTTCACTAGTCATTAATCATTGATCATTTAGGAAAAAATAGACTAATAATTTCCCCATTTTGGCCTTATTTCTTGTGTTTATGTGTTGATTTAAAGGGAATGAATAACTGTGATGCTAGTGGGATTCAGTAAAAGAGTGAATGAATCTGTTGTTTTGTGTTCCTCCTGTGCTTTATGTAATCACTTCACAGAACACTTCTATCTATCTATCTATCTATCATTCTCCTCTGCACTCGTAGCGGCTCTAAGCATTTGCATAAAAATGTGAAAAGCAGATTCCATACTGCGTGATAATGGATACAAGATGCAGGTAATCAGAGTGGATTCATTAAAACATGATAATCTGTCTTTTTTTTCATGTGCATTCTAAAAACGAAACAAACTGCCTGTAAGTGTTCATGTTTTCTCGTGTGTATTGTTTTCTTAATGAGTAAGTGTGGCCGGCTGATAGCCTCTAGGCCTAATGCACCTTTCACAAGCACTTCATCGTCATGGCAACCGGAGGTTAGTGGTAGGCGTGGTGATTACAGCAGTTGAGTCGGCTGTTATTGTTACCTGCACTAGAAGTTTGATTCTTGCAAACCAGCATTATCATAGATTGAGCTTTTCCTTTCATTCTTGGAAATAATCTTGGTTGTATATTGTTTTAGGGTATTTTAGAGACATAGGTATTTATAGATGTCATGAGGGCCTCTCTGGAGGGTTTGTCTAACTTGATCAGATATGCAATGGCAGATGGTATGCAAACACACACACACACAAACACACACACATTCATCAGCTCACACGCAGGCATGAGTCACTGCCTGTGTTCACTCAGATAGACTGACCTTTTAATCAGGATTTAGACTAATGATACTGAACACACACAAACAGACACAGATTCGGTTCTGATGAGTCTTCTAAACTGTAACCAGTAAATAGTCTTTATGTTTTCCACAGGGACTCAATCAAATATTTTCTGGTTTATTCAATTTTATAGAATTAATACATTTTATGTGGATTTTACCTTTTCCTTTGCCTGGTTGCGTCATGAACTTAACTTTCTAATGATTTCAACATAACAATGCTTTGTTCCTCTTTTTTCTCATCTCTCCTGACACTTTGACATATTTAATTTGGAAGAAGTCAGCATGAAGTCAGAAAAATAGCAGTGCTTGAGGACATTTATATTGTTTTGTTTCTATGGTCATCATCCTTCCTGGCAACCTGACTGCTTGTATGGAGGGCTGTGAGACTGAGGCTTTCTGTCCGTTTGCTTATTCTCATAATGCTTCTCTCCCTCTAAATGAGGGACTCTAAGATTCAATAAGTACCACTTTAGATTGTTTGTTTGGATGAAGTCAAACAACACGCTGTGATTTAATATTCCATTTATTAGAGTGAAACTTGAAAATTTTTCTGTGCATTACACAGTCTGATCTTGGGGTAAATTTGCTGGGACATCCACTCATGGTGGAATGGTGTCTATTTTGAATGTCTTCCACAGGAATGATGGACTTCAAATTGTTTGGAAATAGCAAACTGCCAGAGGTGGTCAGTTAATCAAAGGCATTTGATTAGCAGTGCCTGGCCGTTACTTACCCTCTTAATTCCTATGTTAACAGTAACTTTGACACCCAGGTTTTATTTTCCAAATTTTAAGACCTGCCAAGGACTAGATGAGTTTTTTATTATTCCCTTGATACAGAAACCATGGAATTCAATAGGGTTTCCTAACTTCTTCTCAAGATTGTAGCTGCTGGTCACTATTCACTATTCACTTTCATTGAATGGAAAATATCTCCTTTGGTGGTCCATTTAAGAAAGAACATATTACGGTTTCAGTCAATAGCGAGTACATAACGCCTGAATTATTTCTTTAAAGGAACACGCCGACTTTTTGGGACTTTAGCTTATTCATCGTATCCCCCAGAGTTAGATAAGTCCATACATACCATTTTTATCTCCGTGTGCCATAACTCCATATCCATATCCGTATAGTCCCTATCCATATCGGTCTTTGCAACTTTTCATTTTCCGTCGGTCTTAGTACACGATGTAACTATACACATCACAACATGTAAATAGGAAAATGTTGGCGTTATTTTGTCATTTATTGAGCAGTAGGCTAGATGGAGCCGTTTACCTCCAGTCTTTGTGCTAAGCTAGGCTAGCGGTGGGTGCGTCAGACAGTGTTATGGCACACACGGAGATAAAAATGGTATGTATGGACTTATCTAACTCTGGGGGATATGGTGAATAAGCTAAAGTCCAAAAAAGTCGGCGTGTTCCTTTAAAGAGAAAAGTACTCTTTTATTGATTCACTCTTCTTTTATTCTTGCAGCGAGAGGGAAATGGCTTGTTTTGATTGATTGCAAGGACTACATCTGAAGAGAACTGAGCTTGGAATGTGTGTTTTTTGGGGGGGGGTTTGCATAAGGTCAGCTGGCACCAGTTCCTCCCTGATGTCGGGACTGCTATATCCTCACCGGCCATAAATATGTTTTTTTTCATCCTCCTGTAGTCAGTGTGGAAATGGTGGGGGGTTCATTTGGTGTTGCTTCATCATAGTAGCCTTTATAGCTGGAGGAATGGAAAAGGGTGAGAGAGTGAGGAATGCTTTTTTGGATATCAGCTTGAAAGTATTTGCACAGTGTGAGTGATGCGACAGCTTCAGGGTTGTCTTTGTGCGGCCGTCAATAAATGCACACACAGATGGTGTGTGTGTGTGTTTGTGGCTGTTTGAACATTACCCCTTTAAGAAAGTTGCCCTCGGCCCTGCAGCAAGTGTCGGATGAGTGTTTTTGTGTTAATATGTGTGACAGTTCACTCTGTTTGTGTTTATGTCTCGGCGCTATCGCATCAGATCACGCTCAAACTTCCCCTCCTCGCCTTATTAACATCTGTCGCGCATGGGTTTCTACATGGATTCAATCTTATCTTTCTATAGCCTCTTTTTAGAGTTTATCTGTGAAATGACATAATCCTCCACATGGGGTCTAATCCTGGCTGGCTTTCTATAGTCAGTTGTGTTGAAAATGGGCAAGAATCTGTACCTTTGGGTTTCACGCTTTGTGTCAAAAGTAATAGTTGTTGACTGAGTTGTCAATAGCTATTGATCAAAACATATTTTTCCTGAGATAAAATAAGGGAACAGATGGAGTTATCTATAGATGAATGTTCTGGCTGATCTTTTCCATAGAATGAAAGTGAATTGTGACCGAATGTTGGAAATGAAGCTGCACACAAATCAAAAATTGATTCTCACAACATCACTCACTTGCAGTATAGTCAATTTCCTGATTATGTTTAGTAACACCACATGACAAATGAATTGAGAGAATTCAGAGAAACTGTATGTTGCATTGTTTTTATATGAAATCAATTTTATTACTTTAAAAAATATTTAAAAAATTAATAACCTAGATTATATTATGTAAACTGTATAATCTATATTTTAGAAATAATAAAAAAAAATAGCCTAACCATTATTATATTATATGCTATTATAACTGTATTTTGAATTATTTTTGTTTCCTTGTACTTGTACCACGCAGGTTATTGTGTAACTTGCAGCATCGTAAACAAGCTGGTGACAGCTCCATCTGTCAGTGAAATTGCACAAAAATGTGAAGAATTCCTTTCATTGTGATTTTATTCCTTTTCATTTTGAAAGCTGAATGCAAGGAATATTCCATGTATGTGTTCCAAGGTGTCCTAGAGGAGGAAGTTGCTAGAAGACACATGTGCTTTCTTCAGCAGACTGTTTCATTTGAATCAAGCTTGTCTCTTATATAAGCGACCGAGTTGACTCTCTTACAATGTGATTTAAACTATACCGTTTCAAACTAAATGATCGGCCAATTGGTGAGCAACTTTATTTACTATTGGTGCTTGGCAAGTGTTCGATTTGAACCCTGCTCTCATCTTGTGCAGTGCAGACAAAATAAACGACTGGTCATATTTTTGATTTAAAAGAGGTAAATCATAGTCTTAGTTCATGGCAGACAATCAGCCGATTTTCAGGTATCATTCCAGAGTGCACTAAATCCTACCCTGGATAGTAGGAAAAAAAATACTATGGAAGTCAATGGGGACCATCAACGATTTGGTTACCAACATTCTTCAAAATATCTTCCTTTGTGTTCGTACAGGTTTAGAACAACTTTTCATTTTTGGGTGAACCTTTAAACTCTTGTATTCTTTGCCTGTTCAGTGTGTGTATCTCTGTTCAATTAAAGGTGCAGTGTGTAATATATATGAAGATCTATTGACAGAAATGCAATATAATATACATAACTATGTTTTCAGTGGTGTATAAAGTCCTTACATAATGAACTGTTATGTTTTTATTACCTTAGAATGAGCTGTTTCTATCTACATACACCGCGGGTCCCCTTACAGTGAAGTCACCATTTTGCGGCGTCATGTTTCTACAGTAGACCTAAATGGACAAACCGTTGCTAGCTACTCTCTGCTGTCTCACACGACAACATCTTTGTCCTGTGTCAGCCACCGTAGCTTCTCTATGTGCTTCGGAAGGGAGGGGTGAGCGGTGGCCGGTTGCGATTTGCAACATCACCACTAGATGCTGCTAAAATGTACACAGTGCATCTTTAAATAGGAGTGTTGCATTGTGTACTTCTTCATATGAAATGTGTATTTCTCAATGTTTTTTTTTCTTTGCTCAAAATTGTACAAGCTAAGACAAAAATGCTCATACAGTTCTCTCCTTCTCTCTGTCTCTCTACCTTGCAGGTTTTCCGGGTTTCCTCTCCAGAAGTTCCTGTTCTTAGATGGTAACAGAGAGCTTGAGATAAGAGGTAAAATAAATGTATGCATGTGTGTGTGATTGAATGTCTTTTTTTTATTCTGTTGTGATTATAATTGCAATGTAATTCCTATTGTGATGTAATTGCTATTGTTTGTTGTTGCTGTTGTTGCCATGGATTGTGATTTGATGATGGAGATTAGTAGACAGTGTCTCTTAAAACGTCTAATTCATTATCATGAATTATATAAAAATAAATAAATAAATAAAATAAAATTGAAAAACAAAAAAGAAAATTGGTATCAGTTTCGGCCAAAAATGCCCAAATCAATGCATCCACATACAAACCATATAGGCTGATACAGATTTCAATATATTGTAAAACTAGGTAAATGAAAAGTAGAAAATTATCTATGCCATTTATGAAAAATTTCTATCAAATAAAAATTCCTGTATATATCTATAAAATGTTATGATAAATCAATATGCACAATATGCACTCAATTCCCCTATGGTGCACATCCCCTCACAGAGTCAGGCATTGTCCTTATTTAAAGGCTTACAGCTACAGGAATGAAAAACGCTCGGTTACGACTGTAACCTTGGTTCCCTGAAGAGGAAACGAGCGCTGCATCATTGATGCTTTGGGAACGCTCTGCGTGATTGCATCATGAAGCACGTGTGAAATCCGGCCAATAGTGTGATGAGATGTCAGAGGCAGGTGACGTCATGAACCAGAAAACTCTAAAGCCTACCCAAACAGTGCAACGCTAGCTTCTCAAGTTGATGAAGCAAGATGCTGACCGGTACGCAGGAAGTATGGCAAGGAAACCAAGGTTACAGTCGTAACCGAGCATTCCCCTTCAAGGGAACTCCCGCTGCGTCATTGATGCTTTGGGAAAGTCTATACCCACATCGCCATATTGACCAGTGCCTGTCCAGTGAAAATGTCAACTAAGATGAAAATACCTGAGCCCCAGGTGTAGAGGTCAGGTCAAGGTCATAAAACCTCACAAATGTGTGCCACGAAGACCAGCCTGCTGCATCACATATATCCTGAAGTGACACTCCTGACACTAAGGCTTTAGAGGCAGCCATACTCCTAGTAGAATGGGCCCGGATTGCTAATGGCGTAGGTAATCCGGCCGACTCATAAGCAAGAGAGATAGCCTCGACTATCCATTTTCTCATTCTTTACTTAGATGCAGGTGACCCCTTGTTAGGGGGTCCAAAACATCCAAAACTTTTACGCCACAGGGCAGCTCTGTGGATATAAGCATCTAAAGATCTGACTGGGCAAAGCAGATTATTTCTTTCCTGGTCCGAGTTTACAAATGGAGGAGGACAGAATGCCTGCAGCACAATAAACCTGGCCACATTAGTGGGGACTTTAGGAACATACCCCGGTCTAGGGTGAAGGAACGCCTTTACCATACCCGGTGCAAATTTCAAGCACGAAGGGGCAATGACGCAACCCCGCCCCACCGCGTGGGTATAAAGGCCGTTGCGTGGCAATCTCGCATTATGTTTCACGCTGAGCGCGCGCTCATGGGTGACTCATGTTCCCACTGCGGGAACATGGCCATCACGGTGTTGTGATCGAGACTCTATGATCTCCGTTTAAAAAAAAAAAAAAAAAAAAAAAAACAGGAGAGAGAGTCCCCTCTACCACACCCCAATCTACTTCCTCCACGAGAGGCAGTACTTTGGCTGGTGGTCAGGGTGATCATGCTTTCCCAGGGATGATTGGTGTCTGGGGTGGCCCACGCTGAAAGCGCCCGCCAACCCTTAGTGCCCTTCTTCCTGGAACTGCATGAGGAGGTGTCGAAGTCATGGGAGTCTCCCTTGACTTTTCGCGGCCTATCGGCAGCCTCTTCCGCCTTACTGCTCTCGACAGTGGCACGGTGTGAGGGCACACTGGGGTTCCCCCTGTTGAATGTTCTGTTGCGTGGCAACTGTGCCCGCAGAGCTTTTCAGCAGCGCGCTGGGACCCAAAGCACCCGTCCAAGGCATGTGGGTTACGTCTACTTAGTGGTGGAGAACCACAGAGCCACGGGCCATGTCCATCTGTCCATCTGCATGCTTCAGCTATCCCTCAAGCCTATCGGGCCAGGGTGCTCGGAAGCATGCACGAGGGCAGTACTGACCCCGCACTCGTGTGTGAGCTGCGTGCGGCTGCCGACCTCGTCCTACGGGCGACGAAGGTTACTGCAAGCTCTCTCGGTCAGGTGATGTCCACTGCCGTGGTCCAGGAATGCTATTTATGGCTCAGTCTGACAGACGGGCAGGAGTTTGAGCGAACACGTTTCCTCAACTCCCCTATCTCCCAGGCTGGGCTATTTGGCGGGGCAGTCGGGAGCTTTGCCAAACAGTTCTCGACTGCACAAAAGCAGACTGGGGCGATTGAACATTCTGCCCCGGCGGCCCGCTGCTGCCCCCATCCAGCCACCGGCACAGACGCCTCAGCCTGCTCCCCGCCAGGGCTGCTCTCCTGTGGCTCTCGCCCCTCCCGCCCTGCCCCAGCAGCAGCCTTCACCCGAGACGGTGTCACTGTCCTGCGACCTCCTCCATGGCCCAGCCCGTCTCGGCCCCCTGCCCTGCTAACTGCAGGTTAAGCGGCGCGCCTAACACGGGCCCCTCGGAGATGAATGTCAGTTCTTTTCTGGAGATGGTGATAGGGCCACTCCTTCCCCTGGTGGAGGGCCAGGGGAGAATCTTTGCTTTCCTTAACTGAAAGAACTGACATTCATCTCTGAGTTCCCAGAGGGCGTGGCTGGCAGTGTGCCCTGTCAGACGAGACCCCCGTGGAACGCTAGTCCTTCCCTGGTCTCCTCTGTCAGGGCGCGGAATTCGACCCCACTCACACTTTGGGACGCTTCCACGCCTCCCTATGTCTGGGCCGGTCATTCCGCTCGTTGCCCCATCGTGGGTGCGTCTGTGGCTCACATGACCACTGGTTCGGCTCTGGGGGCCGGGTTACGGCTCCCAGACTGGCCAGCTGGTCCGCCACAGGCTCGGCTCGCGATTCAGTTCGCACAATCTCCTCCCCACTCTCTGGGAGTCCGCTATACCGTGTTGGGTGGCAACGCCCCTGTCATGCGTGCGGAGGCTGTCATCCTACTGGCGAGGGGTGCAGTCGAGGTCGTCCCTCCAGCCGAGATGAGGTCCGGCTTCACATCCTTGACTTCATTGCACCTAGCAGAAGCATTGGGTCACGGCCAGCCCTGGTGCACGTCTTGAACTGAACCCTTCTCAGGCTTCTTCCAAGATGTTGCACCCGAACGCCTCTTCGGATGCGTTCGTCCCCGGTCTGGTCTGCAGCGTTGACCTGAAGGACCTGTAGTCTTTTTCCCCGCTGGCTAAATTAGCTCACTCTCGAGACCAGGGTTGCGGACACAGGGATCTAGTGCTCCGGCACCTCACCCGTTTGGGCCTTCGGGTCATCTGGGAAAAGAGCAAACTCTCCCCTGGGAAGAGGATCTCTTTTCTCAGCTCGGTCGCTTTGTGCTCACAGTGCGAGTGTGCACAGTCAATGCTGACTTGCCTCCGTCATTTTGAGGGTAAGAGTACGGTACCACTGAAGATATTTTAGAGGCTCCTGGGACATATGGCATCCATGGCCGTGCTAATGCCGCCCGGACTGCTTCATATGAGACCACTTCAGCACTGGCCTTGCGATCGAGTCCTGAGATGGGCATGGCAACAGGGCACGCTCCGGGTCCCATTGACTCGGGCCTGCCATCTTTCCCTCACCCTGTGCGAACCTCACTGTTCTACGGGCCAGAGTTCCCTTAGAACGAGTTTCTGGGCATATTGTTGTATCAACAGATGCCTCTGCCACGGGCTGGGGTGCCATGCGCAATTGACGTGCTATCGTGGGCTCCTGGGAAGGACCCCAGCGCCCTGCTCTAGGCTAGACACGTACTGGCCCGTTCAGACAACGCGGCGACAGTAGCGTACGTCTACCGACAAGGTGACCTACGCTCCCGCCCGATGTCGCAACTCGCCCGCCATCTCCTCTTGGAGTTTGAAGCATCTGAGGTTGCTTTGTGGACGTTTGGCCCGGGAGACCTGAGTCATGCAGCCAATGAGCTCTCACGGTTCTGCCACTGCCGGGGGAATGGAGACTCCATCCCCTGTCAACCAGCTGATTTGGGAACAGGCTGGCGACGCACAGGTAGTTCTGTTTGCCTTCCACAACTCTTCCCATTTGCCTACTAGCACACAGCTGGCCGCGGGGCCCACGCAAGTATGCGTTCCCAGTGAGCCTTCTCGCACAGATTGTGTGCAGATCTGGGAGGTCAAGGAGCAGGTCCCTTTGGTCGCCCCGTATTGGCCCGGCCTGACCTGGTTCTCTGAACTAATACTCCTTGCGACAGCCCTCCCTGGTTCGATTCCTCTGAAGAAGGACCTCCTTCTCAGAGACGGGGCACCCTCTGGCACCCGCGTACCGATCTTTGGAACCCCCTCGTGTGGCTCCTGGTCGGGACACGGAAGGTTTGAGTATCCTACCACCTCAGGTGGTGGCTACCATCACTTCCGCTAGGGCCCTGTCTACTAGACTCGCCTATGCATTGAAGTGGATCCTCTTCGTCACCTGGTGCTCTTCTCGCCGAGAAGACCCCCGGAAATGCCTGATCGGAGCCGTGCTCTCAGTTCTCCAAGAAGGGTTGGATTGAAGGCTGTCTCCTTCCACCCTGAAGGTCTATGTGGCCGCTATCTAAGCAGCCTACCACGACCTCATGGAGACAAAACAGGTAAGTCAGCACGACCTGGTCATCCGGTTCCTGTGGGGGGCTAGGAGACTGAATCCTCCTCGCTCTCCCCTCGTACCCTATTGGGACCTCGCAGTGGTCTTATCTGCCCTGCAGAGAGCTCCCTTTGAGTCTTTGCGATCAGTCGAGTAAGTTCCTGTCTATGAAGACAGCGCTTCTGGTCGCTTGGGCCTCCGTTAAGAGGGTAGGGGGCCTGCAGGCATTTTCGGTTGACAAAGTGTGCCTGGAGTTCGGGCCGGTCAACTCTCACGTGATCCTGAGACCCCGGCCTGGATATGTGCCCAAGGTTCCCACCACTCCTTCTGGGACCAGGTGGTGAACCTGCAGGCGCTGCCTTGGAGGAGGCAGACCCAGCCTTGGCACTGCCCTGGTCAGTACGTGCCCTTCGCATTTACGGAGACCAGGCGCAGCGTTCAGTACCTCAGACCACTTCTTGGCTGTTACGGATCAGCAGAAGAGAAGGCTCTCTCCAAGCAGAGGTTGTCTCACTGAACAGTGGACGCCATTGCTCTGACATATCAGGTTCAGGGCATGCCATGCCCCCAAGGGGTTAAGGCACACTCCACTGGAGTGTGACCCCCTTTGGGCTTAGGCTTGGCACCTCGCTAACAGACTTAGGGCTGTAGGCTGGGTAACACCCTTCACATTTGTTAGATTCTGAGTAATCTCCGAGTGGAGCCAGTATCCTCCGTATACTCGCCCAAGATGGCCAGTAATTGGACAGGCTCAGGTGTCTTCGCTTGCTGCGCCATTCCACTCCACGGACTGGATGCGTGCGCATTCTCTCAGGTGAGCTTCCCAGTAAGCCCTGAGCTCCTCCAGCACTGTTGATGTCGACACCAGAGTGCATGCCCGCTTGGTCAGCCCACGTGTTCAGCTAGGTGCCTCCGTGTGCATGGTTCCCCCGTTGGGTAACCCCCACATGTGTTTTTCCACGGTAAGTCTCTCTGATGCCTGGGGTTGAAAAATTTTTCAGTTGCGGCTGGATACCCCAGTGTGTTCCATATACAGTCCCTACGGGGGTCATATGTGTATTCTTAAGTCCTCCCTTCGGGCAGGCATTGTGTTGCATTTCTCCACGTGGGATATGCTTCCCAGTGTACCTTGGTATTGGCGTTGAGCCTAGCCCCTCGTTCGTGCTAACACTCACGGCAAGGAGCTCTGGTCAGCGCAGGACGCTGGAAGAAAGCCGTCATGGCGAGATTGTATTGGGACCCCCATTTCGTCAGTAACTGACGTAACTCGTAGTGTACTGACTGAAAGGGAACGTCTTGGTTACGTTGTAACCCTCGTTTCCTGAAGGAAGGGAACGGAGATGTTACGTCCCCATGCCACTTCCGCTGTACCGCTGGAACGGCCGGGCGCTCATGCCTTGGCTCTTCAGCAGGTAACATAATGCGAGATTGCCACACAACGCCCTTTATACCCACGCGGTGGGGCGGGGTTGCGTTATGCAAATTCCGCAGACCCATGGCATTTTCATGCCATTGGCTCGTTTTGTAGATCTCAAAGGCGATTGGCTTCTAAGCGAAACCCCCATTTCGTCAGTAACTGACGTAACGTCTCCGTTCCCTCCCTTCAGGGAATTAGGGTTACAACGTAACCAAGACGTTTCTTCCACATAACCAAAGCACGTAAGCATCGTCGCGTGACTTTGATAATGCGAAAAGGATTGCCCCTCTGGAAAAATCCTCTGGTTCTGAGCCACCACTGTAGGGGCCTCATGTACAACAGGCCAAAAGGTATAACATTGAACGCTGCTGCCATCAGACCCAACAGTCTCTGAAACAGCTTGACAGTGAGTGACTGTCCTAGCTTTATTCTTTTTACTGCTGATAGGATTGACTCTATGCACGCTGGACAAGCTTGCATAGTCGTCGAATCCCATACCACGACCAGAATTATTGTGACGAACCAATCTTCGGATCTGATTTGTGGCACAATCTGTCTCAAGGTTAACATTTTGAATTTTAACTGCATAATGGACTGATTCAGAACCCGCAGATCCAAAATGGGACACAGCCCTCCATCCTTCTTTGGAATGATAAAATACCGGCTGTAAAACCTGGTTCCCCTGTCGGGATGAAGTACACGTTCTATGGGTCCCTTCCCCAACAGAGTTTTTACCTCCTGTTCCATGAGCCTGCTAGCCTGCTTGGGGTCCACCACCTGGGTGGGCGAGACCCAAACTGAATTGTGTAACCCTTTTTGACCATGCGCAGGACCCATTAAGATATATTTGGACTGCTGCGCCCTGAAGCACACGAGGTGGCAGGGTTGGCAGAATGGTCCCCTGAGGGCACAGAGGAAAAAAATGGGCACCGTATACTGAGGTGTTGGCCAATTCTCTCCCGGAGGGACTGCCCTCAGAGGCCTGACACTTTGGGCAGCCTTCTTGGCGATCAGGACGGTCCTCAGATCTAGCCGACCCCTCGAAGACTGCGGTTGATAGCGCCTACCCTGCTTCTCCCCTGCTCTCTGTGGGGGGGGGCTCGGGTAGTAACACTCTGGTTTTGTACAGCTCGATATGAGGAACTGGCTTTTGATGTATGGGGCTGCTCCCACTTAGCAGCCCCAGATATTTGAGGGTGACGGGGGGGGGGGGGGGGGGGAATGCTGCCGCCTGTTTATTAGCCTACTGGAACCGACGACTGTGGCGGCCAAAACAGCCAGGCGGCAATAGCGGGGCGTCCATCAGAAAACTATTTTTCTTTGATAGAGCTAAGATTTAGCCAAAGATGCCTCTCCGTAGTCACCAGGGCTGCCATAGCACGGCCGATTGATTTCTCTCCTGTCTCCTTAGTGGCCCGGAGAGAAAGATCTGTGGCCCGACACAACTCAATTGCGTTATGGCCAATTCCCCTGCCCTCATCTAAATCTCCTAGCACATCAGCCTGGTATGCCTGCAGCACACCCATAGTGTGAAGGCATGCTGCAACCTGACCAGCGGCTGCATATGCTTTACCCACCAATACTGATGTAGTTCGTACTGGTTTGGTGGGCAATGTCAGGGTCTTTAGGGACGATGCTGACTAAGGGGAAAGGTAGCTCGCAAGCGTCTCTTCTACTTTACAAAACCTCCACCAGTTCCTCATATGCTGGAGACTGAGATGGCGAGTCCTCAGTATCTCCAGCAGCAGCGCTTTCCATATGTGATATGTGACGTGCTGGTGCCTCACCCGGTGTGGAAGCATGCGGTTCCTTCCACACCGGGTGAGGCACCAGCGCTTCACATACAGGGAAAAGGCACTGGATCTATCAGGTGAAGGCTGAGATAGGGCAGGGCCCATCTCAAACCCCTCTGACAGATCCATTTGCGATCCCCATGATCTAGATCACCACTGTGCCTTGACAACAGCAGGACCGAACCACGAGGAACGCTGGCCTGAGCGCTTTCCTCGAAGCGGGAGCTGCTCACAATGTACACATCCTGCACCCTCGAATGCAGACTGTGCATGCTCCACTCCCAAACAAACAACATAAAGATCTTGTGTATCCCCATCCTTGATATAACGGGAACAGGGATGAACACGCAATCTATACTGTTGCTGTTTGCTCGCCATACTATTATATTTGTTTTTGACAGACAACAATAAATAGGAAAGACAGTTTCACATATAGCGTTTGCTGAAGACACAGAAGCCAGCGTTGTCTCAAGGTTAACATTTTGAATTTTAACTGCATAATGGACTGATTCAGAACCCGCAGATCCAAAATGGGACACAGCCCTCCATCCTTCTTTGGAATGATAAAATACCGGCTGTAAAACCTGGTTCCCCTGTCGGGATGAAGTACACGTTCTATGGGTCCCTTCCCCAACAGAGTTTTTACCTCCTGTTCCATGAGCCTGCTAGCCTGCTTGGGGTCCACCACCTGGGTGGGCGAGACCCAAACTGAATTGTGTAACCCTTTTTGACCATGCGCAGGACCCATTAAGATATATTTGGCAGTAGTTGCCACGCTGCCAGAAATTCTACTAGGGGAACCATTCTCAAGAATAGCCTCTGGTATTTTCGAATCCACCAATTTGGTGCCCTGAAGCGGTGTACCGGCAGGGAACAAATGAACTGGAAGCTCTGACACCCTCCTCAGAAGCAAGCAAGCCCCCCAGTGCTGTTTCTGGGCAGACATTGAGCTAAGTTCTTGCTGGAGACTGCTGCGCCCTGAAGCACACGAGGTGGCAGGGTTGGCAGAATGGTCCCCTGAGGGCACAGAGGAAAAAAATGGGCACCGTATACTGAGGTGTTGGCCAATTCTCTCCCGGAGGGACTGCCCTCAGAGGCCTGACACTTTGGGCAGCCTTCTTGGCGATCAGCCTTCTGTTGCTGTTTGCTCGCCATACTATTATATTTGTTTTTGACAGACAACAATAAATAGGAAAGACAGTTTCACATATAGCGTTTGCTGAAGACACAGAAGCCAGCGTTGCACTGTTTGGGTAGGCTTTATAGTTTCCTGGTTCATGACGTCACCTGTGTCTCTACGTCTCTTCTACGTCACACTGTTGGACGGATTTCACACGTGCTTCATGATGCAATCACAGAGAGCGTTCCCAAAGCGTCAATGACGCAGCGGGAGTTCCCTTGAAGGGGAAATGCCTTTGTAATTTGTTTTTACTGAGAGGAGGAATTATCTACCCCCTCCCTGAAGGTGGAGGTTCAAGGTATTTGAGAAGTGCACTGTTTGTGTATTTTATTTTCTTAGCCTCCTACCACAACTAAGAGGTCATAAAGGTCCTGAAGCCAAGGAAGGCCACTGAGCTTCATACACATCTTTTACTAATAGTTATTTATTTACAGTTTGTTTATTTATTTATTTACATTTTTTCACTCTGTTTAAGCCTCTTAACATTTTTTGTTTTGTTTTGTTTTTTGTCTTACCTAAGTGTAAGCTTTATATTTTTTGCTAGTTTACTTTTTGAACCTACTGACCTGAAGTGTTTGGGACTTTTTGATACCTAAATAGAATTTTGCTGTAGACATGAACCATGCTTTGAAAGTGCTATATAGGACTTTATAATAAATAACTTTTAATAAATAATAATAAATAATAGTTTATTTTCATTAATATTTGTATATTAGTATTATTAATATTATTTTTATATATTATTAATTAATATTGTTGGGGGGGGGGGGGGGGTGGTCTTATGATATCATGTAGCCTCTATTTGGGTTTTACATAAAGCAAAGACAACAAAACCAGCAATTAGGAACCTTTATGGCAAATTGTAGCAAAAATGACAACAACGGTTATTAGCTGAATACATTAATAAATAACAATTGACACTGAATACATAGATCTAATGAAGACTAAGTTCCAGTGAAATATCAGTATATAATAAAAAGTATATAATTTCCAGTGAAATATCAGTATATATCCAGTGAAATATAAATAAATTACAGTTACAGTGTTTCTCTTCCATTTGTTTATGTAAAAACATTTAGATCAAAACAAAAAGTAAAAAGTGATATAAAGTCATGGGATAGCGTTAATGCTTTTTTGTGACAGGGTAAAGTAGTAATAAAAAAAAATCGAACAATATGGATCACAAAATCTAACAATATAGATCACAAATTCAATATCTTTGTTACTTACTTTAGAAGAGAAGATGAGTATCCTTAACCGAACAGAGCTGCTCACAGTTACATGTTCTGATAAACTAAAAAGATAAAAAGACATGATTAGTAGGAAACCATTGAAAGTTAAAATTTTTTAGACATTTTAAGAAATAATAATAACGAGGGAACTTTTGGCCATAGTTGGCTTTGGGAAATGGACCCCTGCACTGAAACAGGCGTCAATCAACTGGCCTCAGATATTCAGGATAAGTCTATCAGAGCCGTGTCATCTAATTGAACAGTTCTTATCTGAATCCCTCATATTATGTGTACTTATGGACAATAGCACAGGGAGGATCACAGTTCCTTGAGGAGCCACAGCAGAAACAAACAAGCATGAGACGGTAGTTTCTGTTGTTTTTAACATACTGCTCTCAGCATTAGAGAAAGTCCAGAATTCACAATGTGATGGAATCACAGCTTGCCTCTGTGCTTTAGCCTCAAGGGAACAAGGTACTGTAGTTAAATGCAGATGAGAAGTCTAGAAGAAGAGTATCTACATGTAAAATGGCCTTTTCAGATGTTTTATGTATGAAGTTCACAGCTGAACTGAAAACTTTATTTGGCCCTTATAGTCACAAAGCTATGGCCATCATTGTCGTGTAAACGTACCCTTAAAGAGAAAGCACTTTTCTAAAGAGAGACATCTAAGGGTTAAATCTGTGCCATAATCTATTGATATCCCTTTAGGTTAGTACTGATCTAAATATTAAAATATGTGGAAACAATTCAACATCCAACACACTCTTGAAAATAAAGGGTATTTATTGGCATTTATGGTTCCTTGAAGAGGAATCTTCTGGAAAATGTTCTTTAGATCAGGGATGTCCAAACTTAGTCCTGGATGGCCACTGTCCTGCAGAGTTTAGCTCCAATAGCCTCAAAACACCTGCCTTGAAGATTCTAGTATGCCTTGATTAGCTGGTTCAGGTGTGTTTATTTGGAGTTGGAGCTAAACTCTGCGGGACAGTGGCCCTCCAGAAGCAGGATGTTCTTCACACTAAGTAAAAAAGGGTTGAAAGATTAGGGGAACCAAAAAATGGTTCTTCTATGGCATCGCTGTGAAAACCCCCAACAAATATCCAATAGGATTGATTAAGTGGTGAAGAGAGCAGGCCAAATGTGAGGTGTGAGAGGAAGTGTTAATGGTTACAGTGAGCTGTCAGGGTCAAGAATGCTTCATAAGATCAGAGAGACATCTGACCTGATTTTAGCAGCAGCCACCATCCAAATCACATCAAACATCAGTCTCCTTAATCCATCACATCAACTGGAATCAAGTGTTTGTCTTCGTGGTTAGTTGACTGGCAATGTCAATGTGCGTGGCTTTTGTGTCTGCCTTTGTAAGTGTTTGTGTGTGTGGTAAGCTGACTGGAAATCAGTGGTTTTTGTGTCTCTGTGTAGGTGTGCAGCTATCGATACATGTACATGCCTGTGTGGTTGCACTTCCTGAGACAGGAAGAGGCGGGCTGTGAACTCTCTTCTCTTACAAATTACCGTTTTGAGTGAAAGCTCATATGCTCATGGTGACAGCTGTGCTCAAGCGAATCAAATGCAAAGGTTTCTTACATGGCTCATTTTAATTGCTTTGTCTTACATTTTTATGTTCTTTGAAGACACTTTCTTACTACAACAATTTCCAAGCAGGGGTTTTCAAACTGAAGTCCAGGGACCCAAACAATTATGATACGATTAGAGTTTCATTTTGACTTTTTTTTTTAAACATCAAGATTAATCTCAAAATAAAATATATCAAGATAAACTAATAAAAATACAAATTATTTAATTATTAATACTTAATAATTAATCCTATTAAGATTATTAAAATCTAATCTAAATCTAATCTAATATTAAAATCTAGAGTTAAAATATCAAGATTAACACTCACAATTATTGCATCATTAATAAGCATTAGTAATTCATAATCAGAATTAAATAACCAAGATTAATAATCAAGATTAATCTAAAAATAATAAGAAAAAATCTGATAAAATTAATCATTTTATTTTGGTTATTAATATTGTATTATGAGTATTAACTATTAAATAATTATGATTATAAATATTCACATGTTTTATTTTGTGAATTTCTATTGAAAATTTATTTATTTACTGCCATGTATGTGTAATGAAAATAATGTACCAATGCAAAAATAAATAAATAAAGTTCCACCCATTTTACTAATTGTGAAATGGTGAACATGTTTAAGCCTAGACAGTGACCATTAGGCCATGATGCAAACACTGATACTTTGTATCACATTTGATTATAATGAAGATACTTAAAAAGATACTTTGTAACTTATTACATTTGATTACATTTTGATTACTTTTCAAAATTTCTAACAAATGTTTTCAACATTTAAACCAGGAAGGGTTAACCTTACAGTGGTACTCAACACTGATTACTGACAGACTTTCAAAATCCTTCATCACTTGAATTAAGATTATAATAATTTAATTTGAAAGCACAGCCACAACAAAATCAGACTTTAGCACCTCTTTTTACTTTGAGAAAATTCTGAAGATAAATACAGATTTCTGGATGAAATTATTTTTAAAAATCAGGATAGCATCACTTTACTAAACAGCCTTTAAATGGCAGGAGACATCGTGCACATCAAAGACAGGCAAAGCAACCAATTAATATTATTCAACATAACCTAGCTTTTTACAGAAAATAAAAATAAAATATTCAGATGTAACCCCCTTTGTAACCACTAACATGTTTGTATGTAACTGTAATTTAATGACACATTTTTTCTCTGTAACTGTAACGGATTGCAGTTACATTTATTTTGTAATTAATTTACGTGACACTGTTACATGTACTCCCTAACACTGTGCTTAACATAGTGGGAAGTTTCACAGTTTCACTTTTTGTACACATTTAAACACAGCCATTTTGCTGCCAAGAAGAAAATGTGTCGGTTACGTATGGTAACCCTCGTTCCCTGAAGGAGGGAGTGGAGACGTATGTCGGACGTCACCCACGATTTTGGATCACTTCTGGGAGCCCCTATCAGCTTTGAGATAAAGAGAACGGGCCAATGGCCATTGGCGTGCGAGATTTACATCTCGTGCTCCGCCCTGCGCCGCGGGGATAAACAGGAGGCGAATGCAGCGCACCATTGTTTTTCACTGAGGAGCCAAACTAGTGACTCGGCCATGCAGTGATGATACAGCAACTGTGGCGACGGGACGTACGTCTCCATGACCTCCTTCAGGGAACGAGGGTTACCATACGTAACCGAGACGTTCCCTTTCAGTCGGTCACATTCAACGTACGTCAGACATCACAGACGAATTAGGATCCCTTTGGAAAACGCCACAGTTACTACCACTTCCAGTGCCCAGCGAAAGCCCCTCAGACCCCCGTCTGTTCGGGGCGGGAACTTACGCAGGGAGAGTCACTGCTGCTGTTCTGCAAGACCCACTCAGCAGAGTATTGGATAACGCAGGGAAAGCATACCCGGGGGGGGGGGGGGGGGGGGGGGCGCTGCGGAAGCCACATCCTACCCATAGGGAGGTATCATGTGGAAAATACACGTATGGACTGGCCGTGGGCAGTGCAACATACGGAAGTCCCAGGGGTGGCCCCGGCCATTGCAGGCGGGGGAACAACACCTGACTGAGACGGCAGGGCGAGCTCCCAGCCCGCAGCTCTACATATATCTGTCAGCGAGGCGCCACGAGCCAACGCCCAGGAAGAAGCCACACCCCAGTGGAGTGGGCCCTTAACCCGAGCGGACAGGGCACACCTTGGGACTCATACACCAAGGCAATGCCATCCACTATCCAGTGGGCCAACCTCTGCTTGGAGACAGCCTTTCCCTTCTGCTGGCCTCCGTAACAGATGAAGAGCTGCTCTGAGGACCTGAAGCTTTGTGTTCTGTCCACGTAAGTCCGCAGGGCGCGAACGGGACAGAGCAAAGCTAGGGCTGGCGCTTGCAGGCTCACCACCTGGTCCCGAAAATGAGTGGTGGGAACCTTGGGCACATATCCGGGCCGGGGTCTCAGGATTACATGAGAGTTACCCGCCCTGAATTCCAGGCACGATTCGTCGACTGAAAATGCCTGCAGATGAAACGCTAGGTCTCTTTTTTTTTTTCTTTTTTTTTGGATCCAGCAATCCCACCTGTAAGCTACCAGCAGGCACGTGAGACTCTGAGTGTGGCCATCAGACGGCACATGGCGCACTAAACACTCAAGCCCCTATGAAGAAGGCAAGACGAACAACGCGCTGACGTGGTCATGCTCTCATGAGAGAACATGAACCACCCACGAACACAGTCTCAGCATGCTTGCGATGCGATAGAGGAGTGAGGGCCCACGGAGACGTACTCGGCAGGGAAGCACCACTGTAATCCTAAGGTCAGCAAGGCTTATTAGTCGAAGTAGCCCCTTTCTGGTGCACCAGAAAAGAAACTAGATCGGGGAATAGGCGAAGGGACTGAACCCCGTTCGAGGTTTCAAGTCTCGACCGTGCATCTAAAGCACAGAGTGACGCGCTGGGTTGCCGTGACAGCTGATCCTGAGAGAACATGGATCACCCACGAACGCAATCTCAACATGCTTATGCGAGAGGGATCGTGGCCGTCAAATTAGGACAGGAAACAACTGCATCCAGAAACGCATGGGTGGAATGACGTCTTGAAAAAGATGCAGTGTCACACCCGCGCTGCTCTTTTAGAAGAAAGCTCTTTTAAATGTGCTGAAGCACCCAGGAACGACCGTGGCAAAACACAGGAGAGCAGTGCAGCCTGTGTATGCACTCACCGTTGGGAACGCCCTCACCGAACCAACAGACCAAACAGTGCTGTTTATCACTGTATCAGTGAGCTCAAAACCGCCGCTGATCGTGCCTTCTCTCCCAGCACTCAAAGAAGCCTCTTCTCTCGTTCTCTCTCTTTCTCTCTCTGCTGAAGCAGGAACAGTCTCCTTCATCGTTACTGTGGTCGGCTCCGAAGTGAATGACAATGGTGCACTGCATTCGCCTCCTGTTTATACGTGGGGCGGAGCGCAAGAAGCAAATCTCGCACGCCAATGGCCATTGGCCCGTTTTCTATATCTCGAAGCTGATAGGGGCTCCCAGAAGTGATCCCAATTCGACGTACGTCGAATGTGACCGACTGAAAGGAAACTAATAGAGCACAGATGAAAACGTGAAGAGGAAGGAATCTTGTTGATAGGAATCTTGTGCCATCCTCAGATAGACACAGACACACTAAGATGCTTAATTTATAGCACAGTGAAAGAAGATGCTATTTGATAAAGTACTATAATATAACATTAATCTTCATATGTTGGTTCATATATTGGTTGACTACCAGTCATTTGTGTGTGTGCAGAAGTGTTGGTTTGTCTCTGACTGTGTTTGTGTATGTTAATCTAATTGGTTTTAGCCGTCAATATAACATCCCCGCATGACTTGCTTGTCTCTCAACTACAGGCACTGCATAAAACATCAAATTCTATGCGCATAAATACACTCAAAACTACATATTCAAACATCACTCCCGGCAGGGTCATCAGATCGGTCCGCTGACAGTTTTTATGATGATGACTGCACAGGCTGAAAGGAACCAGTGATGTTAGTAATGCGTTAAAGGGGACATACTTTACACTTCAGTAGCCTTTTATTTTTTCAGTGCACTGTTAAGTCAAGGTTTCTTGCAAAAAAGGTGTGTGTGTATATATATATATATATATATATACACACACACACACACACACACACACACATACTGTCACACTCTCATTATGACAATGGATCTGGATTTTGTACATATGAGCTTTTTTTATAATACATATTATTCACACAAAAAATCATCTTTACCATCAAAGGAATAAATACATTTTAAAATATGAAAATAGAAAACAGTTATTTGGGTTATATTTATTTGGGTTATTTTCAACCCTCATTTTGACCCACTGTTTGAAATGATCTGTTTTTAGAGGTGGCTCTTTTAAGGCTTGTCAGTAAACTGCCACTTTTATGATTGGCTAAAGTCATTGCATAGAAAACAGTATCAGCACCTACTCGCTAGTGCATGTGTCATTTACATACAAAACATTATGAAATCATTTACTAAAGGTTTGTGATACAGCTGCTGTCAGATCCAATACAGTTGGCTTCTTCAGCTTTCAAAACAATTTTCTTTGCGAACTCTCCATTACACTGTGCCTTGTTTACAAAACAAAATGCTCCGAACAAACATATAATACTCCTATCAAGGCAAATTTGACTTCTCATGTCATGACCCTATAAAATGTTTAATTATATTATACATTATATATAATATATATATATATAATATATATATACAGCAGTATATAATTATTATATATTATAATTATTTTAATTTAATTTAATTCAAATCAACATAAATAAAATGTAATATACATATAAAAATAGTTGATATACTTTATAATTTAATAAAATATATGAGCAATGACTGTCTATATATAATTTTAAAAAAATTATAATATAAAATATAAGAAAATATAATATATAATACAAATATAAAAACATAATATAGACAAAATATATAATATATAATTGTTTTACATAATATATAAACTATATATAATGTAGAATATATAATGTAGAATAATGTAGACAGCAATAACTGTCTATATATAATTTAAATATGTCAAATGTAATAAAATAGAATATATAATACAAATATAAGAACATAATATAGAAAATATATAATATATAATTATTATGTATAATATTTCAACATAATATAGAATTGTTTTATTGGAATATAAAACTGTGATAAAATATAATAATATTATAGCATTACAGTAATGACAAATGACTTGGTGGGATGTTGTTAATTGATATTATTATAATGTCACAATTAAAAAAATATTTAATGATCCTAAAAATACTTCTTGTTTCTTTATTTAAATTTTTGGGGTAAAATGTGACCTAAACATGTTCATGGTAATGTAAGCATTTCTCATGTTCCTTAACTCTCACTTGTTTGTTGTACTGTACCTGACTCTGCTGTCCCTTTGTGTCTCTTGTCAGAGTGGAAATGGCAGTGTGGATCCAGGCCCAGCAGCTGCAGGGAGATGCTCTGCACCAGATGCAGTCTCTCTACGGGCAACACTTCCCCATAGAGGTGCGACACTACCTGTCCCAGTGGATAGAGGGACAACTCTGGTATGTGTAGAGTTAGCTTGAGCTCATTTAAACTGCAACTGCCATTTTCTCATGTTTTAATAAATCAATGTTATTGAATGTGTCTGTGTGTCCTCTGTCAGGGATGCGATAGATTTAGAGAACCCTCAAGAGGAGATTAAAGCCAAGCGTTTATTGGACAGCCTGATCCAGGAACTACAGAAGAAAGCAGAGCATCAAGTGGGAGAGGACGGCTTCTTACTCAAGATCAAATTAGGACATTATGCTTCACAGCTGAAGGTTCTGCTAGTTCTGTGTTTGCGCGTACAGTTCAGAAATGATGAGTTCAAATAAAGTGTTTGCCTGATAAACAGAACAGAGTTTTTTGCATGTCGTGATTTTTACACATAGAAAAGCTCCTGAATATATGTTTGTACACACACACTGAAAAGCATGCAGACTCACACAGATCTCTATTAAATGTTTGTTTGAGATGTTTCTCTTAAAATATCTTAGGAGAAATAAAATTAGAGAATATAGATAGAGAAATAAAAACTAAATGAGACCGTTGTTGACATACAGTATATCGGTGCATGATGATAAAGGCATTATTAAGAACAGGCCAGTCAGGAAAGTGCAACCACAGTGTTTGTTGTCATCAGTGTTGTACAGTGTACTTGAATGTGTTAAAGTAAAACAAGACAGAGTAGATGGAGGTGTGTGTGTTTATTTTTCTCAAATTCTGATTCTGTGTGTGTTTTCAGAGCACATATGACCGCTGTCCCCTGGAGCTGGTGAGATGCATCAAACACATCCTGTACACGGAGCAAAGACTCGTCAGAGAGGCAACTAATGTGAGTGGACACAGAGTAGGCAGTCGGTTCATTAGGACAGTTCATTTGTAATAACATTGAGTTGAAATTAATTTTCTGTGTTCTTTATTTTTATTATATACTGTGTGTGTGTATGTGCGTATATATATATATATATATATATATATATATATATATATATATATATATATATATATATATATATATATATATATATATATATACAGTATGTATATGTATGTATATGTATGTATACACTCACCTAAAGCATTATTAGGAACACCATACTAATACTGTGTTTGACCCCCTTTCGCCTTCAGAACTGCCTTAATTCTACGTGGCATTGATTCAACAAGGTGCTGAAAGCATTCTTTAGAAATGTTGGCCCATATTGATAGGATAGCATCTTGCGGTTGATGGAGATTTGTGGGATGCACATCCAGGGCACGAAGCTCCCGTTCCACCACATCCCAAAGATGCTCTATTGGGTTGAGATCTGGTGACTGTGGGGGCCATTTTAGTACAGTGAACTCATTGTCATGTTCAAGAAACCAATTTGAAATTATTCAAGCTTTGTGACATGGTGCATTATCCTGCTCGAAGTAGCCATCAGAGGATGGGTACATGGTGGTCATAAAGGGATGGACATGGTCAGAAACAATGCTCAGGTAGGCCGTGGCATTTAAACGATGACCAATTGGCACTAAGGGGCCTAAAGTGTGCCAAGAAAACATCCCCCACACCATTACACCACCACCACCAGCCTGCACAGTGGTAACAAGGCATGATGGATCCATGTTCTCATTCTGTTTACGCCAAATTCTGACTCTACCATCTGAATGTCTCAACAGAAATCGAGACTCATCAGACCAGGCAACATTTTTCCAGTCTTTAACTGTCCAATTTTGGTGAGCTCGTGCAAATTGTAGCCTCTTTTTCCTATTTGTAGTGGAGATGAGTGGTACCCGGTGGGGTCTTCTGCTGTTGTAGCCCATCCGCCTCAAGGTTGTGCGTGTTGTGGCTTCACAAATGCTTTGCTGCATACCTCGGTTGTAACGAGTGGTTATTTCAGTCAAAGTTGCTCTTCTATCAGCTTGAATCAGTAGGCCCATTCTCCTCTGACCTCTAGCATCAACAAGGCATTTTCGCCCACAGGACTGCCGCATACTGGATGTTTTTCCCTTTTCACACCATTCTTTGTAAACTCTAGAAATGGTTGTGCGTAAAAATACCAGTAACTGAGCAGATTGTGAAATACTCAGACCGGCCCGTCTGGCACCAACAACCATGCCACGCTCAAAATTGCTTAAATCACCTTTCTTTCCCATTCTGACATTCAGTTTGGAGTTCAGGAAATTGTCTTGACCAGGACCACACCCCTAAATGCATTGAAGCAACTGCCATGTGATTGGTTGATTAGATAATTGCATTAATGAGAAATTGAACAGGTGTTCCTAATAATCCTTTAGGTGAGTGTATATACACTCACCTAAAGGATTATTAGGAACACCATACTAATACTGTGTTTGACCCCCTTTCGCCTTCAGAACTGCCTTAATTCTACGTGGCATTGATTCAACAAGGTGCTAAAAGCATTCTTTAGAAATGTTGGCCCATATTAATAGGATAGCATCTTGCAGTTGATGGAGATTTGTGGGATGCACATCCAGGGCACGAAGCTCCCGTTCCACCACATCCCAAAGATGCTCTATTGGGTTGAGATCTGGTGACTGTGGGGGCCATTTTAGTACAGTGAACTCATTGTCATGTTTAAGAAACCAATTTGAAATGATTCGAGCTTTGTGACATGGTGCATTATCCTGCTGGAAGTAGCCATCAGAGGATGGGTACATGGTGGTCATAAAGGGATGGACATGGTCAGAAACAATGCTCAGGTAGGCTGTGACATTTAAACGATGCCCAATTGGCACTAAGGGGCCTAAAGTGTGCCAAGAAAACATCCCCCACACCATTACACCACCACCACCAGCCTGCACAGTGGTAACAAGGCATGATGGATCCATGTTCTCATTCTGTTTACGCCAAATTCTGACTCTACCATCTGAATGTCTCAACAGAAATCGAGACTCATCAGACCAGGCAACATTTTTCCAGTCTTCAACTGTCCAATTTTGGTGAGCTCGTGCAAATTGTAGCCTCTTTTCCCTATTTGTAGTGGAGACGAGTGGTACCCGGTGGGGTCTTCTGCTGTTGTAGCCCATCCGCCTCAAGGTTGTGCGTGTTGTGGCTTCACAAATGCTTTGCTGCATACCTCGGTTGTAACGAGTGGTTATTTCAGTCAAAGTTGCTCTTCTATCAGCTTGAATCAGTCGGCCCATTCTTCTCTGACCTCTAGCATCAACAAGGCATTTTCGCCCACAGGACTGCCGCATACTGGATGTTTTTCCCTTTTCACACCATTCTTTGTAAACTCTAGAAATGGTTGTGCGTGAAAATCCCAGTAATTGAGCAGATTGTGAAATACTCAGACCGGCCCGTCTGGCACCAACAACCATGCCACGCTCAAAATTGCTTAAATCACCTTTCTTTCCCATTCTGACATTCAGTTTGGAGTTCAGGAGATTGTCTTGACCAGGACCACACCCCTAAATGCATTGAAGCAACTGCCATGTGATTGGTTGATTAGATAATTGCATTAATGAGAAATTGAACAGGTGTTCCTAATAATCTTTTAGGTGAGTGTATATACACACAAACACACTATTAACTGAACTGACATCCCATAAAATCATAAAACTAAAGATGATATCGGCAAATCTAGAAGCTCACATACACATGAATACACATGCTCACTCATACCTTATGTTCTTAGGAACAATTGTACGTCCACTCAATGCATAATATTTATGTTTAGATACCATGTATGCACTACACAAACAAACCCAGTCTTATATGGGCATAGAGGAATAACCTCACCTGTGTGGGTTATTCATACACAATTGAACAGAGATGATAAGGACTTACAGTATACATATTGAAACTTTGCATTATGGGATTTTAGTAGAAGAACCATTGATCAGATTGTTTTCAAATCTTGCTAGTTTATCAGAACAAAAAAAAGGAGAATTATATCATGTTTTTTTTTATATTCTGTTGATAGTTTTAGTGAAACTGAACATTGAAGCATGGTTGTCACTCATGTGTGTCTGTGATTGGCAGTCAAGCTCACCTGTGGTTGGGTTGATGGACAGCATGTCGCAGAAGTACCATCAGATAAACCAGGCGTTTGAGGAGCTCAGAATATTGACTCAGGACACAGAGAATGACCTCAGAAAACTACAGCACAACCAGGAGTACTTCATTATACAATACCAGGAGAGTCTCAGAATACAGGGTATACGTCCACTCACATGTACACACATGCGGCAGACATTCATTCAAAGTATACATTTCACGAGTTCATGTTTTCCCTGGAAATCAAACTTTGCCAGTGCTAGCGCTGTGCTATACTGTTTGAACTACAACCATATACAGTCTAACCATATACAGACTATATTATCATTCAATACATCATACAGCAAAAACCTGTCTGTATGCTCACATAATTCCTAAGAATACCGTTGAATTCCAAATCAAGTCTGAATTTAGACATCTTGGTCTAATAATTTATAAATAGACATTATTTGTAAAGATAATTGCTGAAAATATGTCAGCTCAGGAAAGAAAGCTGTGCCTGTCACACAGGAATTGCTAGATTCACAACCCACTTTTTTCATACCCAGATGGCTCTTCTACGTACAAGAATATGGGAATTTTTTTTCAAAGGTTATGTTTGTGGACTAAATCGCCCTCTCTGTTTTGTGCAGCTCAGTTATCAAGTCTGGCCACGCTGCCTCCAGCAGACCGACAGCTACGAGAGCCCAGCCTGCTCAGCAAGAGAGCCACAGTAGAGGCCTGGCTGACCCGAGAAGCCAACACATTGCAGAAATACAGACTGGTACTCACACATACATGCTCGAAATGAATAGTGTGCATAACATTAGCATAATTCAACACGCAAACTGTAACATTTGTAGCATTTTACACTACTGTTTAAATGTTTTTTGTTTTTTTTAAAGAAATGAATAGTTTTATTCAGCAAGGATGCATTAATTTAAAAGAAAGGGACAGTAAAGACAATAATGTTAGAAAATACTTATATTACAAATAAATGCTGTTCTTTTGATTGTTCTTTTCAATTTACCAAAGAATTTCTCTCCGATAATCCATTTCACTTGGGTATATGTCACAATACAGAAGAACATGTCTGTCGCTACTTTTGTTTCATCATTACTTTTGTGTCGCTGCTTTTGTTTCATTACATTTACATTGAGGGATTTTTGCTTGGCAAACAGGTAAAATGAAGAACACATTCATTTCAAAAGAAACTGTTTTTCATTATATGTCTTCTTTAAAATGAAAGCAACACTTACATTTGATGTTACCTATTTGTTTTCAAGTACATATGTTCACATCTGTTCATGTGATGTCATATGAGCTTGTGTGTGTGTGCTCAGGGCTTAGCAGAGAAACACCAGAAGACTCTGGCATTGCTACGGAAACAGCAGACGGTGATTCTTGACGACGAGCTGATTCAGTGGAAAAGACGTCAACAGCTGGCTGGCAACGGCGGGCCACCGGAGGGAGGACTGGACATACTACAGTCATGGTGCGCACACACATTTACATCTCATAGACCTCTATTGTTTTTAAAGCTGAAGCTAATTATAATTACTACAGATTAATCCAAACCCTTATAAATATACACACATTTTTATTTTATTTTATTTTATTTTATTTTATTTTATTTTATTTTATTTTATTTTATTTTATTTTATTTTATTTTATTTTATTTTATTTTATTTGATAAGATAAGATAAGATAAGATAAGAAAGTTTTCCAAATGAAGAGGTCCACAAATGTTCCCATAGGAAGGTTTTCTTATATTTCACTAACTTCTGGGGCAAATGTTGTCCACACTACACCCACAATACACACACTAAGACAGTTATGTAAATAATCAGAGGCATGTACACGTTGTGGTTTTGCACAAAACATTTGCATTTACATTACACATACACAACTTGTTCACACAGCAGATCTTTCATTTATGCGCTCATTACGCATTTCTGCTTGTGTGTGTGTGTGCACAGGTGTGAGAAGCTAGCGGAAACCATTTGGCAGAATCGTCAGCAGATCCGGAGGGCGGAGCATCTGAGACAGCAGCTGCCCATTCCCGGACCCATCGAAGAGCTGCTGACCGAACTCAACAGCACTATCACGGACATCATCTCAGCTTTAGTTACCAGGTGTGTGTGTGTGAGAGAGAGAGAGAGAGAGAGAGAGAGAGAGAAGCAGTGCAATTAAGGTTAAGTGATTGCAAAGTGGAGTAACTCGACCAATATCCTTACATAATCAACATCATGCATTTTTATTATATGCACTCTTTCTGGGCATTGCTACGATTTCAGCGCTGACTTCACAATGAATTTGAATGATCATATTAGTTGCCATGACGACATGCAACCACATTTAAACTCATACACTAGCTTCCTTCCAGTTTTCTGTATGTGTTTTTTCACTCAGTTTAGAGCCTACAAGTCTAAGTGGTTATAAAGGAAAGGGTTCTTGAATGGAACCTGTTCCAAACCTGTATGAATGTCTTTCTTCTGCTGAATACAAAAGAAGAAGATTTTGTGAAGAATATGGGTAACCAAACAGTTGATGGGTCCCTTTGACTTCCATAGTATGGAGGAAAAAAAATACCATGGAAGTCAGTGGGGTCCCTACAACTTGAGAGTGAGTAAATTCGGACAGAATGAATGCCATGAATGAACCAGCATTTATGCACCTAGGAAAACTAGGGCACTAGCAACTAGCAACGTTAAATGTACTGTTCAAAAGTTTTGGGTCGGTAAGATGATCACCAAGGATGCTTTACCTTGATTGAAAATACAGTAAAAAAAATATACAGAAACATATGGAATATGGTGAAATATAACAATATAAAATAGTTATAGTTACCAAGAGCACTGAGCACCTTCTCCACGTCATGGAGATGCGCATGCTCCGCTGGATTACTGGTGTTTATACAATTATACTATCTGGCGGCAAATGGGCATCCTAAAAATCAAAAAACACACTCACTCAAACTTACATAAATTATGGAAATTCCACGTAATGTAATTACATTTTTCCAACAAAATCTAATTTGTTTGAAATGATTTGTTGTAATCTTGTTGTATGAACTTAAATTCGTTTAGTCAAGACTACAAAAAAAATGTGTCATTCCTACTAGATAAAGTTTTGCCATGCCTAATAGAGATTTTTTATGAATTTTTTTGGTTACCATTATGGTGAAGAGGTGAGCTTGTGAGTTGCTGTCTTACACACACATACATGTTCCATGATTGTTTGATTGAAAGGGGTAGAACTGATGACCATATGTAGACTGTGGGAACTGTGTCCAACTAATTTATTTGGGTACTAGAAATACACTGCCCAGTTTCAGTCAATGCAACAGAAATGATTCATGTAGTCCCAACATAAATGGTTTAGGTTAACTCTACATTTTACTAAATTAATTTCATTTAACATAATAAAATTGAGTGCAAATGGCAATTAAGTAAAACATTAAAGATTTGTGTTGTTTCAGCTTATTTTATTTAAAAAAAAAACTGGGCAAACAGCTAGAATAATTTTTTTTGAGTGTACACCGCCTACCACTTTAAACGGCCATGTGGATCACCAAAGCAAAGATGGCAGGATACAATCGAAAGCAGATATGAGGATTACACCCAAATGGGGAGCTCAAAATGGCATGCCAGGACTCCACACTTGTGGAAAACAATAAAACAATATAAAATAACAATAATAAAATACAATACAATATAAAATGTGTTTTCTGTATATATTTTACATTGTAATTTATTCCTGTGATGGTAAAGCTGAATATTCAGCAGTCAAGTCATATGTACCACTTTATGATACTTTCATCATGCTTTTGCATCCTTTTTAAAGCTTAAAATCTCCAGTAATTTTCTGTTCCTGAAGGAAAGATAGACATAATATGGGTTTGCAATGTCATGAGGGTGAGTAAATGATGACGCAATTTTCTTTTTCGGGTAAACTATCCTTTCAGATTGTTTTGAAACAAAAGATTAAATCAAAAGATGAACATCTCAGTGCCGACTTTAGATGTTTATGTATTACTCACCCTGAAATCAACAGTTTGTCAGATTCAGTCGTCACTTTTGTGGCACACTGGGGATGTCTAACTTCTGCTCTCATTCACTCTCTTCCTCATAATATCTCATTTTGTGAGTGTTCACACCTACCACAGGGGATGAATGTGAGGGTTCATTCATGTGTGTGTGTTTGGTGCCTCAGGCCAAGCAGTCATTGAAACAACTGAGCTTAGTGGAAACTGGGCTTTTAAAAACCATTAGTGTCTGAATGGATCTCCATCACCCTAAGAAGTGCCACAATGGCTGTGTAGTTATCTATCATGCATACTATAACCACATATCAAAATGAATCCAATTTGAATTACTTCAAACTAGTCGGAGTTGTGGCCTAGTGAGTAGTGCACATGCTCTGATATTGCTCAGTTACACTTGTGCAATTGACTACTGACTAATCTTAACCTTTAAAGGGGTTCCATCACATTCATCATACACCTGCATCCCCACAGGTTTCTAAATAATGTTCTATTGCACTTTTCCAAATTTTATTTCAGACTTTTTCACTTGAATGGAATGCAGCAAAAATGTTCATATGGGTGATATTAGTTAGAATCCCTCTTGTGACATTGGTTACACTTTATTTTGATGGTCTCCTTTAGACATTCTTTTGACTATAAGTAACATTTCACATGCATATCAACTAACTCTCATTAGAGTATTAGTTGAGTACTGGTAGAATGTTAGGGGTAGGGTTCGTAGAATAAGGAGTTAGGATTAGTAGAATAAATTGACATGCACTTGAAAAGTTACTTATAGTCAGTAGAATGTCTGTTGGGGAGAATGTAGAATGTCTGCATCACAATAAAATGTTAGCAGATATTAAGCAGACAGTATACAAATACTCTAATACTAATACTCTAATGACAGTTATTTGACATGTATGTGAAATGTTACTTATAGTTAACAGAATGTCTAGAGAGGACCATCAAAATAAAGTGTTATCGTGACACTCCCTGGTCCAGTTCCCCCCTCGTCTCATCCTCTCTTACTATACTATAAATTGAAAAAGTATGCGCATAGTACATTAATGTTCTTTAAGATTCTTTAATATTTTTGAAAGTAGTCTCTTATGCTCACCAAGGCTGCATTTGCTTGATCAAAATGCAGTAAAAACAGTAATATTGTAAAATAGTATTACAATGTAAAATAAAAAAAGAGCTTTTATTTTAATATATTTGATATGTCTTTCATATATTTTGTGTGGAAACCATGTTTTCAGGATTCTTTAATGAATAAAGTTCAAAAGTATGGAGCCCCTATAGGGAAAATATGAGATGGGAGGAAGAAATATATTTCATTGCTTTGCATTCTCTTGCAAAAGTTTTGCGTTTCCTCAAACTTTGTGTTAGCTTGCAAAACCTTTGAGTTTTTAAGTTAAGTTTTATTTTTGTGGCAATGTAAATATCTTTACTGTCCCCTTTTTATCAATCTAATGCATCTTTGATGAATAAAGATATTATTTATTTATTTATTTTTAAACATACTGACCCCAGACTTTTGAACGGTAGTGTACATGTTTCTTCCTGTTTATATACAGTTTGGATAAGGATGTATAGTAAATATGTGTATGGGTGTGTGTGTTTTCTCTGTAGTACCTTTATCATCGAAAAGCAGCCTCCTCAGGTGTTGAAAACGCAAACTAAATTTGCTGCAACAGTGCGTTTGCTGGTAGGTGGGAAACTCAACGTGCACATGAACCCACCGCAGGTCAAAGCCACCATCATCAGCGAACAACAGGCCAAGGCCTTGCTCAAGAATGAAAACACCAGAAAGTGAGCAGAAACACAACACGTTGTATTATGTAACTCCTTTGAGTGTTGTTGATTACTCATTGTGAATTAGCTTAATATGCCCGAAGCTGCTAAAACAAAGCATGTTTCATCATGAGGCACCCTGATACACCATCCTACATTTACCAACACACACATTTTTAAAGGACGCTTAAAAAAGGACCCTGATCTTAATTAAAATGGTTATCTCCTTCATTACATCTACATGCAGAATAATATTCTCTGTATATGTGTCTGTTTAACAGTGACAGCAGTGGCGAGATTTTGAATAACAACTGTGTGATGGAGTACCACCAGACCACAGGCACCCTCAGTGCACACTTTAGAAACATGGTGAGTGCACTGTGGCCGTCTAAGGGCTAACTTTAGAGAAAACTTCTGTAAGAGTGTGTGAACGTGTGTGAAGGTTTCAATGTACACTGTAAGCCAACATTTTAATTGAACTCTGTGCCTTCAGAGAACATAGATCTACTCTTGGTTCCCATTCAGTCTGTCACTCTCGACGCCAGATATCACTCTCTACTTCGCAGTCCTGACTGAAAAGAAGCCTGCCCTTTTGGAAGCGATCTCTTCAGTCGGTGTTGGTGTAACGGCACTGCAGCGGGTCGTGTGGTTTTTAGGTCATCTCTCTTTCTCTTTTGAGCAAACACAAAGGCTGTTCTCACAGCTGGTTCGGTGCGCTAGGTGGAGAGCACTGAAAAGCCGTTTTTACGGCTAGTAAGAGAGCGCCTTCGTGTGAGAGAGCCCTGACTGTGTCGCCGCGACCCCTCCCCCTGCTTGCTTCAGCACCAAGGAGAGCTTCCTTCTATTAGAGCAACACAGATAGAGCTTGCGTCCTTTTCAGGATGACATTCTATCTGTGTGTTTCTGGATGCGGTGGTTATCTGTCACCGAGGGATGGTCACAAGCGCTGTATCTCGTGTTTGGGCGTTCAGCACGCTGAGGCAGCGCTGGTGGATGACTCATTTTCTCACTGCGGGAACATGACCATCTCGGAGTTGCGGTCGAGACTCCATCTCGCAAGGGGTGGAGTCCCCGTGCCTCTGCCTCGATCTAATCCTCCACAGAGGGTTACTTCAGGCAGTAGCGCGGGTGATCGGGTGATGAGGATTACGGTGAGCGCGCTTCCCAACCCCCGGGGAACCCTCACCCCTCCCGCACTTCGCAGCCAGTAGAGCTGCCGTTGGAACGTGGTGGGCCACCCACAAGGTGTGTACCATCCGTATCCTTCGGGGCTCCTCTTGACGATCAGATGTCCATTGCTGCATTGGAGGGAGGGTCAGAAGTTTCTGGAGATGACATGTCGGCGCAGGGGGCTCCTTCGGGAAGATCCGCTGTGCCCAATACGGATCCGGAAATGATGGCCATGCTTTCCCGGGCCGCTGAGAGAGTCAGGCTCGTGTGGAACCCTCCACCGTGTCCCAAAACCCTCGAGGCTGGACGATTGGTTTCTCGGGGTGGCCCGTGCTGGTTCTCAGCGTCCCACCCCGGTTCCTTTCTTTCCGGAGGTGCATGACGAGCACACTAGGTCGTGGACGGCACCTTTCACTGCCCGAAACCGGCCCAGTGGCTCTTCCTCCTTCACCACCCTCAATGGGGGAGCGCAGAAGGGTTACACGCAGGTTCCTCCCGTGGAACGGGCCGTTGCTATGCAACTGTGCCCTAACTCCACTTCCAGGGGGAACCCGTGTCTCCCCTCCCGGGCCTGTAGGTACTCGTCCGATCTGATCGGAAAGGCCTACCAGGCTTGTGGGGATGCTGCCTCCTCCTTACACGCTATGACGTTGTTGCAGGTCCATCAGGCCCAGGCACTGAAGACCTTGCACGAGGGTGGTCACGATCCCGCAGTTCTCCAGGAACTAAGAACCGCAACGGACCTCGCGCTTCGTGCGACGGAGGTTAGGGCGCGGGCAGTGGATTGTGCGATGTCTACTATGGTGGTCCAGGAACTCCATCTCTGGCTGTGTCTAGCTGACATGAGGGAAACTGACAAGATCAGGTTCCTTAATTCCCCCGTGTCCCAGACCGGCCTCTTCGGCGATGCGGTCCAGAACTTTGCCCAGCAGTTCACGGCCGCACAGAAGCAGACTGAGGCGATCAGTCACATCCTGCCACGGCGGACAGCTGCTGTCTCCACCCCGCCGCCGGCAGCACCTCAGCCTGCTTGTCACCGAGGGCGGCCGCCTGCGTCTGCCTCCGCTCCCGCGTCGCAGCAGCAGCCTCCACCCAAGCGACGTCGTGGAGCTGGGCGTAAGCAGGCCCCCCGTCCAGGCCTCTGCCAAGAGGGGTGGCAAGAGCAAGGGCAAGCGGCCCTGAGACGGGCGACCTGGAGATGAAGAGGACTGCTCTTTTAGAGACGGTAACCGCACCACTCCATCCCCCGGTGGAGGGCCGGGTGGAGAATCTTGTGTTCCGCTGCTGGGTTCAGCTCTAGCAGTACCCAAATTTTCAGTAAAAGAGCAGTTTCCCCTATCTCCGGGTCCCCAGGGGGCTCGGAGGGTTGTGGCCGGTCAAACCCCGGACCACACTCATCCTCCCCCTTCGCCAGCGGGCAGCAGTGGACGATCCCCTCACGTTCCTTCTGCCCACCTGTGGAATCAGGTAAGTGTTGCAATGCACACTCACACCTCGCTGCGTGTGCATTGCAACGCTGCTCCAGGCATGCTGTGGTCTTCACGGATGCTTCTGCCTTGGGCTGGGGAGCCACGTACAACGGGTATGCAGTGTCAGGGGTTTGGACGGGCCCGCACCTGCATTGGCACATCAACTGCCTCGAGTTACTGGCAGTGCATCTCGCTCTGAGCCGCCTCAAAAGGCTGCTACGGGGCAAAGATGTACTGGTCCGCACAGACAACACTGCGACCGTTGCGTATATCCACTGACAAGGTGGTCTGCGCTCTTGTCGCATGTAGCAACTCGCCCGCCATCTCCTCCTCTGGAGTCAGAAGTGTCTGAGGTCGCTTCGGGCCATTCATGTCCCTGGTGTGAGCAACCGTGTGGCCGATGAGCTCTCACGAGCTGCGCTCCCAGGGGAATGGCGACTCCACCCCCAGGTGGTTCAGCTGATTTGGAGACAGTTCGGGGCGGCACAGGTCGACCTGTTTGCCTCCCCAGAAACGTCCCACTGCCAGTGGTTCTTTTCGCTGACCAAGGGTACACTCGGCACGTATGCACTTGCACACAGCTGGCCCCAGGGGCTGCGCAAATATGCGTTTCCCCCAGTGAGCCTACTTGCACAGACATTGTGCAAGGTCAGGGAGGACGAGGAGCAGGTCCTGTTGGTGGCGCCTTACTGGCCCAACCGGACCTGGTTCCCAGAACTTATGCTCCTTGCGACAGCCCCTCCTTGGCCGATTCCTCTGAGGTAGGACCTTCTGACTCAGAGACGGGGCATCCTGTGGCACCCGCATCCAGATCTGTGGAAGCTTCATGTCTGGCCCCTGGATGGGACACGGAGGTTCTAGGTGACTTACCCCAAGAGGTAGTTAACACCATCACTTCGGCACGAGCACCATCTACAAGACAGGCTTATGCTTTGAACTGGAACCTGTTCGTCGAGTGGTGTTCTTCTCGCCGAGAAGACCCCCGAAGATGTTTGATCACGTCTGTGCTTTCCTTCCTGCAACGAGGGTTGGAGTGTAGGCTGTCCCCTCCACCCTCAAGGTCTATGTTGCTGCAATATCCGCATATCACGACCTCGTAGAAGGTAAGACGTTTAGGAAGCACGACCTGGTCGTCAGGTTCCTCAGGGGGGCGAGACGGTTAAATCCTCCTCGACCTCCCTCCATACTCTCTTGGGATCTTGCTCTGGTGCTCCGAGCACTTCAGAATGCCCCATTTGAGCCCTCTAATTGAACATTCGTATTCATAAACAATGTATGGCATTTGTAAATGTATCATGTTTGTAAATGACTTTGTAAATGGGAAGAAGAAATCGACTATATATTTCTCTCTCTTTCTCATTTGTCCTGTAGTCTCTGAAGCGGATCAGGCGTTCAGACCGCCGAGGGGCGGAGTCTGTTACAGAGGAGAAGTTCACCATTTTATTTGAATCACAGTTCAGTGTTGGGGGAAATGAGCTGGTATTTCAGGTTAAGGTGAGATTGGGAAGAGTCTCTTTGTAAATTAGAACTGTTACGAACCACATATAGGGATGTAGAAATATTTATAACTGAGACGTTTCTATGTTAGTTGCAAAGATTGTCATTCATTTTAAAACATCTATGCCAAAACATCCAACATCCTAGACTGAAGTTGCTTTTTGGTTAATTCAATCAAAATTAATGTTTTAGTATATTTAGCAGTACAAAGCAAGCAATTATAGTTGTTATATAATGCTATACATTACCGTTCAAAAGTTTTCAAACTTTTTTATGAATTATTTCTTTAATAGCAGCCATTAGTCTTCAGTGTCACATGATCCTTCAGAAATCATACTGAAATGCTGATTTGCTGTGCAATAAATATTTATTATTATTATCATTGTGCTGCTTAATATTTTTGTAAAAACCATGATAATTTTTTTAGGATTCTAAAAACATTTATTTAAGCATTTATTTGAGATATAATTATTTTGTAACATTATACAATTTTTTACTGTCACTTTTGATCAGTTTAATGCATCTCTGCTAAACAAAATTATAATTTATTTCTTTCTAAAGAAAACATCTTACCAACCCCAAACCTTTGAACGGTATTGTACAATTAATATAATTAAAGTAATTACACTGAACAAAATTATAAACGCAACACATTTTTCATGAGCACTTCTCCTTTGCTGAGATCCATCCACCTCACAGGTGTGGCATATCAAGATGCTGATTAGACAGCATGACTATTGCACAGGTGTGCCTTAGGCTGGCCACAGTAATAGGCCACTCTAAAATGTGCAGTTTTATCACACAGCACAATGCCACAGATGTTGCAAGTTTTGAGGGAGCGTGCAATTGGCATGCTGACTGCAGGAATGTCCACCAGTGCTGTTGCCCGTAAATTGAATGTTTGGGTGTGGGTGAGTGGTTTGCTGATGTCAACGTTGTGGATCGAGTGGTCCATGGTGGCGGTGGGGTTATGGTATGGGCAGGCGTATGTTATGGACAACCAACAAAGGTGCATTTTATTGATGGCATTTTTAATGCACAGAGATACCGTGACGAGATCCTGAGGCCCATTGTTTTGCCATTCATCCACAACCATCACCTCATGTTGCAGCATGATAATGCACAACCCCATGTTGCAAGGATCTGTACACAATTCACAGTCCTGGAAGCTGAAAACATCCCAGTTCTTGCATGGCCAGCATACTCACCGGACATGTCACCCATTGAGCATGTTTGGGATGCTCTGAATCAGCGTATACGACAGCGTGTTCCAGTTCCTGCCAATATCCAGCAACTTCGCACAGCCATTGAAGAGGAGTGGACCAACATTCCACAGGCCACAATCAACAACCTGATCAACTCTATGTGAAAGAGATGTGTTGCACTGCGTGAGGCAAATGGTGGTCACACCAGATACTGACTGGTTTTTGACACCCCCCACCCCCCCGGAGCCCCCCAATATAGTAAAACTGCACATTTTAGAGTGGCCTTTTATTGTGGCCAGCCTAAGGCACACCTGTGCAATTATCATGGTGTCTAATCAGCATTTTGATATGCCGAGATAATCCATCCACCTCACAGGTGTGGCAAAGGAGAAATGCTCACTAACACAGATTTAGACAGATTTGTGAACAATATTTAAGAGAAATAGGCCTTTTGTGTACATAGAAAAAGTCTTAGATCTTTGAGTTCAGCTCATGAAAAAGCAAAAACAAAAGTGTTGCGTTTATAATTTTGTTCAGTGTATATATAATATATAATAAAGTCAGTTGCAACTTGTTTCATTCATTTTTCTCATCCACACATTTTCCCCCAGACTCTGTCTTTGCCTGTGGTGGTAATTGTCCATGGAAGTCAAGACAACAATGCTACAGCCACAGTTCTGTGGGACAATGCATTTGCTGAACCGGTTAGTTCCATGATAACATCAGTGCATCTTTGATTGGGTGGTGTGGTGTTAAAGTTCAGGCCATCATTATTGTGCCCTTGAACAAAGTACTGTACTTAATACCAGGGAGGTTGTCCCTGCAATAAGCTCATGAGGACATTGTGGCGACATCACATATAAAGATCCTATAACTTAACCGTGTTAAACACCAAAAATCCGCCCTGACTTGACAACACACGTAATGTAATTTCTCGCCCACTCACCATGATCTTAAACTCCCCACAACAAACAAACAAAACCGTCATGTTTCATAGCGTGGGTGTTGATTGGATGGCTGATGGCATATGACTAACGTTCCTTTACTGTACCCTTGTTCTCCTTAAAGGAACAGTGCATCCATAAATGGAAATCCTGACATCATTTACTCACCCTCATGTCGTTCCAAACCTGTATTACTTTTTCTTCCCTGGAACACAAAAGGAGAAGTGAGTGAATGGTGACCAGTGGCTGTCAAACTACAAAAAAGCACAATAAAAGCATCATAAAAGTGTCCATATTAGTCCATAAAGGTCTTGCAAGAGATGTCTAGTATCAGATCATCACGAGTCACTAATACATTTTTCTTCAAGGCAGCAGTGAGTGGCATGCATACAGAATGTGTTAGATACTTATGCAAATCAAACAGTGAAGGAGTTACGTTGTTACGTCTATATTGTCTTAAAAATTCCCTGTTCCTTTCCTAAAAAACAACCTTGAAACCAATGGCGTAGGTTTGAGGACATTTTTGCACTTTTGACTGCAATTTCAAGCCTTTTTTTATAGACATGCATGGTAGCCAACCCACTCATAACTCACAACATAATTAAATTGATTATGTAAACCAACAATATTACAATCTAGCTTTCTGTACTTTATTATAGAATATCTAAATATACATTCATAACAGAAAAAAGACTTATTCAGAGATTAATTGAGACTCTGTATTGACTTAAATTAATCAATTCTGTTATAAGTCAAAAGTCAGTAATTATGACAAGGAAGCAGTTTAACAGATACTTAACTTTGTTTACTCTGTCCATATAGTGCATTTGTCAACATACAGTACATCAGCATCAGAGAACATATATATAATGTATTGCACTTGCAGACAGGGTGCGAATTACAGTGTTTTTAGGGGGTCAGAGCGCTCTTATGGACACTGTAGTGTACATTATTTTAACATAAAAAATGAACTGAATCAACAATGATTCTAGAAGAAAATCGACCAGGTGTCTACTGTTGCTATTGTAACAAACACAACCTTCATGTGCATTTGTTCGAAAGATAAACAACACGCTCTTATTTCTGTTTTTATTTTTTTTTCATATTTCAGTTACATTTTTTTTGCTATCTACATTCAGTTTAACAACAAGTTAAAGAGGGTAAACTTTATGATTTAACTTAACTGTGCACCTTTGCGTCCCTACTTAACCCTACGCCCTTGCTTTAAAACCAAAGTGATTGTGACCCACTGAGAACCCGCCTGATGAGACACTTTCCAACTGAAAAATGTTAAATAAAGTTTTTGATAAGGTCCTAATTTTTTCATTCCCTCTCAGGGACGGGTGCCCTTTATTGTGCCTGACAAGGTGTTATGGCCGCAGTTGTGTGAGGCTCTGAATATGAAGTACAAGGCAGAAGTGCAGTCAAATCGAGGTCTGTCCGAGGAGAATCTCGTCTTCCTCGCTCAGAAAGCCTTCAGCAGCTCCAGCGTCAACCCGGAAGACTACCGCAACATGACCATGACTTGGTCGCAGTTTAACAGGGTAAATACGCTACTCACTCTCAACCACAGTACTGGACTGAATTACTGTGTTTAGCAGGTCTAAATTCTTCTGTAAAATCAGTGTTTCCTTGTCCATCCATACCAGGAAAAAAATAGATGGAAGGAAATACCTAATGAAAGAAAACACAAAAAAATAAGCCATCAACCTATGCAAGATAAAGACTAATTGGCTGTTGGTTTAGTGAGTTCATAATATGTAGGGGAGAGCGGGGCACAACACTTTTTGACTTTCTGAGTTTGTGTAAATCCACTTGGGGTTCAGAGTATTTATTTTTTCCCACATTATTTTCCCACATGTCTAGTACAATTATGTGGTTTTGTTTCATTAATACAGTGTATACTTTTTTTCTTGATTTACCCCGAAAGAATGGAAGTGAAATGTGACAACATGCCCCATAGGTGGGGTTCATTGTAACATGACCATATGACAGCTTAAAATGTTATCTGATCTAATAGAAAAAATATACAAGACCAACTAAAATATTTTGTCAATAAAATACAATTATTAACATTTTCAAATAAAATAATGGCTTTTTTAATCATTAAAGATATACAAATTTTTGAGTTTGACAACAAACACACTGCAAAACACAGCTATACAGCATAGTTATTACATAATATTAATGAATAACTTCTGAACATTGACTCTCAGTCATTATTCACCTTTTTCTTATGGATTCTCAATAGAATTAATAAAAGTATAGAATATAACAGTACAGTTCTAATAGGGGCACATTGTAGCGCAGTTTTACAACATGCCCCACCTGCGCAACTGGGATTTAAACCCGGCTAGTGTCTTCTGCTGGTTAGATCAGCATTAAAGAACTAGCTCAACTTTTAAATAACAGATATAAGATTAAAATAATATCAGATTTGTCTTATTTTAAATAAACACACAAAAAAGAGATGAATTAACTTAAGAAATTTACTTGCTATGGTTAAATAAATGTTCAGTGATATCTTCCAAAGATTTTTCAATTTTGGTGCAATTTTTCTCTAAATAGTGTTGATATGGCAACTAGTAAATACACTAAGTTTTAAACCATGTGTGTTACAACTAACCCCGCATTAGGGTTGTGCCCTGCTCACTCCTATACACATACACATATACTCACACACACTACCGTTCAAAAGTTTGGAGTCTGTAACATTTTCGATTTTTAAAGAAGTCAATTTTGCTCACCAAGGCTGCATTTATTTGATTAAAAATACAGTAAAACAGTAATCTTGTAAAATATTACAATTTAAATTTAACTGTATTTTAATATGCAATGTATTCCTGTGATGGCAAAGCTGCGTTTTCTCCAGTCTTCAGTGTCACATGATCCTTCAGAAATCATTCTAAAATGCTGATTTGGTGCTCAAGAAACATTTCTTTTTTATTATCAGTTGAAAACATTTTTTTTACATTCTACATAATTTTTTTTCAGGATTCTCTTTTCTGAATCTCAAAAGCACTGTATTTATTTGAAATAAAGTCTTAAATATCACTCAATTCAATATGTCCTTGCTGAATAAAAGTATTAATATAAAAAGTATTAATACTTTTTATATTAATACTTCTGACCCCAAACTTTTGAACTACTGGTTAAGCAAAAATAGAAAAAATTGCTGCCAATATTGGGTCCAAAATGTAAGCTTTAAATCATCCTTTAATCCGTCATAATGTCATGTCCTATCATCCATGTTGTTTTTGAAACCCATCTCGAAGTTCCTGCATCTTGAAATCTTGAAACCCCTGCATTTAGTTGCGCTCCATCTAGCTGTTCTTGAATACAAGTAGTTTTGTACTTTCCTATTGTTCATGAAATTACCATTTTGACAGCTTTATATGAGCTTCCAAAAGCAACATGGCCAGTTCTTTTGTAACAAATTTTGACCATGACTGTGACCTGCTGCCTGTTACCCAAAAGCACTGCCGTTATCGAGCAATGTGCAGGCAGGCCTAAGGCTGTGGCTGCCTTTAAAAATGGGCACATGCTGATCTGCTACATTAAGCGGGCAGTGTTCCCAACAGAGGCCTTCGGAATTCAGGCATCATTTGTGTTTATGGCCTTGGTTATTTACGCATTGTTATTTATTCACTGATACAGTACTCACTATGCGCATACTTGCACAGATAGACACCAAGTAATCTTCAAAGCATGCAAATCATTGATGCTTTCATGCAGTTTTGTCCAAAAGTCTGAGAACATTAGTGGAAAGGCTTTTTTTTGTTGTTGCATTAAACACATAAGTTGATTACAATTTATATGATCAGAATAAAATTTTTTATCAAAAGTTAATGTATAAGAAAACGTCTCGGTTACGTATGTAACCCTCGTTCCCTGAAGGAGGGAATGGAGACGTACGTCGGAACTGACCGACGAATTGGGATCTGTTTTCAGAGACACAATCTACTTTGAGTGATTAAAAACGAGCCAATGGACATTGGCATGCGGTTCACGCATTCCACGCATCGCGGGTATAAATACAGAAGTGGAAGTACCGCATATCGCTTTACAACTGAGGAGCCGAGATAGGTGACTCGGCCTTCAGCTGCAGCACAGCACCTGGCGAAGGGACGTACGTCTCCGTTCCCTCCTTCAGGGAACGAGGGTTACATACGTAACCGAGACGTTCCCTTTCAGTCGGTCACGTTCGACATACATCGGAACTGACCGACGAATTGGGATCCCTACTAACATGCCAGAGATGCTGGCCCCTCCAGCACCCTGCCTGAGATCACTGGACCGCACCTATGTTGGTCAGGGAAGTCAGGGCTCCAGGCAGGGAGGCCAGTCACAGCTGTTCCTGCTAGACCCACTCAGCATGACTATTGGATAACGCTGGGAAAGCGTGCCCGTCTCGGGGAGATGGTACGCTGCGGAGCCACGTCCTTCAGTGGAAGGAGAGGTGGGAGTACTCATAAGGACTAACCTAGCAGGGTAGTGCTACCTATGGCAGTCTCTGGGGTGGACCCAACCTGGTCCCAGGGGGGGAAGAACACCGCCAGAGATGACAGAGCAATTTCAAGCCTTTTTTTATAGACATGCATGGTAGCCAACCCACTCATAACTCACAACATAATTAAATTGATTATGTAAACCAACAATATTACAATCTAGCTTTCTGTACTTTATTATAGAATATCTAAATATACATTCATAACAGAAAAAAGACTTATTCAGAGATTAATTGAGACTCTGTATTGACTTAAATTAAATCAATTCTGTTATAAGTCAAAAGTCAGTAATTATGACAAGGAAGCAGTTTAACAGATACTTAACTTTGTTTACTCTGTCCATATAGTGCATTTGTCAACATACAGTACATCAGCATCAGAGAACATATATATAATGTATTGCACTTGCAGACAGGGTGCGAATTACAGTGTTTTTAGGGGGTCAGAGCGCTCTTATGGACACTGTAGTGTACATTATTTTAACATAAAAAATGAACTGAATCAACAATGATTCTAGAAGAAAATCGACCAGGTGTCTACTGTTGCTATTGTAACAAACACAACCTTCATGTGCATTTGATCGAAAGATAAACAACACGCTCTTATTTCTGTTTTTATTTTTTTTTCATATTTCAGTTACATTTTTTTTGCTATCTACATTCAGTTTAACAACAAGTTAAAGAGGTTAAACTTTATGATTTAACTTAACTGTGCACCTTTGCGTCCCTACTTAACCCTACGCCCTTGCTTTAAAACCAAAGTGATTGTGACCCACTGAGAACCCGCCTGATGAGACACTTTCCAACTGAAAAATGTTAAATAAAGTTTTTGATAAGGTCCTAATTTTTTCATTCCCTCTCAGGGACGGGTGCCCTTTATTGTGCCTGACAAGGTGTTATGGCCGCAGTTGTGTGAGGCTCTGAATATGAAGTACAAGGCAGAAGTGCAGTCAAATCGAGGTCTGTCCGAGGTCCGGACGCGGGTGCCATAGAGTGCCCCGCCCCTGAGAAAGCAGGTCCTTCCTCAGGGGGATCGGCCAGGGAGGGGCTGTCACGAAGAGTGAGAGTTCGGAGAACCAGGTCCGGTTGGGCCAGTAGGGCGCAACTAGCAAGACCTGCTCCTCATCCTCCCTGACCTTGCACAGTGTCTGTGCGAGAAGGCTCACTGGGGGAAACGCATATTTGCGTAGGTCCCGGGGCCAGCTGTGCGCCAGTGCATCTGTGCCGAGGGTGCCCCCGGACAGGGAGTAATACAACTGGCAATGGGTCGAGTCCGGAGAGGCGAACAGGTCTACCTGCGCGGCTCCGAAGAGGTCCCATATCAGCTGGACGCTCCGGGGGTGGAGTCGCCACTCTCCCGTAGGTGTCGACTGACGAGAGAGCTCGTCAGCTGTCTGGTTCAGTGCACCTGGGATGTGAATGGCCCGAAGCGACCTCAGACGCTTCTGACTCCACAGGAGGAGATGGCGGGCGAGCCAGAGCATGCGACGGGAGCGTAGACAACCCTGATGGTTGATGTACGCAATGGCCGCAGTGCTGTCCGTACTGACCAGTACGTGTTTGCCCTGTAGCGGCTTTTTGAAGCGGCCCAGGGCGAGACGTACCGCCAGTAACTCTAGGCAATTGACATGCCAATGCAGTTGGGGCCCCGTCCACAGACCCGCAACTGTGTGCCCGTTGTACGTGGCCCCCCAGCCCGTGGAAGAGGCTTCCGTGAAGACCATCCGAAGACCACGGGTCCGCCCACGGGTTGAAGGTTTGGCGACAGTAAGGAGTAACTGAGACCCTTGTACTTGCCGCGCTGCCACGCCCATCTCGGGACTCGGTCATGAAGCCAGCGTTGAAGCGGTCTCATATGAAGCAATCTGAGCAGCGTTACCGCGGCTGCAGATGCCATATGCCCCAGGAGCCTCTGAAAGAATTTCAGTGGGACCGCTGTCCTGCCTTTGAACTTATTCAAGCAGTTCAACACTGACCGGACTCGCTCCTCTGTGAGGCGCGCAGTCCAGTTGACCTAGTCCAGCTCCATACCGAGATAAGAGATCCTCTGCGTGGGGCAGAGTTTGCTCTTCTCTCGGTTGACCCGAAGGCCCAACAGGCTGAGGTGACAGAGCACCAGGTCCCTGTGTTTGCACAACTGAATCCGAACACCGCGTTCTCTGAGCGAAACAATGGCTGCCTCTGCGACTTTCGTGAAGACGCGAGGCGACAGGGACAGCCCGAGGGGCAGGACTTTGTACTGAAATGCCCTCCCCTCGAATGCAAAGCGTAGGAACGGTCTGTGTCGAGGGAGAATGGAGACATGAAAGTACGCGTCCTTCAGGTCGATTGCTGCGAACCAATCTCGGGGACCGATGCATTCGAAAATGCGTTTCTGCGTTAACATTCTGAACGGGAGCTTGTGCAGGGCCCAATTCAGAACACGCAGGTCCAAGATTGATCTTAACCCACCCCCTTTCTTGAGCACAATGAAGTAGGGGCTGTAGAACCCCGACCTCATAATGGCTGGAGGAACCGGCTCGATCGCGTCCTTTGCCAGCAGGACATCAATCTGGACCACAAGACATGGGCATCGCTGCTCCGCACGGAGGTGAAGAGGATGCCCCTGTACTTGGGAGGCCGGCGGGCGAACTGAATCGCGTAGCCGAGTCTGATGGTACGGATGAGCCAGCGAGACGGCCTGGGAAGACCTAGCCAGGCCCCCAGAGACCGAGCAAGCGGGACCAACAGCACCACAGACGTGCCCGCGGTGAGGCAGCGAGGTGGAGTACGCAGACCCGACTCGGGAGGACTGGAGGCGGCCCGGAGTGTTGCCTGAGTACTCCAGGGTGGGGCAGAGTGTGGGTGAGAAGGCCCGGGGGCGTCCTCGGTGCCCACACTGCTGCCCCCTGGCGAGGGGGAGAGGAGAGGAAAAGAGCGGCAAGGCGTCGCACACTGCCAACCTGGTCCTCTCGGGGCCCAGGAAAGGAAGAAACTGCTCTGAGAATGGACTCCGGAGAGCCAGCGGCAGGACCGAAACCGAAAAATATTCTCCTCCCCGGTCCTCCTCCGGGGGAGGGAGGGGTGCGGACACCGTCTCCCAGAGAGCAGATCCACTTTTCACTGGGCTGCCCGTTTCAGGGCCGCTTGCCCTTGCGCTTGCCAGCGGACTTCGTGGGACCCTTGATGGGTTGGGCGCCTCCCTTGCGCCCGGCCACCTGCTGCCTAGGTGGAGGCTGCTGCTTGGTTTAGCAGGGGCAGAGGCAGACGCAGGGGGACACCCTCGGCGACAAGCAGGCGGAGGCGCTGCGGCCAACGACTGGGTGAAGGCAGCAGCTAGTCGTCGGGGCAGGATGTTTTTTAAACCGCCTTCGTCCGCTTTTGGGCCACCAAGAACTGCTGGGCGAAGTTCTCGATGGCGTCGCCGAAGAGGCCAGCCTGACAGACAGGGCCGTTGAGGAACCGCATTTAGTCGGGCTCATGCATATCTGCCAGGTTTAGCCCCAGGTGACATTTTTGGACCACTAGTGTGGACATCGCCTGACCCAGGGAGCGTGCAGTGACTTCCGTCGCCCAGAGAGCGAGGTCCATCACCGCACGCAGTTCCTGCATAACCTCTGGGCCGGGACTTCCCTCGTGCATGCAGGACAGAGGGTAGTGAGAGAGGGAAAAAATTTATACATTTTATGGCCCTTTTGGTGTTCCATATTTTGACACCAAATAGTTCCACACTGCTAAACTTTTCCGATGCACATCCGGGGAAAAAAAGGCACAGGGGCAGGCAAGGCGATTTACGCGTTGCACTACGCCTCAGCCACCCAGGAAAGCATGGCTGTTTTTTTTTCAGGACCAGCAATCCCATCTGTAAGCTACCAGCAGGCATGTGAGACAGTGAGCGTGGCCGTCAGACCCGACGGCACACGGCACGCTGAACACTCAAACCCCTATGAAAAAAGGCAAGATGAACAACGCGCCGACGTGGCCATGTTCTCATGAGAAAACATGAACCACCCACGAACAAAGTCTCAGCACGCTCGTGATGCGATAGAGGAGTGGGGGCCCGAGGAGATAAACCCGGCGGGGAAGCCCCACTGTAATCCTCAGGTCACCAAGGCTTATTAGCCGAAGTAGCCCTTTTGTGCACCAGAAAATAAACTAGATCGGGGAATAGGCGAAGGGACTCAACCCCGTTTGAGGTTTCATAGTCTTGACCGCGCATCTAGAGCGCAGAGTGACGTGCTGGGTTGCCGTGACAACCCCCGCTGTCAGCAGGCGCTCGACGGCACACAGCGCGCTGAACGCTCAAGCCCTTACGAGAAAGGTGAGACAAACAACGTGCCGACGTGATCACGTTCTCCTGAGAGAACATGAAATCACCCACGAACGCAATCTCACATGTTTATATGCGAGAGAGATCGTGGCTGTCAAATGAGGACAGGAAACAACCGCATCCAGAAACACACGGTTTGAATGACATCTTGAAAAAGACGCAGGTCTTGCTCTTTTAGAAGGAAATGCTCTTTTAGAAGTGCTGAAGCACTCAGGGAGATGGCCGTGGCTCACAGCAGTCTGATTGCAAGCCTGCGTGTGAGCACTCAAAGAACGGTAACGCCCAGCCAACCAACACAGGAACAAGTGTATGTTGCAGCGGCCACTCGCTGACTCGCGCCATCACACCAGCACCCAGGTAAGAGAGCGATCCTTCTCGAGACTCGTCTAAACACTCTTCGTAGAAACAGCTTGATACAGCGAACCGTTCGGCTCCGAAGTATATACCCGTGGTGCGGGGCGGTGCGTGGAATGCGTGAACCGCATGCCAATGTCCATTGGCTCGTTTTTAATCACTCGAAGTAGATTGGTCTCTGAAAACAGATCCCAATTCGCCGGTCAGTTCCGACGTACGTCGAACGTGACCGACTGAAAGGGAATGTTAGTTAACGTCAGTTAGTGTATTAACTAACAATGAGCAATACATTTCTTACAGTATTTATTAACTTTTGTTGAATTAAATTGTTCATTGTTAGCTCAGGAACAGAGCTGCACGATTCTAGATAAATTGAGAATCACAATTGTTTTGTTTCAAACAGAGATCATGATTCTCCTACAATTCGAACAGACAAGTAAACAAAATAAAATGTAATGTACTAGAGGTTCTGACAAAATGTTAATTTCTGCAGTTTATTTTAAATGTTTCATTAATCTGAATGAATTATTTTTAAAAAACTGTTTTGAGTGATTCAATGACTCACTCATAAACACTTGTTTCATTACTGGATGAATCATTTTTGTACGAATCTCTTGAAATTAATTTAATAACACATATTTTCTAACAGTCACTTTAGCCACCTGGTGATGTAAACAATACAATGTAATCAATGTTATTTGAAGCAGCAAGTTACTTTCAATGGTGATTTGCTCTATTTTGATCGAAACAGGAATAGCTGCAGGTCAGATGGGCGTGCCGAAAGGTAAAGTGCTACAACAGAAACTAATTCCTAACCCTACCCCGCACCCTGCCGAGACCAATTATAAAGACCTTTCTCCATGCCTCTACCTTTTGTCACACCCATTACTCCAACCTGCAGATACCCAAACTTGATCGCTACCATAGTCATAGACAAGGTGCTATGTTTTTTTTTTGTTTTTTGTTTTTTTACTTCACTAAAACAAAAATAGCATAATATGTTTGCAGGTATTTAGGAAACATGCTAAGTTCACATAGTTGTTTCTCTGAAGAGCATTGTTACAGCCATTCTACAGTTCTACAGTTATTCTACTTTGAAATGTGCATCCCGTGTCGGAATGTCTGTTTTTGTTTTGGTCTGTGTGATTCTGCCCACTGCCAATTTACCCAATAGTATTTTGACATCTAGGGTTGGCAGATGGTAGAAAACACAGCATATTGAAGCCATGGTCTTCAGCAAATGGTCAGCAAATAAACTGGGTCAGAGTTTGCAGACTCTACCTGACCCAAAAAGCCTCTGCATCCATCTAAAAAAGCTCTATGACCAGAGCCATATAAAAACGCAGATAAATCAACTGATCGACTTACAGTGTAAGGCTTGTCACTTTCCATTATCAATTGCGCTCGTTCCTGTTGCGTGTCCTCAATCTGGTAACCCGTGTGAGCATTGAGTCTGAGGAGGAGGGGGTGGGCAAAAAACTCTCTCCAATATTTTGAATTTGGACTGCAGTAGCCATTAGCTGTGAATTTTACATACAGCACCTTTAACCAAGATTAATAAATGATTTAGAAGTATTTTCATTGTTAGTTATTTTTAACTAATGTAGTTAACTAATGTTAAAGGTGCAGTAAGCGATTTCTGAGAAACACTGTTGATATTTGAAATCAACACCCAAACAAACACACCCCTCCCTTCATTGCTCCACCCCCAAATTAACAAACATGCTATGCAACACGACAGCTACAGCTAACAGCTACCGCATGCATCTGTCCTGTTACCAGTGGAGGCTCCTGGATTTTAAAATAGAAGACGCACACTATTTGTAACTTTCTGGGGATCCCCTTTTTTTTTATTTTTTTTTTTTTATTAACCGATATAAAATGTTTTATTTGGTCAAAAGAGAGAAAAGAAAGAAAATATATGTATAATTTCACTCACCTAGCCAATCACTTCATCCATCCTTCTGTCCCTTTAAATGTCTGTGTTAAAAGAGCACATTCTGCCATTAAGTAAACCTGATAGCTATGGCATATATCCAATTTAGGCATGGCGTCTTCCTTCATTTTTAATTTGTAGCTGTTCCTCGAATGACATCTTGGTAAATTTGCTGGCGATCAAATATTAAATATCTCTACTCTACTATTATCAAATGTTGATACCAATATTGATTTCTCAAAACTCTAACTGCTGAAAGTGAAATACTCAAAGGTGATTAGCAAATTTTTTTATCAACGAAGGCAAAATTCTCCGGCTATGGATTTGCATCCCCCTCCCCTTCTCTATCCCCTCAGACTCTGGACGCAATTTTTTGGACACCAGATTTGGCAGGTTCGGCATGTTCGGTGGAAAAGCAGCAGTGGTTCCGACTCCAGTAATATTTGATTTTGATTTGAAAAACTTTATTAATCCCAAGGGGGAAATTTACATGTTTAATATTTAATGGTGTTACAATGGGGAATTTAAACAAGAAATTCAAGAAATTCTTCTTTTTTTTTTGCACACACACAGATCTAGCAAATATTCACACAATTGTCTGGGTGTTGATTTTAACAAATTTTAACAAATTGGAACCTTATTGTAAAGTGTTACCAAATAATTTAAATATTTATTTACATGTTTAAATTAGATTCTAAAATCAAAATGTTCACATCTGAACCCCATTGTTCGTGTTTAAGAGACATCAGTGCATCCGTGTGTTTGTGTGTCTCTGTGTCGTCTGCCATGCTAACTGCTTAAGCAGCCAGGACATGGGACACCATGTTCTAAGAAATAGAGTGATTAAAGTGAAAGAGATGGAGACAAAGAGACGAACACTTCTTGTCTTCAGTAATTTGACTTTGCTTGTGGATCACTGATTAAAAAACAGAATGAACATGAGGCAGAGGACCATGCTTTGATTTAGGCAGTCATGCCTGCGTTTTATGAACCCTGAACATTCACTGTAGCACACGCACTTCTAGATGTTTACTGTCTGATTCATGTCAACTCTATGTCCATTTACAATGAACACATCACTTGTGAGGAACACGTACCAGAGATTAAGCAGATTTTTTTTATATACTTTCATATGTTCAGCCTCTGTGAGGAAACAAGCTTCATACATGCTTTAAAGAGGTTCTAGTTTACAACATGCTACCATGTCTTATTTAACACTGGATCTACACACTCCATAGATGTAGTCTTAAAAATAAAAAAATTAAGACAGTTTGCATGGCTTTTTTTTTGTTATGTTCAATTATTATTAAGTTTACATTGTAAGTGAACTTACCCTCATGACGTTACAAACCTGTATACATTTTCTTCCTCTGTGGAACACATAAGATATTTTGAAGAACGTTGGTAACCAAAACATTTTGGTGACTGATGACTTACAATTGTATGGACAAAAAAAATGGAAAATGAGTTCCAAGAGAGAAAGTCTAGTTTGGAACAACATGACGACGAGTAAATTATGGCATATAATAAATAAATAAATAAATAAATAAATAAATAAATAAATAAATAAATAAATAAATAAAAAGATCAGTTTAGACCTATTTGAACTAAAAAACTAAATTAAATATTTAAAAAAAAGTATTTTGTATTGAGAACATTGAGATGCTTTAGTTTTGTTCCCTAAAGTTGTATATTTTTTGAACTATATAAGAAGAATATATATAGAATATATCATGTTAGTAATTTAAAACCCGATTTGCCTCCTGTCACTGTAGGAGAGTTTACCAGGCAGGAACTTCACATTTTGGCAGTGGTTTGATGGTGTCATGGAACTTACTAAAAAACACCTGAAGCCTCACTGGAATGATGGGTAAGAACTGACTTCTGTGAGAACACGAAAGAAATATAAACATCACACTCCTACAGATTTAATGTTAATGATAACAATTCATGCATGTGTAAAGCCTAAAAAAAAAAAAACATTGTTGCTGCTCAGTCAATGAACAGAATAAATGCTGTTTCTCACATAACAAAGAAATCTGTCACACTCATCTGAGAATGGTGCCGTTTACACTGTCTGGCCTGGCAATAACAGTGACATTTGTTCATCTTTCAGTTAAATGTGACTTTCTATGGAAATTGACAGGCAAGAAAATGCCACAATTATTTATGATTTTGGGGTGAAATATAAATTAAATAAAAATTATTTTCCGCTTCTGATTATTTTATGTTTTACCTGGCTGCGCTACTGGAAAATAGTCATAATCAGTGTTAGCGGTAATGCATTACTGTAATTTCCCTTGAAAAACATTCCCTTCATTTTTCTGTAATTTAATTACAGTTACTTCTGATTTAATTGCATTAAATACTGACTATAGACAATAGAACAATTCTATATAAAACAATAGTGGATTTAAGATCAACATTTAACATCTAATGTGAAAATGTATGTTTTTAATGTAACCTTCTCCCTTTAAATACTTTGGTCGGTTCTAGAATAATTTATGCAATTTTATTTTATTTATTTGATAGAATTAAAAGATCTGTTTCATGTCTATCCTTATATTATTAAACTACTGTCAAGGTTGATATGGGATTTAGAAAGTAATTTGTAACAAGTAATGCAATACTTTTTAGAGAGAGAGTAATTAGTACAGTAATCTAATTACCCTGTTGAAGATGTAATCATTAGCTAGTAATTAATTACTTTTAGAGTAATTTACCCAACACTGATCATAATGCAGGGGTGCCCAATCCTGCTTGTGAAGGGCCACTGTCCTGCAAAGTTTAGCTCCAACCCCATTTAAACACCTGAACCAGCTAATAAGGTCTTACAAGGCATACTAGAATCTTCCAGACAGGTGTGTTGAGGCAAGTTGGAGCCAAACTCTGCAGGATATGTGGCCCTCTAGAACTGAGTTTGGACACCCTTGTCATAATGTATCACATTCTGTTGGATTCTGGTTCTTTTGTTTCTTTTTGATTGATATATAATGGATATATTCATTATGAAGTGCTTCTTTGCCATGGAAACTGGCTGATTGAGAGATTGTGCTGGTTAAGATTATATATTAAGGCATTAAACCATGGATGGATTAACAAAGGAGTAAGATCTGAGAGACCCCTTGTAGGTCTAGCTTGCTCTCTCTTTTATTTTCTTGTCTTTTTCCTGTTCAACCCCCAGTAACCCATAACTTGTAATCCTTTGTATACAAATCATGATAAAACTGAAGGGTACACACACGATAACAGCCTCTCTGTCTGCAAACATTCTTTTCTGCATGCATTTGTGTTCACGTGTGTTTGTGTGCTTGTACTTCCCAGAGCAATTCTTGGCTTTGTGAATAAACAGCAAGCTCAGGACATGCTGATGTCCAAGCCCAACGGAACCTTCTTGTTGCGCTTCAGTGACTCGGAAATCGGTGGCATCACCATAGCCTGGGTGGCAGAGAACCCTAACAAAGCAGGTAGAATTATTACTTTGCTCCTCCACTGCTGTGACTTAATTGCACTTTATAATATTCTGATTTATAATACACTCTTAAAATAAAAGGTTCTTTATTGGCATCAATGGTTCCTTGAAGAACCTTTAACATCTATCTATTTTTTCCATTCAACAAAAAATTCTTTTTAGTAGAAAAAGGTTCTTTAGATTTTAAAAAATGGTTCTTTTAAAAACTGATCACTGAAAGGTCCTTTGAGGAACCAAAATATTTTAAAATGTTTGTGTGCTTCTGTGTGTCCCTGTGTGTGTAATAAGCAGAGTGTATGCGCATTGTGCACCTGCCTATTGGCGCATATTACTAATGCGCTCTTTAAATAACAAAAAAAACTGCGCTATTGACTTTAGACCAGGTTTTTGTTGGTTAATGGCGTAGTCAAAATAGCAACGCGCCAACAATATGCCTGAACCATAGACTGTAAAAAAAGATGGACAGAGCCCCTTCACTATCTTCTACTGTAGAAAAGTGAAACTGCCAATGTCTGAATACACACTCCCGCAGTATCTGTTAGTACAGTTTACTGCAGAGCAACTCTCTTTTTAATTATGTCGTTGTGAAATAAACAGTTATGGAAATGTAGAAATTAAAGCTAAAGCTCCAATCTTTTCCCGAAAATCCCCCAAAAAGTCAGTTGGTGCAAATGCGCGTCACATTGTGACTGGCATCACATTGCGCCGGGTGTATGATAGGGTCTTTTATGTGGTGTATTCCAAAAAATCCCATTCAGGGGCTTTAAATGCCCTTAAAACTATTTCCAAGCTTCTACAAGTATGTGTGTTCTTCACAGGGGAAAGGATGGTGTGGAACCTCATGCCATACACAACCAAAGACTTCTCTATCCGCTCCCTGGCAGATCGCATCAGTGACCTGAATCATCTCCTGTTCCTCTATCCTGACCGGCCCAAAGATGAGGTCTTCTCCAAATACTACACCCCTCCACTGTGTAAGCTTTATCTTGTTAAAATTCAATGTTTTGAGAAACAAATACATTTTTCACCCTTGCATTTATGTTTATTGTGTAAATACAGATTGTTTCAAAGCAGCTTCACAAAAGTAACAAATTCAAATTCCCTTGAAAAGCAGCTCTAACAAGCCAATAGTGTCAATAGTGTCTCAAGTTCAGTGTTGATTCAGTTCAGTTCAATAACTGTAAAATTCATCAATTGTGCAACAATTGTGCATACATACTGTAGATAAAGTGTTTTTGTGCACATTCATGTATGACAAACTCTACTGCACACTGAACAAGCAAAATATATAAGATAGTAGTGTTTGTATGTAGAAATCGAGCCATAGTTTAAAAAAATATAAGCAATTAAAATAAAAAAAAACATTAAAATCCTCACAATATGCACAATGTTGCTTAATTTTATATAGCCAGTAAAATCATTATAAATACATGCGTGTGCGTGTGTGTGTGTGTGTGTGTGTGTGTGTGTGTGTGTTCTTGGGTTAAGTGTATCTATCACTCAATCTATCAGTGTTTGTCTGTGCGTGTTCTCATTCATGTTTGTATTCATGTGTACATAGCAGTGTGAGCCAGTGTTATGTTATGGTTTAGGAATAATCTGTTTATCTTTCCCACTTCTCTAGCTAAAGCTGTGGACGGATACGTCAAACCACAGATCAAACAAGTAGTGCCAGAGTAAGTACACACACACCTCTGTGTCTGTGTGTTTTTCTGACCTCACAGTTCAGGTCTTTACATCTCTGATATTCAGGAGCTAACCTGTCATCTCAGAGCGGTAAACCTAATTGTACGCTTGCATATATAGTGCTGGCCTGGCTCAGCGGGTAGTTACGGGTTGCCACGGATACTTGAGACTCTGCTGTCCTTTCACTCTTCAGAATATACTTAGCTCTGTTAGCCTCATTAGCAGCATTAGGTGGACGACCCCATCTGTCTTGTTAACAAATCTTCCACTTCCGAGTTCAGTTCTTCTCATCAGCATTCTGAGGGAGTGATTTAATAAACAAGCTCTTACTTTTTACAAGGGTTACCCTCTGTGTAGCAAGCTGTGAACTAGAGCTGGATAGAATAAATGTCTTTTGTTAATTATTTCTGGAGCTTTCTGACATTTTATTGAGGAATAGAGTAGAAAAATTACAGGAAACGTTATGGGAAGCTGTACTCATTCAAATTTGTTTCTCAATATTAGATGAAAAACTTAAAAAATTAAAACATCACCAACGGTGCCTTAGCAACTAACTGAAATAAATTCACTTTAAGTTAAAGTACTAAAATGACTAAAACTGATATAAAACTAGAAATAAAAAAACCTAATAAAATTGACGAACACAAAACAAAATTACTTAAACTGAAAATATAAAAATAAAATTTGTGTGTGCATTTTTGTTGATGCAGGTTTGCGACACCTAACCCTGACCCTGCGGCAAACCCCACCTACATGGACCATGCGGCATCTCCAGCTGTCAATCCCCAACATACTTATGGACTCTATCCTCCCATGTGAGTAGTGCACAGATATATGTGTGTTTATGTCAGCCTGTATGTTTCTACATCAGTATTGTTACTGCTAATGTGCCCCTAATATGCTACTTTAAAGCTTCCTAATTTTGTTTTGGAGGTCTCCTACAATAGGTTAACATGTATCCAAGGTAAAAAAACAACAACAAAAAAAACACTTTCTCATAATATAAACTGCATATTTTTTCACAGTGTCAGAAATGGTTTGAAAAATAATTCAGTCTCTCTAAACCCCTCCTCTCCAAGAGCCTGCTCTGGTCTGATTGGTCAGATGACCTAGTCTGTTGTGATTGGTCTACCGTAGTGGTCTTCAAATGGAGGCTTGGTTCCATCTGGAGCGTGGGACTTAATTGCGCAATTTTTCAGTTTCTACAATTTAAAGTGAGCAGCACAAAACAACAGAGCAGTTCACAACACAAACGCTCAGGGTCATTTACGGTAATGATCTTTTGGCGATACATCCTCAAATATTTTTATCTAGAGCCAAATGCGTATTTCTTCTTTTTCCCGCTAAAGATGTAAAGTGCCACACTGAGCTGCAGATAACTCTGTTATTATTTTAACAACAGTAGCAGAAACACGGTGAGCAGAAAAGCATAAATGCAGCAAATGCAATTATTTTTATCTGTCGTACAGATGACTATGTAATTTGGAAAATTATTTAGAGATGGCAAGGGAACTCAAAAAACTTTTAAATTACTGGTTAACTTTGTTTTCTGCTCATGATGAGAGTTTTGATTATTAGATTATGTATGTTGTTTTTAGCAAGGCGGCAACCATGTCTTGGTCATTGTGGGGACCAACGTTTTGTTGTGTTTTTTTGGGGGGAGGGGGGGTCATGGTCTCTTTACTTAGAGAAATTAAATAATGAAATTATTAAAAGGGATTTAAGGAAATAAAGAAGAACTAAAAACAGTAAAAGACATATACAAGGTATATATATATATATATATAAATTACATTTAAATGATTAAATAATTAACATATTTAAATAATTATATTTTACAGTTTTACAAATTTTACAATTTTACACAATTTTAATTTAAATTTTACAGTAATTACTGTATGTTACTGTGGGTCCATAAACCTATCCATCGTAAAACAGTTATAATATTAAATGTTTATCTAATTATATCTTGCCACAAATGCACTCTTTTATTTTAAAAACACTCTTTTATTGTAGAATTCACACTTACCTTCAGTAAACATTAAGCCATGCCTTCTTTGATCTGATTTGCCATCATTTTGATATTGACGAGCGCTGTTGGACCGCTGAGGCAGACCATTCTAAAAATGTATATTTTTAAACTGTCTGCCATTCTAACAACAAACAGATCATAATAATGGTGCATAATGGTGAGTAGCATTAAGAAATATCAATAAAAATGGTCCATATATATAGGTAAGATCAACATTTTATATTCATATCCAGTTGGGAGAAATAATTACTTTTTTTTGGTAAATATTGGTAAAACAAACAAACAAACAAAAACTTGTAAACATCAGTGCTTTGGCTCTAAGGGCCCAAGATTCTCATTTTTGATGACTATTTTGAGTGTTTAGGATTTTTTTCTTTTACAACGTACCACTGCTGCCCCAATGGAAATGTGTAATAAATATCTGGCAGACTTTTCCATTTGTTGACATGACATGGTTAGATTCAGATGGTAAATATCATATATTAAGTTGGATGTCTACCTTAGAGATAATCACCGTATTTATAATGAATCCATCATATTTAAAAAAAATATGATATTAATCATATCATATAATTTACTGTTACTAATGCAAATCTATATTAAATTATGGGATCTCCTTCAATGCTTTCAAAATCTTTACTTTTTAAAATAATTTTTTTTCTGTATTTTTTTTAAATATAAAATATGTGTATTAACATATTTTAATGACAGCATATTTATTGACCAAAAATGAATTATTTTATTTGTTAAAATAAACAGAAAATAGTACAAACTTTGCTAAAGTGATTGTTTTGAACAAGTATTAACTTAGACATTATTAAAAACATATTATTTTATCTGAAGTATTTGTATAAATAATGTGTGCCTTTTGCCCCATGCTGGTGAGCCTTTTACCATATGTGTGGGATAAAAGGCCCCCCTCGCCACCTCATACATTTATAAGATTTTGATTTTGAAAAAAATGTTTTTCAAAAAAATAGGATTGTTAAAATAGGATTTGATTTTGAAAAAAATAGGATTGTTACCGTGCACTTAGATCTTTGAAACTTTGCAGACCTTTTACATTCACAAACAGCTATATAACACATTGCATGAAAAGAAATTTCCAAAAAAGCATAATAGGGGCACTTTAACTAAAACTATTAAAAATAGTTTTTGTTAATTGAAATCAAATAAAATATAAATATTAGATCGAAAATCTAAATGTTGCAGTTAAAGTTGAAGGTCTACAATTGCTAAATCAAAAAATAAAACAATAAAATGAAAATTACTAAAATTCTATAAATAAAAAGTTTATTCAAAATATTACTAAATACTATAATAGTATAATGCCAGCAATAGTATATAAATAATGCCATTATAGTTAAGTGTTACACTTAATATTTTTGTTCCAATATTATATTTTTTTGCACTTTTTTTAAATCAATTCTGCATTTTTTCCCCCTTGAAACCAGCACAGAAAATATGTTTTGATGTCTTCTGGACTAGATAATAACATCTATTATAGTAAATATTTAATATAATTTCTTAAGAAATTTATAATTTCTATAGAATTGTGTGCGAGTTACCAAGATTCTCTCTCTCCTTCTCAGTGGTGACCCTATGCTAGACCCTGATGGCGATTTCGATCTGGATGACACCATGGATGTAGCGAGGCATGTAGAGGAACTGCTCCGTCGACCGATGGAGGGCCAGTGGAGTGGCCAGCAGTCATGACCTCTTGACCTTCGTCATCTGTGACTTCTCTCGCTGAATAATTTTTTTTTAAATCACATTTTCTTCTCTTCCTCTTAGTGTATTTTCCCCATTTGTTTCTCAGTGTGGTTCTTTTTATCTCTTATGTTTTTCCTATCATCATACTTTTTATTTTCCCCATCCCTTGTTTCTATAGAAGAGAGCTAATGGAAGAAAATAAAAATACTATGAGCCTTCCTCTAATAAAATACCACCAAACAGTATTGTAGAAAAAAAGAGAGGTATGCATGTGTGCGTGTTGTAGTTTTTTTTGTTTTGACTTTTTGCAAAACAAGTCTGTGAAACCCTTAAACCCAAATGTACTACTGTAAGAAACATTTTACTTTGTTTTTTTCAAACTGTTTTATGGTTGTCCTTTTATTTTGGGGTGTTCAGATATCTATTGCATCTAAAGTAAAGGCATATTATCCTTTGCACTCTTAAATGAATGCTTTCTTGCGGACGACAATTGTTACCACGGCAATTGCAATGTATTGCTTCTGTACACTAAAGAGTGTTTAGGTTGCAAGGCTGTTCGGTGCACCGACATGAGCACTGACAGGCTGAATGGGTCTTATCATCCCCTCACCATCTGTGTATAATCTGAACCGTGTTACACCCACATCCAAACCAGTAGCACACAACCTGTCACTCACATCATTGAAACTGAGGCACATGTGGGAAATGCACACACACCCGCTCTCATCCGTCCCACAAACAACGATGGAAACACACTGAGGAGAGAGAGGTCAGCTGACCATCTCGGCTCACACTACACTACACAGGCCATCACCGTGTCTCTCTCTCTCTCTCTCTGTCTGTCTCTCTCTCTCCAGCGGAACAGGTGATGACCTCATTTGTTCTCATGCTTTCCTCTCAGAACGTGCAAAACAAGAGAACCTGTTGTCATGGTTACACATGCTGTTCATATGCTCTTAACTGGCCATCCTATAGGTTAGCATTTCTTCATGTCAGCTTGTTCCCAACCGGCATCTTTTTGCCTTGCCCACTCAGGACATTGACGTAGAGTTGATGCAAAACACAAATAATAAATAAAAAACCAACAAATTGAATTTCCAATATATATGAATTTATTTTTTGTTAACATATTTCTATTTTATTACTTTAGGAAGCTGGATGGCTCCGTCCATCTGTGTAGTGCAAAATACCGTGGTACTGTGTCCTTGACGTACTGATCCAAAACCAGTTTCTGCCATCCCCAAAACCTTTATCGCACAAAGGGGCCGATCGCTGTAATTTCTGTAGTTTCACTTCAAATCTCAGCTGAGATTTCACATGAGAAGAAAAAGCCAAACAGTGAAGTTAACACGAAGATACGTTTCCTGTGTACTTACTGTATGTGTTAGTTGCAACTTATGGCACCCACTTTTTGTTCATTTTCAAAGGATGGTTTGTTCCTCTCAGTGGATGTTTTTCTTTTTCTTTTTGAAGTTTCACTTTTTTTACCCACCTCAATTTCTCTGCCATGGCAGAGCCGCATAGGAAGTTGTGTGATTTTTCTTCATCTTTTTTATTGTCTTTGTTTTCGAAGTGATCTGTCATGTTGTTGTGTAGACTGTTTCACACTGTAGGTGTCAATGTGCGTATGTGCATCCGTGTGTGTGTGTGTGTTGGCATGTTCAGCTCTGTTCTGTGTTCGTCACATGTTTGTGATTTGGTTGTAGAGAAGAGCAATTAAATTGACAATAAAGTTTTTTTTTTTAATACTTTGGCCTCCAGCACAAGTGGTGTGTGCACTTTCTTTCTGTCTTTCCTGTAAGAATGAAATGAACTTGGGTTCACAATTGGTGTGATTGTGATTTAGTGCACCTTGACATTTTAAAATTGCAAACCATTTGTTGCCTTTCAATCTGGATTTTGTAATGCTTTCTAAAAGAGTGACTTAAGAGCATATTATTCATTGTGTACTTTGAAACCACTTGTCCTAACAGCATGTTTCTGAGAAAAACAGACTGTCCCTTTTCTGGGCACCAGTTGTTGGACTCTTCAAGCTGGGAAGTAGTTGGCAATCTAACCAATCTAATCTAATAGGCTAAATAGTCTTGTTAAGGTGGCAGGAAAAGTCATAGGGGTACGTCAAATCCAGCCTATTGATATTTATCATAGACAGGTTTTGAATAAGGCACATTCATTTTACAAATTTTTGATCATCCCTTATATAAAGAATTTCAATTGTTGCCTTCTGGGTGTCATATTTGGGTGCCGGGTGGTAGACCAAAATGATTTAAGGGTTTTTTTGTGTTGGTGGCTGTTGGTCTATTGAACTCTTCAGAGGTGGATTTTGTTTATATATAGGTCAGGACTCTGTGCAGGCCAGTCAAGTTCCTCCACACCAAACGCGCTCATCCATGTCTTTATGGACCTTGCTTTGTGCACTGGTGCGCAGTCATGTTGGAACAGGAAGGGGCCATCCCCAAACTGTTACCACAAAGTTGGAAGCATGAAATTGTCCAAAATGTCTTGGTATGCTGAAGCATTAAGTGTTCCTTTCACTGGAACTAAGGGGCTAAACCCAATCCCTGATAAACAACCCCACACCATAATCCCCCCCTCCACCAAACTTGGCACAAAGCAGTCAGGCAAGTACCGTTCTCTTGGCAACCGGCAAACCCAGACTCATCCATCGGATTGCCAGACAGAGAAGCGTGATTCGTCACTCCAGAGAACATGTCTCTACTGCTCTAGAGTCCAGTGTCAGCGTGCTTTACACCACTGCATCCGATGCTTTGGATTGCACTTGGTGATTGTAAGGCTTGCATGTGCTGACCCCGCTCTGGGATTTTACATGGCCTACCACTTTGTGGCTGAGTTGCTATTGTTCCCAATTGCTTCCACTTTGTTATAATACCACTAACCGTGGAATATTTAGTAGTGAGAAAATTTCACGAATGGACTTATTGCACAGGTGGCAGCCTATCACGGTACCACGCTTGAGTTCACTGAGCTCCTGAGAGCGACCCATTCTTTCACAAATGTTTGTAGAAGCAGTCTGCATGCCTAGGTGCTTGATTTTATACACCTGTGAACATGGAAGTAATTGGAACACCTGAATTCAATGATTTGGAGGGGTGTCCCAATACTTTTGGCAATATAGTGTATGAACGATGATGTGTATTATGTATTGTGTTTTATGTATTGTCTGTATGTCTGTTACCTTTTGCTGCAAAACTAGTTTCCCCTAAGGGGGACAATAAAAGTAAACAAACAACCAAGAATGTAACGAAATATTCAACATTTAGGGGAACAAACAAAAAGTTATATAATCTGTCAGTGAAAACATCATATTTATCAACTTCAAATATGTATATGGGAAGTACTATTACAGCACTGATGTTCAGAGCTGTTTTCCTGATTTTGAAGGTGAAAAGTTCTTGTAATGGTGTGAAGTATCATAATGCCACAGTACAAGAATGCAGAGTGTGAACATAAATCAACATACAACATCTGCACTGTAATTTTTTGCCAAATCTGAGCCTTTCTCTCACACTAAGCATGAAAGTCATGTGTGTAGGCAGGAGAGAGAGCAAGTAATGACACAATGAAAATAGTTATATAATTATATAATAATAAACAATAATTATTATTTGTTTTTTACATTGAAACACAAAGGTGGGTAAGAGTTGGGGTCTTTGTATAAGTTATAAAATACAAACTCAAAAGGGTTTGCAAATGTTTCAATAATGATAAAAGTTAGATTAGGTTAGTTCACAAAAAAATTACAAAAAAAATATTCTGTCATTAATTACTCACCCTCATGCCGTTCCAAACCCGTAGAAAAATATTTTTTAAGACTCTGAGAGCTCTCTGAGTCTCCCAACACACACAAAAAAAATGACTCAAACCTTCTTTCACGGAAATGGTTATACTTGCAGGCATGATTTATACCGTCAGGCAGCTAGCACTTTTATGTCTCTAATTGCAAAGAGATTGCTTGAGGAAAGAGATCATCTGTTGCTTGGATACGGAAATCTGTGCTTAATAGAGCAGTAGCCTTAACCATAAGTTAGATCCGAGTCAACTGATCCGTGTGACCTGATGGAGAATTAGCTTGCAGTTGCATAAACATAGCCATTATGTTAAGACTGTCTTAAGAACTAGTATGTCCAACTAGCAAGTAGTTAGGGGTAATCAGTCTTACTTTGGGTATCAAATTAGACCAATATATGTGTTTATATAATTGATTGTTCTTTAGTCTTAAAAAAAAAAAAAAGATAACTATTTGTTGCACTAACAGTTAATGCAACTGGCCTCAGGTATTGTGAATCAAATAAATTCAGTCACTCGAACAATTCCATCACAGCAGAAAAGGCATGTAACTATGATTGGGTTAAATGGAACTTGTAGTATGCTACATTCTGAAACAATTAGTGCCACTAAACGCACGCACACACACACACACACACAAATGTATTTGATCCATTAATTACCATTACATATGATTTTAAACTATCAATCTGGACACAACTTAGATATTAATTTTATATTTATCTTTTAATTAGTAATCAATTTCTACAATTCAATTTCTATCATGTCGTTTTAAATAACAAAAGCCAGTCATCTAGCAGGAAATGTCATCATTTTTGGCGGGGAAACAACAGTGCCACATTTTATTAATATTAGATACATTCTCTGAATTCTGTGATGTTTTGTGGCATTGGTTGTTTTGCCTAACTTTAAAATCAGTATGATGATATCAACATTTCTAAAGTTAATTTAATAATATCAAAATTAACTTACACGTTAAATAATAGTAGCCTACAACCCACTGAAGAGATGTAGCCATGTCAGTCCCTCACAGCCTTGCTTTTATTCCCGTTTTATTTCCTTCCAATGGTAAGGAAACGATAGCCTATACGATTTGCTAAAAGAGAGATCAAAGCGAATGTTATATGTTGTTTCCCATCTGTCTCATTCAAATGAGTGTTTGTATATGTAGGCTATATATACGCCTTTTTACCACCAGATGTCGCTGAAACACAACTTGAGAGTGAACTGATACGATTAGTTACAATTCTTGAGCTGTAGCCGTTCAGCGTCTCTTCTCCATCAGCAATAGCAAATTTAACCAATACCGAAATATAAAATATTGCATAGTGTTGAAAAATGATTCGGGTGATAGGCTTTCTTTGTTATTCTGTTGTCTCCCATTGATTTATTTTTTCTCTCAGAGTTTTGCAAGTCTTCCAAGGTCAGGTCTGTGAAAGATTGTGGTGCTTTCGATTCTGTGATGAGCAGATGACACTGGAATAAGAAAATAATTAATTGATTACTGAATATATTTAATAAAGGTACACTATGTAACTTTTGGCCCTCTAGCGGCTAAAAAAACAAAAAACAAAACTCATTTTGCAGAAGAACATTGGGTAACACTTTAGATTACAGCCTGGAAAGTACTGAACATGGATCCATCATACCTTGTTACCACTGTGCAGGCTGGCACACTTTAGGCCCCTTAGTGCCAATTGGGCATTGTTTAAATGCCACGGCCTACCTGAGCATTGTTTCTGACCATGTCCATCCCTTTATGACCACCATGTACCCATCCTCTGATGGCTACTTCCAGCAGGATAATGCACGAATAAAGTACGAATTTACAGCGCAACTTTCGGTAATTACAGCGTAACTTACACTATAATTACCGAAAGTTGCGCTGTAAATTCACTATAAAGTAAGTACGTTGAGGTATAAGGGAACAATATGTAATATTTGGGGAATAAAGGGGTAACTATCAGGAAAATTAACAAATCATTTACTGTAAGTATTTTTTAATTAAGGGGTAATTATCCATGTATAGTTACAGGGTAAGTATGAATCTGTGGGCTGTAAATTAAAGTGGTGTTTGTTACCCTCTTGTTTCATGTTAAAGGGTACAATAAAAACTAGTACACTATCTGATATCACTCGGAAATCTTTATTTGAAAAACAACTTTCAAAACAGGTTTACACTTTTTTGTTTCTCTTGCTTGGCTTCTTCCTCCTCTTCTTCCTCTTCATTTTCGTTCTTGCCACAGATTAATCTTAAAAGGGAATCATATCTCTAGCTATTCTGTATTATGTATTTAAAGACAATACAGTACATGCAGAAATGCCCTCACCGTTTACTCGTCTTTTACCCTCATGCCATCCGAGATGTATACGACTTTCTTTCTTCAGATAAACACAGACAAGTAAATAATCTCTGCTAATGAAAACTCGTTTGGGTTCCTAAAAGTTCAAGCATCAAACAGCACATACAGCAATAACTAAAGTAATCCATACGACCCCAATGGATGAATCAATGTCTTCTGAAGTGAAACGATAAGTGTTTGTAAGAAAAATACCAATATTTTACATTTTTTAAACTTCTCACAGCAATATAAAAACAATAACATAATATATGCGTTGTATGTTAATGGTGGTATTGGGTTTGTCCATTAGGGGGCGGTGGCGCATTGTGGTGTTGGGCTGTAGCACTGTTAAAAGCAGGGAAGAACGCGCAATGTGTGCGCTCGTGTGTGTATGGTTGGCTATGGAGATGTGTCCTAAATAAAAGAGACCATCTAGAAATGTCAGTTCTGTTTGAGTTTTCCCTTTGTATCTAAGATACAACAATATCTTATTTTTATCTAATTGTATCTAATCTAAGATACAACAATAACAATACTTTATTTATTCTGTAAATAAACAGGTATGTTTTTTTGTGCAAAGAAAGCACTCGCATTGCCACTGGAGTCACATGTATTACTTTAATGATGTCTTTACTATTTTTCAGGGGCTTGAAAAGTGGTAGACACGTAGCTGTCAATGGAGGGACAGAAAGCTCTCAGATTTCATTAAAAAGATCTTCATTTGTGTTCTGAAGATGAATGAATGTCTTACAGGTTTGCAATGGTTCTCAAACCTGTCCTGGGGACTCCTCACCACTGCACATTTTGCATGTCTCCCTTACCTAACACACCTGATTCAACTTATCAGCTCATTAGTAGAGACTTGCAAGACTTGAATTGGGAGTGTCTGATGAGGGAGACAACATACAAAATGTGAAGTGATGGGGGACAGATTTGTGAACCACTGATAGATATAACCAGTTAAGATGGAAAGGATCATGTAAAGTTACATGCAACTTTAACAATATATGTATGTTGTGCATTTTAAACTTAAATGACTCATTGTAGTTGTAGTTTATGAATCTGCAGTTGGATTTTTTATTTTTTATTGATCATATGTTTAGTGTTTTGTTTAGATGAGTCTTTGCATGGTGGGTTCAGGGTGGAGTCTGCAATAAGATGTTTTGCTGTGAATCGTTGGAGGGTGTAAGATTGAAATATGTCACTCTTCCTGTCTCAGGATGTTGTTGTGGGCAATGGTAAGAAATGAATAGCTTATACAATTTGCTAAAAGAGATCATCTTCATCTGTTGTTTCCTATCTCACTCAAATGAGTAAACTGATGCTGAGTAGAGGACAACAGGAATGATTGTAGTGATCAATAAATGCAACATCATTCATAACTTAGTACACAGTGGCCATATCAATTATATATCAGCACAATTCAGCCTTTTACCACCTCCTCCCCCTCAAAAAACAATAATTTAAGTTACACAGACACTTTTAAATGACCTGTTTTAAGAAAAGTCTTCCTTGTGTGATTTTTCATTTTATGGTTTATCATGTGCATCGAGGGCACATATCGGCCATAAAGCCGGAAGCTAAATATTTTACTTTATAACATGTTAAATATGGATATTTTTCTAACTGACCTGGGTTATATGACACGCTCAGTAGATGTTAATAAACTTCCTGTTCACTGCCATCTCTCTGTCTGAGTATACTTCCGTCACAGAAGACCGGATGGAATGAGTGATCGCTCCTCGCAACCTTTAGGCAGGGATTGGAGCCCAGAGTGCAGCTGCATCTCGCTGCGTATGATGACACCATCGGCCTTGAACGGTTCATCTAGCTAAGTGGCCTCCCATATGCAGTCGTGTCTAGCAGAGCACCAGGGCCAACCATTCTCCTATCTCCTCCGCCAGCCAGAGACTGACAGCACTCCAGGACCAGTTTATGAACCCGTGCAACTCGACTCTACACAAATGTCCCACACTGAGCGGCAGAGGCGGCTGACCCAGGGACTCTGTCTATACTGCGGTGCTTGTGGGCATGTCATCTTGGTCTGCCCCATTTGTCCTCCACGTCCCATGGTGAGTGTCTTCCATACTCCTGTGGCTAATTTACATCCATTTACTACTAAATTCCTGCTTACTGCCTCTGATGTCTCCATTTCAGTCTATGCCCTCCTTGACTCTGGGTCAGCCAGGAACTTTATCTCTGGAAACCTCTGCTGCCAGCTCAACCTCCTGAAGAGTGCTACCCAGACCGCCTACTAGGTCAGTTATGGTATCCAGATGGATGCGGGGAAAGTGGAGGCTGTCAGGAACTGGCCCATTCCAGCCACCATCAAAGAACTCCAACGCCTCCTAGGTTTTGCAAATTTCTACAGAAGGTTCATCCAGAATTACAGCATCATCACCTGTCTACTCACTAGTCTGTTAAAGGACAAGCCCGTGGGCGGGGAACATGTGGGTGGAGCACATGTGGGTGGGGCTCCTCACCCGCCATGGCATCCCGGGGCTCCTCACCCGCCATGGCATCCCACGGCTCCTGATCCGCCGTGGACTCCCGAGGCTCTTGATCCGCCGTGGACTCTCGAGGCTCTCGTAGATGCCATTCTTCTTATGATGTAACGAGTACACCAGGTGTTATGGGAAGTGTTCCCGGTTCCGGCTGACCTAGTTAATGCAGCCTAACAATTTAAATAAAATATAAATTAAAAATGTTTTATGTGTATGCCATAGTAAAGAGATTTGTTTTTAGTCTAGATTTAAACTGACAGAGTGTGTCTGCTTCCCGAACAATGCTAGGAAGGCTGTTCCAGAGTTTAGGTGCTAAATAGGAAAAGGATCGACCGCCTGCAGTTGATTTTGATATTCTAGGTATTATCAACTGGACAGAGTTTTGAGACCGCAATAGACGTGATGGAGTATAATGCGTTAAGAGCTCGCTCAAGTACTGGGGAGTGGGTCCTGATACGTGTTGCCTAACTCCAAAAGAGTTTAGAATGTCTCTAAATGCCAATCCCAATGCGTCTTTTTCATTGTCTACATGGATATTAAAATCACCAACGATTAGGACTTTATCTGTAACCAGTACTAACTCTGATAGAAAATCTGCAAATTCTCTGGTAAAGTCTGTATTGTGCCCTGGTGGCCTGTATACAGTAGCCAGCACAAATGTTAAGCGGGATTTATCAATTTCACTACATAACGTTACGTAAAGCACCAAAACCAAAACTAGACTTCTAAGTAATACTGAAGATATTATTATAAATTACAGCAACACCTCCCCCTTTACCTTTCAGACACGGCTCGTGTTTATAACAATAATCTTGTGGGGTGGACTCATTTAAAGTAATGTAGTCGTCAGGTTTTAGCCAGGTTTCTGTCAAACACAGCACATCTAGATTATTATCTGTAATCATCATTAACAATAAGCGTTTTTGAGGAAAGGGATCGAATATTCAGCAGCCCAAGCTTTATCATTTGTTCATCTGTATTATATCTGTTGTTTTTTGTTGGACATCAATTACATTTTTACCGTTGAATAGTTTTGGTGGTTTTTTGTATCACAGTCTCTATGTGATAATATCAAAGATGTGTGAGATAAAAATTTAAAGGGTTTAGACTAAACATTTTCTGAGTAAATGAAGAAAAATGGTTGTGTTAGAATTATCCCTGCTCTCCCCTAATGAGTTTTGATGGATCTCCCGACATGTTCTCTACTCAATTTCTCTAAAGTTATGCTTCAGAGCAAAATCCCTTTAGAGCATACTGTGACCTGCTGGAGACAAATCTGTACTAAGAGATGTTTTCTCTTATTCTCCCCAATCAAAAATGGGTGGGGTTCTGTCTGTCTGTCATTACACATTCTGGTTTTCTGTTGCCAGTCTCCCTTCATCAATCCCTCTACAGTATTCTTACACCAAGACAACCACACCATTCAATAAATCACTGCATTACTTGGAGAACTAATGAATCAGTGCACTGCATGATGGTGGGGGTGGAGCGTCATCTGCAAGGACGTTTTGGGGTCACGGCAAGGCTGCTGTCCTCATTCAGCACTAGAGAAAGTGGATGGAACCAAAGTGTTTTTCAGCATTATTAGAACAGAAGGGATTCATTGTGAAAGGAAACATGACGTCAAACCCTGGCCAGAAAATAGTTTCTCAGAAGAAATGGATTCCAGGCAATGTTTTGATGGCATCAACTGATCGTGCTGAGGGAGCTTTTGTTCTTGAAGCAATTCCTCATCCATCACTCTGATTTCTTAGTCTGACAATAAATAAATGATACACTTGTCTTGCATCATCTTCCAAAGCACAAGAACTTCAGATCTCCTAAAAAAACTGAAAGCTGATGTTATACGCTTCTCAACTCGTTGACGACTTTGCCACATTCTTCATAAATAAAACAACAAACATTAGCAGCCAGTTCCCGTTCGTTCAGCCACCAAGTTACGTCACTGACGAATGGGGGGGTTCTACAAAACGAGCCAATGGCAAGGAATTGCCATGGGTCTGAGAAATTTGCATAGCATAGCTCCGCCCCCCCCCTTGTGGATATATAAGGAAGGACGCTGGCAATCTCACATTATGCTTCTGCTTCAGAGCCAAGAGCATCTCTTCACTCCTGCAAGCCTGAATTCTGAGTTCTCTCTTCATTTCTTCGAGACAAACGGTTCTCCAGTGTGTTGGTGGGACGACGTGTTCCAGCAATCTCACATTGCCTGTCTGCTGATCTGTGCAGTGATCTGCTACATCTGTGTGTGTGTTTCCCTGGGCGCTTCAACACTTCTGCAGAGCTTTCCTCTCACAAAAGAGCTTGCGTGTGGCATGTCTTTTTAAAGATGTCTCGCCCGTGCACTTCTGGGTATGGTCGATCTCTGTTGCTGCCTGATGGGCACAATCACTGCTTGACGTGTTTGAGCTTACAGCACGCTCAAGCAGCATTTGGGGATGAGTCATGTTCTCACTGCGGAAACATGACCATCGCAATGTTTGCGATCGAGACTCAGTGACCTCCGTAATGGAGGTAGAGTCCCCTCTGCCACACCCCAATCTATCGCCTCCACGAGAGGTAATACTTTGGCTGGTGGCCAGGGTGACCTGAGAGTTACGCTGTGGAATAAAGCCCGACAATCAGCGAGTGTCGGGCTGGAGTGGAACCCTCCACCCTGTAGTGGACAGCACATTCCAGGGCCCAGTTTATGGCCGGGCCCCTCTCTGCCCATAACAGTGGACAAAGGTTTGCTACATGGTTGGATCTTGCTGGACTAACACAAACAAACTGTCCAACGCTATCAGATAAAGATGCTAGACACCTCTTAGAGGGCAAGAAGAAGACCTCTGGTACCAAGCCCAGGAAGGACAGGACTTCTCATTGGTCCACATGCAGTTCCCCATCTAGAAACTGATCCCTAATGTCCTGGTCTGTGACTGCCATAAAAATTCCTCAGGACCTCAGCAGTTGTGGGTGAAACAAAGAAAGACCACAATGATCCATCCAAATCCATTCATAACTATGTTTGAAAACCTTAAGACTGATGTAAACTACACACATCCATTTCACACTTATTCAGAGAAATAAGTATTCTCAGTGACAGCTATTTGTAATGCAACATCTTACACAGATTCAGCTGTTAATGAACAAATTAATAAATGCATTACATTTCTATCTTTTTTTGGTGTCTATTTGTTTAGAATATTGCCAAGGGTATTCTGATGGTGATTTGGAAAGTGAGAAATACATTGGTAAACTTTAAAGACACTTTAAAGACTTCTAACTGTGTACAGTATGCAAATGAGTTCCACAGGGGAAAGAAGGGTGGGCCACACTGCGTGCCCTGTCTCATGCCAGCAGCTAATTGCAACACTGGAATGGAGAAGCGCCAAATTGCAATCTCCTCCTCATCGGAAAGGGATAAAGGTACCCTTTCAACAGACACTCCTTGTTCTGAGTCTCTCCTTGAGAGAGACAAACAGATCACCAAGTTCTGAGTCTGTCCTAAAAGGATGAGACTGAAACAGATCACCAAGTTCTGAGTCTGTCCGGCGAGGATGAGACTGTGACAGACTGTGAACTTAATCACATGTATTTTATGCATCTTATGCACTTTATTCCTTTATCATTTATTGTATTCATTTAGTAGTTGTGTTAGTTATTCTTGTTTATCTTTTGCTAATAAAATTTATTTTATTACAATTGTGTATTCCTTGTGCTGATAATACAGAAGAGGCTCTACAAGTTAGAAATCTCACCAATCTTTCAGATAAATCAGCTGACCAACTCTCCCCACTTTACATTCATTCTAAATGATTGGACAGCCTCCTTTTTGGAGTGTTCTCATACAGCCAAGGTAAAAGACCTTGACTAGCGTCCCAAACTAAGAGAGGGGGAAGGTGGTCATCTGATGTACTCAAATCACAACGTCAGCGGTTGTGCCGTGAGTACCGTACTGTGAGTACCAATCACTACCTTACTTCATTGTACCCAAGAAAACCGGTGGGTTACGACCAATTCTGGACCTGCGCGTCTTGAACCGAACCCTTCACAGGCTTCCATTCAAGATGTTGACAGACAAATTCGAAAATTTTCGAACATGCTCGTCCATTGGATTGGTTTGCAGCGATCAACCTGAAGGACGCATGCTTTCATGTCTCCATTCTTCCTCGACACAGACCGTTTCTATGGTTTGCCTTCGAGGGGCAGGCATACCAGTACACGGTTCATCCATTCATATTGCCATGATGGCGGCGCGAGTACATCGCGAGGCTCGGGCTCTCTCCAGATTCTGCAATGTTGCGGTATATTTCTTGCTCATTTCGGGTCTGTTCATGCAGAACAGTTGTGCCTTTACATCGTACACCCGATGTGAGCTTTTGGATATTGGTTTGCGAATTTCCCACAGTTTTATGGACAACCTTCGACTCCTTCCTGAGATCACCAGAACACCCGATGCTATGCACTCTACCCGTCCAGGCGGAAGTGCTCGCAGGCGGCGTCGAGATCGTAAACAAAGGCAGGGGAAGCGCGGAGGACTAAGAGCTAAGCTAAAGCTAACACCACACCGGCTCTCTTTACCCAGCATTTTCCTTGCCAATGTACGGTCGCTGGTGAACAAAATGGAGGAGATTCGACTCAGTATCACACACAGCAAGAGACTTTTGAACTGTAACGTCTTAATACTCACGGAAACATGGTTAAACAGCGGAATACCGAACAACGCTATTGAGCTAGCGGGACGCCACACACTCCGGGCAGATAGAACATTAGATGGCTCCGGTAAGACCAGAGGTGGTGGATTGTGTATTTACATTAACAAAGCTTGGTGCACAAACACTGCTATTGTTGGGAGACATTGTTCAGCTAACCTTGAGTTTCTCATGGTTAAATGTAGACCGTTTTATCTACCGCGGGAGTTCACTTCCACCATTATAACTGCAGCCTATATTCCCCGGATGCTGATGCTAAGCTTGCTATGAAAGAACTTCACGCAGCCATCAGTAAACAACAGACTGTTCACCCAGAAGCTGCGTTTATTGTTGCTGGTGATTTTAATCATTCAAACTTAAAGTCAGTGCTACCGAAATTTCACCAGCATGTTTCCTGTCACACCAGAGGAAACAAAACTTTAGACCATGTTTACACAAACATGGCTGGAGCTTACGTTGCGACACCCCTCCCCCACCTGGGACAGTCAGATCACCTTTCTTTGTTCCTCACCCCCAAATATGCACCCCTCATCAACCGTGTGAAGCCATCAGTGAAGACCATCAAGGTGTGGCCTGAGGGGGCAGATCTCATACTCCAGGAAAGGTTTCTACACACAGACTGGAGTATGTTTGCTTCCCAAGCCACCAGTGGCTCTCACACAGACATTGACTGCTACACCTCCTCTGTACTGGATTATATCAATACCACCACTGACAGTGTTACAACCCAGAAGCAGATCACCACATACCCTAATCAGAAGCCATGGATGAACAGGGAAGTACGACTCCTGTTGAAGACACGCAATGCTGCCTTCAGATCAGGAGATGCACAAACCTACAGCACATCCAGAGCAAACCTGAAGAGGGGCATCAAAGAGGCCAAGCACTGCTACAAGCTAAAGATAGAGGGACACTTTTCCAACTTTGACCCTCAACGCATGTGGCAGGGCATTCAGGCCATCAGTGACTACAAACCCACCCACTCCACCCCCGCAGCCACTGACATCAACTTCCTGAACGAGCTAAATTACTTTTATGCTCGCTTTGAAAGAGACAACAGAGAAACTGCCACCAAGGCCAAACCCTCTGCTGACCACCCGCCAATCACACTCTCCTCCACAGACGTCTGCAATGCACTGGGTCGAATCAGCCCGCACAAGGCTGCTGGACCAGACAACATCCCTGGACGAGTACTCAGGGCATGTGCAGAACAGCTCGTTGGGGTTTTTACAGACATTTTCAACTTTAAATTATATTCAGTACATATCTATCTGTAAATTCTATTTATAGTAATAGCCATCTTTATATTTATTCAGTACATATTCATGTCCTGCACTTATGAAACCACTGTATATCCTGCACTTGCTGCTATTGCACTTCTGGTTAGACCCAAACTGCATTTCGTTGCCTCGTACCTGTACTTGTGTAATGACAATAAAGTTTAATCTAATCTAATCTAATCTAATCCATTCGGGTTAGCCCTGTCTCCTTTCGTCTTCACAAACTTGTGCCACTCAGGCAACACGGGGTATGCATCCTGAACTATTTTGATGACTGGCTGATACTAGGTCACTCTCGAGATCAGGTTTGCAAACAAAGGGACCTGGTGCTCCAGCACCTCGCCCGTCTGGGCTTTCGGATCAACTGGGAAAAGAGCAAACTCTCCCCCGTGCAGAGGATCTCTTTTCTCGGGTATGGAAATCGTATCGGTCGCCATGTACACGCAGCATTCAAAGGCTCCTGGAGCATATGGCATCCGCAGCCGCGCAGTCACGCCGTTCAGACTGCTTCATATGAGACCGCTTCAGCACTGGCTTCACGATCGATGCTCCGGGTACCAGTGACTCGGGCCTGCTGTCAGACCTTCACCCCGTGGTCAAACCTCTCTTTTCTATGGGCCGGAGTGCCCTGTGCAAGATCAGGGAGGACAAGGAGCAGGTCCTTTTTGGTCACCCCATATTGGCCCAGCCGGACCTGGTTCTCCGAACTCATACTCCTTGCGACAGCCTCTCCCTGGTCGATTCCTCTGAGGAAGGACCTCCTTTCTCAGAGATGGGGCACCCTTTTGCACGGGTGGTGGCTACCATCACTTCCACTAGGGCTTTGTCCACAAGACAAGCCTATGCGTTGAAGTGGAACCTCTTCGTCACATGGTGTTCTTCTTGCAGAGAAGACCCCAGGAAATGCCAGATCGGGTCTGTGCTTTCCTTCCTTAAAGAAGGGTTTGAACGAAGGCTGTCTCCTTCAACCCTGAAGGTTTACGTGGCCACTATCTCTGCGTACCATGACCTTGTGAAGTCAAAAACAGTGGGTCAGCACGACCTGGTCATCAGGTTCCTGAGGGGGGCTAGGAGACTAAATCCTCCTCACTCTCCCCTCATACCCTCTTGGGACCTCGCAGTGGTCTTATTTGCCTGAGCTCCCTTTGAGCCTTTGCGATCAGTGGAGCTTAAGTTCCTGCTTCTGGTCGCTTTGGCCTCCATCAAGAGGGTAGGGGACCTGCAGGCATTTTCAGTTGACGAAACGTGCCTGAAATTCGGGCTGGCTAATTCTCATGTGATCCTGAGACCCCGGCCTGGATACGTGCCCAAGGTTCCCACCACTCCTTTTAGGGATCAGGTGGTGAACCTGCAAGCGCTGCCTTTGGAGGAGGCAGACCCAGCCTTGGCACTGCTCTGTCCAGTACGCACCCTCTGTGCTTACGTAGACAGAACGCAGTGTTCAGGACCTCAGACCAGCTCTTTGTCTGTTATGGTGGGAAGCTGAAGGGAAAGGCTCTCTCCAAGCAAAGGTTGTCGCACTGGATAGTGGGCGGACATTGTCTTGGCTTACAAGACGCAGGGTCGTCCATGCCCCCTAGGGGTGAGGGCACACTACACCAAGAATATGGCCTCCTCCTGGGCTCTAGCGTATGGTGCTTCGCTAACAGACATCTGCAGAGCTGCTAGCTGGGCAACACCCAACACATTTGCAAGATTCTATAATCTCCGGGTGGAGCCAGTGTCCTCCCTTGTACTCGCTTCCAGTAACCAGGACCTGCCCGGTGTCATCGCTTGCTCGCCATTCCACTCCACGGACTGGATACGTGCAATATTTCCTCAGATGAGTTTCCCCTGAAGCCCTGCGTTCCTCCAGCACCGTTGATGTCGACACCAGAGTGCATGCCCGCTCGGTCAGCCCTCGTGTTAGGCTATGTGCCTCCATGTGCACCCCTTGCCACCCCTGGGGTTGAAACATTCCTCCCTGCGGGCAGGCATTGTGTTGCATATTTCCACGTGGGATATGCTTCCCAGTGTACTTTGGTATTCCTGTGTTGAGTCCTTCATCCGTGCTAGTCTCATGACAGGGAGCTCAGACTTGTGCAGGGCACTGGAAGACAGCCGAGTGGTGTGATTAGATTGGACCCCCATTCGTCAGTCACTGACGTAACTCGGAGTGACTGAACAAAAGGGAACGTCTCATTTATGTATGTAACCCTCATTCCCTGAGGAGGGAACGGAGACGTTACGTCCCTCTGCCACTTCTGCTGTACCGCTGGAATGTCCGGTAGTTCAGTCTGGGCTCCTCAGCAGGTAACATAATGCGAGATTGCCAGTGTCCTTCCTTATATACCCACAAGGTGGGGCGGAGCTACGCTATGCAAATTCCGCAGACCCATGGCAATTCCTTGCCATTGGCTCATTTTGTAGAACTTGAAGGTGATAGGCTTCTAAGCGAAACCCCCATTCGTCAGTCACTGACGTAACGTCTCCGTTCCCTCCTCAGGGAATGAGGGTTACATACATAACCGAGACGTTCTCCACACCACAAACTGACAGAGCCATGTCACCTTTATTTATATAGCGCTTTTTACAATTGTTTCAAAGCAGCTTCACAGTGATAACAGGCAATTAATGCAACAGAATTTGATTCAGCTGTACATCCGCTCTGGAGAAAACAGTGATGTCATCCAGCTCAGTTAAATTATCATATAGTGTCAATGTGGGCAGATCAGTAATATAGTTGAATATTTAGTGTCTCAAACGACAGCGTGGTCTCCAAACTCCTTTCCTTTTTAAAACATACGTGTTTAAAGCTTTACATGGACTTGCCCCTATTTATATATCAGAACTTTTTATTCTCTTCGGAGATCACTTAGATCTTCAGTCCAGCTGTTATTAAATGTCCCGAAATCTCACTTGAAAACAAAAGGAGACAGGGTTTTTTCAGTCAATGCTCCAGAACTTTGGAACACACTACCTTTAATGATTAGAGTTTCTCATACATTAAGCGTATTTAAAGCATCAATTAAAACCTACCTTTTTTCTCAGGAGTTCTTGTAACTTGGTTTTATTTTGTATGCATCTCTTAAATGCCAGGGACTGCAGTTTTTGTGATGTACCAGGTTATGATTTTTTTTTTGGTGGATTATTTTATGATTATTGTTTAATTTTCATGTTCTGTTTTACTATGTGTATTTTGCTCTGCTTGTGAAGCACTTTGGTCAATATTTATGTTGTTTAAAGGTGCTACATAAATAAACTTTGACCTTGACCTTTCCAATCACCCTAATACCTGTCTGCTTAATCCTATCCTCACTCACCTCCTTCAGGCCATTTCTTCTTCAGTTGTACCTGCACTCACTCACATCATCAACACCTCTCTTTACACTGGTACTTTTCCCACAGCATTTAAACAGGCTCTGACAACCCCACTGCTTAAGAAACTCACTCTAAATCCAGCACTGTTAGAAAACTACAGACTGGTATCCCATCTTCCATTTGTTGCTAAGACACTTGAGTGAGTCGTGTTCAACCAAGTCTATATATCTATCTATATTTATTTTAATTAAAAAAACAAAACAAAAACAAAAGATCTTGCTACGTGTACTCTGCTAGACTAACTAGGACTTGCATATTGTTGCCCTATTGTTAATTTGATTGCTTCTATTGTTCTTCTCATTTGTAAATCACTTTGGATAAAAGAGTCCGCTAAATGATTAAATGTAAATTTTAAACGTGTCATGCAGTTTTACAGGAGTATGTGCCAATGGTGCTCTGGTCAGCTGTTAATGACTTTGTTCTGAGTTATATTGCTCTTGTCTGGCCTTAATGCCCCAGCTCGACATTTGATTGCAGCAGTCTGGAAGTGATGAATCATGCTGTAATGGCTGCTCGGGCAGAGGCGCATATGATTTCTATCATGCCATCACCAGCTAATGGGATTTGGCTTTTCTGGAGGATATAATTTGACAGTATAATATTTCCTCGCTTTCTGTCTGTCCTGTTTTTTTTTTTTTTTTGGTCTATGTGCACAGTTGCCTTTTTCGTGCATGAGTGTGTGGGGGTCTGGGATATTCAATAAATAATATAATATTTAAAATTTAGAAATCCAAAAAGTTTTAGGTCAGGAACAGGGTTATGGGATAGAGAGGTCAAATAAAAGTCCATAGTGTTCCAGTGGTTCTGAGGATTCATTTATATATCTATGCAAGAATAAATAAAAATATCTTTCATGAAGTCTGCAATCAAAACATTCAGTATGAACTCAAGCATTTATGATCAAATTACTGTAGATACTAAATACTGTAAAAAATGTTTACAATGTTTACAAAAAAACTGTAAAAAATGCTACAATAAAACTTTTTAATTGGTAAACTGTAAGTTTGTAGTTGGTCTAACATTGCATTATATTTGATGTAAAAAAAAAAGTACACAAATTCTTAATTTAAAAAAAAAAATCTTAAATACATGGTTTATGCCAGTAAAAACTATGAATTAATGTATAATTTATGGTGAAAAACAGTAGGCTAAAAGAACATGCGAGAAGTCCTGCATGACACATCACATATATATATTTTACATTTTTTTTTTCTTCATATTTTTGTTATCAGTAATGTACATTAGGGTGTTTGTGCTACACTTTATGTTATTTAGATTATGTTTATTCATTGCATTAATTTTAGAGTCACGTGTTCTACCCTGATGGTGTTTTGTCTTTGTGTATGAACCTATGCACCTCCGGCCACTTACAATATTTTTTTTATAGTGTTATCTATTATAACATTGTATATGTATAACACATGTATTTAAAAATAAAAAGTACTAACTTTATAGTGATAACTTTATAGTTCTATAATAAAACAACATATACTTTGTTTAGTCCCTTATTTTCCCACACAGTCAGGCATTTACTTATACATAAAAACATCTATAGTTGCCTCTTTAAAATGGGCAATTACTGGATAATTTCATGGTGTATTTGCGTTTACCACAGGCGGAGGCATTGTGTTTATCATTTTCAGGCAGGCTGAAAGTCGTTGAGTAGCAAGCATGTTTACGTAAATCATCTCGTGTTCGTGGCTTTGAATGGATCAGTTTAAGTGAGATGGGATAGTTTGCAAATCAAGTGGCAGGACCCGACTCTCCAAATGTGTGTTTAATCCAGTCACAAGACTCACAACCATCTTCAGTCATCCTTGATTTGTATGATAGACGCTGGAGGGACAATAGCCTGCCGAAGTGATTGAACGCGTACTGACAACACCGAGAAAGCGGAAATCCTGCCATCACTGCTTACAGGGCGTCTGGCAATCAAGGGACAGAACGAGACTAATTGGCCCTCATAACCCTTTATTATCTCGGTAGTTACGGACGCCTACCGGTAGAAGACGGCGCGCGCCATCTGTGCGCTTTATTTTCTCCTAGTGGCGACGAGAGAGAGAGAGAGAGAGAGAGAGAGAGAGAGAGAGAGGGAGAGGGAGGAGGAGGAGGAGTAGGAGTAGGAGGAGGAGGAGAGGGGAGTTTGAATCTATCCGCCCGCACAATCTATTCACCACCTCGGCTGGCAGAGGTGCCTTCTCTGTTCATGGATTTTACGGTTTCACGCGGATGCACAGGACTCCGATGGCTGTTTGTCTCGCCGTGGGCTCTTAAAATCACAGACTCACTCACTCCGATGGTGAGTTTTTTGGCGTAGCTAACGGCAGAGCGCGTGATGGCTGAGCCGCAGGCTTCCGAATCTGTAGCGGGACCTTTATACGAGCTCGTCTCCGAGGCGACAACTCCGACCCGGGACGCGGCGGAGGCGGCGGCACTTAGCATCAGCGACACCTATCAGACATACCTGGACGTGTCGGCGGTGTACGGGGCCGAAGGGGTATACTCTAACGGACGGTATAGGGAGCACAGCAGCCCGCGGATCGGTACCCGCAACCGCGACAGTTCTGCAGAGAGGTGCACCGGCACCGGGAATCCACCTTGCGGTATTATGAAGGTGAGTGTCATCACTTTGTTATTGACTTTCAGACGTCTGCAGCGATGCAAATGCCCATGGAACCGTCCACTGCTGGAAACACATCATGTAGCACATTCTATAGACTATTTTGGACTGCTTTGTCACGTTGGCTCAAAATCAAGTGAGATGCCTATCTAGACATCTTAAACACATCGTTTTAGAGTATTTTGATAATTATTTTGAGTAATAAATAATCATTAGGCTGTAGCAATAAAAACATACTATCCATTATGAATATTTGAATCATTTTAAGTATTTATTTAGTATTGTTTTTGCCATTTATATTTATGTATATTTATTTTGTAATTTAAAAGTATGTACCTATAGGACTATTTTGAGTTATGTCTGAATGGCTGAAATGTATAAAGTTTTTCTTAATTACATTTTTAATTTTATTTTCTGTTGTTAAACTAAACAATATATAAATAAGTTAGCTATACTTTTAGGTAAGCACCAAATGGCAGCAGGAGAAAAAAGGTAAAGACAAGGCCTGGTTTAATTAAAGTAGCTTTTATAAACATGCCTTAGAAAAAAACATTACTGATGTCGGTTTGAGGACATTTCAAGACACAAAAATTTACTTCACCCCTTATGTATTAAAGCAGAGGCTGTTTTCCTCAGTGTCATTGTGGGTCAATGCTGCTGTTTGAGATTAACCTAGAGTCGAATGTCAAAATTGTCATTTAGTTGATTCACTTTGCTTAGCAACTGACACAAAACAGCATGGTACTCTCTCATTCCCTCACTTTATTGAATTCCTATGCGACTGTGTGGGTGTCTTGGCACCCACGAGAGGACCAGTGTGACAGGGAAACAAGCGAAGTGTTCAACGTGCCGACATCTGAGCACTCAAAGTAGACTTGGTGGGAATTTGTGGTGATTATAGAATTTTTTAACAGACTGGAAGTAAACAGTCTTTACTCAAGACCCCATTAAACACATAATTTTTTTTTGGGGGGGGGGGATTTCCTTTTATGCAGTGTATTATGTAGCTGTTAATGAAGTTAATGAACTGCCTGAAACGAGCTGTCAGTAATTTTAGTCTTACTTCCTGCACAAACCTAATTAGGTTTGTAACAAATCTGCATAATTCCATACTATGGTCTTCATTGGCTGGCCGTGAACGAGATCTACTTTCACCTGTAGTTGTAGATGAGGCCTGGAAGAATTTGGTTCGTTTTGTCAACATGTAAAATTCAGATATGGTAATGGCTTTTTCGTTTTCAACACACGCTGTAAGCGATAGACCAATCACAACAGATTGGACCAATCAGAGCAGGCTCTCAGGTAGGGCTGCAACAACTAGTCGATAAAATCAATAATAATCGATAATGAAAATCATCAATAACGATTCTCATTATTGGTTAGTCGGACTCGGGTCTGTCCTCTGTGCACGATAAGCTTCCACCAGTCGCGCCAAATTACAGCACTGAATAACGCATTTTTATGGACAAAATGTGCATCTAGAAATAGTGGAGTGGAAACAGAGTGAGCTGATGCAGGAAAGGTACGTGATCGAAGCACCCAAAACATGAGAATTGTTTATTTTAAGCTTTACGCATGCATTAGCGTTTAACATACGCTGTCATGCACTTTGACAGATGTGTGTGTGCGCCTGCGTCCTCAGCGCAAAAGTACATTTTACAGAGAACGTAGAGAACAGTAGTTATATCCTCATCTGTAAATGTTACTAATTCACGCAAGTATTTCCATTTTGCATGAAAGCGCGTCCTGACAGTCTGTGTTAAATCCATAGTCTGTAAAAAAATATGGACGTAGTGTCCGTGACGTCACCCATAGGATTCTGAAGAGCAGTTTTAAAGAGTAAAGTCGGCTGTTACCATCTTGGCAGCGTGTCACTCCTGGATAACTGAAAATGGGCAAAGAGGCGGGATGTGGGTGGAACTGAGGTGACATGATGACTAACAGACAGCAGACAAACAGCTATTCACCTGTCACTCAAAGTGGCCACGCCCTTAATTATGCAGAACTTTAAGGCTTTATATAATGTAAACGAATGAGTTATTGTACATATATTGTACAAACTCTATATACTGCCAGCCCTAGTTTTGTCAATAAAATAAACAGGCTTTTTATCCGATTAATCAATTAATGGAAGAAGAAAAAATAATAATTGGCAAACTAATCGATTATCAAAATAATCGTTAGTTGCAGCCCTACTCTCAGGCAAGGAGGGCTTTAGAGAGACTGAATTCTTTATCGAACCGATAGACACTGTGAGAAAAGATGTGATGCTACAATGTATATTATGAGAAAATTAAAGTGTTTGTTGACCTTGCATGCATTTAAACCTATTGTAGGAGATCTCTAAAACAAAATTAGGAAGCTTTAAAGTAGCATAATTAAAGATGATTTTCCATCTATGTTTACTGGTTGCAGAGTGTTTCCAGGTGTCATGCAATATGCTTTCGTATTCTATGAGATGCTAAAGGTGACAGTCTAGCAGCATAACTTGTCCATAGCTAAAACTCTGTTAGTTAAACTTGCTACAACAGATCCTCCAGTCAAACTGCCCAGGGCCAAAGCAATCCAGCAATCCAGAGAGGAGAATCTGTCTTGCTTTTCTGCTTTCCTTCTAATCACCTCTGCTCTGAGTCTCTCCTTCTTGTCTTTTTAGGCCCAAGGCTTTTGCTTTGATCTTACTAGTAAAATCGGATTAGGTTACTATAATCTTTGCGGGCAGTTATCCTGATTAAGGGGCCGTTCACAAAGACTGTTTTTCCATTCCACTATGCTACTTTTATATTGTTTTTCAATGTAAACGCGCACTAGATGGATGTTACGTAATCAGATTACTTTGTTCAAGTAACTAATAAAGTAACGCATTACTTTTAAATTTACAACAAAATATCTGTTACTTTTTCAAATAAGTAACGCAAGTTACATTGTTTTCCCATTTATTGACTGACAGCCCTCTTGTCCCCATGTTGAGAAAAATCGGGTGTAAGTGCAGAGGCGTTGTGTGTAAACATGACGGTGATTGTAGTTCTAGACTAAATGTGAGCATGCATTTACTCACTTGCAAAAAAAAAAAAAATGGTATTCCTCAAAATGAATTAAATCAGTGAAATGCAAAATCAAAATACAATGCAAACCTCTAATAATTAAATATGTTAAATAAAAAATATACTTTTATGCATTAAATGTTTTTTTGTTAAGGATAAACTTTCTTCTCCTGCATCCTATTCTCCTGCAATCCAGCACAGCTGAAATGTTTGTTTGGGCACTTTTGTTGTGAGAGGGCCTTTTTTATTTGCCCAAAAATAAACTTTTTTGTCATATAAATAAAACAACCCCCCCCCCCCCCCCCCCCGCTAAAGTAACATAACACATTACTTTTATAAAAAATGAACTAAGTTTAGTTACTTTTTTAAGGGAGTAACAGAATATTGTAATGCATTACTTCTCAAAGTAACTTTCTCCAACACTGTTCAAGAATAATGATTGACGTAAATCTCTGAGGTGTCCAGTCACAAATCTTTCATAAATCACTGCTCATACAAACAAACCTGCATTAGTGACATTTCTGTTGGTAATCAATTCACCATCTTTCTTATGAGTTCATACTGCCGGCCAGAGAATAGCGGTGGGTGATTTTTATCAATAGTAAGAGAAAGGGAGAATGTGAAAGGGAGAGGGTTTGGTGTGGGTTGTTGTGCGCTTGGTTGATTGAACGCAGGAGCATATAATCAAATCAGATGCTGTTAAACCAAGCAAATGTCATTGACAAATGGCAAAATATCTAGACTCGGTAGCAATGTGCACGCCTCTGGATATTAGGAAACAACAGGTGAAGTCAGGCCACGGCATGCTAACAAATGTGACATTTTCTGATTATGTTTTTAAAAATCGCACAGTGTTTAAATAATTAAGTTGGTGTTGAGCAGACATTAATTATGACATTGATAAGTGGCTGACTTATGGCTGTATGGCTTTAGGCTGTCATTTACATTGTTCACATGTTAATGTACCTGTACATTGACTTCCTCTAGAAGTGAAAATAACAAATATGTCTAATGTGTCAAGTGTGTTGTCTAGACAGAAATTAGAATAAATGAAGGCTTTTGCTGACGTTTCATGTTTCCAGAATTTTGTCTTAAAAAAAATATCCCTCATAATTTCACAAGTGTCTCCTCTAGAATTTCAGAAGAATCTCAAAAATACCACACACTTGCCAAAGAAGGTTCAAACTCAGATATATTAATATGAATTCAAGCATTTCTCATCAAATTCAAACAAAGTTTAGTATTATTTAGTAATAATAATTATCTAGTTTATTTATAGTTTTTATCAATATTTTGAATTAGCTTTAATTTTTGTATTTTCAGCTTTTGTTAATTTCATTAGTTTCACTTTTAGCAATTGTGCTTTTGCAATTTGTATATATAGGTTAAATGTAATTTTATTTCAGTTTACATTTTTATTTATTTCCAGTAAAGTTTATCATATAATTCTTTTCTTTTTGCTTTTGCTTATTCTGGCTTTATTTCAGTTAACTAAAATGTTTTTTTTTAATAGTTTTAGTTTGAAAATAATTCAAATAACAAAATTCCAGTCCCGAGAATAAATGCACTACTGGAATAAACAGTCCGCTCAAATCAATGCTGCATCATTGATTTTCTTCAGTGTGGTAATGGATTTGGGCCATAGATGCCTCTCCTTTTGGTGTCATCTGGGGAGAAACCCTCAGGTCAGCTGTCTGGAGGTTTTGAGATTAGAATGGCTGGAGGAATCTGCGTGTTGGAGAAATCTCCCTCTGCTGAATCTAATGCGGGTGTGCTGAGGTGGTCTGCTGGGCCACACTGTGTGTTAGACTGTGTGATATTGCTGCCTCACGCAGGCTTCCGCTAAGCTAATTTGTGCAGAGTACCACTCCATCTTCCCTGCACACAATGGGGTTTGACTTGACTGTTAGGCTGTCTTTGTTCATGTTCATTGTAAATAAAGAGTCCATATGAAAGTGACATTTAAAAAACACACATGGATGCCGAATATCAGTATGTTGGGAATCTGGGTCACTGGTCTCTGGAGTTCACACATACGCTTTAGTGGAGACATCAAATGTGGCTTTCTTCGAGTGTGTGAAGCTTCGTCTAGTCATGGATTTCCTGATCAATCATAAAATATTTTATGTTTGAAGTATCTCTATATTAGTCTTGTTATCATAATCAGTGTGCAGGATTTAAAGTATGTTAAGGATATATGTGTTATGTCTCGATGGTAAGGGTCCAGTCGATCCACATTACCAATTTGCTGTCACTAGGCTCCCAAAAGTTGCCAGAAGGATGCTCACTTGTCAGCATTACATAACACCTGAATCTTGGACAGCTGCAGAGAGAGAGAGAGAGAGAGAGAGAGAGTGTGTGTGTGTGTATGAATATGTGTAAAAAATGGCAACTGACATGAGATAATTTTGGGTAGTTGATACAATATATCTAATATATAATAATACATCTAATTCTACATAACCTGATTTTTCAAATTCTTTGTATAATTTAAATAATATATTTAAAAAAAAAGAATACTTTTATAATCTTTCATAAAGAAATAATACTTATTTCAGCAAGAACACAATAAATTGATCAACAATATAGACATTCATAATGTTACAAAGTAATTATATTTATAATAAATACTGTTCTTTTAAACTTTATATTCATCAACAAATCCTGAGAAAAGTGAATCAAGTTTTCCACAAAAATATTATATTTAGCAACTGTTTTAATTTTCAGCATTGATAATAATAATAAATGTTTCTTGAGCATCAAATCAGCCTATTAGAATAATTTCTGAAGGATCATGTGACACTGACTGAAGTAATGATGATGAAAATTCAGCTTTTCCATCAAAGGAATAAATTACATTTTAAAATATATAAAATAGAAAACTGCATTTTTGATCAAATTAATGCAGCCCTGGTGAGCATACGTGCCTTTAAATACATTTTTTAAATCATATAGACCCGGAACTTTTGAAACAGATTTTTAATAAAAAATATTAAATTTAAATTTAAAATGTCATTAGAAAGTCAATAGACACATTATGCATACTACTTAATTCGGTTTATTCCTTTCTCACGTTTCCGTTTTATGCATTATCAGCACACCTTTTTTTGCGAGACAGACATCAGTGCATCTGTGAGTCTGTTGTTCATGGTGTGAAGTCTGGGCATACTCTCTCTCCTCTTCCCAGAAATGACCTCATGTGTGCCAGATTGGGACCCTTCTTTCTTTCTCTCTTTCTCCTTTCACCTCCCCCCACAAAGTGTGTTTCCCCTCACCCCCCTCTCAGGAAATGGCTCTGTCATCCAAAAGCTATACTTTTAGTCTAGTATCCCAGAGACCAGTGATGCCGTGATGAAACTGGATACTCATCTAGCTGGACCGAAACAGTGTTCCAACAATGACAGTGTTTTCTCACCCATAATGCTGTTGCATCTGGTGTGTTAGTTAGATGTTGTTCTGGCAAACTAGCATTAGCATTATGCCAAAACATAGCCACGTCTCTGCTAACAAAACAAGGCTTAAACCAGCTTAAGGTGGTTTGCTATTTTTGTAGCCTATCCAAGCTGCTAAACCCCTCTAAAACCATCAAGCCAGACCAGTGTAACCACCGTAGGCTGGTTTAAGCTATTTTTGTGTATGTACTTCTCTTAAAGCCACAGACCCCTTTATTGCATACTATTTGCATTTGTAAAGTATGTGTTAGCAGTAGCATGAAGCTAAAGATGTTAGCTTAAAATTAAATATTATTTTACATAAGTATGCACTGATACTTAATACGCACCGAGATTCTGGCCCATACAATAAGCTGATAATTATTTTCACGTTATTGCCATTGAAAAGGGTAATATTAAAACAATAAGACACTAAATTCAGTTGTTGTAAATTAAATGCAAGTGAATTTAGGCATCACAACATGATAATGTATGTGACGTGTACATGTATTATATTTGCACCCCTAAAGCGAAATATTGCCTTCTGAAATGCAGGAAATGCTGTTTATATACTTCTAATAGTATATCTGTAGCAAGGTATGTTGTTATGAGAAGAAGGAGGCGGGAACCGGCAAACATTCAAGGACTTTAATAAACAAATAAACAAACTGAACGTAAAAACGGCAGCCTCCTCACGGACGACTGCCGTATACACATAATAAAACATAAACAAAACATGATATCCAGGCCTGGTCCTCTCTCATCCTGGTCGTCACACCTCCTTTTATGCTTCCGAGCTCATTATCACTCACGCCACCGGTCCCTCTGCCTCGCTGCTTGCGACAATATCATTGGAGTATTTTTCATATACTGTAATTTAAGACACTTTTTTTCAAATTTTGTGTACTACAGAAGTGTTTCCCCACCTTTGATTACTTTTGATAAGTAACAAATCCCACTGCACACCACTATATAAAAATATAAGAAAATTGCAAAAACAAGCATTGCTTCAAATGGCATAGTAAAACTAGATATTATATTACAAGTAGTACTCACATTTCATGTGAAACTTGAGCTTAAGTCAGGTAGGAACACAACAAGGTCTAAGCTAGTCCTATATGATGTTGTTGATGATAAAACAACAAATTTACATATTATTGCTGTCGGGCAGAAACCTTAATATTAAAGTATTTAATTAAGCACTGTTGTCAAAGTTGGTGTTGTGGCTTTATATAGCTATGGTCAGGCACTTGCACGTGCCATTTATAATATTAACATTTTATGAAAATCAAGCTCAAATGGAGTTACAAGGTTTTTAACCAGCGAATGACAGATATATTTTGTATGTCACTGGAACAGCCGCATCTGAGGCAGTAAGTTCAGCATTACGTTTTCATTCTAAATTTAGACGGGGTGGAGTTATGAGGTTTGACTGACAGTTTGAGGAGCCAATGGAGTTACGAGGTTTAGTCACAACCTCTTTACAATGCTTTTTATTGGTTAAATATTTGTAAAACCCACATACAGACATAAATGACCAATATAGCATTCATTTTATAAAACAATAGTGACAAAATATAGAAATACGAGGTTTCGTCTGTAAGCGCGATTATATATAATTTTTTGTTGCATTTATTTGTACTTGAATTTAATAATTTTCCACGGCACACCTGACAACCTGTCACAGTGGTTGGGAAACACTGTACTACGGATAGTGTACAAAGTGCTACAGCCCACAGCCATAAATCTTGAAATCAGTTAAGGTGGTCATGGAATTCGAGTCATTTAGCTGCTCAGGAGGTTAATTTAACAGCATGAGCACTCAAAGCAATTTTACACCCTGTCCTGGATGCTTTCTTTCTGTTCTTGTCTGTGTTCCCATTTTTGTTTCTCAGGAAGGTTGGTAGATGAGTTATCTACTGGTGTAAACTCATACCGATCATTGTGCACTTATTTCATGCATGAAAGGTAATTCAAGAAACCCATTTTCCCTCTTTCCAAGCATGTCCTCTTTTTGCCTGCCCCTCCTGGCAGCAGGTAAGGCATCTGGCTGCAGGCCCAGTTTGTGGCACTTTTTCATCGACTCTGATCCTTTGGGAGAAGCTCAGTATATCATATGCTACAAATTACCACAGTGACTTCATTGAAAAGGCAGGAGCTGTTTACATCTATTGTAAGTCTATCAGGCTGACCACACATCTGTCATCTCCTCAACCAGTGGACTGGGCTGAGGAAGACTGTGATAGAGACTGTGGGATTCCATCGCTATTGGTAGGTAGACAATTGTATTTCAGTCATGAAGGTGCAGTCAGTCAGTGTAGAGCCGCACATTAGATTATCACCTGAAAGTGATTGGTTTGGCAAACTTTAGGCTCTATGACTGAGATGTTTTGATTTTATTTCTGAAAATAATATTTTTTTGTCATTGTGACTTTATTTTGTATTTTAAATCTAATATTTACCTTTAATTTTTTACTCTGATGCTTAAATGGGCTTCCATAGTATATAATGTGTATATTGAATGTATTCCACTTAAAATTTCCCATGTCAGCATTGGATTTATTTAAGTGAATCTGTTAATGAACTGATTTAAAAAAAGAAATGTTTTAACTTGACGTTTGTATGTCGAAATATTTTGCTGCTGATCATTGCCATGATGTTTGATTCACAAAAAATGATGAACCAGTTCTTTTTAATGAATCAGTCAAAAAGATTTACAAAACAGCATCGGACTCGACTAATGCCGTAGTCACACTTGACTTTAAGCGCACAAAACTTTATTGGACGCTGCGTCGTGATTTTAAAAACATAAATTCAACATATAACACAATAATAAATCCAAAATGTAAAAATATACAATCTACTCCACATTACTGCAAAAAGTGCATTCTTTTAATTCAGCTAAGAGGACACATCATGACATGTTGATCTTCTATTCATCACAATTCTTCACGTGATGCAAATTCACAGGTCAGAGTTCACCAAACTTGAACTTTGGAATGCAGCGAAATCTGAAACTTCTTTGCATGAGCTTTTGTTTCTGGTCTCCCAAATTTACATGCATTTGTGTGATTGCCACTTCAGCCATTCGAATCAGACTCACACAGTGAATGATTTGTTCAGAGCTAAGTTCATATCTGACTCCCTGTATGTTCTCGACGGTTTATATTAGGGTGTATTCTAGTTTTTGTTGTTGTTCTATTTCATGAAAATGTATCTGTTGAAGTATGCTGTCATCCTTATAATTTTCGTGCCACAACCATATGACTAAATTATGAATTATATCATTGAATGGATATATGTTTGAAAAGGTCTTGAAGCAAGTACCTTCATGTCTGTCAGAAAGCCCATTGTCTCTGGCAGTGCTAAAGGGTTTTTACAATCTGAGAATCTCAGTATAAAATTCAATGAATCATTCATCAATTTCATACATGCATATGTAATTATATCCATCCATCAATTTTTGTGAACAGAAAGTCAGGTGTCAGTAAATAGCAAGAAAACATGATGACAGAGAGAGATAGAGAGATTTCAACACACTTTATTTAGATCATTACACAATCAACAGAACAACAAATCATGCAAAAGACCTAAACTTATTGCAACATGGTAGTGAAGGTCAACATTTCTTCTACAACTGTACAAATAGCTTCATTAAAACACCATTTATACAAAAAAACTTTCTAAATCATAATTTTATAGAAATTGAAATTGAGCATAACCCTTGCTTTTACCAGATTTTTAAAAACAATAACCACATGTTGTCCTTCTCTACCTTCTATTTTATTTTTCCTGGTTATGTAAACAGCAAGTTTAGCTTGCCCAATTAAAAATTCAACAATTGGCTTTTTATTCTTTGTGCCACACTATACTTTGGCCCAAAAATAAAAATCTCAGAAGAAAAATCTCCCCAAAATTCATGAATAGAACATCAAAAAAACATTCTTGAACATTCTAAAAAACAGTGAAAAATTGTCTCCCTCATTTTACAAAAAGGACAACGACTTGATACATTGGGATTAATTACACTCACAAAAGCATTTACAGCAACTGTGCTGTGTAAAACTCTCCATTTGAAGATCACCTGTGCGCTTTTCAATTGGAGGTTTATATAAAACTCTCCAAACAGGTTTAACACCATCATCTAGTCCCAATCTCTCTCTCCACACTGTAACACTACGTTCTTTTAAAATTGCTTTATTTAACACTTTTACAAAACATTTATATAAAATTTTACTTTGAACATTCTGAAAACCTAATTCTTCTAGCCGCCTCAGGACCAGAAAAGGTCCAGAAAGTCCTTTAAGTTTGGGACTTAAAAAGATAGCTGGAAAGGGGTCTGTATTATTAGGAAACAGTTTCCCATTATAAAAATCATTTAACATATTATTTTCTTCCTCTGTGAATTTCTGTTTAAAAATGTCCAGAATTTTTTCTACTTGCTGTACCGACCGCACACTTAGATGTGAGGCCAAGGACTGAGCATTATTTAAACCAGGACCAGCAACATCCAACAAATTATGCAATTTTAAAGACTTAGTAGAAACTAAACAATGAAACAGTCCAGGTGTAACTTGACAGGTAACATCAAACCGAGCTCCATTTACAAGAGGTTCCTCCAAAAGCCAGTACAATGAGGAAGTCGCCTCCAACCTCAAATAAGTCCCAAACTTTAAAAAGTCCCTTATCAAAAGGAGTAAGTCCGTTGAACTGCAGCTTGCTCGAGTCCATCAAAAACAAAACAGAGTTCACACCCAGTCTGCCACCTTGATTAAAAATAACATCAGCCACTTTTCTCCAGACTAGATCCTTAGGTCCTGTGAGGTACCTTTGAAGAAAAAGAAATCGAAAGGCTGCCCCCCTGCTGGGCAAATGGATAAGTCCTTGTCCTCCATCTCTGGGTAAAAAAAGTATGCTCTGCGGTATCCAATGAAAAGTGCTCCAAAAAAAATCCACCAAACTGGCTTGAATTTTGCTCAAAAGTCAATTTGGAGGATCAACGCAGGCTAAACGATGCCACAGAACTGAAGCCACCAGGTTATTAATTACAATAACCCTCCCTCTAAAAGACATTTTTGGCAAAAGCCATTTCCATTTTTCCAGTCGCCCCTTTAATTTTTCAAAAACTCCTTCCCAATTTTTGCTTAACATTGAATCATTACCAACATATACTCCTAAATATATTAACCCATCTCTTTTCCAGGACAAACCACCTGGTAATTTAGGAAGACCATGGGGCCATTTGCCACTTGCTATGGCTTCACTTTTTAACCAATTAACCTTGGCAGAGGAAATTATACCAAAATTGTTAAAAATGTCTTTAAGATGATCAGCATCACTTTGCCCTTTAACAATAACAATAATATCATCTGCATATGCAGACAACTTAAAATTTGCTCCAGGACAAGGTATGGTCCAACCCTCAATGCTTTCTCTGATCTTAACCAATAGAGGTTCAATAGCAAGAGCATACAACATTCCAGAAAGAGCACAACCTTGTCTTATACCTCTGTATATTTTAAAAGGAGCACTCAGACTACCATTTATTTTCAGTACACTCTCAACATCCTGGTACAAAACCCTAATCATGGCAATAAGACCAGAGCTGAACCCAAACTCCTCTAACGTGTGCCAGAGATAGCTGTGCTCAACCCGGTCAAATGCCTTTTCCTGGTCTAAAGAAATGAGACCAGTATCTATGTCCAATAGCCTAGAGACATCCAAAATATCCAGAATTAGATAAACATTATAGAAAATAGACCTGTTAGGCACACAGTAAGTTTGATCACGATGAATGACCTGCCCAACTGCCTCCCCCAACCTAATGTCCAAAGCTTTAGAAAAGAGCTTTAAATCAGAGCATAAAAGTGAAACAGGGCGCCAGTTCTTTATTTCCTTTAAGTCGCCTTTTTTGGGCATCAGGGTAATGACTGCCCTCCTGCAGCTCAAAGGTAGCAACCCTCCGGCCAGACTATCATTGAGCACAGTCAGCAAGTCACCCCCCAGCACTGACCAAAATGTTTTATAAAACTCAACTGGTAGACCATCAATTCCAGGGGCCTTACCGCAATCCATGCTCTGCAGAGCAACATGCAGCTCAGATACTGAAAGTCGCCTCTCGAGCCAAGAGTTGGTCTTATTCGACACTTTAGGCAATCCCATATAACTCTGTATGTTCACTCTTGTAAAGCTCAGAATAAAAAAGTACAGCTCTTTTTCTAATTTCTTTAGGCTCTACAATTTCTACGCCATCCAATGAGTATAAAGAATGTATAATTCTGCTTAGACCATTCTTCTTTTCCAAACCGAAGAAGAATTTAGTTGGACCATCCATCTCTACTACACTCTGAAATCGTGAGCGGATCAAAGCTCCCTGTGCTCTGATGCCTAACAGGTTATCCAAAGCCCTTCTTTTAGCTTTGAGGAGCTCAATATGTCCTCGATTTCCTGTGGATTCTACCAAATTCTGAAGTTCCACTATTTCAATCCCTAGGGTTTTCATTGACTGGGAAATGTCCTTGGATACATTGAGAGTGTACTGACGGCACAGTTGCTGTATTTCACTAAAATCCTTTTTTCTAGAACTAAACTGTTTCCAAAAAAACCTAAAGACATCCTTAAAAAAGTTGTCTTCTAGCAAAGAAGTATTAAAATGCCAGTAAGCACTCTTAGACTTTACATTAGAAATGAAAACACTACAGATTACCAGACTGTGATCAGAAAAACCATTAGGCAAAATCTCACATTTCTTAATAACATTAAAATGGTGTTTAAAACAATAAAACCGGTCCAATCTAGCCATAGAAGTAGAACCTTCTCTTATTTGAGCCCATGTGTACTGCTTTTGTTCTTTATACACTCACCTAAAGGATTATTAGGAACACCAGTTCAATTTCTCATTAATGCAATTATCTAATCAACCAATCACGTGGCAGTTGCTTCAATGCATTTAGGGGCGTGGTCCTGGTCAAGACAATCTCCTGAACTCCAAACTGAATGTCAGAATAGGAAAGAAAGGTGATTTAAGCAATTTTGAGCGTGGCATGGTTGTTGCTGCCAGACGGGCCGGTCTGAGTATTTCATAATCTGCTCAGTTACTGGGATTTTCACGCACAACCATTTCTAGAGTTTACAAAGAATGGTGTGAAAAGGGAAAAACATCCAGTATGAGGGCGAAAATGCCTTGTTGATGCTAGAGGTCAGAGGAGAATGGGCCGACTGATTCAAGCTGATAGAAGAGCAACTTTGACTGAAATAACCACTCGTTACAACCGAGGTATGCAGCAAAGCATTTGTGAAGCCACAACATGCACAACCTTGAGGCGGATGGGCTACAATAGCAGAAGACCCCACTGGGTACTACTCATCTCCACTACAAATAGGAAAAAGAGGCTACAATTTGCACAAGCTCACCAAAATTGGACAGTTGAAGACTGGAAAAATGTTGCCTGGTCTGATGAGTCTCGATTTCTGTTGAGACATTCAGATGGTAGAGTCAGAATTTGGCGTAAACAGAATGAGAACATGGATCCATCATGCCTTGTTACCACTGTGCAGGCTGGTGGTGGTGGTGTAATGGTGTGGGGGATGTTTTCTTGGCAGACTTTAGGCCCCTTAGTGCCAATTGGGCATCGTTTAAATGCCACGGCCTACCTGAGCATTGTTTCTGACCATGTCCATCCCTTTATGACCACCATGTACCCATCCTCTGATGGCTACTTCCAGCAGGATAATGCACCATGTCACAAAGCTCCAATCATTTCAAACTGGTTTCTTGAACATGACAATGAGTTCACTGTACTAAAATGGCCCCCACAGTCACCAGATCTCAACCCAATAGAGCATCTTTGGGATGTGGTGGAACGGGAGCTTCGTGCCCTGGATGTGCATCCCACAAATCTCCATCAACTGCAAGATGCTATCCTATCAATATGGGCCAACATTTCTAAAGAATGCTTTAAGCACCTTGTTGAATCAATGCCACGTAGAATTAAGGCAGTTCTGAAGGCGAAAGGGGGTCAAACACAGTATTAGTATGGTGTTCCTAATAATCCTTTAGGTGAGTGTATAAAGCTCTCCATGCATCACACAAATCATGTTCTGCTATGAGTTTTCTTATAGCATGTTGAGAAGCTAGATGTGGCTCTTTATGGTTCCTATCCATTGTATCACAAGCTGTAAAATTAAAATCTCCTCCAATAAACATGAACTCCTCATCTTTACAGTCTGACAAAATATTGCTTAATTTGTCCAAAAAAAAAACAACCCTTTCAGGCCCAACAACAGGAGCATACACATTTATCAAAATTAAAACCATCTTTTCAAACTTTGCTGTAATTTTCATTAGATGTCCCTCAACAACATGTTCTACCTCATATGATACTGGTTTAAAATTTTTCTCAAAAAGTACAGCTAAGCCACCACTGCAGTGATTTTTGTGGCTTAAAATAACTAGCCCGTCCCATTCCATTAACCATTCATTCTCATTAAAAACATCACTATGAGTTTCCTGGACCAGCATTACATCCATTTTCTTTTGCTTAGTCAGATCATAAAGCATTGCTCTTTTCTTACTGTCTCGTGCACCATTCAAATTAAGAGTGCCCAATCTTATCCTACTCATGAAAAGGTAATATGAGCACACTAAAAACAAACACTTCAAAAAATAAATAAGGAAACTAGACTGATTCGAATTCATCATTCAGTAAATTTATTTTTAACTTCTGGACGATTTTCTTCAGCCTAAAGACTTCCTGTTCAGTGTAAGCTCCAGCCTCTTTCATTAAAGCCCTGGTTGAACTTATAAACAACTCACGATCTGGAAAATAATCCTCTACATTCACACCCTTCATGCCTTTTGTTGTCTGAAGAAACGTTTTGATTTTATCCAATGTGTAACGGGACTCACGACTCACAATAACTGTCCACCGCAGACTCCTCAACATTACTCAACTCTGAGTCCACCTCCCTTGCATTACCAACTATTCCAGTAGCCTTTTTACTAGCCCTTTTATCCTTTCCTTTGCCCTTAGTTTTCCTTTATAATGTCGGTGTTTTGAAAAACACTTTGATCTTCTGTCATGTCCACATCCAAAGCATCTTCTAACATGGCCTGCTCACTGACCTCAGAAACACCACCTTCATGCACCTTTTTAATTGTGGCCACACTCTCATTTTCATTACTTCCACAAGCACCAATTTCATCTTTGTCAACAGAAGATGCGTTGTCACTCATTTGTGCTTGATCTGTAGTACTAAGCGTTTCGCCTGCATTGTGATTCTGATCTGCGCTTTTCGCAGGGCACGCGCGTATATCATGTGACCTTCCTTTCCACAACCAAAACACTTCATTGACTCGGAGGTAGCAAAAATAATATAATCAAAATCGTCAATTCTAAACTTAATGGCTAAATTAAGCTCCTCATTTTGATTATTTAGGATCATATGCACCTGCCTCCTAAATGATACAATATGCTTCAACTGTGATGATTTACAACCGAGTGAGATAAGAGAGTCTCAACAACTCTCTTACAACCACTTCATCTTTAATAAACGGCGGGACATTTGACAATATTACTCTCCTCGCTGGTTGTACTAAAGGCATGACCGGAGTAAGGGAATTATTCACAACAATTCCGGCTTCTACAACTTCATTCACTTTTTCAACACTGTTCAGAAACATCACTATTGCGCTATTCATTCTTGATGCAGAAAGAATACAATCATGACCAACAACAGCAGCAACAGCGAGTACACAGTCCTCAACCGAGCAACGCTCCGCAGGCGCGACCTTAATGCCATGCCGCCGTGTTAAACTTTCCAAACTCGCGTGCTGAGACGCCGCCATAGCGATCAGTGCACACACAGAGAGAGAGAGAGAGAGAGAGAGAGAGAGGGAACAGATTTATCCTCTTTCATTAAAACCCCATCTAATGTTCCAACTGATTGGTATGTTTACTTTGACTGCTCATGCATTTGCATCTTCTCTCATTTTTCCCCGCCCGTCATTCTGTCACATGATGAAGTCTTGCCTGGTTGAGGAGTTCATGAGGCATGGAGGAAGTTGGCTGGCTTTCAAAAAGAAAAAAACAGGAAATGAGAGTTATCAGCACATAGCAGATTATGTTTCAGAACTGTATGTGTTGGTGGTTGTGACATGCATGGGAAATCAGTGTATTTTTGCTTGTAGGCAATCTGTAGATTTCCTGTAGAGTTTTATTTACATCTTCATTTGCATTGTAGATGCTTCTTGAAAGTCACATAAATGCTTAAGAGAAACATTAAAGCAAAAGTTCACCCACAATGAAAGCCATATTACTTTAGACATGTTAAAGCATGGCGCCCCATGAGTTCGTGCCAGTGTTTTCTTATCACATGAACACAGCTCTAACCATTATGTCCAAAAAATTTACTTATGAACTGGTTCTTTTTAACAAGTCAGTCAGAAAGACTAGCAAAACTAGCTCAAACTAGCTTGTGAGTTATTGATCTGAATATGACTCACTCATTTGTTGAATCGCTCAGAGCCCTCACTGATTTCACAACTGACTCCCTCACTGATCTATGAGTAACTTTTTGGTCATGTCCGTTTCAAAATGATTAATTGCATTTGACTAGAGCTGCACGATTCTAGATAAATTGAGAATCACAATTTTTTTTTGTTTCAAACAGAGATCACGATTCTCCCACGATTTTGAACAGACAACTAAACAAAATAACATGTAATTTACTAGAGGTTCTGACAAAATGTTAATTGCTGCAGTTTATTTAAATGTTTAATTAATCTGAATGAATTGGTTTTAATGAATGATTCAATGACTCACTCATAAATACTTCTCTTGTTTCATTACTGGATGAATCAGCATTTTTGAACGAATCTCTTGAATGAATGGTTCAATGACAAATACATTTGTTTAAAAGACTTGTCGCCACCTAGTGGCGTAACAATGTGATTGATAAAATCGTTGAAGCGCCATGTTAGTTATTGTAGTATCGCTATTCATCAATTTTATATCTGAACTATAATCTTTTATCCTAGTACTTCTGTGATAATATGAATATTTGTGACAGAAATAAAGATACTGTGTGGTTGAAAAGACCAGTGTTCGTGAAACGGCTTCATACTTATACAGGACAACTGCTCTCATTTTCAAAGGTTTAATAGGCACAGGCAAATCGTTGATTGAGATCTTTTAACGATTAATCGTGCAACTCTACATTTGACAACTAAAGAATTTTGGCTCCTAAATATTTCTTATTCTGAGCCAATTGCTCACTAGTTATTTTTTAAGCCTGGAGCCCTGATTCAAAGGATAGTTCACCCAAAAATGGAAACTTAAATCTTAAATCTTGTTGCTCTTGGCGAGATCTTGTTGAGTTGGCATTATTTTTTTAGAGTGTGTGCCAGTGTTTCCTTATCACATGAACACAGTGCAGTGCATTATGTCTAATTCTAGAAAAGAACTGGTTCTTTTTAACCAGTCAGTCAGAAAGATTCACAAAACTCTTCAGAGACAGAGCCCTTACTGAGTTCATCTGACTAATTCACTAAACCACAAGTAATTTTTTTACGCCATGTCTGATTTAAAAATGAATCATTGCATTTTGCTCTTCAATATTTCATGTAGGGAGCCTATTACTCCATAGTCCTTTTCTTTAGTCTGGAGCCCTGATTAAAGATACGGTCACATTTACAGTGAAATTTCAAATCCAGTCGTTCCAAGAATCCGCACAAAGAGTTTCGCATTAGGGCGAAAAAGCTGTGCTGAACAACAGAAATCTGCTTGGTTTGAAAGTGACTTCGGTAACACTTTACAATAAGGTTTCATTTGTTAAAACTATGTTAGTTAAAGGGGTAATACACCATTAGCAAAAATGGGCTTTCAATAAAACTTGGCTGCCTATACAGTAGAAAGGCGAAAATGTTTTTGAAATCGGTGCTACGTGACTAGAGAAAATAAGGCTGTTGTCTTCCTTTTTGCCAAATAGGTAGGAAAACATCAACACCCATAATGCGCTGGGCATGTTGCCGTCCAAAGCCACCAGTCTGCTATGAATAGAGTAAAATTACCGCCTTGCTTTTGTAGGAAATACTTTGCAAACTTTTAGTCATAATGGTGTCGACATATATTGTTCCCGGGTGCAAGAATTCAAAGAATAAACGTTTAGCGGGAGTTACTTTCGGTATCCAGTGAAGGATCCAGCACGTTGTAGGCAGTCGCTAAAGGCTGCACAGTATCGTAAATACGTAGAGAACGCCGCAACAGAAAATCTGTAAAAACCTCTGTGTTTGTAGTCAACATTTCAACGAACATAGTGTTTTAGGTCAGTTGTCATCCTTTGCTGACAAATAAATATGTTAACATTTGTTAATGCACTGTGAACTAAGAAGATTAATAAATGCTTTACAAAATATATTGCTCATTGTTAGTTCATGTTAGCACAATGTTCACAAATGAGAACTTATTGTGAAGTCTAACCGTGACTTCTGTGTGTGCAATGATTCATACTTCTCTATGCTATTGACAATGGACACTTTTTGCAAATACAATTTTGTAGTCCTGCATGGATTTGTAGTTATTTACCCTTAACCGATGACCAAACATGCTACACACATAGAGCACATGTGGGTGAATTCATCATTTAAAAATCTCTTTAGATTAGTAGCTGCAGGGTAAGTTTATCTGTGCTTTGTAGATTCTTGGCTCCGCACACCAAAGACACTTGTTCCCACATGGTAGAATAAAGAACAGTGGGAACACACAAACACTCTTTAAAAGTCCCAAAGACACAATCTTGATAGTATGCCAACCCTCTCAGCCAGGCGTCTGGCTCAAAATCAGACTAAGCAGCTAGTGAATGAGGTTGTAGTGAGTAGACTGATCTCAAAACAGATCTGCAGATGGTTTTTAATCTGAATAATGTTGGGTCAAATGATCAATCGCCATCCACCAACCTGACAACCTCGACGTAAATTCCCTGTTTATGTGTGTGTTACTATATGTTGTAGTTGGCACTGTGCTAGAAAGAGCACTGTTCCCATGTTACTAATAAGGTACTGTGAGTGTCTGCGTGCCGGATATACAGAGTAGACATAAATACTTTTAATGTTTTATTTTGTATGGTTTTATTAGTAATACATTTGCCCTGTCCTCCCTGTGTTCACAGGCTGTGTGGCAATCACATTAGACTTGGTTGTTCTACTGTTATATAAATGTTTCCCAAAACAGTCCAGTGTAGTTTTGCTCTGTTTTTTTAACTAAAAAAAGACATCCACCCATCAGAGCAGTAAACAAACAATGAAATAAAAAAAATACCTGATGGAGGTTCAAACTTTAAAGCACCTCAAAGAAAGGCCAAGAGACAAGTAAACAAAGAAAAAAGTATTTTAAGATGGAAGATGGTCAGTGCAATACACACACACATACACACACACACTCACAGAGTACCTGAACTGTTGTCTACATTTATATATTTTAAAACGTAATTTATTCCTGTGATGTCAAAGCTTAATTTTCAGCATCATTACTCCAGTCTTCAGTGTCACATGATCCTTCAGAAATCATTTGAATATGCTGATTTGATTCTCAAGAAACATTTCTTATTATTATCAATGTTGCAAACAGTTTGCTTAATGCTGCTTAATATTTTTGTGGAATTGTGGAAATCAATTATTTGATGAATAGAAAGTTCAATGGACAGCATTCATTTGCATTTATTAAATGTATTTATTTAATTTATTAAAGCATTTATTAAACAGAAATCTTTTGTAAATAAGTTTTTATCCATCTATCCATCCATCCATGATAGACAGATATAGAATCTGAACCTGATATAGTTTGATACTGTAATTGAGAAGGAATGCCTAAATAAAAATCTTGATAAATAATGCCTTTAACACCTTATAAACCTGTCAGCTTTCCCTTTGGTAGTTTGTTTTAAAGTTAAAGAGTTCTAAATGAGTCTCTGGTATTACAATCTGCTGTATTTAAGCTTGGTGCTTTGTTGCCAAAGCACAGCCAGCTCTATCCTCGCTTTCTCTCTACTCAAGGTGCCAGTACTGCTGGTACACAGATGGCTACGATACGATGGCAACTAGTGCCATGAAAGTGGAGGAGGCGTGTACAGTGTGTGTTTGTGTGCATGCGCACATGCTGTGTGTGTGGACACATTGTGTGTAGGATTTGGTTGTGTGCAAATGGAAATAGCATCCTTGTTTTGGGCTGTCATGTTGATTCAATCTGTTGCTCAAGGTTTTTGCTAAGATCCTGTGCTGTGAGCCTTGTGTGTGTGTGTGTGAGAGAGAGACTTTCTCTTCAGCATTGCAGTGAAATTATTCTGTATATTGGAATCTGGAGAAAAACTGTGCCTGTACTGATCTCAAGACAGTTCCTAAATATTTTCTGAGAGACCCTCCACAGTGCACTACCTAAGCGGCAGGATACTGTTGGCACCGGTAGATCACCCGCAGGTTTCTGGAACATTTCTCGTGCTGAGCCCTACGCTGATGGTTGGCTTTTGGTGCTGTTTATACTAGTTAAATTAATCAGATTACAGTCCCCTTGCAAGTTCTTAGGATATGTGCTATTAATGCTAGATAACACTGATATGAAGTCATTTTGTAGGAGTTTTATGTGAGGATGTACTGATGTTAAAATACTGGCTCATAAAATACTGGCCGATAATTATTTTCACATTATGGCTCATTACGTCAATGAGGTCACTGTTAAATTAATACATTGTTTGTAACGGTTGGCGGTACCAGGAACAGGATAGAGACTCAGGAGATAATTAAACATAAACTTTAATTAAAACTTCTCAAAGAACTCAAAACAGGCAACGGGAATCCAACTTAACATAACAGTGACTAGACAAAGACTGAGTGAACAAGAGGAACTTAAATAAGAGACAGGAGCAAGATAATTAACTAAACACAGCGGAACAGAACTTAACTAACGAGGGTAACCAAGGAAACAGACAAGTGGCGGGAAACTAAGACAAAGAAACGTGACAGGATGAAAACAACTGAAAGATCTAACGAACAGACATGTGACATTGTTAGCTAACTGCATGATTTGTATATGTGCATTTCTAAAATACATAACTTGACACAGTCACCTCTGGTAACAGATCACATTAAATTGTAATGTAGACACATGCATTTTCTGTAAAAATTCTTTGAAATATGTATTGTGAAAAGCGCTAAACAAATAAATATGGATTTAATTGAACTGAACCTCTAGTACCATTGGCCTCAGCGAAAGAGAAAGATTAGTGACTGGTCACCGTTCTATTACTGCTTTCCATGTACAAACCATATTGACCTCAGTGCTGTCAACTTCATGCATCAATGTCTTTCTCTTTCTGTCATCTGCAGTGTAATGTTGATAAGGCAATTCTAGACCTATATACAGTTTGGATATTTTAATATTTTTTCAGTCTTTTTAGTATTCAGTATTTATCTTATTACTTAATTACTCTCAAGTATTCAAAAAAATGTGACTGTTGCTAATTGGAAGATGTAAAATACAGTAAAAATGTATCTAAAACAATGAGTCTTCTTTAGGTAACGTGATGGGTAAATGTTGTTTATTTTATTGGCAATATCATCACCAGTCCTACTGTATACGTCTTTCATCTTTGCCCCTCCTCCCCAAACATCTGTGTTTAACTCAGCTGTCAGTACCAAATCTGTGATTGCCTCATCCACATTAAAATAGTTATTGTATAAAGTCTCTCTCCATGTTTCAGAAAACCGTCTGGAACATCGACTGTATCCATACAGTTGAGACTTACTAGTTGCAAAATGTTGCAGATTTAGTACATTTTGATTCAGAATGAATTAAATTATTATTATTTTTTCAATTGTAAAACCATGTACTCCAGGTTTGATTTGATCCAGTAACGCATATTGACATACATTGCGACTACAAAATGTTTGGGGTTAATAACTCTTTTTTTTTTTTCAAAGAAAACAATACTTTTCTTCAGCAGAGATGCATTAAAAGTGACAGTAAAGACATTTTTAAAGTTACAAAATATTTCCATTTCTATTAAATGCTATTAAGCTGTCTATTCATCAAAGAATCCTGAAAAAAGAATCACATATTAAGCAGCACAACTGTTTCAACATTGATAATAATAAGAAATGTTTCTTGAGCAACAAATCAGCATATTAGAATGATTTCTGAAGGATTTTATGACACTGAAGATTGAAGTAATGATGCTGAAAATTCAGCTTTGACATTAGGAATAAATTACATTATAAATGATATCAAAATAGAAAGCAGTTATTTAAAATTGTAATATTTCACACTCTTACAGATTGTACAATATTTCTGATCAAATAGAGTAAATGCAGCCTTAATTGGTAAGCATGAGATGCAATCTTCTTAAAAACATTTAAAAAAAACTCACAGATTCTAATAATTTATACATTTTTACAGCTCTGTGTGTGTTTTATTTTTTCAGGATAAAGCCTAAACTAGACTCATTTCTTATTTATCTCTATGATTTCTAGAATAGACTTGAGGAATTTGTGATTGGTCCAATAGTCAATGAAGCTGACAGGACAATTCACCTGTCTCATATTTCCCCTCCCAGACAGAAGTAATATTTTGATCCAATAATTTTAGATTACAATAGATGACAGACAAATGTTGATTTTAAAGGAAAAGAGAGAGGAAGTAGTGAACAATTGAATAGATTATTGCGGCTGACCTTTCCTGCCTTTTATTTCTGAATAGAAGAGTTTGTTGTTCTCTGTTTGTTGTGTGGGACACAACAGCCTCACCTCCCCAGCTCCCCTTCAGCCTTCTGTGTGTGTGTGTGTGTGTGTGTTTAGTGGGAAGGATGTTATTCTGAGGGATCTCAGCTGCATTCCAGCCTTTATCCCAGCATCTCTATGTTTGTGTGAAAAATTTGGAAAAGTTGAGAACTTGAGGTATTGTTATGGGGACACTGACTGCAGGCGTTTATGTGTGTTTATGTTTGCTTCAGAGATGTATTTGTTACTGTGTGATCTCTTTGGGCTGAACAGTGATTCAGATTGTTCTAAGACGCACACACACACACGTTTGTGGGTGTTTCGATAATTTTTTTCAGGCAGAAGCAATTGAGGGAGGACCAATTTAAACAGCAAAAGATGTATGAACGGGGTTTAAATTGGTCCTCCTCTTTTTTTAAATCAGTAGGGTGCTGAAAATGACTGTAATTATTATAATGAGAGAGAGAGAAAGAAATTGTGCACTAGGTATGTCTTATTTTGGTAATTTCCTTGACCACAAACAATGTCATAAGCAGGCATGCATGGAATCTGCACACATAGATTTACGTAGTCAGAATGCCATCATATACAAAGTTGTACACATCTCCAGCTCCTTGTGGGTTCATTTATTGTGTATTTCAGCCAATTTGTTTGTGTTTTTTACTATACCCGTAAGAGCTCTGTATGACACATTTTACCATGTTTAAATTAATTTTGCATATTTTTTTCCGTAGAATCAGCCCAGAAACTGCAAAGCATGCAAAGCTTTTGGATAGCTGTCAGAGAATGAGAGAGTGAACATGCGAGATGAAGAACAGACAACTGGCAGGGCTTCACTAGATGTGCGTGCATACACACACACATATGTATTTGTTATAAATTGGCTTTTGCTTTTTCCCTACAAGTTGTATGTGTGTGAACTGGAAAGTAAAAATGAATAACGGTGACCTGTAATTAGAATGTCCCCTTGCATGCACACGCACCATCTGTTTAATCTTCTCCTTAGTTTGTATATGATGAATATTCACGTTTAGACAGATGTCGACTATATGTGGAGGGAGGTGTCCTGACAGAGAGAGGAAAAGAGACAAGATGAGGGAAGTGAAAGAGCGAGTTAGAGAAATCAAAGGGCAAGGATGTTAAATTAGAGGATAGACATGATTACATCAGATTAGGGAGCCATTTATCAAACATTAGTGCAAATACACACACACTAAACAGACACACTTAGTGAAGATTGACCTGATAAGAGTTGGGGTTGCATTATATACGAAAAAGTACTGCGGTAGAAAAAAATTACTGTGTTTTATCATTATTTTTTAAATTACAGTACTTGACTGGACAGCGGCTGTTCAGTACAGTTGAGCAACCATAAGTTAAGTGTTGACATCTAAGTGTTTTACCCATACTACCATATTTACACTACCATTCAAAAGTTGAACAGCTGCAAAAAAGTGAATAAAAAATATTTCTTTCAAAAATGTACTGACCTCAAACTTTTGAAGTTGAACAGTAGTGTGTATAACTGCTGCATTTTGTAATTGATTTATAAATCAAAACCATAAGGGATGTTTGACAAAACTTAAGTAATTTACTCTCTTTGTATGTGTAATTTAACATAATTAATTTAACAACAATTATTAAATCTTGTTTTTGTACTCATACTTATATATTGTCTGTCTTGCCATATTCTTGGAGGCATCATGCCGGAGACGGGTTTATTGATGACGTGTCGATTAAAGAATTATTAAATAGGAATATTCGGAATCATCACGCCAGGTACGGGTTTATGAGGATGCCATGTCGATGAGGCAATTTCAGGGGGGAGTCTAATTGACACGGTCTCTGCAGACACTTCAGGGATGCGCTGGTCCTGTCTGGGTGCAGGTCCACCATCTGATCTGGATACGGCCCGGATCTGGCTGACTGCAGTAAACCTCGGGACAAACAGAGACTAACATTAGCGTAGATGCCATTCTTCTTATGATGTAACGAGTACATCAGGTGTTATGGGAAGTTTCCCGGTTCCGGCTGACCTAGTTAATGCAGCCTAACAATCATTTAATTGATTTGAATAAAATATAATTTAAAAATGTTTTATGTGTATGCCATAGTAAAGAGATGGGGATAGAATATACAGTTTGTACAGTATAAAAACCATTACGTCTATGGATAGTCCCCACAAAGATAATGAACCAAGTGTGTGTGTGTGTGTGTGTGTAATTGTGAGTGGTTGTGAAGATGAGCAGTGACATACACTGCTTTTCCAGATACTATTTCCTTAGAGATTGCTGATACTTTACGTCATCAGGCAGTGGAAGTATCTCCTACCAACATATAATCTGTCCCTTCAGAGTCCTTGACTCTTGGAAATGTGGCTCAGGCTGTCTAATGGCTAAATTGAATGGGTTTTCTATTGAATCTGGCCACAGCAATCCAGATGGCCCTGAGATACCAAATAGGTTTGTGGGTAACCTCATTTGGCTTGCCACTTCATGTAATGATTATTCACTGTTTGTTTTGTGAATTCATTCCTTCTTTCTTTCTTTCTGTCTTTCTTTCTAATAGGAAGTGCATGCAGTCTCTATCAGACTGATTTGATATTAAGTGTTTGAGTCTTTCACTAAAGGCTTGAACCAATATTAACACATGCAGTTTTTTAAAATTATTCAGCCTTAACAAAGTACCAATGGCTCCAGTGAGAACCAATAATGTGTGTGTGTGTGTGTGGGTCAGGTTTTTTCTACATTGTGTGGACCAAATGTCTTCACAAGGATAAAAACACCTGAAATCATTGTTGGGACCAGGCAATGGTCCACATGAGGAAAGCAGGTTAAGAAACATTCTAAGTAATGTCTTAATTTAGGGTTTAAGGTTAGGCAACAGGAATATTATTAGCTCAGTAAAACAACAGTAGAAGTCAAGGAAAGTCCCCACCTTAATAGAAAAACAAGCGTGACTGTGTGGATGTGTGTATTTGAGGGTGTATGTGATATGAAAGTTGAAACAGAAGAGAAAGGAAATCAAATGTGATCTGGTAAACTGTTTTGTAGTCTGGGAGTTTCAGTCTGAGAATAACTCAACTGTTGAAAAGCTAGTGTAGGGTAAAAACAAACACAGAGACATGTAGATGTCTATACATGTACATTCATACAGACATGTATATTAATGTATAAGCATTCAAAATCTTTCTCATTGCCAGAGATTAGGGCATTTTATATGGCGCACAGAAATATGCATTTTGCATGTTTGTATGCATGCGCTTTTCTTTGTACATGTCCAGCATACCAACATTTGAGCTTGATTCTGAGAGCAGATGAGGTCAGGATTCCTCTGCTATCCTGCTGATCCAGCACACAAGGCCAGAGAAACCCATCCCCTGCCAGGCAGTTGATTGCTGTATATCCTGAATTCCAGAGCCTTGGGTCTTCCCTTAAGCCACAGTATTATTATGTGTGGCCACCATATATTCCTGTCAACAGTGAAAAATTGTGTTCCCTTTGAGAATTATAGTCATTAGGATCTGTTTCATTCCTTGACGTTTGTCAATCCAGGGGGCGAGTTGGGATAGAAAACGTCTCGGTTACGTATGTAACCCTCGTTCCCTGAGGAGGGAACAGAGACGTAACGTCAGTGACTGACGAATGGGGGTTTCGCCTAGAAGCCTATCATCTTCGAGATCTTAGAAAACGCCCAATGGCAGGCCAATGCCATGGGCATGCAGAATTTGCATAGCGTAGCTCCGCCCCACAGCGTGGGTATATAAGGAAGTACGCTGGCAACATTGCATTATGTTTACCTGCTGAGGAGCCAAGACTTAACTCCCAGCCGTTTCAGCGGTACAGCGGAAGTGGCAGAGGGACGCTACGTCTCCGTTCCCTCCTCAGGGACCGAGGGTTACATACGTAACTAAGACGTTCCCTTTCGTTCAGTCACTCCGAGTAACGTCAGTGACTGACGAATGGGGGTCCCAATCTAATCACGCCACTCGGCTGTCGTCCAGTGCCCTGCGTAAGTGTGAGCTCCCTGTCGTAAGCTAGTACAGACAAAGGACTCCAACTTAGCACAGGAATACCAAGGTACACTGGGAAGCATATTCCAGGTGGAAGTATGCGAACTATGACCCGCGAGGGGCTGCATAAGGAGGAACTCTGGGGTAACCAGCCGAAGGTGGAATTTTACCCCCAGGGAGGCAAGGGCTTGCCGAGGGAAATACACATGCTCAGAGAGGCTTACAGTGGAAATACACATGTGGGGGTCGCCCATAGGGGGAACCATGCACACGGTGGCACCTAGCCTGACACGAGGGCCTGAGCGAGTGGGCAGACGCACAGGTGTCGGCATCGACAGTGCTGGAGGAACTCAGGGTTTCGGGGAAACTACCCGAGGAAAATATTGCACGTATCCCGTCCGTGGAGAGAAATGGCGAGCAAGCGAAGACACCTGAGCCTAGTCCATGACCGGCCACTGGTAGAGGCGAGTACATGAGAGAACACTGGCTCCACTCTGAGATTATAGAATCTGGCGAATGTGGATCTGGTGGAGTGTGCCCTGACCCCAAGGGGGCATGGACGCCCCTGCGACTGGTAAGCCAAGACAATGGCGTCCACTATCCAGTGAGACAACCTTTGCTTGCAGAGAGCCTTTCCCTTCAGCTTCCCACCATAACAGACAAAGAGCTGGTCTGAGGTCCTGAAACACTGCGTTCTGTCTACGTAAGCATGGAGGGCTCCTCCAAAGGCAGCGCTTGCAGGTTCACCACCTGGTCCCTGAACGGAGTGGTGGGAACCTTGGGCACATATCCAGGCCGGGGTCTCAGGATCACGTGAGAGTTGGCCGGCCCGAATTCTAGGCACACTTCGTCAACCGAAAATGCCTGCAGGTCCCCTACTCTCTTGATGGAGGCCAAGGCGATCAGGAGCGCTGTCTTCATTGACAGGAACTTAAGCTCGACTGATTGCAATGGCTCGAAGGGAGCCCTCTGCAGAGCATCTAAGACTACTGAGAGGTCCCCAGAGGGTACAAGGGGAGAGCGAGGAGGATTCAGTCTCCTCGCTCCCCTCAGGAACCTGATGATCAGGTCATGCTGACTTACCTGTTTTGTCTCCACAAGGTCGTGGTAGGCGGATATCTCGGCCACATACACCTTGAGGGTGGAAGGAGACAGCCTTCGTTCCAACCCTTCTTGGAGGAATGAGAGCACGGACCCGATCGGGCATTTCCAGGGGTCTTCTTGGCGAGAAGAACACCAGGTGACGAAGAGGTTGCACTTCAACGCATAGGCGTGTCTGGTAGACAAGGCCCTAGCGGAAGTGATGGTAGCCACCACCTGAGGTGGTAGGGTACTCAAACCTACCGCGTCCCGTCCAGGAGCCACACGTGGAGGTTCCAAAGATCGGGACGCGGGTGCCAGAGGGTGCCCCGTCTCTGAGAAAGGAGGTCCTTCCTCAGAGGTATGGACCAGGGAGGGGCTGTGGCAAGGAGTATGAGTTCGGAGAACCAGGTCCGGCCGGGCCAGTACGGGGCGACCAAAAAGACCTGCTCCTTGTCCTCCCTGATCTTGCACAGAACCTGTGCGAGAAGGCTCACTGAGGGAAACGCATATTTGCGGAGGCCCCGCAGCCAGGTGTGCGCCAGAGCATCCATGCCGAGGGGGCCCTCGGTCAGGGAATAAAACAGGTGGCAATTGGAAGAGTCGTGGAAGGCAAACAGATCTACCTGTGCATCGCCGGACTCGATCGGGAAGCCAGTGCTGAAGTGGTCTCATATGAAGCAATCCGAGCGGCGTTACCACGGCTGCAGATGCCATATGCCCCAGGAGCCTCTGAAATAACTTCAGTGGAACCGCACTCTTGCTCTTGATTTGACGGAGGCAAGTCAGCAGTGACTGTGCTCGCTCGCTCGTAAGCTGCGCCCCACCACGGTATAGCGGACTCCCCGGAAGCGGGGAGGAACCTGAGCGAACTGAATCGCATAGCCGAACCTGATGGTCTTCGCGACCCAGCGGGACAGCCCCGGGAGCTCTAGCCAGGCTCCCAAGAACTGCACCAGCGGGGACAAGTGAACCACAGGCGTACCTGGCAGCGAGGCGGCGTGACCGGCCCGGACATGGGAGGCGTAGCGTCCCGGTGTGGGGGCACGGTCAACAGCCGCGTCCTGACAGAGGAGACCAGGGAAGGACTGCGGCGTCCTCCACGGCACGGCCCATGTGATAGCTGCTGCTGGGGCCGGGCAGGAGGGGTGGAAGCCATGGGAGGGCGCCCTCGGCGGCGAGCAGGCTGAGGCAACTGTGTCGGCGGCTGGGTGGAGACAGCAGCTGGCCGCCGGGGCAGTATATGTTTAATAGCCTCAGTCTGCTTTTGGGCGGTTGAGAACTGTTGGGCGAAGCTCTCAACCGCGCCGCCGAATAGCCCAACCTGGGATATGGGGTCGTCGAGGAACCGGGTTCGCTCGGCGTCCCGCATATCGGCCAGGTTGAGCCATAGGTGTCTCTCCTGGACCACAGCTGTGGTTTGAGCGCACGGTGGGAGCGGTGCACTAGAGGAGGGTGTGGCCCGAGGCATCAGCGTCGGGGCTTTATTCCACACCGTCACCCTCAGGCAACCAGCCAAAGTGTTGCCTCGCGAGGGGACAGCAGATTGGGGTGTGGCAGAGGGGACTCTTGCTCCGGAACGGAGCTCATTGAGTCTCGACCGCAGCACCGAGATGGTCATGTTCCCGCAGTGGGAACATGACTCATCCATGAACGCCGCCTGAGCGTGCTGTAAGCCCAAACACGTCAGACAGTGTTCATGCCCATCAGAGGGCGGCAGAGACCGACCACACCCAGAAGCACACGGGCGAGACATCTTTAAAAAGACATGTCACGTGTGAGCTCTTTTGTGAGAGGAAGCTTTGCAGTGATGCCGAAGCGCCCAGGGACCGAATACCAGCTGAATGCAGACCACTGCACAGATCAGCAGGCAGGCAGTAAACGATCGCTGGAACGCACCGTAACACCAACACCGACTGGAAAGCTGCTCGTCTCGAAGAAGCTGACGATACTCAGAAGGCTTGAGGAGTGAAGAGAGAGATACTCTTGGCTCCAAAGCAAAAACATAATGCAATGTTGCCAGCGTACTTCCTTATATACCCACGCTGTGGGGCGGAGCTACGCTATGCAAATTCCGCATGCCCATGGCATTTAGGCTTATTATGTGTACTGCACATTGAGCAACCAGTTTTTAATTTTTCCATTCATTTTCTTAGGGGCCAAGCACCAAAGGTGCAAAGGCACATATTGTATCCGTTGGCGTTTCTATTATTATTATTCTTCCCATAGAAGCTCTTGTGGGAAAGTTATGAAATTTGGCACACAGATAGAGGACAGTCCACACATTCATCATAGCAAATTTGGAGTCTCTAACTCAATCCCTTTAGCGCCCCCCACCTGTACAAAGTTTGACTTATGTTTGCGCTCATAACTTTTGAACCATAAGGACTAGAAACAAAATTTTCCTGCCATTTTGATTTTTCCGAAAAATCTATCTTTTTGAACTCTTAGATTCGGGGCATCACTCCGAGTCGTACGATACCCAATTTTCCCATATCAGCCATTTTGGACGCCGGCCATTTTGAATTTTGTATCATTATGAAACTTAGTATGTGTCTTCAGCACCAAGCCCCTGACAGTACTCAAAGTTCCAGTGCAGTGCCACCTTGTGGTCAAAAGTTCTAATTAAATTTCCAAAAATGCTAATAACTTTTGATTAAATTTGCCTATTGTCATCCTGAGAAAATAGATACCAATTTTGCCATATTTGACCGAACATCCTGTCTGCTATTTTTTTTTCATTAACATTTTTTAAAAATTTAAATTAAAAATGTAAAAAAATTTAACTCCACCCTGCCCGTTTGTCAAACTTTCACTAAAATCGAATCGTATCATCTTCAGACTGTGCTAACAAAAAGTTATGAAAGTTATAGGCGAAACGGTTTTCATATACCGCAGCAACGGATTTGAGGCATGATGCCAAAATGACTCTGAGGCTGTATCGCTGCAATACTTTGGCATATTGACACCAAACTTTGCATGTGTTATTGTTACCTCACTCTGACCACACCACATCAATATGGTAACTGTGCCACCCATTGGTTAAAAGTGATAAACAATTAAATCATTATTATTGACTGTATTCTTAGTTTTACAGCTTGATCCTAATAGGTCTTTTATGGCTCATTGTTGCAGTTGGTTTGACACTCCCAGCCATGTTGGCATGTCTTATTGTCTTCTTTGAGCTTGGCCCCCATAATGGCTGCTTGCAGCTATATTTTTAATCTAGAGTCATGATTCTACGATTCTATTGCACAGTGATAATAAGTGAAATCCTAGTACTGTTGTTGGTGAAGTGTGTGCAGGTGAAGGCTGGTTTTGTTGCACTTACTCTTTGTACTGAGAACAAGGGGCAAGTCTGAGGGAGGAGTTCTTGACCTTGCCATGTCAACCATGTTTTAAAAGACATTGTCATATTGCCTAGCAACCAGCCTTTCCTGTACTTCCTCTGGCCACTGTTTCTGGAATAATACATATAATATAGGCGACGCTGCTGAACTGCTGTCCATCATTGACTTCCTGAAAGACAAATTGTAAATTGTAAAATGCATGCCTGTAAAATATCTAATAAAATAAAATAAATTAAAAAAAATATTTAGTTTGGAGGACATATGTACATATATATAAGTGTATATTTCGATGTACTAGATAAATAGACAGACAGCCTGAAGTCACTGTCAATGTAGGCAGCTCTCTATGGTTTGAGACACCGTGTCTGACATCCATCACTGCTCCAGCTCTAAAGCATTCTTGATTAGTGCTTAACACGTTAATGAGATTGAGAGCTGCTCAGATGCGGATTTCCTGTGTCCCTTCTCTCCATGGCCTCTTTTTGTCAGGAGGTAATTTATAGCAGGACAATGAGGCCTTGACTCCATTGAGTCTCTTTTTGTTCCTGTTTAATGCCTCAAAGTACAAAAGTCTTGAAGAACTCATACCTAAAGTCGACATGAAATCAAAATTGACCCTGTTTACTTGTCTTACTGTGCATAATTCTTTGGTCCATGTAAGGTACAAATAAGGTCATTTTTGAAAATCAAAAATTAAAATCTAATAACTTGCTCTGAATCTTGCTGACATTTTGCTTGACAGATTTGTTTTTTTGTTTGAATTAATCAAACTATCTGATCCTGATAGATAATACTTGTCCTACAATTTGTCTGTTTGAAAATACGTCAGATTACCAAAGTAAAATGGGTTATGAATGGCTTATGGGTTATGTTACAATGACTTAAAAGTATAAAGATTATTAATGGAACACAACAATACATTGACTTTACACTGGTATTAAGAGCTAATCTGGTTTTATGATTCAGCTCATTAATTAGCTCAGCATTCACTAGCTCGTTAATTAGCTCAGCGTTCAACTGACCGGCTAATTGGGTCTGGCAAATGGTTAATAATCTAATTCAGTTTCAATATCAGCAGCATGCACAATTAGCAGAGAGATTACTGACTCCTGAGGTTGTTTAGTGCGGTGGTGTAATCGTTAGATGTGTTTGGAGTGTGTGCGGGTTTACATGGCTTAATTTTGGTGAAAATGAACTTGACAAAATCTCCGTTTGGTGACACTTAGGGACATGCTATATTGGAAGCATTTTTTTGTATTGGGTTTAGAATAGTCTATAGTAATTAAAAAATGTATATATAAAACAGTAGAAGTATACCGTATATCCTCACTTTAATAGCTTTGATAGATAAATGTGGGTCAGTTACAAAAGGATAGTAAAACCCCATGATAACAGCTTAATAAATGATACTAAAATAAAATATAATAAAATACTAAATACTAATTAAAAAAAAATGTTAAAAGGTTTATGTGTTTAAAGGCACATGAACTCCATTATTTGAAAATATATAATGTTCTTTGAGGTCTATTTATAATATTAGCAAGATTTTTACATCAAATACATTAGAAATAATAGGCTATTTTCTAACCTGTTTATGACTCTTTCTTTGAAACACTGTTTTAGATAGGCATGCCACATTCAAGACTTAGAAGGACTGCTATGATTGGTTTTGCTTATTTAAAAAAAAAAAAAAATTCCCTGTCATTACATGTGAGGAATTGTTTCTTCCGATGTTGAAAACTGTCAACCAGTGAATCAGAAGACAATATATAAGGAATACATATTTATATTTATTGAGGTATTTGTGAGGTAGTATTGTATTTTATAACATTATATTAGTGTTCAAATGAAGACACTACAGAAAGGTGTTTATCTCATTGCATAGTTGAAACATTTGCCTGCTGTGAAGCATTTATGCGTATTACATATGCTTTATAAGTCTTGGTTGTGGCAAATAAAATCTTCAGCAGAGGTGGGATTTCATTGCACTATGACATCATACATGGAGTTTGATTGGCAGGCGATCTGACCAATCATAATCCACCATCCGTCGAATCCGCCATTTTGTCCGACAAAGCAGTCAGGAAAATTTGCAGAAAATTAATACAGAGTTTCTTCCTGTGTCAAGCAATTATACTGCTCTGCTCAAGGCTTGAAATTAACTTTTTTCCTCACCAGCCACTGTGACTAGTGGTTTTTCCAAAGTTACTAGCCATTCAGCAACTTTTACTGGCCACAATTGTGACATCGCATTTGTGAGGTCAGACACTGATGTTGGACGAGAAGGCCTGGCTCGCAGTCTCCGCTCTAATTCATCCCAAAGGTGTTCTATCGGGTTGAGGTCAGGACTCTGTGCAGGCCAGTCAAGTTCCTCCACACCAAACTCGCTTATCCATGTCTTTATGGACATTGCTTTGTGCAGTGGTGCGCAGTCATGTTGGAACAGGAAGGGGCCATCCCCAAACTGTTCCCACAAAGTTGGGAGCATGAAATTGTCCAAAATGTCTTGGTATGCTGAAGCATTAAGAGTTCCTTTCACTGGAACTAAGGGGCCAATGAAAAATAACCCCACACCATAACTCTTCAGAAAATGGGTGACTTCTGTGCACTGTGTGCCTCAGCATGTGCTGACCCCGCTCTGTGATTTTACAGTTGCTGTTGTTTCCATTTGCTTCCACTTTGTTATAATACCACTAACAGTTGACGTTAGAATATTTAGTAGTGAGGAAATTTCACGAATGGACTTATTGCACAGGTGGCAACTTATCAAGTTACCATTCATGCTTGAATTCACTGAGCTCCTGAGAGCGACCCATTCTTTCACAAATGTTGGTAGAAGCAGTATGCATGCCTAGGTGCTTAATTTTATACACCTGTTGCCATGGAAGTGATTGGAACACCTGAATTAATTATTTTGGCAATATAGTGTATATTCAACCCACCAAAGTGGCTAGTAGGAATGACCACATTACACGCCACTGCTGAAATCCACCCGTATTTGGCAGGTGTTAATGTCAAGCCCTGGTTTTACTCAAATAAGCCTCCGTCAGGCCCAGATTTACAACATTACAGATGACAGCAGGCCTCAGTCTCCCTAAGCATGATACGGCTGTGCATGCACAGATGACCTTGTGTAGAACAGATCTTGGGGAAAAAAAGATATTGGTAAAGATTCTGATAGCTGCAGCTCCAAGATAGCTTTAGGAGGAGGGCTGAGCAGTCAAGAGTTGTGACCTTTTAGCACAACTCTTGGGGGGGGGGGGTTGTTGAAGCTAGCACAGCTGTAGGCAGTTTTGTCTGTGGTGTAGAGAGAAGAGGTCGCATCATGTGGAGAAAGCGAAAAGGTGCATTTGTGTTCAGTGGAAGGCTGGCAGCATCTCAAAGCTTTAGTACACAACACCTACACACAATCATTCAAATCACTCTCTTTCTCCCTTCTTCTGGATAAACTGTGGCAAAAAAATGCTGTTTGAGGAGAAAAAGTTCAGGGATGGTACCTTAAAGGGTTTCTTTCAGCACACACTTCTTACCTTTGAACTACAGATAATAACTAGTGAAAGAACACCAAGGGCCGGTTTCACAGACAGGGCTTAGATTTAGGCAGGATTAGGCCTTAGTTCAATTAGGACAGCCTTAGAAAAAAAACATTAATGGTGTGCATATTGAGACAAAACAATAGCAGTGGCAGTGACATATTTTAAGATATGTCAGTGCAAGTTGCTTTCAGTTAAAACAACTGAAACATGCATAAGCCTTGTCTCTGAAACCAGGGGAAAGAGTTCATTGATTTTACATGTTCTTGCATTACTGCAGTGGTAACTCCAAAAATCCAGGGGACGATAGAGTTACCTCGAATGTCTGCGCTATTAAACTGGATTTGTTGTTATTAAGGTAGTTAGCTATGTTGACTCTAACTAACTTGCTCAGCAAGACTCTCTTCAAACTATTGAACACTGCATGACTGAAAGAGAAAACTGACTATAAGCCATGAGAGTTTACACAATATGCTATAGCGCTCTTTGCAGCAACACTGCAAATGCAATGTGTAGCGTTATGAATTCCGTAATGATGACACATTTTGAAACGCAACAATATGTGAAATCGAGTTTGTATAGCTAGAAGAGTTAGCATTCATACTCAAAAGCGTCTGGTTTAAGACATGATTTTTTGCCTGTTAAATAATGGTGCAAATACCAGTAAATTGACTAACACAAACTTGAGTTAATCACCTTGCATGATTCATTTAAATAGTCTCATTTTGCATCGGAAAGCGAAACTCTTATAAATGTGTCCACGCCTTTTTAGCACTAATTTTTCAATTTGTGTCTAGTAAATCTTGACAGTTGTTTTTTTAGTGCCAAAAAAGGGTTTGCGCTGGCGCAAGCTGTTAGTAAATCACTCACAGCTCTTGAATGGAAAACGTTCAGATACTCTTATAGTCTCCCTGTAGTCAATTATTTTTTACCCTTAAAACTCATCAAAATGACATATTTAAAGTTTTTTTCCTGTGAAAAAAAGTCTTCCTTAAAATAGCTTTATATGTAATTTTACACCCTTGCCTCATTTAGTATACACAGAGCTCTGAATATGAATATGCTAATTGCTGGAGGCCACTCAGTCATGCCAGCTCAGAGATTCACTCGGCCAACTGACTGAGGTAAAAACTGCACAATATCGTTCTTTACAATGTTGGACACATAATTAATATGATTAGCCTTTTGCTTGACTATGTTTTCAAACAGCTAATAATGTGTTGCTAATGTTACACAAACCATGTTCCCATTTGCCATCTCAGAGTCAGATAGCTGCCTTCTAAAAATCAGCATTCTTAGAAACGCTTTGAACAACGTGAACATCAGTGGCGAAAGGTATATATAGTTCATCATAACATCGTAATATACATCATACACCCACTATATTGCTATATGTACTTAATTTTTCATTTCAACAGAAAAATATACAGGGATATCCTGGCTTCTTTTGAGACTCCCCTGCTAGTTCGCTGTTAATGATATGCTAAAGCCCACCCACATGTTGATGTGATTGTTTACAAGGTAGTTTGTGACGTCAGAAACACCAGCGATTTCAAAACACGTTTTTGAGACTCTTTGTTAAACTTGCAAAATACACAGCAATGGTGCTGACCTATGAATTTGCACATGGTTTTTCTTAAAACATTAAAAACACCACATAGACATGTAAACAACATTAAAAACGTGATTTTCACCACAGAGGACTTTAAATACTAAAATCACTCTTTGTTTATTGCTTGTAATGTTTATTTGTTCATCTTTATTATTCACTACTTGTTTTTTAAAATTCTTAACATACAATTATTTTAATACAAATTTTTTATTAAATGAATTGTAATTTTTAAATAATGCATATGTAATTAAATAAAACAAATCTTTTAAAAAGATTTTCAAGTCTGTAAACTAATTATTTAATAAGAAAAAAAAAGTAGATTAAGAATCGTTTTAGAATCGGTAATTATGTAATTAACTGCATTCTCACACATTTGTAAACAATGTGAAAACAATGCATAAAATCGCAATTACAAGCATTTGCATTCACATACTAGCATAAAGTATGTTTTGGGCCTAAATAATTATAGTAATATATATTTTTGGCATATAAATATTGAATTGATGAATATACAGTATGTTGGGTTGAGTGGTGGATTATTCCAGAACATCTTTTCCACTCATGTTTGCACTAGCAGACAATGACAGGTATACAGGTGCTTTTTGGAAAGTTCACACAGCTTTGCTAATTCTGCACCTGCCTTCCTCCCCCAGACTGAGTGCTGGCGTCCACTCAACACACACCTCAGCTGAAAGACCATCATTAAATGTAGCTTCGCCACAGTTTTTTATTTGTCACGTACGGCCATTTACCTTTTGAAATATACAAACAGGTCCTCCTCTCTCCCTGGAGAGCTCTAATGCTGTACTTCACTGTGTGTATGAAGAATAATCCTTTGTGCATATTTATATCAGGCTCTTTGTGTTATATTTCTTTTTGCTGTCTCTATTTCTGTCTGAGTGTATTTTGTGTTCTTCACAGGGTGAGATCTCATTCTGAGAACGAGAAAGCACCCGCTGACTTTTGTAAGTCATGCTGTGTTTCAGTGCTTGTGTTCACTAGGCTATGTGATACAAAGCTGTATAGTAAGCAGCAGTAAGCTCTGTTTATCAAAAGCTGGCTGCTGGGATTTTTTTTCCCACTTTAGAGTAGTGTTGTGAACTTTAGGACCTATGAGAGTTCTATGAGATTTTTTTTGCTCCTATTCATTTTGTGAAGTATGTGTGTGCCTTTGTTGTTCCATTGAGTGGAAGGAAAATTGCTGCTGTTGACTCTGTAAACAAAGGCCCTTATTGTGAAGGACCTGTTCATTTAAATTATTATTTTGCTTGAAATGCAGCTGTTTGCATGCCGTTTAAATCTGATGGTTATACTTATTGTACACATAGACATACAAGCATATGTGAATGTGTCTGAATGCTCTATCTGGATTCGGAAATGCTGCTGAGGGTATCCATGAATCTTTAGTTCGTGCTCACCTGGGTTCTCCTTCAGTTCGGCCTGCATATGTTACTGTAATGGAAACTGCAAAAGTGAATTTAGGCCAGATAGACTTTGCACTGTTTGTTCTCTTGCATCGACCCCTTGGGAAACAAGGTGAGAAGAGTTGTTTCCGCTTTTGCAGAGGTACTTACCAAGCATCCACTCCTTCTCCCAAAGGAAGTAGCAAGTATGTGCAGGGCTATCCAGCGTCCTACTTCCACAGGGTATGTGGCCTTGATATGCAACCACAGTGCATTCTGGGTAATCAGCAGGTCACCTTTACTTTATATGGATGCTGAGCGGTTTAAATACAATTAACACGCGTCCTGCATCTCCTTTAAGCGGTCAAATGCTCCATTCAGACGTGTTCTGACGTGATTTTTTTCATAATCTTTAGCATCTAATTTACTACATTTTAAAGTACTGTATATAATACTAATTAATTGACAATTACCATTGCACACCTGTTGGTAATAGATAGCTTTGGTATCTTTTGCAAGTATTGATAGTAGGGCTGGGCGATATGGCCAAAAAAATCATATCTCTGTATTTTTTGGTTGAATGGCGATACACGGTATTTTCTCTGTTTTTCTATTTGGATAAAAAAAAAAAAAATCTGTATTTATTTTAATTATAATTAATTTTATTTCACATCCTGCCCAATGATATCCTAAGAACAATGTTGATATTGAAGGCTATAAACAAATACAGTGAATGTAATGTAGGCTATGCAATATATTATGTGCAAAAAGGGGGTTAAATTACATTAAAAAAACATTGTAACATTACAATCTAAAAACTAAATTAATAATTCACTAAACTAAAAATGAAAATAAAAAACAAAAGCATATTAGCCTACATTTGATTACCCCATCATAATGGTCACTTTCATAAAAATATACTTGTAGGTTTCAAATTCCACATATGGCACATTTATTGTCCAACAACAAATATTTTAGAAATATGTATATTTTAGTCAGAATTATTGCGTTCCTATTCTATTGCGCTCCGTCTGTTTGCCGTGCATACACGCCGCGGCTCTCATTCACGGAAGCCAGAATTTTAGACAACCGTGCCATGGGGGCGTCGATTCACAAGGTAGTCAAAGAAAAACTGCATTAACAGAACAGACTGGAAGTCTAGCATGAAAGAATACAAAGATATTTACATGGGTTGTAACTCGTGACGAGAGCTTGCTCAAAACTGCACTTCACTGCTATTCATAAATCCTCTCCCCTGGACTCATGGGATAGTAAAGTGTCCATCATATGCACACTTCAGAATCTCACTGGAAGTAGTAGGTCATCCGGGTATTTTTTGCCTACTCTTTATGAGTACTGTGAATTCGGACATACTGTTTTTGTCCGAATTGTATAGTAGGGAAGTATGTGATTTCGCATGCAGCCAATGACTTTTACCTTGGCAGTTTGAGAATGCTCCCAACAGGGGGGCTGTTCAATCATTTAGAATTAATGTAAACTGAAGGGAGCTGGTCAGCTGATTAATGATTAGTGAGATATTGTTAACTTGTAAAGCCTCTTTCTGTATTATCAGCACAGCTACTAAAATGAATACCATGAATGATAAAGGAATAAAGTGCATAAGCATAAAATACAAGTGATTTAAGTCGAGTGTATGGAAGAGTTACGTTATCTATAGAAAGATACTGAAAGATATTTTATGGAACTGTTGTTTATCTGAAACTAATAAGGTGAAGAACCTTAATGTGCTTAAAAAAAAAGAAAGATTATTTGTTATTAATTAGCATCAGCTATATTTCCTCTAATGTAAATTAGAAAATCATATACTGATAATATACAACAATGCCAAGGTCTCTGGAAAGAGGTTTGGTTAAGTGATATTTCCGTTTCACGAGGTCGAGTGAGCAGTCCGATGGCGGTGACTTCTTCCACTGGTTGTGCTGGGTAACCAGCAGAGGGGAAAGGAGCCGTAATCTGTTTCAAAAGCCTTGAACACGAAGCTCTGTGGGATGCTGATCTCCTGGAGCACCAAAAGGGTCCTAAAAACTGAAACACGCAGATGAGGCCCTGAAGTAAGTGCAGAAGGTCTTTAACAATCTGGAACACACAGACAAAAGAACCTTGAAGTGAAGGTTTGCTCTCCTGAGCTTAACCTTGTTGCAAATGTTTGTTTGTCTTCTGCCTCTCTTTGTTCCACCCACTCCTGCTAAATCCAGAGGTCCTGAGGATCCTAAGGTCCAAAACCTTAGGAATTATTCTCTAAATGGATGACGGGCAGAAACTGCATGTGGACCAATGAGAAGTCCTTCCCAGGCTTGGTACCAGCAGAGGTCTTCTTCTTGTCCTCTAAGAGGTGTCTGGCTGTTGACCTAGTATCTTTATCTGATGGCCTTGGACAGTTTGTTTATGTTAACCCACCAAGATCCAATCAAAATGTAGCAAACCTTTGTTCATGGTTACAGACAGAGAGGGGACCGGCCATAAACTGGGCCCTGGAATGTGCTGTTCACCACAGTATAGAGATAAAATAATAAATGGTTTGATGATACATTTATATATATAATTTTTTTTGTTGTTGCATAATCAATAAATGGTTAAAATCTGTTGAAAGAAATAGAAATAGCACCCAACAATGCCATCACACCACTATGCTTTTAATAGGAAACCACATTGTTGATGGGTAAAGTAAATATTGTGTTGCTTGCATAAAATTATTTATTATTTATATTTTATTCATATGCAATGCACTATTTGTCTCATAAAGCAGGTTGGTCACCTTCAGATTTAGTTATTGTGTCAAAAAACAGAACTAGAACAATACATTTCATTTTTCAAAACAAGCTCTCTCACAATCCTGCTCAAATGCTTTGGTCTAAAGGAAGAAGGGGTACATAGAAAAATAGATTAGTGAAAACATTTTACAGTTCAGGCTTCTGGAGATGTAATGTTCCTGCAGAAATAGTTCAGCTCTCAAGAACAGCGCTTTCAAACTCTGTGGAACATCAGGTACAAAAGAACAGCGACATCAAACGGCAAGCGCACACGGCACAATCAAGACAACAGAGTACAGTGACAGTTTACATAGTGCATCTGTCAAATCAGAATCAAGTTGGGTTTATTATTTGCTCCTGTGTAGAAAAGAAACCAAATACTGTAGCCTTTGCAATTTGGCAGCAAGACAAAGAAAAAGTCTTTTGCTTTGAGGCCTGAAGTTCTGGTCCATTGGAGCGTCAGGAGAGATCCAAAGGCACAGAGGTGCTCAGTGGGCTGAGCAGCTTTATAGCAGTGCACCCATGCTGGATGTATTTATAGCAGTGTGTGGGCTGTGCCATTGCAGGGGCGGCCCGCGTCACATGCCAGAGGAACCCTCACGTAGCAGAACCAAGCCAAGACTTCTGTGCTAAATAAAGAGATGCTTTTATTTCCACTCTTACAAACACACAAAGACTGTCTGTCTGTCTATCTATCTATCTGTCTATCAGAGATGGAAACTCGAGTCTGCGACTTGGACTCGAGTCGCAATTAAGTCACAAAAAAAATGACTTGCGACTTGACTTGGACTCGTGAACAACTGACCTGAGACTTGACGACTGAGACTTGTGGAAAAAAATGCAAGTCTTTTGACACAGCATTCCGAATTATGTTCTCTATTTACTACCCCACATGACAGCACGAAACACCACCTTTTACTATTCATTCATTCATTCACAAATATGTGCTAAAGCAGCTAATATCACAAAACATTTCTAAACACACCAAGCCAAATTAGCAACAAATAGTAACAATATAGTCAAGCCATACCTTACAAAACTTTGTCATTTAATTTGAAAAGCAATCAATTAATCCGAAGGGAAGCTGTGGTGTTGCACAGCAGCAGAGGCTTGCTTCCAGTCTATTTTCAAGAAGTACACATTTCCATGTCCTTTTCATGTTTTTCCCCAAAGTAGGCTATTTGCTAACATATGCATGTAATCAGATTTACCAAGTTAATTTGCATCTGGATTGAACAAAGAGTTTCATACGCAATTTATGACCCTGTCCGACTCATTTCCACAAACAAGACACACAGATGGAAATGTTGTTTTTTGTGTCGTTTACTGTAATGCTTGTCCATACACAAGTTTTGTTACCGCCAGCGCTCACTGGAAGACTACATTATCCAGCATTGCTTGAGATCTACAGCAAACTACGGCAACTCAAATAGCTCAAAATACACAGCACTTTTCCCCCCTTGTGGTGGTTCTAAATGATATCATTTTGTACAAAGTTGGAAAGTAATAGTAATGATTTAAGTAGTATTTTGTGTGCTTTATTATGCAGTTTTAAAGTAAAAGTAATCTGTTTTGATAGTTCAATACACTGTTAATTATAACAACTAGCTCAAAAAAAAATATTGCTAAAAATAGAACAAAGACTTAACTTGAGACTTTACTTGGACCCTAAAGACTTGCGACTTGACTTGACGACTTGGACATCAGAGACTTGAAACTTGACTTGGACTTGGACCTCAAAGACTTGAGACTTGACTTGACTTGGACCGCAGGGACTTGTGAACATCTGCTGTCTGCTGTCTGCTATCTATCTATCTATCTATCTATCACTCATAAACATGCACACTTATACACGCACACATCACTGCATTAGAAGTACAGCAGAATTGGTTTGTCTGCCACCTGCCAGCTATGGTGAGATGATCTAAGAGGAATTAAATAGCATTGGTAGCACCTGTACAGCTGTTTTCCTCTAATCAGGAAGGATCTGCAGGTATAAGTGGAGAATGAGTTATAATTTGTACGTTCTGCAGGATATTAGTCTTATGTATGTAGTATAATGCTGATAAATAAAGCTGGGATATATATATATATATACGTATATCAGTGTTATTCAAAAGAAATTGTTGCATTTATTAATATTAGAACAACAGTTTTTTGCCATAACAGTTAATTAGTCTGTTCACTGTAGTGCTTTATGTGATTGCCAAGAAACATACAAATTTGGCACATTTTAATTGAATGATATTGGCCCAATTACAATTTAGAGTCAGAACTGCAATAAAACTGCTTTTTAAAAATAAAACTTTAGTATAGCTTTCCTGTAGCTCAAACATAATGACACTGAATGCAAAGGTCATGGGTTTAATTCCCAGAAAATACATGAACTAAAATGTATACCTTGAATGCATTTTAAGTCTGCCTAAATGCATTATTTAATATAAATGTCAGGTCAAACCCCATACCATTACAGCTTTCAGATGTGACACATTCTCTATAAAGCAAACCCACGCAATGAGACCATGATTAGATCCATTTACACAGACCAGACCAAACCATTCTTTGCATTACACATCGTAATGCATATACTGTATGGGTTCAGACCTTCTGACCAATCAGAAGAAACCAATATATTGTACTATATTTGGGCCTAGTTGATAGTCTCTAACAAGTTTTCACTTATAACAGTTGTCTTTATATTAATAGTGGAATGACCTCTCATAAGTGCCTGATTGACTAAAGCATAACATAAGCATTTGTGTTGGTAATTACTGATTCAGAACAGGTGCTCTGTTTTTTGTGTTAACTTAATTCCAAAGTATTAAAGAATGAACAACTAATTAATGCACTGCTAGACTGAATGATTAAATGTTTTTTACTTAATTGGCAATAGAAAGAGAAATTTCAAAGCATGTTGTGGGGAAAATCACAGCAGGTATGTACAGTCTATATCTGTCTAAACAAACATGTCAGTGAAACATCTGCATCTAATGGAGGAAAATAAGAGAGAGGAAATAGAGTTGAAATACACCATGTTGATAGAAGGAGACCTGTTAAAGGATTTATATTATGGGTTGGATGAGTAGCATTCCCTATACCTCCGCAGAAACCTTGACTACAACCTGCATTGCAGCTGACAGAGAAAAATCACACTTACACTTTCACACACACAAAGACTGACTGATTTACATTTAGCACATACTGATTGCATACCATGCACATACATTAATTATTGTACACATGCATTTAAGCTGGTACGACCAGTGAAGTATCACAGACAGCACTCTAATTGGTCCCTTTGGAGTAGACACATGCCCAAGTTGGAAAAACTCAAAAACATGAGCTGAGTGCAAGGCAGATAATACCAAGGAGACCCTTCCTGTTCTCTTCATACACATGCATGCATGCTTAGTTCTGTGAACATTATTAGTAGTTCACTGTTATGTGAATGTGTTTATTAGTCTTTAGGGCTCGCAAAATTTCAAAATCCCTGGCACTCTTGAGATTTTGGTAGCCCAAAAAGAATTTAACTAGCCAAAATAAAAAAGGCAATTTTTATGTAGAAAATTGTCATCGATTTTCACAATTTTCTCCACTGCGCATGCAATCTCTTTCATTCAGCATCAAAAAAATAAATGTAAAGTAGTAAGTCCTTTGGCAAATTTACATTTCCTTAATAGTCTAATCACAATCTTAAATTGTCACTGTTTCTGTCAGTGCAGCTTCCCAAACACACAACACTAAACCCAAGCTAAGACTGAATATAGGCTTTATTAGTTTACTGTCATATACACTGTGTTTCACAGAGTTGCTAAGTTATTAAACAATATTTAATATTTTTTAAATAACTCCTTCATGTTTTATATAATGACCACTAGGAGGTGTTCTAGACGTATGTATTCCTTGACTGGTTTTCCCTGAGGAGTTGAAAATGAAAGTAAAAAAGTAATGCACATTCGTAGCAATTTATCTCTCATCCACCCACAATTAATTTGAATGTTATTTATTTTTTAGTACTTGGCCCACCCGATCAGTGGATATAGAACCGCGTATCGCTAACACGCACATACACACGCACGCACACGTTAGCAGAGCATAAGCAGCATTTATTTTTTTCGGTGCCCATGTTAAAGGTGCACTATGTAACTTTTTCATCCACTAGAGGTCACCTATTCAAAACAAAGGCGTAGTTTGATGACGCCTAGTTTGAGCCAAGTGGCAACCTCCCCCAGTTTCTCTTGAAGTCAATACGGAAGTGACTTAAACTGCAATTCATCGACTGGCTGCTAGAGACATGCTCCAGAAGGGAGCAGAATCTCATTGAGCCCCATGTTAAAATGCCCAACTTTACTGCAGAAAAAAACCTGTTTACAGCCTGGTACAAATTGTGGTTTTTGTCTATATATCTAATTTTGCCCTTCATGACAACTGTGAGGGGGGAGGGGGGGAGGGTTTATAGCTCATTCGTTTACATTATATAAAGCCTTAAAGTTCTGCATAATTAAGGGCGTGGCCACTTTGAGTGACAGGTGGATAGCCATTTATCTGCTGTCTGTCATCGCGTCACCTCAGCTCCACCCACGTCCCGCCTCTTTGCCCATTTTCTGTTATCCGGGAGTGACGCGCGGTGATGCGATGCTAAGATGGCAACGGCCAGCTCGTCCCTACTTTGGGCTTCAAAACTGCTCTTCAGAATCCTATGGGTGACGTCACGGACACTACGTCCATATTTTTTTACAGTCTATGGTTTGAGCGCAGAATCTTGGGACATGTGGTCTTCACCTCACAGCTGGTGGAAAAGAGTCGGGATAGAACTTGGGCAGAAGTCATGTTCATGGATGCGAATATTAACGTTACTGTAGTATGAAGCAGAGCAGGACCGAGTGGTGTGGGAGCTGAGCAAGGCCGCTGGAGCGACTGTTAATAAGATTAACGCAACACATGCCCCACGAGCAGCGGGACTTTTATTATGCCACAGTCGCCGGCGCCATTTCCGCTTTTCCGGTCATGAGTATGAGGTAACACAGCTCTGTTTATCATATGATGTTATGATGTTACTCTGTGCGTTCGCTTGGCGGCTGCTATGACACATGTTGCACACTGCAGTAAAAGTAAAGCGTTTCTGCTAAATAAAACTGAAAACCGAGGGTAACGCAGATATGACGCAATTGACAGGCGACTCCCTCACATGTCCCGGTTCCTTGGTTAAAATAGCAATTTTCTCACGGTTTACAAGTAGTTGGAAACATTTTGGATATTGTAAGTACTCAACTGAACAAAATATATAACACTGGCCTAGTGGTTTTTGGATATTTTACAGAAAAAATGTAACATAGTGCACCTTTAACAGATTAGAGCATGTAGCCTACACCGCACGCAGAGGCGTTTAAATGATTAAAACTAGAGGCATATCTTAACTTTAAGGTTACTTGTATCATGTAAACTACCTATAGGCCTACAGCCTGTTATATGCATATGTCTTTGGGAACACGGTCGCATTTTCAGCAGATATATGCTGCCCATAATAAATCAAAGCACGAGACATACAGGGGTCGGAGGAGAACACCGGAAATGGTGACAGAATGGACAATACTCGCCTGTATAGTACACAAGTGCAGCGGTTCGGCTGCGCACAGAAAACCTATGCCAATGTGAAAATCACAACGGACGCGTGCTGCTCCCGCTCTCCATACGCACAGCTGCGCTGCCTCTACACTACTTGTGCGTGCGGTGTGAACCCGATCAGCTAAACTTCACTGCGGTCAAATCAGCATAATCAAAACTTCCGCAATCATATTTTTCCTTCGAATAACAAGTCAAGAGAGTGAACAACGCACATCAAAAAAGGAATTTTATTTCACTATATAAGATAGCCCGTCGGGCCGGGCATTGATACATTTTGGTAGCCTGACTGAAAAACACATAAGCCCCGGGACGTGGGGCTAGCTATTTTGCCAGCCCTGTCTTAAATGTTTTTCCGTCTAAGCAGATCCTACGCAGGGGTCAACAGTTACATGTCTTCTGATTTTTGCATGTTCTGACAGTATGTGCGTGTTTGTGTTTGTAACATTACCAATATTATTTCAAAGCACAGATGTCAGAATCACTTATGCTTTCATGTAGGCCTATGTTTTATCCTCTTTTTTTTTCAACAACATGATAAATGAACCTCTTTGAACTTTATTGTTATACACTCACCTAAAGGATTATTAGGAACACCTGTTCAATTTCTCATTAATGCAATTATCTAATCAACCAATCACATGGCAGTTGCTTCAATGCATTTAGGGGTGTGGTCCTGGTCAAGACAATCTCCTGAACTCCAAACTGAATGTCAGAATGGGAAAGAAAGGTGATTTAAGCAATTTTGAGCATGGCATGGTTGTTGGTGCCAGACGGGCCGGTCTGAGTATTTCACAATCTGCTCAATTACTGGGATTTTCACGCACAACCATTTCTAGAGTTTACAAAGAATGGTGTGAAAAGGGAAAAACATCCAGTATGCGGCAGTCCTGTGGGCGAAAATGCCTTGTTGATGCTAGAGGTCAGAGGAGAATGGGCCGACTGATTCAGGCTGATAGAAGAGCAACTTTGACTGAAATAACCACTCGTTACAACCGAGGTATGCAGCAAAGCATTTGTGAAGCCACAACATGCACAACCTTGAGGCGGATGGGCTACAACAGCAGAAGACCCCACCGGGTACCACTCATCTCCACTACAAATAGGAAAAAGAGGCTACAATTTGCACGAGCTCACCAAAATTGGACAGTTGAAGACTGGAAAAATGTTGCCTGGTCTGATGAGTCTCGATTTCTGTTGAGACATTCAAATGGTAGAGTCAGAATTTGGCGTAAACAGAATGAGAACATGGATCTATCATGCCTTGTTACCACTGTGCAGGCTGGTGGTGGTGGTGTAATGGTGTGGGGGATGTTTTCTTGGCACACTTTAGGCCCCTTAGTGCCAATTGGGCATCGTTTAAATGCCACGGCCTACCTGAGCATTGTTTCTGACCATGTCCATCCCTTTATGACCACCATGTACCCATCCTCTGATGGCTACTTCCAGCAGGATAATGCACCATGTCACAAAGCTCAAATAATTTCAAATTGGTTTCTTGAACATGACAATGAGTTCACTGTACTAAAATGGCCCCCACAGTCACCAGATCTCAACCCAATAGAGCATCTTTGGGATGTGGTGGAACGGGAGCTTCGTGCCCTGGATGTGCATCCCACAAATCTCCATCAACTGCAAGATGCTATCCTATCAATATGGGCCAACATTTCTAAAGAATGCTTTCAGCACCTTGTTGAATCAATGCCACGTAGAATTAAGGCAGTTCTGAAGGCGAAAGGGTCAAACACAGTATTAGTATGGTGTTCCTAATAATCCTTTAGGTGAGTGTATATGTGTCCTTTGCTGTGATTTGAATCAAATGCACAAAGTAGTACCATTCACCATCTTTTTTTTTAATCATCTGCAGTGTTCATCAAAAACACAGATGTAAATCTGCAAAAGCTTCTTTTTTATATTAACCTTTTTATTACTCTTCAAATGAAGCAGTTAGCTTCCTTAGCAAATGTCTGTGTTTGTTTGTTATTGGGTTTTGAGCTACATCATGACTCACTTATTGAAAATAAGTGTTTATTTATCATGACCAGCTCAATGCTTATGTTAAAATATGAATCCAACTAAACATAAGTTGCACAAAGGTTGAGTTTCCATTTGCTCACAAGTTGTCATCTAAATTTCATTTAAGTAAACTCTGTCTCAGATTTTCCATTAAAATTACCAATTGTAAAAAGATAAAAAGTGTTTTGTACTTTGTTTTCTGGACAACAAGAGACAATACTGATGAAGTCGCCTTTTAATGTTATTGCTGTCTAGGAGAAATAATTAAAATATTAAAAAGTTTTTTCTTTCCTATAGGCACATATTAGGAGGAACAGACTATTTGATAAGGATATGTTTGTGTATTCCTTAAGCAGACACACTGACAGGATGACACTTTGACTAGTGTAAATAGCTGTGAGTGAAGGTAGTCATGCTCCTTCTCATGTCTCGTATGTTGGGGTCTGTGTAGATGTATGTTCTGCTATCCCTTTAAATGACAAAGTTCAGGGCACAATCATTCTCCACAATCAGTCTACTGGTGCACTGTGACCCTTAACCTCTGTCTTTTTCTCTCAGTTACACCTCATCACATGGAGACACAATCAAACATGTGCTGACATTGTCATTCTCGCTCAGGAGCAGTCTGAATGCAGACACCCTTCAGCAGTTCAGTGCAAACACAGCTGTGTCATGAAACAAGGCTAACGCGAGCACGACCCTCACGGATCTGCTCCCAATATCATGCACATGGCTTAGTGAAATGACTTCCTGTGCAGTGATGCACAGTTAAAGCTGTGCCCAGATAAGCTTAGAATTTTCTAGGAAATGAAATACAACCCTCAGCCTTGGTACTTGGTAGTTGCCAGGTGCTTGCCTGGCCTTTACTTTTACTTTTACTTTGACAAGCCTATTTGAATGTAAATAGTAAATACAGAAACATTACTTGAAGTGTTTGATGTTGAAGTCATTTGTTTGACTGTTTCGAGTGTTTTTTTGAGTATTTCAACCAGCCTGACCAATGGTTGGAGTTTGGGATGGGACTATCTTTTTTAAAATAAAAAATAAAATAAATATAAAGCTTATATAAAAATAAACAGCCACTATGATTAAGTGTTGCACATTCTCATCTAATCTCATCTATGCAAAACATGCTTCATTTCGAGATGGACATCATAGAAAGTAATAATAACTTGCAGTTTAGTAAGAGAGTCAGTTGTTGATTCAGTAGCCCCTCTGACGGATACAAATGTTACACTTAGCATGTGAACAGGTGTTACGTTGACTATTAGTTTTTATAGAAATAAATAAAATACATTTGTTTGACAGTTCCCACAGTCTACATGACCATAGCGGTAAAAGAGTAGAGGCAAATTAAAATGTGTGTATGTGTCAGAGCCGGCACCATCCTGCTGCCAGATCAAGACTCCCTCTTCACATGGTCTCAAAGTTACTGGACTAACTTCCACAACACTCTTTTATTTAATGCAGCCTTAATACAGTGTAGTATGACATTGTGCATGCTTTTGTATGTGTCTAGCGTATGTGAAGCTCAGCTGCCATAACAGTCCTCTTCATCAGAGGTGGGTTGATGTGGTATGAGCTTGATACGGTTTGAATCCGGCTAAATACTCCCCTGGTATTTCTCTCTGCTTGTGCTTTGACTTGGAAAGACTCCAGAGCAGGAGTTCATATTTAGATCAAGTAATCAGATCTGTTTTGATGTTTCCTTTGGCAGTGAACATATCTCTGATCTTCTGTGTATGCATGTTGTTTTTGCTGGTTTGAGATTGGTAGTGTCTGGATGTGTTAGATTTATCATCTGTGAAGAAACTTTATGGATTTCTTTTTATTGTTGAAGAGAAAAACTTTTGATCTTTGATATAGTTTAAATATCACTGCACTCTATATTTATTTATTTTATGTGCCTTAAAGCATGAAAAAGGGCACAAAATGGTTGTTATCAGAGGTTATATGTTAAAAGCTTTATTGAAGTGTCTTATCTGCCATTGACTGCTCTTTCCTGTCTGTTTTTATATTGATTGCTGTGTGATAGATTACGTTGACCTGTGTGGCAGAGGTAGTTGTAGATAGCATTTTATGTTAGTTTCCTTATATTTATTCTAGGCCATAATTTTTCTTTTTTACTTTAATACATGTCCACCCTAATGTATATACTGTAGTTGTAAATTTGTTAACGTTTTATTGCCTATTGTCATTGATTTACATCTGACTTCCCCCTTAGGGATTACTACTGTCTATATCTATCTTTCCTGGAAAAGATAACGTGTAATTGCCATGCTCCATGCAATCCTGAAATTTCAGTAAAGTCGATTCCAGTTAAATTTTCTGATACTCATTATCAATATATTAATACCACAGCAATGTTCAGTACTCAACTAATGTGACCTGAATGTGATATTGTGATGATTTACATAATTGTTTATTCTAATTAATGGAATTTAAATAAATATGAATACATTCAGTTACAGCAATGGCATGTATTTCTCAGTTAAGTGAACATTGTATCCTGTTTAATTAAAGTTATTATTTAATTATTCAGCTAGTAAAAAGGAAAAATAAAAAGAACAGTGATAAGTTTTATTTTTTATAGTCAATACTGGTTGATTATGTATCGGTATGTAGGGAGAGGTATATTTTGTTGAGTAATAATTTATTGAAATGTAGTTTTTTATTATAAAATAATTGCTTGCTCGCTTCACCATTGTCCCCAGCATTGTAAATCTCTAGCATGTTCTGAGGCTTTGATAATATAATAAACCATTATATGTAATGTTTCCTTTTTAGATTGTCTATGTCAGCTATACTTACCAGTCTTCTTTGTGCTCTTTCTGCAGGATGGTTCAAAGCAAAGGCAGTCAAGGAAGAAGACTGTCTCATTCAGCTCTATGCCAAGTGACCGCAAGATGAACAGCACAGCCGCCTGCATGGCCTTCATGATGGAAGGCTGTGAGATGAAGAAAGTTCGCTCCAATTCTCGCATGTACAATCGCTACTTCCTGTTGGACCCTGACATGCGCTGGCTCCGTTGGGAGCCATCGAAGAAAGACTCAGAGAAAGCCAAGCTTGAGATCAAGAGCATCAAAGAAGTTCGATTGGGAAAGAAAACACCTGTCTTACGCAGCAACGGCCTTTCGGATCAGTTCCCGGATGAGTGTGCATTCTCAATTATATATGGAGACAACTACGAGTCCCTAGATCTGGTCGCAAGCACGGCAGAAGTGGTTAGCACCTGGGTGATGGGACTGCGGTACCTGGTCTCATATGGGCGGCACATGGTGGGTGTAGTCGAACCCAGTCAACCTAGTGTAAGAACATCCTGGATTGGGTCAGTGTTCGAGCTTGCTGATCCAGAAAGGCAAGGACACATTGACTTATTCCGGGCCACCCAAATCATCAAGGGTCTCAATCCTGGCATGAGGGAGCCTCGCATTGAACTGAAGTTCAAAGAGCTACAAAAGGCCAAGGATTGTTATGGTGAAGGCATCGATTTAGACACATTTGTAGAAGCCTACTGTGAACTGTGCACACGCCCTGAGATCTTTTTCTTGCTGGTGCAGTTCTCCAGCAACAAAGAGTACCTGGACTCCAAAGACTTGATGCTCTTTGTGGAGGTGGAGCAGGGAGTGGAGGGAGTCACAGAGGAAATGTGTCGGGAGATTGTTCACAAGTACGAACCCTCCGCTGAAGGACGTAACAATGGCTACTTATCCATAGATGGCTTCACACACTACCTCCTGTCATCCGAGTGCCACATTTTTGACCCGCAGCACAAGCATGTTTGTCAGGATATGACGCAGCCCCTTTCACACTACTACATCAATTCTTCCCACAACGCCTCACTTTTGGAAGATCACTATTGGGGCTCATCAGACCTCAGCAGCTACGTTAGGGTGCTGCGGATGGGTTGTCGAAGCATAGAGATTGTAGTCTGGGATGGCCCTGACTGTGAGCCTGTAGTCTATGTTGGTAGCTCTGTTGCATCCCAACTGGCCTTCTGTAAAGTTCTAGATGTCATTAACCAGTATGCCTTCGAGAGTTCAGAGTATCCACTAATCCTTTGTCTTGTCACACACTGCAGTGTTCCCCAGCAGAGGGTCCTGGCTCAACACTTGAAGAAGATTCTTGGGGACAAACTGCACATTGAGCCTCCTAATATGGAGGACCATTACTTGCCCTCCCCTGAGAAACTCAAGGGAAAGATACTCATCAAAGGAAAGCGCCTGCCTGCAGACTCTCATGACTCTGAAGGAGAGGTCACTGATGAAGAAGAAGGTTTTGAGATGTCCAGAAGAATGATGGGTGGAGATGATAAGGATCAGCTCAATGGAATTGGCTGCAAACGATTACGACTCTGCAAAGAACTTTCTGACTTAGTCACCCTCTGCAAGTCTGTGCAGTTCCGTGACTTCGAGATGTCGAAAAGGGAACAGAGGTATTGGGAGATTTGCTCCTTTAATGAGGTTGACGCCAACCACTTTGCCAACGAGTTTCCTGAGGACTTTGTCTCTTACAATAAGCGATTTCTGTCACGGGTGTACCCAACACCCATGCGCATTGATGCAAGCAACATGAATCCACAGGACTTCTGGAAGTGTGGTTGCCAAATTGTGGCAATGAATTACCAGACTCCAGGTTTGATGATGGATTTGAACCTTGGTTGGTTTAGACAAAACGGCAACTGTGGCTATGTCCTGCGTCCAGCAATAATGCGTGAGGAGGTGTCGTATTTCAGTGCCAACGCTCGTGACTCACTTCCTGGAGTCTCAGCCCAGCTACTCCACATCAAGGTGATCAGCGGTCAAAACCTACCAAAGCCTCGAGGCTCGGCTGCTAAAGGCGATGTGGTAGAGCCGTATATCTATGTGGAGATCCATGGAATTCCTGCAGACTGCACAGAACAACGCACAAAAACTGTCTCGCAAAATGGTGACAATCCGATTTTTGATGAAAGCTTTGAGTTCCAGATCAACCTTCCCGAATTGGCTGCTTTACGTTTTGTCGTACTTGATGATGACTACATTGGCGATGAGTTTATTGGCCAGTACACCATTCCTTTTGAGTGCCTGCTTCCTGGCTACCGGCACGTACCACTGCAGTCACTTACAGGGGAGTTTTTGCCTAACACCACGTTGTTTGTTCATGTTGCCATTACAAACCGACGAGGTGGGGGTAAGGCCCATAAGAGGGGTCTTTCTGTGAGAAAGGGCCGCAAAGCAAGGGAATACACCTCTACTAAGACCACAGGGATCAAAGTAGTAGATGAGCTCTTCAGGGCATCAACACAGCCATTACGGGAAGCAACAGACCTACGGGAAAACGTACAGGTAGGGTCTTTTCAGGGTTAATGTTTTTAAGATTTGGTTGTTGAGTCTTTTGAGATATTACCGTTCTGACAGCAAGCATTGATATTGATATACAAGTATTAATGATATTTGTATAGCTATTTGTATTACTCCAGGAGTAATCAATAATAGTAGTGACTGTGCAGATTGTAGATTCCCTCCACACATTTAAATATTACAAATAATAAATGTTGTGTCAAAGCACAAAATATATTTTTATGTAAGTGAAATTGGCTTGCAATGCCATGTGAAGGTCTTACAATTAAAAAAATAAAAATGTCTCCCCTGTGGAATGGCATCAGCTGCCACTTTTAGTCTTGAAATCTGCCCTGGCCCTACGGGCAGTTCAAGGGAAGTAAAGGGGATGTAACAAGGATTATGACAACACGGTATTGAAAACACACACTTGAAATTACCTGTGAAGTCAGGGACAGGTAGTAAGTGAGAGAGTTAATGATACAAGAAAATGGAAGCTTTTGTTGTTGAGCTCATTAGTAATGCCCTTAAAACTGGATACCTATTTCGTTTCTAAAGATGTTTTTACAGAGGAGAGAACTCCGTGAGACTACAAATGTTTCTGAAATGCTAATGTTAATCATGCTTTGTCACTGAATACTAGCGGAGAAGTAAAATTGCAGGGTTATAAAAGCAATACATCATTCCAGTTCATGTAATGAAAGATTGGGTGCAAGCTGCAAATAATATTGATTTCAAATGACTCGTGCTCAGCAGATTTAACATGCTGTCCTCAAGTGCATGGTCCTAATTTAAGAAGACTGAAACCTCAAAGGACATCCCATTAGATGATTAGAGACAGAAAACATATGGCGAGCTTGAGCTGTCCTTCTGCTCTGGATCTCCCCCTTGTCTTTAAATTTGGGCACGTATGTGTGTATTGTGTTATTTCATTTGCCAGAATGCCTTTGCTGCTGTTCCTTTATCACAGATCTGTGTTTTTGCATACTTTCATTTCCTTGCATTGTCCATTTCTCTGGTGTTAACACTGACAGTAAAATATGTTTTTATAGTAAAATAGGTTTTTAGTCATTTTGCCATTTTGTAATTAAAGCTTACATTTACATGTATTACATATATTTTTGCATTTAGATTACCTTTGCCATAATCTTATACTCATTTAAAAAACTAATTTAACAATGTAACACTGTTACAAAGGGGTCATAAACTGGCTTTTTTTTATTATTTTATACTGTTGTATGAGGTCAACTTATTACGTTTGCGTGGTTTTTACATTCAAAAACATCATAATGAATAAGCAATAGGCTATTTTCTACCCTGGTTTTGAGCCTCTCTCATGGAAGGGGCTCGGTTTTTATGGACGTGCCGTACTGGAGACTTGGAAATAAACGCCTACTGTCATGATTGGATAGCAGTGATTTGCATATTATAATGAGCTTCAGCTCTCCCCTCGGTAAATGTGTGGGAAAACAGCAACCAGAATGATTAGTCCCACAGGGCTCGCAAAACATCTTTATCAAACACAATGATTTATCTCTCATCCACCCGCAATTAATTGGAATGTTATTTTTTTATTACTTGGCCCGCCCGATCAGTGGATATAACCGCGTACCATGCATCACTAACACACACACGCACGCACGCACTCACAAGCCTCACTGCAGAGTCAGTGGGCTTTGCGAGCCCTGGCCCAGTCTGATGATGAATCGCAGCACAATGAACAAATATTGGATTCTTCAGCCTGTGACAGTGTGTGCTAAGTTATGTTCAGTTAGATACATACACATAATCAATAGATATCAAACGATCTGTAACAATGCAATACTGTCACACATAAAAAAAACATTTTTTACTCACACAAGTGTGTTGCTTCATTCATTCATGTAATCTCATCCTGTCTGCAAATCCAGTCTCTTGTTTACAAACAAATCTGTGGTGAAATGAAGGAAGAAACGTGCAATGTCTTCCCCACGTGAGCTGGATATTCATAAAAAATAAAGTTCATCCATGCATTCATAATATTGGAATCCGAATGAAGCTTATGCGGCATGTTTATTGCTTGAACGTTCGATCCGGTTTAGAACCAGGTAGGCCTATGGCCTATGCCAGTCTATTGACCAAAGTGCTGTACATTTTAAGAAACACATACAACCAAAACAAAAACATATCATCCTCCAGCAAATGCTAATTCCAAAAGATGTTCTTTTAAATTGCACTTAGAAATGCTTAACGTGGGTGCCAGTCTGAGGTGAAGAGAATCCAGACTTGTAAAAACAAAAGCATGAATGACTTTTTTCAAAGCATATACAACAAAGACAAGATCAGCCCTAGAATAGACACTATTAAACAGCGAAAAAGTGAAAAAAATGTATTTAAAACTTCTTTAAGAAAGCCAGAATTTAGCCTCCTAAAAGTCATTGTGCAATTCAAACATTGAATCTGTTTCATATTAGCCAGTTTCTCCACTGATTACTGATTGGAGATGCATGTCCAAAGAGGAGAGAAGAAGGGAGGAGGGTGCAGGAAAACACTCCTTTCATCCTCTCAAGTGTGCAAACAGTTTAAGGAAACACAGTGAACAACGTTAGCCCCACACTTCAGAATGTGTGTAGGGGTTTAATGCTGCTTGTAAGAATTCATCTGTTGTGTAACACTTTATTTTGTGTATTCCTGGTGTATCGTGGAATAAAATCAAGGAAGATGAGTGCAGAGCACCAGTATCAAGCGCCAAGTGATCCTGTTCTTGGCAGGATGTTATTCTGCTCAATCACTTATAAAGTTTCAACATCAAGCTGTCTGCTGCTTCCTCTTTCTCCGTGTCTCTCTTACACTTAAACAGCATGGTATCCATGGTCTCCATGGTGTCATAGCAATCCCACAGGAAGCACTGTTTGTGTAGAATGATCTGTCACTTCTGTGAACCGCTCTCTCACACTAATGAAATAACAACTTGAGCACAGACAGACTCACATAGACCAATGTGAATATGCAGATGATTAGATTATGCTTCTCTTACGTTTTTATTTTTGAAAGCACATATTGAACTATTTTAGTCTCACAAAGCCATTTGTAATTGTGGCTTGCATGTCAACTTTAAATTTGATGCTATCGGTCAATCACAAGGAAGTAATCTTTTAATAAAGGAAAAAAAATCCCTATAGTCAGGCTTGTATTGCAACCATATTGAAGCCTGATCTAAATCTAAATCTGCTTTGCTTTAAATATGGACATATTGGCATGCACATCGCTCAGTGTTTACTATGCACACTGTCATGAGTCAGCACTTTTTACTAGCATAACATCCTGTCTAAAGTTAACCTGCCTGAGCTTTTTAATTGTGTCTAAAGCACAGAGCCAGTAAGTGGATGAATTAGACTTGTGCTGCAGTATTTATTGGGTAAATATGAGTATTTCATGGTCATGAAGCGACAGTTTTATGCCTCAATGACAATAATAAATCACAGCTGTTTTACTATGAGAACTTTAAGAACATCTATGGAGTTTCATGATAATGTACTTCTGCTTTAACTAGGAAAATGTTATTGCTCAAATGTTGCTTTTTATAGTCTAAAACACAGAAGTTTCATTGTAGCATCAACATATAATTTTCAAACTAAACCCATAGGTTTTTCTTTCTTTCATGGAATATCAGCTGATTCATTGAAAGGATCTGACTCGAAAAAACATTTGTTCATGAATCAGACAGTGCTAATTCTCTCTTGAACATGCCAAGGAGCACTAAGAGCAGATGCTTTAATGTTTTTTTTTATGTTAAAAGCTCCAGCCCCCATTTATTTCAATATTATTTTACCTGTCAAAAAAGTGATTAATCTCATGATTTCTGACCAATATTTAAAAAGTATAATGAAACAGTAACAATGACAAAAAACCTATTTATTCATTCAGTTGTTTATTTGTTTATTCTCTTATTTTAAAGAGATAAAAGAGATAAGATATATTACATTTATATTTCACTTTAAATTATTATTATTATTATTGTTTTTTAATTGTTTTTCCCTAGCGCCCCCTTGTGGCCCCAGATCCTTGTTTAAAAACCCTTGTTCAAGATTACTCCTTTTGTGTTCCATAAAAGAAAGCCATCAGTTTGGGACAAAATGCGGGAAAAATAATTAATTATGAATTGCAATTTATTGCAGTCTACATTCTTAATATATATTTTAATATTTATTTTCTCTATTGACTCACTTGCTAATTCAAATTCCAATTAATCCAATCGTTATTCATGATTTTTTCATGTTCTCAGCTCAGTTTGTTCCCATATCTATAGTCACAATAGTCTGTTTTCATACTATAATTTTCATCCATTTTCACATTATAGCTCAGTTAGCGTGACCAACCCCCCGCCCCACTTTTCCTGACCCATGCAAACATAAACACCCTTGTTTTCACAAACACAGGACGAAGTGTCTGGAACACATTATCCGAGTGTGTGCCGGAAGAGGCTCTTTCCCGCGCTCTCCTGGCCTGAGCCACGCTGTTTGTGTGTGAATTCAATTATGGAATTTGGATCATGCAGCAAAGAGTTCATTAAACAGAAAATAACAAAAATGTATGATGAATGCAGGGGGAAAAATAGTGCATTAGACAGATAGAGGAGCTGTTCTTGTGTATATGTGTGGGTGGGTGTGTGAGACCGCTGATAGCTCTCTTATATGAACAAATTTGTCCAAATCTGTTCCTAAACACCTATGTTTAAACACTTCACTAATTTCCCTTACACACAAGCATCATTTTTCTGTCAATTTGCTACCCAACGTAGTAGGTAGGTGTGTGTGGGGCGTGGGGGGATGGGATGTTTTGCTATTCCTGTGAGGACCTTTTTTCTGACGATTTCCCAAGAGAAAAGCAAATCCTTTGCTTTCGTTGAAAGTGTCTTTCAGGGGTTGTCTCAAAGGAAACACAGATTAATAAATGTGCTAAATATAAATTCACGTGTGTGAAAGAGTATGTGAATGCACGTGTCTGAAATGGTTATCGGCTTGACAAATGCTGTCATGAGACCAAAAGAGTATTGTAAAAGGCTAATTTCCCCCCCAAAATAAAACATCTGTCATCATTTACTCACTCTCATATTGTTTAAAATCTGTATGACTTTCTTTCTTTTATAGAACAAAAAGTAAGATATTGTAATGTTTTGAAGAGCCGTTTTTATCCATATATTGGGGTCCAATATTGTTTTAACCTCAGCCGTTTTCAAAATATCTTTTTCTATCCTACACAACATCTTCTTTTGTGTACTTTCCTTTTGCAGTTGATAATTAGACAGCTCTGATGTACAGTCTGATGAGGTCTGGGTGTTTCTCTAATTATAAAGTTTCTAGCATACTGTATATGTAGACGCAAACACACTCACAGTCAGGGTACAAGCCGAGGTGCTACAGGGCCGCACAATTTAGGGGAAAAAAATCGACTTTTCTAATAAAAATTGCAATTGCAATTTAAAATGCATTTTTAAAGCTGCAAGTTTGCAGTGCTTGTTTGTAGATCAGAATTTTTTTTTTAACAAATACAGCAATATAACTATAAAATATTATTATTTTAATTATTATTGGAGGTAGTAGTTGTAGTAATATTAAAGTAAAATATTACTATTATAAGAATTTCACTGTAAAATAAAAAGTCTTAAGTATTTAAATATTTAATAGATTACATTTGCCATAATCTTGTGCTCATTTTAAAAACACTAATAATTTACACTTAGAAATTAGCACTTAGAAATGCTTAACTTGGGTACAAGTCTGAGGTGAAGAGAATCCAGCCTTGTGTAAACAAAAGCATGAATTACTTTTTTCAGGGCATATACAAAGAAAACAAGATTGACGCCAGAATGGACCCCTGTATAACCCCATTAAGCTGCAAAAAGTCCATTAAAAGTCTATTTACACTTATAATTTTACATTCATCTAACTGTGCACACACGGAATATTACCTTTTACATGTATTCAATGTAGCTATTTAAATTATTTCCATTTGTTTAATTAAAATGTATTTAAAACTTCTTTAAGAAAGCCAGAATTTAGCCTCCTAAAAGTCACTGTGTAATTCAAACAGTGAATCTGTTTCTCCACTAATTACTGATTGGAGAAATTGATGCATGTCCACTAAAGAGGAGAGAAGAAGGGTGCAGGAAAACGTCTCGGTTACGTATGGTAACCCTCGTTCCCTGAAGGAGGGAACGGAGACGTACGTCGGACGTCACCGACGAATTGGGATCACTTCTGGGAGCCCCTATCAACTTCGAGATATAGAGAACGGGCCAATGGCCATTGGCGTGCGAGATTTGCATCTCGCGCTCCGCCCCGCGCTGCGGGTATAAACAGGAGGCGAATGCAGCGCACTATTGTTTTTCACTGAGGAGCCGAACTAGTGACTCGGCCATGCAGTGATGGTACAGCAACTGTGGCGACGGGACGTACGCGTCTCCGTTCCCTCCTTCAGGGAACGAGGGTTACCATACGTAACCGAGACGTTCCCTTTCAGTCGGTCACGTTCGACGTACGTCGGACGTCACCGACGAATTGGGATCCCTTTGGAAAACGCCACAGTTACTACCACTTCCAGCGCCCAGCAAGAGCCCCTCAGACCCCGTCTGTTCCGGGCGGGGAATTCACGCAGGGAAGTCACACTGCTGTTCCGCAAGACCCACTTCAGCAGACTATTGGCTAACGCTGGGAAAGCGTGCCCAGAGGGACGCTGCGGAAGCCACATCATGCCCGAAGGGAGTTACCATGTGGAAAATACACGTATTGACTGGCCGTGGGCAGTGCAACATAGGGAAGTCTCAGGGGTGGCCCCGGCCAAACAGGCGGGGGAACAACACCTAACTGAGACGGCAGAGAGCTCTGCCGAGGGAAAGACACGGGCTTGCCGTAGGGAGCCGTACCGTGGAAGAATACACATATGGGACCGTTGTGGGGGTCACGACATATGGAACCCAGCCTAACACAAGTTCCACCAATGCATACGAGTGTTAGACCTGGCGTCGGACGCTCCGCCACATCCGACTGGCGCGGGTTGCGGAGGACTCAACAGGGTTCGCCGTTCTAGGGAACTCGACTGGAGCATATAAGCGCACGTATCCGTTCCAAAAGGGAAGGGAGTGGCGCAGCAAGCCGACACTTAGAACGGGCACTTCGGTGTTACTGACTATGGGAAGCGAGCACACAGGAAGATACCGGCTCTACACGGAGGCTATAAAATCTAGCGAACGTGTTAGGTGTCGCCCAGCCCGCAGCTCTACAATATCTGTCAGCGAGGCGCCACGAGCCAACGCCCAGGAAGAAGCTACACCCCTAGTGGAGTGGGCTCTTAACCTGAGCGGGCAGGGCACGTCTTGGGTTTGGTACGCCAAGACGATGGCATCCACTATCCAGTGGGCCATCCTCTGCTTGGAGACAGCCTTTCCCTTCTGCTGGCCTTCATAACAGACGAAGAGCTGTTCTGAGGTCCTGAAGCTTTGCGTTCTGTCCACGTAAGTCCGCAGAGCGTGGACTAGACAGAGAAAAGCTAGGGCTGGGTCTGCCTCCTCCGAAGGCAGCGCTTGCAGGCTCACCACCTGGTCCCGGAAGGGAGTGGTGGGAACCTTGGGCATATATCCGGGCCGGGGTCTCAGGATTACATGAGAGTTACCGGGCCCGAATTCCAGGCACGATTCGTCGACCGAAAATGCCTGCAGGTCCCCTACCCTCTTGATAGAGGCCAATGCAGTCAGGAGTACTGTCTTCAGAGACAGGATTTTTAACTCAACTGACTGCAAAGGCTCAAAGGGCGCCCTCTGCAGTGCGGTTAGCACCAGAGTTAAGTCCCAAGAGGGTATAGAGGGAGAGCGAGGCGGTTTTAGTCTCCTCGCCCCCCTCAGAAACCTGACGATCAGATCGTGCTTCCCTAGAGACTTACCACCTACCATGTCATGATTAGCGGCGATAGCGGCAACATAGACTTTGAGGGTGGAGGGAGACAGCCTTCGCTTCAACCCGTCCTGTAGGAAGGAAAGCACAGAACCGACCGAACATCTCCGGGAGTCTTCTCAGCGAGAAGAACACCAGTCGACGAACAGGTTCCACTTCAACGCATAGAGGCGCCTCGTAGAGGGAGCTCTAGCGGAAGTGATGGTGTCTACCACAGCCTGTAGTAGGCCACCTAGAACCTCCACGTCCCGTCCAGGGACCAGACACCGGACGCGGGTGCCATAGGGTGCCCCGTCTCTGAGTCAGGAGGTCCTTCCTCAGAGGAATGGGCCAGGGAGATGCTGTCGCGAGAACCAAGTCCAGTTGGGCCAATACAGAGCAACCAACAGGACTTGCTCCTCGTCCTCCCTGACCTTGCACAGAGTCTGTGCAAGAAGGCTCACTGGGGGAAACGTATACTTGCGTAGGCCCCGGGGCCAGCTGTGTGCCAGCGCATCCGAGCCGAGGGTCCCCTCGGTCAGGGAATAAAACAACTGGCAGTGGGTCGTGTCCGGGGCGGCAAACAGGTCTACCTGTGCGGTCCCGAAGCGACTCCAGATCAGCTGGGCCACCTGGGGATGGAGTCTCCACTCTCCGGGGAGCACTGGCTGTCGTTAGAGCTCGTCGGCCGCACGATTGAGCAGGCCCGGAATGTGAATGGCACGAAGCGACCTCAGATGCTTCTGACTCCATAGGAGGAGATGGCGGGCGAGTTGAGACATGCGACGGGAGCGTAGACCACCCTGTTTGTTGACATACGCAACGGCCGCAGTGTTGTCCGTACGGACCAGAACGTGCTTGCCTAGTAGCGGGGTTTTGAAGCGGCCCAGCGCAAGACGAACTGCTAACAACTCGAGGCAATTGATATGCCATTGCAGTTGAGGCCCCGTCCACAGACCCGAAACTGCAAGCCCGTTGTACGTGGCACCCCAGCCGGTGGATGAGGCATCCGTGGAGACAACAACATGCCTGGACACTTGTTCTAGGGAAACTCCTGCCCGTAGAAACGAAGGGTCCGACCACAGGCTGAAGGTTTGGCGGCACCTCGGAGTCACGGGGACACGGAGGGATCCGCTGTGCCACGCCCATCTCAGGACTCGGTCGTGTAGCCAGCGTTGAAACGGTCTCATATGAAGCAATCCGAGCGGCGTTACAGCGGCTGCGGATGCCATATGCCCCAGGAGCCTCTGAAAATGTTTCAGTGGTACCGCTGTCCTGCATTTGAACGAATTCAAGCAGTTCAACACCGACTGGACACGCTCCTCTGTGAGACGCGCTGTCAGATTGACCAAGTCCAGCTCCATACCGAGAAAAGAGATCCTCTGCACGGGGCAGAGTTTGCTCTTTCCCCAGTTGACCCGAAGTCCCAACAGGCTGAGGTGACTGATCACGTGTCTCTGTATTCACACAACAGGGACAGTCCTGAAGGGAACGACTGAAAGGGAACACTCCTTTCATGCTTAAGTGTGCAAGGGAAACACAGAAACAACCTTGTACCCTGACTGTGAGTGTGTTTGCGTCTATATACACTCACCTAAAGGATTATTAGGAACACCTGTTCAATTTCTCATTAATGCAATTATCTAATCAACCAATCACATGGCAGTTGCTTCAATGCATTTAGGGGTGTGGTCCTGGTCAAGACAATCTCCTGAACTCCAAACTGAATGTCAGAATGGGAAAGAAAGGTGATTTAAGCAATTTTGAGCGTGGCATGGTTGTTGGTGCCAGACGGGCCGGTCTGAGTATTTCACAATCTGCTCAGTTACTGGGATTTTCACGCACAACCATTTCTAGAGTTTACAAAGAATGGTGTGAAAATGGAAAAACATCCAGTATGCGGCAGTCCTGTGGGCGAAAATGCCTTGTTGATGCTAGAGGTCAGAGGAGAATGGGCCGACTGATTCAAGCTGATAGAAGAGCAACTTTGACTGAAATAACCACTCGTTACAACCGAGGTATGCAGCAAAGCATTTGTGAAGCCACAACACGCACAACCTTGAGGCGGATGGGCTACAACAGCAGAAGACCCCACCGGGTACCACTCATCTCCACTACAAATAGGAAAAAGAGGCTACAATTTGCACGAGCTCACCAAAATTGGACAGTTGAAGACTGGAAAAATGTTGCCTGGTCTGATGAGTCTCGAATTCTGTAGAGACATTCAGATGGTAGAGTCAGAATTTGGCGTAAACAGAACGAGAACATGGATCCATCATGCCTTGTTACCACTGTGCAGGCTGGTGGTGGTGTAATGGTGTGGGGGATGTTTTCTTGGCACACTTTAGGCCCCTTAGTGCCAATTGGGCATCGTTTAAATGCCACGGCCTACCTGAGCATTGTTTCTGACCATGTCCCTCCCTTTATGACCACCATGTACCCATCCTCTGATGGCTACTTCCAGCAGGATAATGCACCATGTCACAAAGCTCCAATCATTTCAAATTGGTTTCTTGAACATGCCAATGAGTTCACTGTACTAAAATGGCCCCCACAGTCACCAGATCTCAACCCAATAGAGCATCTTTGGGATGTGGTGGAACGGGAGCTTCGTGCCCTGGATGTGCATCCCACAAATCTCCATCAACTGCAAGATGCTATCCTATCAATATGGGCCAACATTTCTACAGAATGCTTTCAGCACCTTGTTGAATCAATGCCACGTAGAATTAAGGCAGTTCTGAAGGCGAAAGGGGGTCAAACACAGTATTAGTATGGTGTTCCTAATAATCCTTTAGGTGAGTGTATACAGTATGCTAAAAACTTTATAATTAGAGAAACACCCAGACCTCATCAGACTGTACATCAGAGCTGTCTAATTATCAACTGCAAAAGGAAAGTACACAGAGAGTTGGATTCTTATGCTAAACATGGCCAAAGTTTAAAAAAAATTAGTTGGACGTATGACAGAGTATAAGCGACCCACACAGCTGATTCAGATATTTACGGCAAACCATGCCTCTCTGAGGCATTGAAAACACCAGATCATGAGTTGCTCATGTGTAAAAGGACACAGTGCCATGCTTTACTTTGAGACACAAAGCGCATATATTTAAGTAAATTGCAGACTTTGCGATTAGATAATCGCACTAAGCCATATCGTGATTTTGGTTTAAATCTGATTAATTGTGAAGCCCTAAGGTCTCTGTGTAAGTCAGGTGGCCAGGAAAACAGCATTGTTATGAACAGTGCCAAAAGCTTACAAGCAGCTGTCTACCCTCTCACTTGCTTACTTGATACTCTTGTTAATACATACAGAAACACAGCATCAGACTGCAAACAACCCAAAATCCAAGTGGTCTGAGACTTTAATGTCATGGGAACTCAAACCATGCTGCTCTTCTCTCAAAGGCCTTCTGTGTTTACAAAACTCTCATAAAAAACATATTTTTTCTCAAATGGGTATAATATCATTCCTAATAATGTCTTGAACTAAGAAAACATTGTTGGCAAGAGCAGTTCTTAGACTCTCAGCGGTGATTTTGTTCTTCAGCATTACTTACTAGAAGGCAAAGCTTTGTCCTTACTGCATCGCTCCAGGACTCGATGAGCTGAATGCGTTTTTATTACGATCTAGTGCATGACTTTGACCTGGCCTCCAGCACATTCAACAATTACTGAGCAAAAACAGAGAGGAAAGTTTAATTCCCTTGGTTGAGGTAAACATGAGCTTCTCCATGGTCACTGGTACATGTATATAAACAGAATCACACTGTGTGCTGTTGCTGTGGGCAATCACACATTTATCTTGAATGTGAAACTGACCTACAGTTTTCATATAGATCACTAAAGCTAATGTCTTCTCTGCTATCTTTTTCTTTAGAATGCCATGGTGTCATTCAAGGAGCTCTGCGGTCTGACTCCGGCAGCTAACATGAAACAGTGTATCCTGACTGTATCCTCCTGGCTGATGAACAGTGAGCGAGCGCTACGGGTAATGGTAAATCTCAGTGAGGCCTACCCCACCATGGAAGCTCATGGCCCCATTCCAGAGCTACTACGTAAAGTGCTTACCGCTTATGACACGGTAAGGTGAAATTCAACCGCGTGACCCAAAGACTATGCAGTGCAATGTGCTAGCACATGTGGACCATAAAAATATATTAGGCTCTGGTAAAATACTGTAAATACTGTAAACAACATGGGGGTAATACATAATAAATCAGCACGAATATTACATTAACTTGTTTAGTAGTTGTAGTGCAAAAATGAACACAAATTGTAGAAATGTGATACTGTGTTATGTGTATGCCAGGTTAAAGAGATGTGTTTTAAGTCTAGATTTAAACTGACAAAGTGTCTCTGCCTCCTGTACAAGACTAGGAACACTATTCCAGAGTTTGGGTGATAAAAATATGAATAGGATCTTCCACCTGCATTATCAACTGGCCAGAGTTTTGAGATCACAGTAGATGAGATGGACTAAAATGTGTTAAGAGCTTGATCTAGTACTGAGGAGCTAAACCATTTAGTGCTTTGTAAGTAATAAGCAAGATTTTAAAATGAATGCAATGTTTAACAGGGAGCCAGTGCAGTGTTGACAGAACCGGGCTAATATTGTCATACTTCCTGGTTCTAATAAGAACTGCTGCGTTTTGGAGTTTGTTTATTACAATATAATAATTACAATACCCTAGGTCATGAACGCATATATATATATATATATATATATATATATATATATATATATATATATATATACACTCACCTAAAGGATTATTAGGAACACCATACTAATACTGTGTTTGACCCCCTTTCACCTTCAGAACTGCCTTAATTCTACGTGGCATTGATTCAACAAGGTGCTGAAAGCATTCTTTAGAAATGTTGGCCCATATTGATAGGATAGCATCTTGCAGTTGATGGAGATTTGTGGGATGCACGTCCAGGGCACAAAGCTCCCGTTCCACCACATCCCAAAGATGCTCTATTGGGTTGAGATCTGGTGACTGTGGGGGCCATTTTAGTACAGTGAACTCATTGTCATGTTCAAGAAACCAATTTGAAATGATTGGAGCTTTGTGACATGGTGCATTATCCTGCTGGAAGTAGCCATCAGAGGATGGGTACATGGTGGTCATAAAGGGATGGACATGGTCAGAAACAATGCTCAGGTAGGCCGTGGCATTTAAACGATGCCCAATTGGCACTAAGGGGCCTAAAGTGTGCCAAGAAAACATCCCCCACACCATTACACCACCACCACCAGCCTGCACAGTGGTAACAAGGCATGATGGATCCATGTTCTCGTTCTGTTTACGCCAAATTCTGACTCTACCATCTGAATGTCTCTACAGAATTCGAGACTCATCAGACCAGGCAACATTTTTCCAGTCTTCAACTGTCCAATTTTGGTGAGCTCGTGCAAATTGTAGCCTCTTTTTCCTATTTGTAGTGGAGATGAGTGGTACCCGGTGGGGTCTTCTGCTGTTGTAGCCCATCCGCCTCAAAGTTGTGTGTGTTGTGGCTACACAAATGCTTTGCTGCATACCTCGGTTGTAACGAGTGGTTATTTCAGTCAAAGTTGCTCTTCTATCAGCTTGAATCAGTCGGCCCATTCTCCTCTGACCTCTAGCATCAACAAGGCATTTTCGCCCACAGGACTGCCGCATACTGGATGTTTTTCCCTTTTCACACCATTCTTTGTAAACTCTAGAAATGGTTGTGCGTGAAAATCCCAGTAACTGAGCAGATTGTGAAATACTCAGACCGGCCCGTCTGGCACCAACAACCATGCCACGCTCAAAATTGCTTAAATCACCTTTCTTTCCCATTCTGACATTCAGTTTGGAGTTCAGGAGATTGTCTTGACCAGGACCACACCCCTAAATGCATTGAAGCAACTGCCATGTGATTGGTTGATTAGATAATTGCATTAATGAGAAATTGAACAGGTGTTCCTAATAATCCTTTAGGTGAGTGTATAGTAATACATATAAATACATACATTGATTTATTTGTGGTGGCCCACCACATTATTAACATTGACCGCCACAAATAGATTTCAGTGCTTCGCATTCATTAACTAGACTTTATAATTAAATATAAATTTAGCTTTAAACAGTATCATTGCACTAGTAATAACAGAAGAAACAATGGAATTTTTCTGCTTTTTCTGCACAAAGCACATCTCATCTGGCCTGTTGAATGCAGCTCAATCTCTTCTGTCAATACAGCTTATTACTGAGAGTGTGTGTGTGCGTGGGGGGGGAGGGGGAGGGGGAGGGGGGAGGGGGGAGGGGGGGCATGCCTGATCTGGAAGTCTCACTTCCTGCTGAGACCTGACTTCCTGTTTCCTGTTTTTGGTTTCCTATAGATGATCCAGACGAGTCGTACACTGATCGAATCAGCCGATGCCGTGTACTCTAAACTTACACAAGCACAGCGAGCAGGTATCGTTGCATAAACACACACGCACACACATACAGTACACATATTATCAGTAAGATTAACAGTGCAAGTTTCGGTTGATCATTTAAATACAGTACTTCACAATAAAAATTATGCATTGTTAATGACTGTAATGTTTTTGTCTGTTTACTAATGGAGAAACAGGAAGCATAAGCTTTTGCACACACACAGATATTTCTTTGCACGGTTAATAATCAGTGTACCCCTTGATAATCTATTTTGTAGCTGAAGTCAATTATTTTCCAGAGCACAGTGGAAAACTATGTTTTTCGTCTCTTTTGCATGTTTTTGAAAAACATTTTAATCATCTGACCTCATGGACAGTATTGAATAGCCTGGGGGGGTTTTTACCCACTTTTGGCATAAAACACACATACCAACAGACACAATGGTCTATTATTTTGAAGTGATGCAAAGGGGCTTGTGCCCTAAAGCCTACTACTCTGTTCACATAGATCACTTCTGTTTTTAATTAAAAAAAAAAAAATAGTAGCACACTACAAAAAAGAAAAGGCTGCATTTATTTGATCAAAAATACAGTAAAAACAGTATACATTGAGAAATATTATGACAGTTTTCCATTTTTATATATTTTAAAATGTAATTTATTCCTGTGATGGCCAAAGTGCATTTCCATCATCAGTACTCCAGTCTTCAGTGCTGATTTGCTGCTCAAGAAACTTCTTATCTTTTCATTATTTATTATCTTATTATTATCAACACTGAAAACAGTTGTGCTGCTTAATATTTTTGTTGAATTTTTTTTGTATGTAAATGTCTTTACTGTCACTTTTGATCAATTTAATGCTTCCTGATCTTACTGATCCCATACTTTAGAATGGAATGTTAACAAAGTTCACAAAATTTTAACTGTTGTACACACAAAATGTGATACTTTAGTACATGAGATTTTGTTGCTGGTCTCTGGCGTCTACATGCTTATGAATGGAAGTCAATTGATTTCAATGTCTAGTGTGACTGCGGCATGATGATACACAATTAAGTCTGTAATTATTATTGATAACAATGTGAAATAAGCAAAAATCTTCCGCCAAGAACTATAGTTCATTGTCAGACGTTTTGTGGTGCCAAACAATGTAATGCATTAATACAGAATGTGTGCATTAAATATGTGTGTGTGTGTGTGTGTGTGTGTTTATAGTCATTTTACAGCAGCTTTGAATCCAGCCTATCCAATCAGAATCTAAAGTCAGAACAATCAGTTTTATAACCTTCCGTCAGACTCAGTGTGTCACCATGTTAATTGAAAAGTCTGCAATAGAGTGTCAGTAAATAAACAAGGTTGGCGTGCTCTAGCGATGTCTCCTCGCCCACTCTTTCTCATCTCGTGTTCTTCCTTCCATCTATCTCGCGTCAGTGGAGAGGTTGAATCATGCCTTTGCTAATGACCTTCTCTGCTCTTACTGGTTTTGGCTCAAAAATAAACACGTTTCTAGCACTCGCCGTCTCTCACATTCTGCCGTGCGGATCAGGACTTGTCCAGCTGAGTGTCACAGCTGCCGATCTGAACCTTAATTAACAGCGTGATGGGGAGGGGGGCAGCTGTTTGAGAGAGATAGAGAGCTGTGGAAGGCGCTGATAGCCTTGTAAAGCACCTCACCATTCTAATAAACACTTCGGTCAAACTCTGCTAATTAAAAGTGAGTTAAGTAATTAAGATGGAGTGGGTTGAGAGCTAGGACAAGTATAACTGTCCGTTCCTGCTCACGTCTTCAGATGATTATCGTGACCCATGGTTGCTTAAGGCAAGGGTCTTCAACCCGGGGGTCCTTAGCGGTAGTGCAAGGGGTCCGCCAATTAATGTTTTGATTAAGTCAAGTCAAGTCAACTTTATTTATATAGCGCTTTTTACATTGCAGATTGTTTCAAAGCAGCTTCACAGTGTTAAACAGGAAATTAATGCAACAGAATTTGATTCGGCTGTACAGCCGCTCTGGAGAAAACGGTGATGTCATCAGCTCATTTCAATTATCATATATATTCAAGTAATGTAGTTGATATAGTTAATTTAGTTTAGTAATTAAATTTATTTGGATATTTATTTGAAAGTTTAGTGTCTCCAACTGAGCAAGCCAGAGGCGACAGTGGCAAGGAACCAAAACTCCATCAGGTGGCCTAATGGAGAAAAATAAACCTTGGGAGAAACCAGACTCAGTCGGGGTGCCAGTTCTCCTCTGGCCAATTAACAAACCATGTATGATTATTATTTTGGCAGCCTTATAGGTCAGAAGTAATATTAGATCAGATTATTCGAAAGATTGGAGGCATCACGCCGCAGACGGGTTTATTGAGGATGGCGTGTCGATTAAACAATTATTAAATAGGAATATTCAAAATATCGTCTGGAGTCATCACGCCAGAGATGGATCCATTGAGGATGCCATGTCAATGAGCAATTTCAGAGGGTAGACTAATTGACACGGTCTCTGCAGACACTTCTGGGATGCGTTGGTGATGTCTGGGCGCTGGTCCACCATCTGATCTGGATACGGCCCGGATCCGGCTGACTGCAGTAAACCTCGGGATAAACAGAGAGACTAACATTAGCGTAGATGCCATTCCTCTTATGATGTAACGAGTACATCAGGTGTTATGGGAAGTGTTCCCGGTTCCGGCTGACCTAGTTAATGCAGCCTAACAATTTGAATAAAATATAAATTAAAAATGTTTTATGTGTATGCCATAGTAAAGAGATGCGTTTTTAGTCTAGATTTAAACTGACAGAGTGTGTCTGCTTCCCGAACAATGCTAGGAAGGCTGTTCCAGAGTTTGGGTGCTAAATAGGAAAAGGATCGACTGCCTGCAGTTGATTTTGATATTCTAGGTATTATCAACTGGCCAGAATTTTGAGACCGTAATAGACGTGATGGAGTATAATGCGTTAAGAGCTCGCTCAAGTACTGGGGAGCTAAACCATTTAGTGATTTGTAAGTAATTAGCAAGATTTTAAAATGTATGCAATGTTTAATAGGGAGCCAGTGCAGTGTTGACAGAACCGGCTAATATGGTCATACTTCCTGGTTCTAGTAAGAACTCGAGCTGCTGCGTTTTGGACCAGCTGCAGTTTATTTATTAAGCGAGCAAGGCAACCACCCAGTAGAGCATTACAATAATCTAGCCTTGAGGTCATGAACGCATGAACTAACTGTTCAGCATTTTGCATTGAAAGCATATGCCGTAATTTAGATATATTTTTAAGATGGTAGAATGCAGTTTTACAGATGCTAGAAACGTGGCTTTCAAATGAGAGATTGGTATTAAAGAGCACACCCAGGTTCCTAACTGATGACGAGGACTTGACAGAGCAGCCTTTAAGTGTTAGACAGTATTCTAGGTTACTACATGTGGAGTTTTTTTGTCCAATAATTAAAAATTCAGTTTTTTCTGAATTAAGTTGCAGGAAATTACTAGTCATCCAATTTTTTATATCAGCTATGCATTCCAGTAAATCTTGTTAATTGGTAAGTTTCGTCAGGGCGTGAAGAAATATAGAGCTGAGTATCGTCAGGATAACAATGAAAACTAACGCCATGCTTCCTAATGATATCTCCCAGTGGTAACATGTACAGGGTGAAAAGCAACGGTCCTAGCACTGAGCCCTGCGGTACTCCATATTGATCTTGTGATCGGTGTGACATCTCTTCATTTACTGCTACAAACTGATAACGGTCAGATAAGTATGATTTAAACCATGCCAATGCAATTCCACTAATGCCAACATAATTTTCGAGTCTATTCAAAAGAATGTTGTGGTCGATGGTATCGAATGCAGCGCTAAGATCGAGTAACACTAACAGAGAGATACAACCACGATCGGATGATAAGAGTAAATCATTTGTAATGAGAGCAGTAATGAGAGCAGTCTCAGTACTATGATGCAGTCTAAATCCTGACTGGAAAACCTCACAGATACCATTTCTTTCTAAAAAGGAGCATAATTGTGAGGACACTGCCTTTTCTAGTATTTTTGACAGAAAGCGTAGATTTGAGATTGGCCTGTAATTGACTAATTCTGTAGGGTCAAGTTGCGTTTTTTTAATAAGTGGTTTAATAATAGCCAACTTAAAAGTTTTCGGTACATATCCTAAAGTCAAGGCTGAATTAATGATATTAAGAAGAGGATCTCTGACCTCTGGAAGCATCTCTTTTAGTAGTTTAGTCGGTATAGGGTCGAGCATACATGTTGTTGATTTAGATTATTTAACGAGTTTAGCCAATTCTTCTTCTCCTATAGCAGTGAATGAATGTAATTTTTCCTCAGTGTCACTACAATGCACTGTCTGATGTGATACAGTAGTAGACGGCTGCATGGTTATAATTTTTTTCCTAATAGTATCAATCTTACAAGTAAAGAAGTTCATAAAGTCATTACTGCTGTGCTGTTGGCAGACATCAGAAGTTGAAGCTTTATTTTTGGTTAATTTAGCCACTGTATCATATAAATACCTAGGGTTGTGTTTGTTTTATTCTAAGAGAGTCGAGAAATAAGCAGATCTCGCAGTTTTTACGACCTTTCTGTATGCAATCATGCTCTTTTTCCACGAAATGCAAAAAACTGTGTCTAAAGTGCTGGAAAAGAGAGAGTCACTAGTTTCTGTTGTAACATCGAGTTCATTTGGGCTATCTGGGATGCTGAGGAGATGAAACTGATGAGGAAGTTTATTTACAAAGAAATCTTTAGTCTCAGCAGTGATAGTCCTGCCATATTTGAAGCGAGGGGACGGCTTTGCAGCCTTTGCTAAATTAAGTATACATGATACTAGGTAATGATCTAAGATGTCATCGCTCTGCTGCAGAATTTCAACGGTATCAACATTTATTCCATGTGACAATATTAGGTCTAAAGTATGATTACGGCGATGAGTGGGTCCTGACACGTGTTGCCTAACTCCAATAGAGTTTAGAATGTCTCTAAATGCCAATCCCAATGCGTCTTTTTCATTGTCTACATTGATATTAAAATCACCAACAATTAGGACTTTATCTGTAGCCAGTACTAACTCTGATAAAAAATCAGCAAATTCTCTGATAAAGTGTGTATTGTGCCCTGGTAGCCTGTATACAGTAGCCAACATAAATGTTAAACAGGATTTATCAGTTCCACTACATAACCTTACATAAAGCACCAAAACTTCAAAGGAATTATATTTGAAACTAGACTTCTGAGTAATACTGAAGATATTATTATAAATTACAGCAACACCTCCCCCTTTACCTTTCAGACGCGGCTCGTGTTTATAACAATAATCTTGTGGGGTGGACTCATTTAAAGTAATGTAGTCGTCAGGTTTTAGCCAGGTTTCTGTCAAACACAGCACATCTAGATTATTATCTGTCATTAACAATAAGTTAATTTTAGAGGAAAGGGATCGAATATTCAGCAGCCCGAGCTTTATCATTTGTTCATCTGTATTATATCTGTTGTTTATTTGTTGGACATCAATACAATTTTTACCGTTGAATAGTTTTGGTGGTTTTTTGTATTTACTAATTCGTGGAACAGACACAGTCTCTATGTGATAATATCTAGGTGAAAGAGTCTCTATGTGCTGGGATTTATCTGACTTCTGTGACGCGAGACAGCTTGCAAACGGTCGGGTAAGCCAGTCCGTCTGCTTCCTGACCTGGGCCCTAGTTAGTCAAGGTTTAGCTTTAAGACTATGTGCCAAATTACTAGAGAGAAGAGCGGCACCACCCCAGGAGGGATGGATACCATCTCTTTTCAACAGGTCAGGTCTGCCCCAAAAGCTTTTCCAATTGTCTATGAATGTTATTTTGCGGACACCACTTAGACAACCAGCCATTGAGTGATGATAGTCTGCTAAGTATCTCATCACTCCTTTTAATGGGGAGGGGACCAGAGCAAAAAATACGATTTGCCATCGTACTTGCGAGTTCACACACCTCTTTAATGTTAATTTTGGTGATCTCCGACTGGCGAAGTCGAACATCATTTGTGCCGACATGAATAATAATCTTAGAGAATTTACGATTAGCATTAGCCAGCACTTTTAAATTTGCTTTGATGTCAGGTGCTCTGGCTCCCGGTAAACATGTGACTATGGTGGCTGGTGTCTCTATTTTCACGTTCCGTGTAATAGAATCACCAATAACTAGGGCACTTTCAACAGGATTCTCAGTGGGTGCATCACTGAGTGGGGAGAACCTGTTTGATGTTCTAATCGGAACGGAAGAGTGTTTTTTTGATCCGCGACTATGCCATCTCACCGTCACCCAGTTGCCCTGCTGCACAGGCTCTACAGCCGGAACCGAACAATGTACAGAGTTCACTAAGCTAGTCGCATCCAAAGCAGTGTCTAAAGCTGTTTTGTTCTCACTACTCTCAAATAAAGTCTGGATGCGTGTCTCTAATTCTGAAATCTTCTCCGTCAGCCTGACTATCTCCTTACATTTATCACATGTGAAGCCCTGTTCACCAACGAAGACAGATATACTAAACATGAAACATGTAGTGCAGGTGACAATAAAAGGAGAAGAAGACATGGCTTACTGTATTTGTTGATTAATCCAACTTACCACAGTTGTTTGATGGACTAATAAAGGCACGAGAGACAAAAACAGGAAATCCGGATGCACAAATGGCAGGCCAACAGGCTAGTGAAATGCTAACGCGTTGTGAAATGCTAACACGTTGTGAAATGCTAACACGTTGTGATAGTGATTTAATATTAAAAGCTAACAATGTCAATTTTAACGTGATAGGCAATATTAAACAATATATGGTGATGAGTAAGTTATATTTAGCAGTATAAACAACAAGAAAAGATATCAAATAGAGATTCAAAAGCAAAGCTGTACAGAGCTGCAAACACTGCGACCGGCAGACAGGAGCAATCGATCAAATTAAGTCAAATGCTAAGCACCCTCAAATGAAAGCAAGTGCACAATCAGTAGATACTGTTATAGTATCATATTGGAGAAACAGATTTGGCAAACACTTCAGTGCGTATTTGTGTTTGCACTCTGAACGTCAAATGTTTCTATTTTCAACGTGTTTTTGCAGTGGTGAGAAATGGAGCCAATCACAGACATGTTTGTTGATCTCTTGAATGCTATGACCAATCAAAGCTGTTTGATTTCTATACATTTTATGTCGATACTTCAAATGTTGAGAAAAACTAGTTTTAAAACACTTTTTGTTGAAAAAATAATGCAAATAAATGTGGTATCACATGACATATTTAGCCTATACAGCGTCCGTGTTTGTTGCATTGCTTCGTTAAAGCAACATTTCTCTGTAGTTCAAGGGCACATTAAATCTATTATATTCATATTATTAAATTGTATATAAAATTATTTATTACTATTAGTAAGAATAAGACTTGTTACCTCTTAAAAATCATTCATCATTGTTTTTGTAATTTTGTCTGTTTTTTTACAAATAAAAATTAATCAGACAAATAATTGCTACAACTGCACCCGTTTCTGAATATTGCTTAATGATCAAGTATTGATCTAAACAGTCTTTATAACAAAAAATTACTCTTGTATACATGTATACAATTTAATAATATATAATAAAGTTTTGTTTTAAATGGATGTGGAAAATATAGCACCTTGAAAATCTCTGCATCTTGTCAAAAATAAAAATGCATCTGTCAAAACGAAGAAAGGAGTTTCCAGTGCTGGCAAAAAGAAAGGTAAAATACTCAACATGTTACTTCTGTACCTAAATTAATAAAATGAATGTCATAAAATCACAATTTCATGGTCAGAAGCTGGCTCTTTGACAAATGAAAAATCCCAAACATGACACTAACTTAATAAAATAATTTTATAAATACAATTTAATATAATTTTATCTCAAACAAATAAGGAAAATAAAGTGGGTTGATTCCAAAAAAGCTCTAAACAAATTTTAGAATCGTTAAGACAGCATCAGTTAAGCTAAAGATCATTTAAAAAAGTTACACAAATAAAGGCCTACACAAATAAAAGCCGCATCTGTCTCTAAATGAGGTTTCGGCCGCAACTGGCTTGACTGAGTGTTATGGATCCTAAAATTTTGCATACACGACAAATGAGCTACCCTGTGTCCAAACCCACGAGATTTGTCACATAAATGCAGTTATATTCAGTCCTGTCAGACAAGCTGTCCAACTACGCTGTGATTTTTGATTTCCTAATATTTCCTAATTTAGTAATAGGCTTAATGAATGCCAATTGGTTATTTGGTCATTTATATTTAATAGTTTAATTACACATTTAATTATTCTATTTAACCCTTTGTTGAAATTATACCCGTCCATAATCTACTAGAGATAGTTAATAATTCCAGAGTCAGTGTAACAATTTATTATTAGTCAGGTAAATGTATCATGCCAATTACATAATCAATTCAAAGATAGTCCATACATAACATCGAATACTCTGAAGTACAAAAATAAAATATGGATACCTGACTTCTGAAAATTACATAACGCTGAGCATCTAAGAGACACTCAGCAGTATATAACCTTTATATAGGTTATATACTGACCTATATAAAGGTTCCGCCCTGACCTCTTTGCAACGTCTCCTTAACCTATATAAAGGTTCCGCCCTGACCTACCAGACCAAGAAAGAAAACTCTTTCAAATGTAAACGTGTGGAATGGGAATTTACATTAATCAAGTCCTATAGACCTGTATTGACGGCAGGAGGTAGAGAACATTTGGCCGGAGACACACCCATCACACATTAGGCAAAATATCTCTAAACTCTTAAAACCTTTATTACCTTTAAGTTTACTTCTGTGGGGATGAGACCTTTGTACCAGTCGCACTGAGACATTTTAAATAATATCAAACATGTATAATACTGTATCGTACTTGCTCACATTAAACCATATAGATTTTGGGTGAATTCTGGAAGAGAGATGGGGGTAGAGGCAGTGAAGGGAAAGACATGTAAATTAAGGTGATCTTTCGATGATTAACTCAGTGTTGTAACAATTCACCAGTGTGAGTGCCCCTGATCACCACCAGAGGGCACTCCAACCCGGACTGTCATTCCATCATAGACTACATCACCCATAATCCTTTGTCCGGACTCATCAGCACTCACTGTTTTCACCTGTGTCTCATTTACCTCGTTACCTCTGCCTATATCTAGCCTGTTCACCCTGTCATCCTTTGCTAAGTCTTGTTAAGTGTATACTGCAATTCTGAGCGCTCTTCCTGGTTTCTTGTGTCTTGTCTCGTGGTCTTGGATTATTTGCCTGTTCTGTGGATTAACCTTTTGCCTGTCTCTCCTGCCTTGTTTGCCTGTTTGTACTGCTTGCCTGTGTATGACCTTCTGCCTTGTTTTGACTACGATTGTGGATTACCCCTTCAATAAATATTGCATTTGGATCCTCAACCTTCAAGCCTTAGAGCAGTTCGTAACAAGTGTGATGTCGTCTCTGAGACACTAAATGCATAAGAGTAAGTTCAGATGCTAATTTCTTTTATTTTCTCAGGGAGTTCTCGTTCCTCAATCAGACAGTCCGGCATTTGCTAGTTTTCCCAGCCTTACAGTTTCCTCCCCTTTAAAAGCTAAAAAGCCTTTTTATTTTATTGTAGTATTAATATTTTATTTCAGGTAACATAATCTATTTGAATGGTTTTAGTTAACAATAACAACGCTGATTCCAAACATGCAAAATTATATTTTCTCTTGAATTTGCATTTAAAGTGTGTGCGGCCTAACGCTCACACTTAATGGAAATACATATGTATTTATATGCATTTAAACACACACATGCATCAATCTAAATATAACTGTATAAATGCATAGTTTAAATTCATAATAATCTACTTGACATGTTGATATTCTCTTTACAAGTGCTTCATCTACGACTGCTATGCAATACTGCCTGTAACACAATCTTTCTTTCACTTCATTGCAATCGCTCAATCCTGTACTTTATCCCGTTACTTTAAACCTGTCCTTCATTTCTTCCCTTAATCCTTTTCTTCATCCATCTCTTTTCTCTTTCCCTTCATCATGACACCTCTGACTCAAAGATTCCATCCCACACACAAACATGTCACATCCGGTGGTCCAATCAGGAGGCTACCTATTCTAAGAGGATCACCATACATCACCATTGCCATAGCAACCATATTAAATGTAACAAGGCAACTTTGTCATTAAACACACTCATCTGTATCAAACTTCAAAGGTTCTCAGGCACAAACACATGTAGCTGTCCTCTCATTCGGTGACAGCTCAGAAAGGTACCGGCAAATCTGTTGTCATTTGCAGCCCTATTACTCTTTCCTTTTCACAAACCCTTCCTCACTCTTAAAAATGTGGAGCTGCAGATGCACTTAGATACCATGTCAGTATTCGTACAACATTAAGTAAACAAACTTGAGCAAGCATGGCTGTTCTCGTTTACAGCTGTGGCCTTAGGCTTGTGTAAAATGATATGAATGCTGAGCAACTACATCCGCTTTTACTTAAAGAGTATTTGACTAGCTAGCCTTGCAGTAGCAGCATCTCTTGGAATAAATTCGGCTTTGGCTGTGGAGATGAGAGGAGCTGTTCTTGGAATGAATCCCAGCTGAGTGAAGTGGACGGTGGGCAGGTGTTAGGGAATGTTTTAACACCCTCAGTCTTATGCCCGGAGAGAGTACCGTCTGAACTTGCTCACTCAGACATTTCTCTTACACTTGTGCACTAGCTGCTGCAGCTGAGAGCCCACATCATAGCTAGCGTTTCATACAGTATGTCACACGTGTATGTTCTGAAACGTGTGTGTGATCGGAGCACCACTTTGCTGTTGCTTTTAAGCTTTGTCATATTTATGGAAGCCTGTTAAAAAAATAAGAAATAGTTGGAGCCGATAGCCTCGTGGGCAGAGCTCCGGCATGAATTTGAGTCCTGGCTTGCAGACCTTTCCCAAATCCGTCCCCCTCTCTCTCACACTTAGCTTTTTGTTTACACTATATCTTAAAATGTAACTTTTTTTAAAATATTTATTTTTGGCGTTTTTCCATTTTTTGAGAGTAGAAAGTCACAAGATGTAAACTGGAAAATGATTGTGCCAGAATTCACCAACAGAAAGTACCATGGTATTCTTTGAAGTATCATGTAAATACCAGTAATCATTTAATTCCATGGTTTATATCAAAGCACCATGGTAATGACATCTGATACCGTCACATGTGCTGCCACAGTAGATTTTCATAAGGGATTGATGGCTATTAGCACAAAATTGTCTTTTGTTTACTAAACAAAAGACATGTGTCATTTTTATGTGTCATCTGATATAAACTGTTCTACTTGAGAGAACATTTGTGCCACTTTTCTTAGATTTTGTCAACATAAGCAGCGTTTCTTCATTTGCCTTCAGATTGGCTTACTTTCTAACACTGAGATGCGTTTTTGAATCGTGCAGTCAGCCTTTCACCAGTTCTATTGTTTGAAGCAGATACTTTTTTCACATACATACACATACTGTCATATATCCATCTGTCCATCCATCCATCCATCCGTCCATCCATCCATTCGTCACCGTGCTCTGTTTGTTTTTTCCTGTATCTGTGGCTGAGAATGATATATGGAGTGAGTCACAACTGCGATTCTGTTGCCCTGTGGCAGCGTGTCAGAAAAAAAACAGCTTCTAAGAATAACAACACCCCCATGTTACTCTGTGATGTCTTTGCCCATATGTTTACAAAGCATATTCTTGAGATTCACATTATGCTGGCTTGGAATTATTGTCTGTATCTTTCATAAATACTTCATAAATACTATAACAAATGTTGCTTTATTGGACTTATAGGATTGGACTTTCATGAGGATCTGCATCGAATTGGGGCAAGAGAAGGACTGAAAGGGAGGAAGTTACAGAAGGCCATGGAGAGTTACGCTTGGAACATCACTGTGCTGAAGGTTTGTACCTTTTTTGTATATTATGGACTGAGAGATGTATATACCAGGGTCTCCTCTTCTTTATCTTATTTAGTACAAGTTAAAACACTTTTGTATAGGGGATAATCATTACAGGGTTACTAATAGGTTTGCTTTCAGTGCTACTACTCAGTGTTTCCTGGCAGGCAGCTCAACCACAGCCAATCAGATTTCATGCTAGTCGAGACCACAATTAAATAGCTTTTGTCCTGATATCATTGTGTAACTTACAATGTAGATGATATTTAAACCTGTACTCTAAAGCAACGGAACGGAACATGATTATTTATAATATTAATATGTGTGTAGATTATGAAAGACATGAAAATCAAAGTGTATAGTGCAATTATATCAATGTTTAATATTATTGCTCATGCAAAAGTTTTGCCAAATATAGTATTTATTTTCCTCAAAGTGCCGAGTGTATAATATTGCTGTATGTGAATGTAAACATTGCACGATAAAGTTATTGTCTCCAAAAAGAAAGAATCAACTCTGAATCGCCAATACAGAGTCGTTTTTGCCCGCGAACACAGACTGCTTCTTAAATCTTGGAGTTCAACACAGGATTCGCAAAATGCTTGCTCTTGAAAGTTATTCAATTAATTATTGATGTATATATTTTCTACTGTGTGGTTTTGTGTTTTATATTGTGTAGGTCTCCAGCTAACTGGCTAACTCCCGTTATTACTGTCTTACTGAAATACATCTGCTAAATAAATAAATCAGCTGTGTGCCACTATTACCTAAAACTGTCTATTAATGCAGATTGTCTGTTGTTGTTCTTACTACTTTGAGTAAAGAAATGATGGAGCAAAATTTGTTTAGCAAACTTTAATGTTACATCAGTCACTCACATATGTGCTGTTGATCGATTGCTCCTATCTGCCTCCTGTTTGTCCTGCTGCTGTGCTCGCGTGTGCTCTGCTTGCTTTTGAATCTTTATTTGATATCATCTCCTGTTGTTTAAACTGCTAAATATAACTTCCCCATCACCATATATTGTCTAATATTGCCTACCACATTAAATCTGACATAGCTAGTTCTCTAAGATTATTATTCACGTCGGCACTAATGTTGTTTGACTTCGCCAGTCGGAGATCACCAAAATTTACATTTAAAGAGGTGTGAACTCGCAAGTACGATGTCACGTAATTTTTTTTTGTTCTGGTCTCCTCCCCATTAATAGGAGTGATGAGATACTTCGCAGACTATCATCACTCAATGGCTGGTTGTCTAAGTGGTGTCCGCAAAATAACATAGGGTTCATAGACAATTGGAAAAGCTTTTGGGGCAGACCTGACCTGTTGAAAAAAGATGGCATCCATCCTTCCTGTGGTGGTGCCGCTCCTCTCTCTAGTAATTTGGCACATAGTCTTAGAGCTAAACCTTGACTAACTGGGGCCCAGGTCAGGAAGCAGGCGGACTGGCTTACCCGACCGTCTGCTACCTGTCTCACGTCACAGAAGTCAGATAAATCCCAACACATAGAGAATCTTTTACCTAGATATTATCACATAGAGACAGTGTCTGTTCCACAAATTAGTAAATACAAAACATCAAAACCATTGAACGGTAAAAATTTAATTGATGTCCAACAAATAAACAACAGATATAATACAGATGAACAAATGATAAAACTCGGGCTGCTGAATATTCGATCCCTTTCCTCAAAAACGCTTATTGTTAATGATATGATTACAGATAGTAATCTAGAAGTGTCTGACAGAAACCTGGCTAAAACCTGACGACTACATTACTTTAAATGAGTCCACCCCACAAGATTATTGTTATAAACATGAGCTGCGTCTGAAAGGTAAAGGGGGAGGTGTTGCTGTAATTTATAATAATATCTTCGGTATTACTCAGAAGTCTAGTTTCAAATATAATTCCTTTGAAGTTTTGGTGCTTTATGTAACGTTATGTAGTGAAATTGATAAATCCCGTTTGACATTTGTGTTGGCTACTGTATACTGGCCACCAGGGCAAAATACACACTTTACCAAAGAATTTGCTGATTTTTTTTTCTATCAGAGTTAGTACTGGCTGCAGATAAAGTCCTAATTGTTGGTGATTTTTAATATCCATGTAGACAATGAAAAATATGCATTGGGATTGGCATTTAGAGACATTCTAAACTCTATTGGAGTTAGGCAACACATGTCAGGACCCACTCATCGCCGTAATCATACTTTAGACCTAATATTGTCACATGGAATAAATGTTGATACCGTTGAAATTCTGCAGCAGAGCGACGACATCTCAGATCATTACCTAGTATCATGTATACTTCATTTAGCTAAGGCTGCAAAGCCGTCCCCTCGCTTCAAATATGACAGGACTATCACTGCTGCAACTAAAGATTGCTTTGTAAATAATCTTCCTCATCAGTTTCATCTCCTCAGCATCCCAGATAGCCTAGAGGAACTCGATGTTGCAACAGAAACTATTGACTCTCTCTTTTCCAGCACTTTAGACAAAGTTGCTCCTCTGCGCTTAAAGAAGATTAAAGAAAGTAGTCCAACGACGTGGTACAACGAGCACACCCGGGCCCTTAAAACAGCAGCCAGAAAAATGGAGCGCAGCTGGAAGAAAACTAAACTGGAAGTTTTTCACATTTTGTGGAAAGAGAGCATGATTGCATACAGAAAGGCCGTAAAAACTGCTAGATCTGCTTATTCCTCAACTCTCTTAGAAGAAAACAAACACAACCCTAGGTATTTATTCGATACAGTGGCTAAATTAACCAAAAATAAAGCTTCAACTTCTGATGTCTGCGAACAGCACAGCAGTAATGACTTTATGAACTTCTTTACTTGTAAGATTGATAATATTAGGAAAAAAATGATAACCATGCAGCCGTCTACTACAGTATCACATCAGACAGTGCATTGTAGTGTCACTGAGAAAAAATTACACTCATTCACTGCTATAGGAGAAGAATTGGCTAAACTTGTTAAATCCTCAAAATCAACATCATGTATGCTCGACCCTATACCGACTAAACTACTAAAAGAGATGCTTCCAGAGGTCATAGATCCTCTTCTTAATATCTTTAATTCATCTTTGTCATTAGGATATGTACCGAAAACATTTAAGTTGGCTATTATTAAACCACTTATTAAAAAAACACAACTTAATCCTACAGAATTAGTCAATTACAGGCCAATCTCAAATCTACCCTTTCTGTCAAAAATACTAGAAAAGGCAGTATCCTCACAATGATGCTCCTTTTTTAGAAAGAAATTATATCTGTGAGGATTTCCAGTCAGGATTTAGACCGTCTCATAGTACTGAGACTGCTCTCATTAAAGTTACAAAGGATTTACTACTATCATCCGATCGTGGTTGTATATCTCTATTAGTGTTACTCGATCTTAGCGCTGCATTCGATACTATTGACCACAACATTCATTTGAATAGACTCTAAAATTATGTTGGCATTAGTGGAATTGCATTAGCATGGTTTAAATCATACTTATCTGACCATTATCAGTTTGTAGCAGTAAATGAAGAGATGTCACACAGATCACAAGTTCAGTATGGAGTACCGCAGGACTCAGTGCTAGGACCTTTGCTTTTCACCCTGTACATGCTACCACTGGGAGATATCATTAGGAAGCATGGCGTTAGTTTTCATTGTTGTGCTGACAATACTCAGCTCCATATTTCTTCACGCCCTGACGAAACTTACCAATTCACAAGATTAATGGAATGCATAGCTGATATAAAAAATTGGATGACTAGTAATTTCCTGCAACTTAATAAAGAAAAAACTGAATTTTTAATTATTGGACAAAAAAACTCCACAAGTAATAACATAGAATTCTGTCTAACACTTGATGACTGCTCTGTCATGTCCTCGTCGTCAGTTAGAAACCTAGGTGTGCTCTTTGATACCAATCTCTCATTTGAAAGCCACGTTTCTAGCACCTGTAAAACTGCATTCTACCATCTTAAAAATATATCTAAATTACGGCACATGCTTTCAATGCAAAATGCTGAACAGTTAGTACATGTTCATGACCTCAAGGCTAGATTATTGTAATGCTCTACTGGGTGGTTGCCCTGCTCACTTAATAAATAAACTGCAGCTGGTCCAAAACACAGCAGCCCGAGTTCTTACTAGAACCAGGAAGTATGACCATATTAGCCCGGTTCTGTCAACACTGCACTGGCTCCCTATTCAACATTGCATACATTTTAAAATCTTGCTTATTACTTAGAAAGCACTAAATGGTTTAGCTCCCCAGTACTTGAGCGAGCTCTTAACGCATTATACTCCATCACGTCTATTGTGGTCTCAAAATTCTGGCCAGTTGATAATACCTAGAATATCAAAATCAACTGCAGGCGGTCAATCCTTTTCCTATTTAGCACCTAAACTTTGGAACAGTCTTCCTAGCATTGCTTGGGAAGCAGACACACTCTGTCAGTTGAAATCTAGACTAAAACGCATCTCTTTACTATGGCATACACATAAAATATTTTTAATTTATATTATTCAAATCAATTAAATGATTGTTAGGCTGCATTAACTAGGTCAGCCGGAACCGGGAACACTTCCCATAACATCTGATGTACTCGTTACATCATAAGAAGAATGGCATCTATGCTACAGTTAGTCTCTCTGTTTATCCCGAGGTTTACTGCAGTCAGCCGGATCCGGATCAGATGGTGGACCTGCACCCAGACAGGACCAACGCATCCCTGAGCCAATTAGGCTCCCCTCTGAAATTGCCTCATCGACATGGCATCCTCAATGGATCCGTCTCCGGCGTGATGATCTTTCGAATATTCCTATTTAATAATTATTTAATCGACACGTCATCAATAAACCCGTCTCCGGTGTGATGCCTCCGATCTTTCGAATATTCTGATCTAATATGACTTCTGACCTGTAAGGTTGCCAAAATAATAATCATACACTGTTTGTTAATTGGCCAGAGGAGAACTGGCACCCCGACTGAGCCTGGTTTCTCCCAAGGTTTATTTTTCTCCATTATGCCACCTTGTGGAGTTTTGGTTCCTTGCCACTGTTATTAGAAATAAGAAATATGCACATACATCAGTTTGTTGATGGACATACTCTTGTTAATGCTGATGGTGAGGAATTACAGTTGAAACATCTCATAATGTACCTCAAACTGAGTAGCGTATCACTGAGAAACGTCCTGCTCAAGTCCTCAACAAAATGAGGGACCTTCAAAATAGCATAATAGAGGCACTTTAATATAGGATCTCCATATACATTTTATATATATATATATATATATATATATATATATATATATATATATATATATATATATATATATATATATACACCGATCAGGCATAACATTATGACCCCTGAAGGTGTACTGTGGTATCTGGCACCAAGATGTTAGTAGCAGATCCTTTAAGTCCTGTAAGTTGTGAGGTGGGGCCTCCATGGATCGGACTTGTTTGTTCAGCACATCCCACAGATGCTCGATTGAATTGGGATCTGGGGAATTTGGAGGCCAAGTCAACACCTCAAACTCGTTGTGCCCTTCAAACCATTCCTGAACCATTTTTGCTTTGTGGCAGGGCACATTATCCTGCTAAAAAAAGGCCACAGCCACAAGGCAATACCATTTAAAGGATGTACGTGGTCTGCAACAAGATAGGTGGTACCTGTCAAAGTAACATCCACATGGATGGCATCCCAAGGTTTCCCCGCAGAACATTGCCCAAAGCATCACACTGCCTCTGCTGGCTTTCCTTCTTTCCATAGTGCATCCTGGTGCCATTTGTTCCCCAGGTAAGCGACGCACACGCACCCGGCCATCCACGTGATGTAAAAGAAACCGTGATTCATCAGACCAGGCCACCTTCTTCCATTGCTCCATGGTCCAGTTGCTCACGTGCCCACTGTTGGCACTTTCGTCGGTGGCATTGGGTCAGCATTGACACCTGTCTGCAGCTATGCAGCCCCATACGCAATAAACTGCAATGCACTGTGTATTCTGACACCTTTCTATCAGAACCAGCAGTAACTTCACTTGCTGCCTAATATATCTGTGTTATTCACGTCATAATATCATAATGTTTTGCCTGATTGGTGTGTATATATACAGTATTATTTATTTATTATTATTTATTATTTATTTATTATTATTATTATTAGTAGTAGTAGTAATAGTAGTAGTAGGAAGGATGCATTAAATTAATCAAAATCATTTAAAATAAATGCTGTTGTTTTTCCTTTTTTTTTATTTATTTTTTTTTATTCAAAGAATCCTGAAAATAATAATAAATGTTTCTTGAGCAGCAAATCATCATATTAGAATTATTTCTGAAGGATCATGTGACACTGAAGACTGGAGTAATGATGCTGAAAATCCAGCTTTGCTATCAAAGGAATAATTAACATTTTAAATTATATTACAATAGAAAAAAGGTTCAATTACAATATTACTATTTTTACTGTATTTCTAAACAAATAAATGTAGCCTTAGTGAGTAACAATGGTGAATCTTTTCAACATTAAAAGTGTAGTGCATGTATAAATATAGGTTATTAGATTTTGAACATTAGATGACTGTAATCTCTAAACAACAGTCAGCTACCATACAGTAGTAAGAAAGAGAATTAACCAGTGGTGATGCTCAAGGGCCTTTCCAGTCTTACCCATTAACCTACCAAAACTGTGATAGTTGAGTTGTGCACATTGTTAACAGCATCATCAGACATCTTTCTGTAGTCCTGGCAACATACTAAAACCCTCTTTCCCTTCCTCTCTCCATTTAATCACTCTTGCTCTCTCTTTATCTCTTTGCAGATGTGTTGATATATGTATGGTGTTCATGATAAGATAAGCTTCACTAAAGTGCCATGTTTTCTAACAGATTAATTGTGTCCATACTTATGTAAACAGATAAACCGGACACAGTGAGAACAAAGATTAGATGTCACCTTTAGTGTGCGATGGTGTTAATGAAAGTGTCAAATTGCGGAACAATGCAATTGTTGTGGATTTAATTGCACTGTCAATGGCAATTTGTTCTTGTTGACGTCTCTAGGTTTTAGAATATTTGTGTAGTATATTTAATAGATATTTTTTGTAGTATAGAGAGCTTTTTTGTGAAAATAGGTTTGTGTGCCATTGCAGAACAGGTATGTAGCACATGGGTGTGGGGCATTTTTGTCTTAATTAAGCCTTTAATTTAATTAGATGACTAAAGACTAAAGCACTAAAGAGGCCTAAAAGGGATTGAACCGTGTGTTTCTGACATAAACCTTCCTGTTTGTGTGTCCTAGTGTGCATGAGCTGATTTATTTTTTTAAGAAACAAAAGCAGAAATATATTTGTTCATGTATATATAAACTCTTTTGTAAGTCACATTGGATAAAAGCATCTGCTTAATGTAAATGTAAAATCCACTTATACTGAATGAAAAAATATTAAGTGTGATGTTAAAAAAAATAAAATGTTTGCAAAATAAATAATTGGATTTTATATTGTCACTGCACAACAGCAGTTATTATGGTCATGAACTGGCTTTTTATACTGTTGTCTGAAGTGAACTTATGACATTTGCATGGTTTTTACATTCAAACATCATAATGAATAAGTAATAGGCAATTTTCTACCCTGGTTTTGAGCCTAGCTCTTGAAATACTCGGTTTTTATGAGTGTGACGCATTGAAGACTTGGAAGTAAACGCCTACTGCTATGATTGGATAACAGTTTTACATATTATAATGAATTTTGAGTCCCTTGTCAGTACATGTGGGGAATTGTTTTGAAAACTTCCAATCTGGAAAACGGCAACCGGAATGATTTTCCCACAGGGCTGGCAAAATGTCTTTATCCAACAAACAATGATTTATCTGTCATCCACCCGCAATTAATTGGAATGTTAGTTTTTATTACTTGGCCTGCCCGATCGGTAGATATAACCACAAACTGTGCATCACACACACACACACACACACACACACACCACACACAACACCACACAACACCACACACCACACAACACCACACACCACACCACACACCACACACACCACACAACACCACACACCACACAACACACCACACCACATCACACAACACACCACACACACACCACACACCACACAACACACATACCACACAACACACATACCACACCACACAACACACACACAACACACACACCCCACACACCACACAACACACACACCACACAACACACACACCACACAACACACACCACACCACACACCACAACACACACACCACACAACACACCACACAACACACCACACACACACCACACAACACACCACACAACACACCACACATACCACACAACACACACACCACACAACACACAACACACACACCACACACACACCACACAACACACACCACACACCACACACAACACACACAACACACACACCACACAACACACACACCACACACAACACACACACACAACACACACACACACCACACACACACACACACACACCACACACACACACAGCAAGTACGTGCATCAGCAAAACTTTAGCAAACTTCCGCAATTGTATTTTTCCTTCAGCTAACAAGTCAAGAGAGTGAACAACGCACATCAACAAAGGAATGTTATTTCACTATATAAGAGAGTCCGCCGGGCAGGCTGGAGATACATTTTGGTAGCCCCACTGGAAAACACATTAGCCCGGGGGCGTCGGGCTAGCGGTTTTGCGAGCCCTGGCCCATACATTGCAGGACAATAAACCAACAACACCTCAAATACAAAGGATACTCCAGCCTGTGACAGTGTGGTAAGTTATCGTTAATTATGTTTAGTTAGACGTGTACACATAATCAGTAGATATCAAACGATCTTTAACAATGCATACTATCACATATAAAAAACAGTATGTTGCACCATTCCTGTCGGATCTAATATAGAAGGCACCGCATCGTTTTTTAATCCAGTCTCTTGTTTACAAAATAATCTGCTGTGAAATGAAGCGAACAAACATGCAATGTCTTACCCATGTGAGCTGGAAGGTCAGCATCGACTGTGTTCTTCCACAACCAGGCACTGCACACTATTTTGTAATCTTCAACGGCATGTTTTTTGCTCGATCCGGTTTAGAGCCGCGTATGCCTATGTTATTTACCTTTACATGTCATGCGTGAATCGGTGGGCGGGGCTACAGAATTAGGCGTTCTTCTGTTGAGGCGCCGTTTCGCTGCTCTCTGATGTCACAAGGAGGCAAATTCGCAGATCTCTTGTTTGATGAGGTAGCTGTCAATAAAAGATTTTATCTGACTAACAAGGAAATTTTCAGCTCCGGAACTTTCAGGATATCAAAAGCTCAAGGGAAAGTTGATTTTCTCAATTCATGACCCCTTTAAAATATTAGTAATCAGTACATTCAAATTATTGCATTAAGAAAATTAAATTTAATATTTTAACTTTGACAGCCCTATGTATGTATATGTATGTTAGGGCTGTCAAAGTTAAAATGTTATCTTTTAATGTTTCTCAAATTTTGTACAGACCCCCTTGCACTTTGTGCCCCCCCCCCCCCCCCCCCAGTTTGACAATCACACAACAAAATATCAAACCCAAGTTGCATTTATTGCCAAGAAAGAAGTGGCTTCTTTTTTTTTTTTTTCTTCAAGATTTACATTTTTTTTCATTATGGCTTTTATGAAAATGTTATGCTTATTTTGACCTTGTGACACATTTGGATGAGTTAGATGAGTCCTGACTCCAGGAATTGACATCAAACTGTCACCCAGTACATAGAAGCGTTTCTTCCAGACTTTATAAAGTATGTAACACCTTGTCTCGCTGCAGTGCTCTTAGCCTGTCTTCTCCTCACAGCCAAAGAGGCTATATGCGTCACGCCCGTATGCATAATTCATCTGTTTTAAAATATATCACTTATTTATGGCAAAAGATTCCTTTATCCAGGTCAAGGAGCTCTGGGCACCCATGCAGGTGTCCTCGGAGGACCCATACTGGAGCACATGCAGGAAAAGCATCAGCCGCCTGTACTAGTCTCACCCGTCCTGTCTGTTTCACATCAGGGCACATTAAAGAGTGTCACTGCAGTCTGAATGAGTAAAAACGCAGTGCAGCTGATGTTGCAGTGCTCTACTTGGGAGTTGTCATCACGTTGAGTAAAGTTAATTCTGTTTTACTCTGGTCCTCTAATGGGAACTCTAGGTGACCTCATGATGCATATTTCCAATGTCCTAAAAGCTCTTCATCGGCTGGTTTATGTTTGAATCATAAATAATAACTTTGGAGAAATTAGTTTGGTTACATCTGGATTTTAACTGCTGAAATAGACAAATAAGCTTCACTTTTATCATATCAAATTTATTATCCACTCATTTGACAGGGAAATTGCTAGTTTTGTCCAAGGCTAAGATTTATAACAATCAAAAAACAAGGATGGGAAGAACTGTTGTGAGAGATAAAAAGCAAATTTATGTGTGGTTATGCATGTTTTGCAGGTGAAGGTTTGCGGTTTGGTAATATGTCCTTGTATATTAGCATTTTTTTTATTAGGTCCCTTCAAAATGTCTTCTCACACACATGCATACATACACGCTTATAAATTCCCTGGCACACTGATTTAAGGGACACACACAGGATGAGGAGACAAACTGTCCTGATCCTCCTTCCCTTCCCTGTCCCATCTTCTTACAATGTCTCTGTCCCCTTCATCCAGTCCCCTCTGGTACATTTCCAGAAAGAGACGAAGGAAAGAGCATTGATTTATAGAGGTTATTGGGAATATTCTAGATGTGCTCTGTTGTGAATGCAGTGCCACCGGCTTTATGTGCTCTATCACCTTGTGCTAGACTGACCCCTGCAGGCTGGATCCTTTCAGTGCACATAAGGATTATATATGACAGATTTATTCTCAGTATTTTCATCTAGCACTTCTGTCAAAGGTTGTTCATTCTCATCTTGTTCTGGCATGATGGGCTAATTTTTGTTAATCTTGTTTCTATTGCACAGACCTATCAGTTATATGACCCCTGTGTATATGTTCACTGGTGTTCTTTTCAAAACAGTTTCCTTAAATTAAAAACCATCTAATGCAGAACAGTTGCATTTTTGGTCTGTTTGTCACATTTTGGTGAATCCTCTTTTAGGGTGTTTTATTTGCAATTACAAGCATGCTATGTAAAGCATCATTTTATCATTTAATTAATTTATGAATTTATTTTGATTACATTTTTTAATTAATTTATTTATTATTTAAAATAAATTTTAAAATTGTGTGTGTCAGTGAACGGTGAGGTGCTGGTTAGCAGGCAAGACGAATATGATAAACTCAAACAGTCTTTATTTACAAACTAAAATAGGCTAACTCAGAATACAGAAACAGAACATTAAATTAACTGAACTTCACTCATACGTTGACGAAAACCGACAAATGAACAGAAAACAAGAGGAACTTAAATGGCCATGATAACAGATTAGATTTTCTAACAGATTAGACTATAAGTCTATGGTCCATGAAAATTACTGTGTGTGGTTTTTTAAATTTTTAAATTTTATTTTTGTTATACTTAATCAATGATTCATTTGTTTTAAAATTAAAATAATCAAATCAAATCGATATTTTTAAATTCTACTTTTATTAAGATTCATTCATTCTGAAACCTCAGAAGTTTTTGTCTTAGAGAGGACATTCATTGTTAAATGGCTTCTCACTTTTTTCCTGTTTTCTTGTCTTTTAGGGCCAGGCAGACCTGTTGAAGCATGCGAAAGGAGAAGCGATAGACACTTTGCGACAGATTCAATGTGCTGCTCACTCGTGTGGCTTGGCCAAGAATGGAGCCTCCACGTCCCCTGCCTCTCCTCTACTGCCGCCCCATGCGCGGCCCCTCCACACCATCCACGAGACTGAGATGGATAGCACCACCCTGCACTGAGAGAGAGAAAGAAAAAAAATCTTTAGTTTATTTTTGTTTATACAAATTGTGAGAAAGGTTGGTCTTTGCCTCTTTAGTCCAGAATAAGGGAGCAGTAAAGGAAAGAGTCTGGTGCATTGAATCAGTGAAGGACACACTGGAGACAGTTTAATTTTGATCAGTGTTCCCAGCTCCGCAATGCCTGCCAGGCTTGGGTCTTAAATTGGTATTCCCAACATGGGGGTTGTGTTTTTAAGGATTATAGTGACCTGCACTCCTGTGACTCAGCTACTGGTGATCACCTTCTCTAGCCACAAATCCCACAAGCCTCAAATCTCAATCGCGTGCACTAATTTAAAGGGATAATTCACCCAAAAATTTAAATTCTTTCATGATTTACTCTCCCTCATGTCGTTCCAAACATTTATGTGGAACACAAAAGAAGTTGAAAAATAATTGTTTTTGTGGTTTTTGACCATACAGTGAAACTCAATGGGGTCCAAAGCTGTTTCGGAGACAGCTGACTTTCACTGAAAGCCTAAAAACAGTTAAGCATTCTTTAAAATATTTTCTTTTGTGAAATTTGATGTTAGGCTGCAGTAAAATGGGTCAAAACCCCATGGAGGGTATCAATCATAAACCTCCAGATTGAGCAAGATTTTTCAAAAAGCGCTAAATTGAAAAAGACAGAGACTGAAAGAGAAGTACGGCATTTTGAGCAAACATAGAGAGAGTCAGGAAACTGAGCAAAACAGAAAATTAAAAGTACATTTGAACTCCCTTATAAAAGCAAAGATGTACACCAATTTAGTTGACACCTCCTCATTTACACCAACATGGAACTGAAGACTCTCTCACTCCCCCTGCTGGCTTCTCAACACATTTTTTTTTACTAATTTTAAAACTGTCAGCTCAATACACCTTGGTCCTAAAAGGGCCTTTCTCCAGGGGTCGTGTGTGTGTGTGTGTGTGTGTGTGTGTGTGTGTGTGTGTGTGTGTGTGTGTGTGTGTGTGTGTGTGTGTGTGTGTGTGTGTGTGTGTGTGTGTGTGTGTGTATATATATGTGGTGTATTTTGAATAAGAAAAAGTGTGTATATCGTTTCTAAACTGGACACTGGACACGTCCCATAGGCTCTACTGGTAAGATTAGAAACTCTGGGAAAATACGGATCTCACTTGTTGAGAAAAGCAAACAAATATTTCCATAAATGAAGTATGAATAATTTTAAGTCAAAGTAAAGACACTTGACCATCTCATTAAGAACACATCACACCCAATAATACACCCTGTTCATGAATATTGTTATTACTGCTGTTAATATTGTGGTTAGGTGTTAATTAAAATGGAGGTTATTTTATATTTGTGTAAACCTGTGTCATTCTGTACCAGTTTTCATTGGTGGAAACCTCACAGGAACAGGAAATGTGAATGTTGGGGAGACAAGGGGGTGAGGGCAGGAAATATAATTCAGAATTTGGGTGTTTACTGTCACATTAATGTCAAATAACATCTTACTGAGATGATGTCCGTCATTTATAAAGCCCACATGACATCAGAAATGTCTCCAGGTCATTTTTTTTTAATACTTGTGTTGTATCACATTTTCAGAAAATCAAAGGACACAGTACATTTAAAAGTTTGGGGTTTGTAAGATTTTTATTTTCTCTCTTCTGCTCACCAAGGCTGCATTTATTTGATCAAAATACGGTACGAACAGTAATATTGTTGTGAAATATTATTACAATTTAAAATAACTTTTTTCTTTTTTAATATATTTTAAAATAACATTTATTTTTACTTGTGATGAAAAAGCTGACTTTTTAGCAGTCTTCAGTGTCACATGATGCTTCAGAAATCAATCATTCATGTTATAATCAATGCTGAAAACAGTTGTGCTGCTTTGCTTAATCTTTTTGAGGATACTGTGATACATTTTTTTTCTCAGGGTTTTCTGATTAGAAAGTTCAAAAGAAATTTTTCATTTATTTGATTTAGAAATATTTTGTAACATTATGTCTTTACTGTCACTTTTGATCAATTTAATGCCTTTCTTTAAAAAAAACTTACTGACCCCAAACTTTTGAACGTTAAGAGTAGATGACAGAAGATCATAAATGTCTTGGACTTGATGTGCATTCATGAAAATCATTTTGTCAGTGCGTCGCCCAGGAATCAAACCCAAGACTTTGGCATTACTATCTTGAGCGACAGGAAAACCACTAACATCCAAAGACACATGACGTCGAAACAAAACATTACAAACTTTCATATACAGACATTGCAACTAAGATGATATTTGTGGCATCGATTTTGAATTCCTTCATGTTTGCATTTCTCTAATCATTTCTTTATAATTAACCATCTGAAAGACTCCAGAATATGTCTGGGTTCTCTTATAGTGTCCTATGACTTCATCCTAAGACATCCATTTACATATAATGTGAATGCCATTATTCATACAATCCACAACATATAAATAAATTGACCTTCCTCTGTGGTGTAATGCAGGTGTACTGTATGTGTTCAGAGTGTCTGTCATCATTAACTGACTGGTGTCTGACCTTCTGCTTCTCACAAAGGCATCCTGCCATCCATATTCCCCTTCTTTATTTGTTAGTGATGCTGCTGCTCTTTTGTTCCATTCAGCCTTTTGTTGCTGTATCAGACCCTCTACATTTGCAGCTAATTAAGTCAAGGCCTTGTCACACTCATTCTGTTGGCATTCGCTAATGAAGCTTGTCTGCCCTTCCATAATAGTCTTAAAAAACTCTGCTTGGATTACTTGGATACAGGCAATCCTGGTTACACGCTAATGACAAAGACGCTAACAACACTAACAATTCTTTATTGTATCATAATCCAGCTTCAAATGAGAAACATGACATTGAAGAAATAAAGGGGGTAATATCAGCTGGGTTTTTTGTCAGTATAATGTATGCCTATAATTAACTTCAGAGGATGGAGCAGTCTGTATAAAAACACTGGTCCCATCTCAGAGAGTTAAAGGAGCATTGGCTTTAAACATCAAGTCCATCAGATACATGACATTTGTCTACAACAAGACTGGAGCAGCAGCCAGACTCATGGACTGCACAGCCAAGGTAAGAGTTCGTTATTTCAGCAATTTAAAATGAAGGCTACAATGTTAATGATTACATCTGGGGATTATACAGTTTAAATTGCAGTGACATTCATGCTGATTATAAAGTGTCATTGACACCAAAAATATTATATAACCTGCTGCTGCTAGGCTTAACCGATAAAGAACGCAATCTAACTCTTTCAGGCGGTCAGCGATCTATCCAAGAAAATAGTTTTTAAAACATTTAATAAAAGGTTAACTGTGAAATTCAGTAAAACTTTTTCACAGAAATTAATTGAACATCAGAAATTATGCACAAGGCTATTAGTAATTATCTTTTTCTAATGACAGCTGTCTGCAAGTAATCAGAAGTCTTGGAATAAACAAGATGCTTAATTTGTACTATGAATACAGTCTTATTTACTTTTAACTTTATTTGATTGTGGATTAAAGTTCTCTATTTTTACCTATCAGGTAATGGAAAATAAGAAAATAAAAATAAAGAAAATACATTTCAATCAAAACAAACAAACAAATAAAGTTGCAATATTTAAAATAAATCCATTTTCCTATTTTAGCGTGGTAAAGATTTTCTATTTTCATGTACCAACTGAGGAAAACTAAATAAATGTATTTCGTACAATCAGATAAAGAAACACAAGAAATCAAAACCAGATTTTTTAAAAATGGACCCATTTTAGCTGATTTTATTTTAATTTAGTGTGGTAAAGGGTTTCTAATTGTGTGTCTGAGTTATGATAATAATAATAATAATAATAATAATAATAATAATAATAATATTATTATTATTATTATTATTATATATATATATATATATATATATATATATATATATATATATATATATATATATATATATATATATATATATATATATATATTCAGCATTTATTGAATGCATCCTCTCTTTACAACAGAGAGTTCAACTGCTCCTCTTCATGGCGCTGTTGGCGCACCTGGCGCGAGACGCTAAGGGCGTGGCCACCTGCTGCACAAGCACTTCTAGATCCTGCAAGTTTTACGAGCTCCTGTGCCGCGCGGGACGCCGAAACGATACTTCTGTCGCCAGGCATTTCGGACGCTTTGATAACGACGCTGCTGTCGGGATTCTAACACTTGGCAAACGTAAAGTGGGCGAGAGACGCGTCGAAGACCGCCTACAACAACTCCTGCACGGCTCACGGAATCAAGCCGCAGGAATCCTGACTATGGGAAAGAGATTTGAGGACGGCGGGCACCTGCCACTCGTGCACGCGGGAGGGACCGAGAGCGCGCCCGTGAGACTCGGAATGGAGCTTCCGATGAAATATCTGATACCCACGGTACCAGAAGATTTGGACGCTTATGATAAACGATGACAATTGTCGCTTTTTAAAACCACAGTTAAACCACAGTCGCATTCGTGAAGTCAATTGCCAATACGGAAGGCTGTTCTTAATGGGTTTTTACATTTTTATTTGAGTAAAAAATGTTTGTGGTTAACATTACTTGAAGAGACTTTAACATTCTTGTAGTCTTACCTCAGATGTTAATTTGTAAGATCCTGTGTGTTTTATAAAAAGTTATAGCTACGTAATTTTACGTAGCCTAAATAAATACCCTTTTAAAAACCCAGTAAAACTCAATTCTCTTGTGGCTTTTTCAAAAATGCAAAATCCTTTGCTTTCCATAATGAACAGTCTCAGTGGGCTTTGTGAAATTTTCTCATTAATAAAACAACTAAATTTAATAGATGTTAATAATGCTCGTTTTATTATAGTCATGGTCAGGACAGAAGCATTATTATCTTGTTTTTTTAAATATGATTTGTTTTAATTTCTCTAATGTGTAGTATGTTTTGTGGGCAGCAGATGGCAGGCGATGTAAATATTACAAAATAACTCTTCACAATAAAGTTGAGGAAAAAATTGGTCGAGAAACAACTTAGCTTAAGGGTTGAGGATGTAACTCTTCCACCACATAGCTATCTGTATTTAAAATATGTGATATTTAATGGTTTATCTGATATAGCTATTCATACTTATTTAGTAAAACAATAATAAACATAAAATAGTTCATGAATTATACACAAACATGTGACAACATACCCGGTATCAATGTGACTGTTTGCCTCAACCTGACACTTTTTGGGAGATAATTCATGCTTTTCATAAAGGCCCATGCTTTTATCCCTCCACCCCCACTGCCTGTGAAAACAACACATTTCCAGATTGTTCCTGCAGCCCTGCCAGTAAGTATTATTGACCCAGAGCTGTATCCTTTCAAATTTCACCCTTATAGAAATTCCTGTGTGTGTTGTGGGAGATGTTGCTTTTGTCTGGTAATATATGTAAATATCTGCTCAGCACAGATGGCTGTTCAGCTTTCCTTTTCGCACCATCTCTCTCTTTCTCTTCACCTAATTCTTGTGTTTCTAGTAATGTCACTGTCCCTTTAAACCCACTTCCACCCTTAAAGTCTCTTTATTTGTGGTTTTAAGACTCCGTACTGCTCCCATTACAGCCTCTATAACTGTCGCTCAGTCACTAGAGAGATCTGCTTGTGCCATATTAATTCGGTTATATGCAGAAGATTTTTCTGCAGGCTTTTCAGGCAGAATATTGTCTCGCAAACAAATAGCATCCACACAGCCACAATCAGTGCTTCACTGTTAGGGTACATTTGATTCTTATTAATTATTAAACAATTTATTATACAATTTTATATATATTATACATATTATTCATTTCTATATCTGAGAATGTTTTGAATATATGTACAGTAAATAGAAATAATTATATGTATGTGTATATGTATATATACACAAATATAATTATTTTTATATATAATTAATTGTGTAAATCTTAAAAAAGGCTTAATTTTTTGCATGTACATTAAAGCAAATAGAACTATTTAAAAAACGAACAATAATGAAAAAAGCACTTAAAAATAACTAAAATAAAAACATAAAAAATAAAAGCTAATAAAAAAATCAATAAATACTCTATATATAAATACTCATATATAGTAATATATATACATACAAACCATTTTCATTGTTACTTTTTGTGCTTCTTCGTTTTGAAAGAGAGTGGGAGAGAGAAAGAACGAGAGAGAAAGAGGGAGGGACAGAAGAGTAGAGAGATAGCAGTGGGTGGAAGAGAGAAGCCGTAGCGATTGTGCACCTGCCTCAAAGAGGACACCACTGATGAAAAGGAATACCTCCTATTAGGACAACCAAAGAAACCAACAAAATAAAGGGATTCAAAGAAAAAAGTGAGTTGTGGACTAGCTGTGTGAAGACCGAAGCGAGGCATTGAAGAGACAGAGATTGAATGCACGCAAGAAAAGAGGTTAAGCTTATGTTTTGAGCTGCTTTTGAGACAAGAAGACATAAAATCATGCTATTTTATTGAAGAGAGAGTGCAGAACAGCTGTACCAAACTGATGGGCTGTAGAGAGAGAGAGAGCACAATATCGCCACAAACTTAACAATCCGGACAAAGACTGCTGGACGACAAGAATGCATCCTACCAAACTACAGTTTCCTGAGCTTAGTGTAGCTGCTAAACATGAAGTGCAGAGACATGGAGGACTGAAGTGAAACTGCTGCAGAAGGCTTTTTTTACGGTCCTTAACAAGCTGCCATTCGCACCTTGTATAAGCCAGACCTCGGACAAAATCACCTCACCTCTCTCCTCTCTACTTTCTCTCGCTCTCGCTTTTCTTTCTTGTTCTGTATGCGATGAAGAGGATCTGAGGATTTGTTATCATGCCAGTGATGAAAGGGCTCCTGGCCCCTCAGAACACCTTTCTTGACACCATCGCCAAGCGCTTTGATGGCACACGTGAGTAATTCTGCTTTTCTCCAACCTCTGTCTGAGCTTTCACCCTCTTTCTCGTCAGCTTCTGACCTGAAAGGCATTTGAAGACATTAGTATTATTACATTTACATTTAGCATTATTGATATATTATTAGAGAATTTATTGATATTTTGAATTAGCTTTTATTTTTTCTGTTTTCAGTTTTAGTTATTTTTTAGTTTTAGATATTTTGTCATTATTGTTAGTTTAGTTTTTTTTTCTTTTTGGCTTAAATGTACACCCCAAAAAAGTGTTTAAGCCTTTTTTTAAGATTTATGTAATTTCATTAATAGTAAAATTCCATAAAATTTAATTGAATATTTTATTAACGATTGTTCAAATTATTCAGTTGAAATACGTAAGGATTATTCAATTAAATTTGATTGAATTGAATTTTACTATTAATTCAAATGCATAAATCTTAAAAAAGTCTTTAAAATATTTAGCTTAAGCTTGTAATATTTAGCTTGTAATTAGTTTAATTAGTTTAATTTAATTCAGTTGGTTGCCAAAGCAACACTTCAAGTTTAAGTTTACATTTTCCATTTTTATTTTATATTAATTCAACTTTATTTCAATTACTGAATTAGATTTTTAACCATTTTAGTTAATAACAACAACACTATCAAGTTCTCTAAAAAAATAGTGAAGAATTGTTCATTTCAAAGTTTGCGAAAGCTATACTACATTTTTAGGTCAAACATTTTTGTTTATGAAATATTTTTGCACCAATATTTTTAACATACATTTTGAAAGAAATCCTAATGAGAAAAGACTAAAGTCAGAATATTTGAATGCAGAAAGTCTTTCCTGGGCAGATTAAATTTGCTGTGATATAAGATCTTCCTCCTACCTTCATTGTGCTCTTTTCATGTTCATTGCTTACAGGACCTTCATTCAGAGAAAGTACAGTATGAGAATCATAATGTTTATTATATGTTATCAGTTCCACTTCATGAAGCAGGCAGAAATTTTGCCATCCTTTAATAGCTGAATGTCTTATTTTAGTGTCAGTGGGTCAGATGAGGAATTGTATTCGGTATTGTTCTGGATCTAGTCATGATCTTTTGCAGTGTGCATAAATCATTTGAGAGAAGAACTACTTGAAAACCCCCTGAAGTGTTATTCATTGCAAGAACGACACTCAATGTTCAGTAGTGTGGGAGTTATGTTCTACAGTTCTGTACAGATACAAGCAAACAAAAGATGGTGGCCAATACATGATTGGATCATTTTGTATAAGTGGTCCTCACTACCTCTCTACCTGCCATCATGTCTGTTGAGTGAACCCAAAGAGTACTAAAGCCATGAAGATGAGCATGTATGACTAAACCGTGAACGTGCGATACTGCTCGCAACTGACAGACACAATGGCATTAGTCAGTGTGTTATAGTCTGATCCGTCAATACATGACATGAATAAACTTACACCATCACTGAGTTTCACCGCATATATTCATGTAGGTTAAGGCCCATTGAATCCAAGAACGATAACTATACCAATAACTATAATAGCATACGCACCAATGGACGATAATATTCTGTTTGTTATAAGTGCGAGCTTTAAGTTCTCAAGCTTGTCTCAAGTCGGGTGGATTTCCTTATTCTCACAGAAACGGAATGATTATTAAAACTGTATAGTTCTAGTTAGTTATCATTCTTGGTGTGAACAGCACTTTATTAGTCAATGCTTTGTTCACTGCACCCAATTCCAACTCATTTTTCAAATCCAGTCTTTAAAACTGACTGTGCAAATGGGATGAAATCAATCAGTATACTCAAAATGCAGTACTATAGATTGTGTTTTGTGATACATGCACAAATTGAATAATTCATGGGGAAAAAACACTTGAAATCCAATCTCACCGTTTAGGCAAGGCAAGACAAGTTTATTTATATAGCACATTTCATACACTATGGTAATACAAAGTGCTTTACACAGAAAAGGGAATTAAAATGATCACAAAATAAACGCAAGGAAAATTAAAACCGTTATAAAAAGAATTAAAAGAGATACAAAGATGATACAGTTATAAAAAGAAATGAAAAGAGTAAAAAGATGATACATGGATTAACTCATCTGGTATATCATATTTTTCACAGCTGCTTGTTTTACTGTGATATTTTCCCATGTTGATTGTACTGTGTCTGGGGTTTAAACTCAAAAAGCATCAGATTACAAACCACATATAAATGATTTGAATGTCTACAGTTTTTACTGTTCACACTATAAACAAAATGTAATGTAAATGTATTTGAAACCAATTTGAGTTGGATTCACTCTGAAAAGTTACACTGGCTCATTACACCATCTGCTGTAACATGGTGAATTTGCGGTTAATGGTGAACACACCATTAGTCTGTGGCTCGTTTCGCATTTTTGCATCAAGTTTGGTCTGAAAAGAGACATTTGAACAGTCTGTGTCCGGGGGGGGGGGGGGTTTGTTGGTGGTGCTCACTGGCAGCGGTAGAACGGCTCCCAGACCTAGAGAATAGTGTCTCTACAATAATTTTATTGACTGGTCTAATCGTTTCATTACTATCATGATTATGATTATTATTATTATTATTATTATTATTATTATAAACTACAAATGCTACCATTACTCCTATTATTATTATTATCATGAATATTACAGCTATTACTACTACTACCACTACTACTATTATTGTTATTTTTTTGTATGAATACTACCTCAACTATAAATGTATTACTGTTACTATGATTATCTCAAATTGCCTATCTACATCTATATCACTAAAATATCCCATTGCTTAAACTTACCAATGTACCTGCATACATCACTATATTTATATTCAGCTGTTTTTTTTTTGTTTGTTTGTTTTTTGTTTGTTTGTTTTTCTCTCTATTTGTTATTGTTTTTTTTCTTCTATCCGCTATATGTGTATGTATGTCACTGATCACTTACCTTGTATAAACTCCTATGATTTGTTAATTTGCAATTTTTTTCTCAAAAAAAACTTATGATCATGTGATTTACGAATTTACTGGGTACGGTTTTCCATTTCAAACAGACAGTCACTAAGAACCATGTTCTGGTCTAATAAGAGCTTGCACCATTTTTAACCTATCCGAATATTGGCTGCATTGAAGCATCTGTTTTTAGTCTTCCTTGTTAGACAGTAAGGAGTCTCTTAAAGAGCTCTCAAGAGAATTCACCAGTAGCCTTTCACCTTCTCTGCACTTGTTTGATGAGGCTATTAAAAAAAGAAAAATTACAAACCAATGACAGGATCAACACAACAAGTAGAAATATTGATATAGTCATATTAACTAAAACATGCAAAAGACTTGTGCTTTCCCTTGTCCTGTCCTCCTTAGCTGTTGCTTTTTTGTGGAAGGGGATGTTCTATGGGACACTGAAGGAAATGTCTCTGTGTGATGCTCTTTAAAAAAAGCAATGTCCCTATCTCACTTTACAGCCAATCATATAAATCACATGAATCATTACCACTGCCGTTCTTGGGGACAGATTTTCACACTATGAAATGTCACGCTGACCACACTTCTCAGAACAACCTCCCGCGATCGTGTCACAGCCGTCCTAAGCAACACTGGCTGTCTAAATTCAGTGTCAGTATGTGCATGTGTGAGTGAGAGACGTGATGTGATGTGGAGTATGTGTATGCTTCAGCATCACAACTTCTCTCTCTCTTTCTTCTTCATAATCACTTAAATCACTTTTAATTAGCTGCGGCAGACTAAAAATCTGGAAAGGCTTATTAGAACTTGACAAGGCCTTGATCTCAAGGCCCTAATGTTGATGTTGTGTTTTTCAGCCTGTACTTCCTTAAAACTGTTGTATGGATCATATATTATGTCTACACTCACCTAAAGGATTATTAGGAACACCATACTAATACTGTGTTTGACCCCCTTTCGCCTTCAGAACTGCCTTAATTCTACGTGGCATTGATTCAACAAGGTGCTGAAAGCATTCTTTAGAAATGTTGGCCCATATTGATAGGATAGCATCTTGCAGTTGATGGAGATTTTTGGGATGCACATCCAGGGCACGAAGCTTCCGTTCCACCACATCCCAAAGATGCTCTATTGGGTTGAGATCTGGTGACTGTGGGGGCCATTTTAGTACAGTGAACTCATTGTCATGTTCAAGAAACCAATTTGAAATGATTCGAGCTTTGTGACATGGTGCATTATCCTGCTGGAAGTAGCCATCAGAGGATGGGTACATGGTGGTCATAAAGGGATGGACATGGTCAGAAACAATGCTCAGGTAGGCCGTGGCATTTAAACGATGCCCAATTGGCACTAAGGGGCCTAAAGTGTGCCAAGAAAACATCCCCCACACCATTACACCACCACCACCAGCCTGCACAGTGGTAACAAGGCATGATGGATCCATGTTCTCATTCTGTTTACGCCAAATTCTGACTCTACCATCTGAATGTCTCAACAGAAATCGAGACTCATCAGACCAGGCAACATTTTTCCAGTCTTCAACTGTCCAATTTTGGTGAGCTCGTGCAAATTGTAGCCTCTTTTTCCTATTTGTAGTGGAGATGAGTGGTACCTGGTGGGGTCTTCTGCTGTTGTAGCCCATCCGCCTCAAGGTTGTGCGTGTTGTGGCTTCACAAATGCTTTGCTGCATACCTCGGTTGTAACGAGTGGTTATTTCAGTCAAAGTTGCTCTTCTATCAGCTTGAATCAGTCGGCCCATTCTCCTCTGACCTCTAGCATCAACAAGGCATTTTCGCCCACAGGACTGCCGCATACTGGATGTTTTTCTCTTTTCACACCATTCTTTGTAAACTCTAGAAATGGTTGTGCCTGAAAATCCCAGTAACTGAGCAGATTGTGAAATACTCAGACCGGCCCGTCTGGCACCAACAACCATGCCATGCTCAAAATTGCTTAAATCACCTTTCTTTCCCATTCTGACATTCAGTTTGGAGTTCAGGAGATTGTCTTGACCAGGACCACACCCCTAAATGCATTGAAGCAACTGCCATGTGATTGGTTGATTAGATAATTGCATTAATGAGAAATTGAACAGGTGTTCCTAATAATCCTTTAGGTGAGTGTATATCATAAAGTAGCCTGAATTTTGCTGACTGTAATATCAAGATTTTTCTGAGTGAACTTTACAAACTATAAAGGTAAGAATGAATCAGTCTCTTCTTCACTCCAATTGTCATGTTTTCCACGTTTTAAATGTTTCCTATCATTCACAGAAACGGCTGTTTATATACATTGCGCTGTGTTTCCGTGACTGCCCAAAGCGCGTGAATATAAGGCAAGCTATTGGTTGATGGTTGCTAAGCATCAAGTTGTAACCAAGCATGCAAGTCCTGAAATGTGAAGCAAAAGCACCTCAATTTTGTTCAGTGGAAGTTAGTGAAGACACGTCGTCATCCATATGTTTTACTATGGTTGTAACATTAGGGCTTTTCACACTGCTCTTAACCCCGGATTATCATCGCCCTAAACACCGTTTTTCCCCCGGGGTAAAGGAGCGTTTCGTTTTTATATTACAGTCAGCAATATGTAATATGAGGACGAGCAATGCTAGAGCCTTTATGTTAACAGGTCACGTGTTGCGTTTGTCCAGTCAGTAACACTGACACCGTAAATGCAAATAAGGACTTTAACCAGGGGTTTAGAAATGTGCAGTGTGAAACGGAAGCTTATGAATACCCAGGATTAACTGTTAACCCCCGGGTATAGTATGAGCAGCGTGAAACGTGAAGCAAGATAACCCAGGATTCCATTTACCTTGGGTTTAGAATGACCCAGGGTTAACTATTTAAAGTGTGAAAAGCCCTATTTTAACACCGCATCATTTCACACTACAAGTTTGGCACCGCAAAAGCAGTGCTAATCCTGCTCCAGAGCAGGGTTTTATAACTCCGGGTAAGCAGCGGTGCTAACCCCGCATCTAAATTACAAGTGTGAAACACTCCTTTACACTCCTGATAATGATAAACATTAAAAACTAGCAGACAAGAGCCAACAAATTGGCAATCTCTAAATCTTTATACCAATAATATCATTGTATGAAATAATATTAGTAACAGATGAAGCAAAACCCTATCAGATGTTAAGGGCCTAAAAGCGGTGTTTAGAACAACGATAACCCGGGGTTAAGCACAGTTTGAAAAGCCTTATTTTAAAAAAAAACAAAACATATGTCAGTGCGCTTATTTCTGTCGCTGAGGTTACCAGGAAACGGTCTACAGTTAATTTTTTATAGAAACTGTGAAAACGGGTTCATATCCACTTATATTTATGCCCATTCTTCAAATAACTGATAAAAGTTTAAGATCAGTAAGTTGTTTTTTTTTAAAAAGAAAACTCAGCACAGAGATCAAAAGTTTTATTAAATATATTTATAATGTTACAAAATATTTTGAACTTTAACATGGTGTCCACAACAATATTAAGCAGCACAACAAGTTTTCAACATTAATACATTTCTGAAGGATCATGTAACACTGAAGACTAGAGTAAAGGCCGTTACATAGGGTGAATTCAGGGTGATTGGGACACTTTTTGCCATTGAGATGATTTGGAAAAAGTGTCCCAATCACCCTGAATTCACCCTACTCCGCAAGAACAGAGAAAAAAGTTCTCGCTCCCAGGGCTGCGTTTGGGAGTTCTCGCAGCTCGCAGCTTGTTCTCGACATATCATCTGAGCAGAACTTTTTTCTTGTGGGTGTCCGAGAGCTATTGTGTAATTGGTCAGAAATTTAAAGTGGGTGGGGTTAATGCGGAGAAACGGAGATGTTCGGCACCTGCTTTTCTCGTTAAGTATGGAATGTACTGGCCAGAACAAACTTTGTTCTTGTTCTTGCCACCTCGAGAAAACGAACACATTTCTTTGATCTTGCAGAGTATGTACCAAGCTTAATGATGCTGAAAATACAGCTTTACCATCAGAGGAATAAACTACAATTAAAATGTAAAATAGAAATATAAAATATATAAAATAGAAATAAGTTATTTTACTGTTTTACTGTATTTTTTATCAAATAAATGATGAGCCTTGTTGAGCACAAGATACTTTTTTTAAGGGTAAGTAGCACCGCTTTTTACCCGCTTTTGCAGTGTTAACCCCGCATTGCGGTCCCAAACTTGTACAGTGTGAAATGATACAGTGTTAGAATGATACAACTAGACACATAGCAACAGACGCCCAGTCGCGTACTCGTATTTGCATGCTTTGGACAGTCACGGAAACACTGCACATTGTATATAAACAGTAAATTCAACGTTTGAGCGGAAAAATGTCAAATGCTGACAGGAAACGCTACAATTTGAGTGAAGAAGAGACTGTTTCATTCTTACCTTTATAGTCCGAAGTATCCATTCAGTATAAACGTGACAGTACATTCGGCAATACGAGGATGCACAATGCTAGAGCTTTTATGTAAACAGCTCGCGTGCTGCATTCGTCCAATCACTAATGACACTGACCCTGCAAATAAGAACATTAACCCAGGGTTTAGGAATGTACAACGTGAAACATTGGTTTACGAATACCCAGAATTAACTGTTAACCCCGGGTAAATTATGAGCAGCGTGAAACGTGAAGCTCAGTTTTAGAATGAGGGCTAACTATGTAAGTGTAAAAAAAAGCCCTAAAGAAAATCAAGTGTGAAAGTTTGCAAATGGTAGGTATGCATTGTGGCAAAAAAAAAAAAAAAAAAAAAAAAATGTAATTTGATAATAGTGTTCTGCAAAACTTTGAGCATGTTTTGAATCACCATAATATGCATGAAGGCACATGTGATGCACGTAACGGTTTGTTTATTTTTTCTGAAATATACACTAAACGAGTACCATTGAACACTTTGGGGTTGGTAAGATGTATTTATTTATCATTTATTTGATTAAAATACAGTAAAACAGTAAAATAACTTATTTCTATTTTATGTATTTCTATTTTAAATTTTTTCATCTGATGGTAAAACTGTATTTTCAGCATCATTACTCTAGTCTTCAGTGTTACATGATCCTTCAGAAATCATTCAAATAAGATTTCTGATTAATATTAATGTTGAAAACTTGTTGTGCTGCTTAATATTTTTGTGGACACCATGTTTTTCAGGTTTTTTTTTTTTTTCAAAATAGAAAGTTCAAAATCTTTGTAACATTATTAACTTTACTGAAACTTTTGATCTCTGTGCTGAGTAGAAGTATTCATTTCTTTTTTTTTTTTTTTAAAAAACAACAACTTACTGATCCTAAACTTTTATCAGTTATTTGTGCACTACAGTTTTAAAGAAATGGGCATAAATATAAGTGGATATGAACCTGTTTTCACAGTTTCTATAAAAAATAAACCGTAGACAGTTTCCTGGTAACCTCAGCGACAGAAATAAGTGCACTGACATATAGTTTGTTTTTTTTATATATATTTCCATAGCAACCAGATACCAAGAACATCTTGCTTTAATACCACAGCACATAATGATAGTTTTCGTAGCTGTCAGTTACACGTTATCATCACACCATCTTGGAAAGCTGAATCTGTCAAAACTATTATCTTTTGTGGCATTAACAGTGTCTATTTTAATGGATTGATAGGGAAAGACTGTACACATAAATAAACACACATGGTTTAGTTTATAAAAACCTTGCAAATACAGTGGCAAGTTCACATATTGTGTGCGTGTAAAAAAAAAATACATTTTTAATTTATTTTCATTGAAATTAATTAACATTAAATATAGATGCATAATTTACTTATAGTTCTGCATAACTTGATCATTCATATTAAGAAAAAATTCTGAACAAATCTGTAGTCTTGTGTAAAAGTTGATGCCTGCAATGTTTCTGTGCAGAATTTAAAAACACAATGTTCTTTTTAATGTTGAATTCTTGTCTGATTTTGGCCTTTTTTGGGCTTGATCTAGCTCTACAGGTTGATATTAGGCATATTTTTGTTTTTACATCTAGAGTAGTCTAACGCACTGCATTCTTTCTAGCTTATCTGATACCACAGACAGATTCCAGGCTCTGATAATGATAAACATTAAAAACGAGCAGACAAGAGCCAACAAATTGGCAATCTCTAAATCTTGTATGTCAACTGTAACAGAATAATTTTATATCAATAATATCATTGTATGAAATAATATTAGTAACAGATGAAGCAAAACCCTATCAGATGTCAAGGGCCTTTCTCTTATGTGCACATATGAAATCTGATCTCCCTGAATAGTTTTATTTGCTCATTTAGAAACCTCAATGGCTTCATACTCTCATACTCCCGTCAATTTATTTGTTCATTAAGTGAGTGCTGCAGATGCAGCACTCACTCTAGGCTTGTTCTGTGGACTTAGGTCGGTGGTGAGGTCATGCATCTTACTTGCGCTTTATTTATAGTTTCTCTGTCTATTGATTCTTACTCAAACATGGAACAATTGAACACATGGATGGATGAAATGTATTTTGCAGATATGTAAAGAGTAACATGATACCAATCAATTGCATGCTTTCCATCTCTTTAACAATGTTTAATAATGGCTTTATTAAGATTATTTATCGAAGCTCATCTGAATGACTGACCAATCGAAATATGGAGTGGAAAAAAATTATTCTGTGTATGCTTGTTCATTAATAGAGAACAAATACACTGCGCTTCGGTTCATTTATTATTTCCACTTGTCTTTTAGAATAGTTTGTGTACATATTCAGGGCAGTTTAACTGGAACCAATAAATTGGTACCATGAGGGAAAGGGGGCTGTTTAGGATCGAGAACCATAATACTACATTTTACTCATGCACAAACACCCACAGTCAATCAATTCTTATATAATTACCACCCCTGCAAAACTTAGGTGAAATGAATAGCAAAGTTGCCATGGAAACAGTACACAGCTCTTTTAGTTTTCTACCAGTGAGCTAAAGAATGCAGAATAAAACAGGAAATCTATAATTAGCATGTTAATGAAAAGGCAAGAATGAGAGAGTACTAAATGGCACACAGCGTTCTATATGATAATGATGAACATCCTGAATTTACTTTGTACATTTATAAAAGGCAAAGCAAGTGACTTTTTACATCTCACCATTTTCCAATTCTTTCCTTTGTGTGTCTATATTTGGTGTGTACAGACAGCAACTTCCTGCTGGGAAATGCTCAGGGGAGTCGCGGGTACCCCATTGTGTACTGTTCGGATGGTTTCTGCGAGCTCACCGGGTTTGCACGTACCGAGGTGATGAAGAAGACATGCACATGTCAGTTCCTGCATGGACAGGAAACAAGCGAGAGAGTCTCTCAGCAGGTGGAGAAAACCTTGGAAGGACAGAGAGAGTTCCAGACAGAAGTCCGCTATTACAGGAAGAACGGTAAAGACCATTTAAAAGAGTAATTCTTCTAAATGCATTGGACACAATGTCGAGACCTGTATGATCAACATCATTAAATGACATGTTGTTGGGCTGATTAAATACTAAAGCTTTCATGGTTTGCCTTTTTGTGACTAGGTACCACATTCTGGTGTCTGCTGGACATTGTCCCAATTAAAAATGAGAAAGGGGAAGTGGTTCTTTTTCTCTTATCCTTCAAAAACATCACTAACTCGTATGGCAAATCACACCCCGGCTCCACCACAGAAGGTAACTGACTGGCAGTGAGCCAACAAAGCAACTTTGATCTAAATAGTAGCTGATCTTTCATAGGTTTGGCAGCTGTTATTTTGACACTTAATTTACTTGCTGTGTGTTTTGCTGTTGTGTCAGAGGATGGTGCTCACAACAGGAAGTCCGATCGAATTCATCTGAGTCAAGCTCGTGAGCGTGGCCGCAGCGTTCTGTACCACCTGACCTGTCAGTTCACCAATAGGAGCAAAAGGAAGCTGCCAAATGTAAGCAGTTATGAAACTCAATCATTCTCACTAATCTTTGTGGAGATTTTTGTGTATTAAATTGACCACAGAATTGTGAGATAAAAACTTGCTATTGCAAGTTATAAAGTCAGAATTACAGGATATAAACTCACAATTGTGAGGAAAAAAGTCAGAATTGTGAGAGAAAAAGTTGTAATTAGGCTACCTTTTAAATTTTTTTTTCTTCTGTGGCGGAAACACACTTCTATAATATTCTCATGTATTGGCTGAGTAAGTTAGTAATCTGGTATCCAGTTAAAAATGCATAGTTTTCAGCAGCATTAATGAAAAGATTAGAAGAATGACTATAGCAAAATTGTGTTGAATTCAGAATAACATTTAATAACATTTTGCTTACTCTGTTGTCAGTAGTTTTTCCTAGTTTTAAGCATAAACCTCAGTTCTGTCAGGATCACTATCGTCAAAGATGACTGGCCGTTAGCATACAGTTTGGATTGGCGGTATGGTTCTGTTCTGGGCAAGAAATCCCTGCGCATCTATGCAGCCTTAGGGTAAACAGAACAGAACCAAAGTATGCGATACCATTAATTTTCTTAATGACAATAATTATAACATAATTGAAGAAATTCTGATTCAAGAGGAATATCAGAAAGTCCAGTCCTGATGAGATGAGAGGAGGAGCTGGGGATGGAGGAGGGTAATTAGCTCCTGAGCAATGCAATAAAGCTGCTGATAATACTGAATGAACCATATATATAGGAATGCGGTGATAGGTGTTGTATTCCTATAGGCAGATGTGGATCAGCTAACAGTAAGCTGATGCGAGTGACCTGCCAGAACTAACGCTACGCTTGATTCCATTTAAAATTATGCTGACTGCTTCTTTTGCAAGTTAATTGATTAATTTATAAATTTTTTACTGGAAAACACAATTTTGCAATTTTGCAGTGCAGCAGATGAGATTCTTGTTCTCTGCCATTTATGTTCGGTAATGTCTGACCTTACACACCTATTGGCACTTTTAAAGAGGAAATGTCATTGTGCTTTCAGCTAACGAGATGAAACAGAAGTATAGCTGTTAAAATGAAAAGGTCAGACTCATTAAATGTCTGGAATTGTGTTGATATCTAGCAGAATATTCAGTATTTACGTCCAACTGGCGATTCTTACTTTTATAAATAAAAATTCCACACACCAGCCCTTTGTACAGGACAATCAGTCCTCATGCTTTGAAAAGAACACACATGGTTCCCAGATCCTTGAATACCTACATTGTGATACAACATGGATTTTTATGCCTTTTAATACATTTTATGTAAACATGCATACAAAGGCACATCTATTGAACTTCCAGTGATAAAGAAATGTCTCACATCTGTATGCAGTACACACCAATTTGAAAACAATTCAAAACAGCCTATTCAATATTTTGTACTATGGCATTGGTTTGATTGAAAATGGTGGATTGTGAGAGGACATCACCTTAATATGGTAGAAAAAATTGAATAGACTATACTTAAAGGGATAGTTCACACAAAAATGGAAATTCTGTCATTACTCATCTGCATGTAGTTCCAAACCTTCGTTCATCTTCGGAACACAAATGTAGATATTTTTGATAAAATCCGAGAGCTCTCTGACCCCTCCATAGACAGCTATTTAATTAACACTTTCAAGGCCCAGAAAGGTAGTAAAAACATTGTTAAAATAGTCCATATGACTCCAGTGGTTCAACCTTAATTTTATGACACGACGACAATACTTTATTCAACAATTTCATTCTAGACTGTGTCAGGCTCCTATGCAGTTTCCGTTGTAAATAGTGCAGCGTTTTCGAGATCTATGGCAGCCGATGCTGTTCATGTGAGCACCACGACGCATGCGTGTGATGATGATGCAGGAGCTGCACTGTTTTTACAACGGAAACTGCGTGACTGGCACAGGATAGAACGAAATTGTTGAATAAGTGATCATTTTGTTTGTTTTTGCACACAAAAGACTATTTTAACAATGTTAAAATTGAATTTTCATTTTTGGGTGAACTATCCCTTTAAAATCTCATTTGTCTCAAATGACTAATGTTAGAAATATCTGCCAAAATCTCATGTAATTTAATATTATTTTTATGGCTTGGGAAAAATATTGGTTATCCAGGTAATCGCTATCTTCATTTGAACATTCAAAATCCAAAATCTATTTCATAGGCTGTGTGACTGTACTTTTACAGAACTTCCAGTCCTGCACTTCATAGCTAGAAGGTCCAGTGCTTTATGAGTTTGCAGTCTGTATTGAAAGCAACACAATGAGAAGAAAGAATATTGGCAAGAAAGGTTTATTTTATTTTATTTGTGATGTCCTTGTGGGATGAAAGTAAAAACAAACATCATGACCAGTGTAGTCCGATGAACAAATTACTCTTATTAGACGGTTATTTTTAGTGACTCAAAAGCATACAGGACGATCAGTTTAGCCCGATTCCAGAAACAAACTACTTTTATGAGCCACTTCTTTCAAATGAAGATGATTTAAATCAATCCTAAACACTTTTTTTCGTTCTTTTTCTTTTTATTATTATTTATTTTATTATTTTATTAATATTATTTATTATTTTCTTCCTGTTTCCCTCCCTTTCTCCCTTCTTCACTCTCACTTTTTTTCTGCCTTAAAGATATATACTGTGTATATACTATACACTATATTGTCAAAAGTTTTGGGATGCCTGCCTTTACACGCACATGAACTTTAATGACATCCCATTATTAATCCGTAGGGTTTAATATGGAGTTGGCCCACCCTTCACAGCTATAACAGCTTCAACTCTTCTGGGAAGGCTTTCCACAAGGTTTAGGAATTTGTTTATGGGAATATTTGACCATTCTTCTAGAAGCGGATTTGTGAAGCTCGCAGTCTCCGCTTTAATTCATCCCAAAGGGGTTCTATCGGCTTGAGGTGCAGGCCAGTCAAGTTCCTCCACACCAAACTCACTCATCCAAGTCTTTATGGACCTTGCTTTGTGCACTGGTGCGCAGTCATGTTGGAACAGGAAGGGGCCATCCCCAAAAAGTTGGGAGCATAAAATTGTCCAAAATGTCTTGGTATGCTGAAGCATTAAGAGTTCCTTTCACTGGAACTAAGGGGCCAAGCCCAACCCCTGAAAAACAACCCCACACCATAATCAGCAAACAAACACACTTGCAGAACTCCGTTGCTGCTCCGGAAAAACAAACTGGAGGAACGCGTGCGCCCATCAACCAGAGCGAGAGCAAGAGCACGCCCATCAACAAGCTTTGTTCGCTTCCATAACCTCGAACGAAGCTTGTTGATAGGCGTGCTCTTGCTCTCGCTCTGGTTGATGTGCGCACGCGTTCCTCCGGGAGAAGTGCCCATACAAAGAATTCTGCCCTGTAGGCTATGACATCATACAGGGACATACTTGGAAAAAAGGAGTGTATTTGGCACAGAAATACTCTGTCATACGTCCAACTAATTTTTTGAAATTTTGGCCATGTTTGGCATGAGAATCCAACATTTAACAGTGTAAATGAGTCAGAATGCATGAAATAGCTTTAGGCCCCCCTTTAAGCACTAACTTCTTTGAACTTGCAAGCGATGCTTGATATCACCATGTTTTTTGAGATATGTTGAGATTTCTGTGAATATCTACATTTTTATTTAAAAAATGCAACTTTATCTAGTTCAGATGGTTTTAACTGTGAGAACAAAACTTTAGCTGAAGGTCAGTTTCTAGCAGCAAGGTAGTCCACCTCTGTCCATCATAACTAAACATTCTAAAAGGTTACTGGTTCATGCTTAATGTAGCTAGAAACAACTTCTGTTAGGCTACTATTCTTTTTCTTTTTAATGAGGTGAAAGCACATGCACATTGAACATTTGGGCATGCTGGGTCACCAGTTAATTTAAAAACTCCAATAATACAGGCACGACGTGGCCCACATTCACACAAGAGACGTATTAAAGAATATTTGGATCAGACGTCATTAATGTCAGAATACTACAGGCTAAAATGCTGAATTACTAAGAAGAAATTGCATGCAGCTTTTATGATTCATAACAACTCTCAAATCGCCAACTGCTGAGAAATAATTTGCTTGCGCATAAAAAAAGAAATCCTTCCACTTAAGAGGCTCTTATGATGTCCTAGTTTCAAACGACTTTTCCCCCCTGAAATGTTTAGGGTTTATTGTTCAGATACAGTTGGAGGCATGTTTGTTGGTTTAGAAATAAAAAGATGTTTCTTTTCATGTTCTTTTCACAGCATGTTTTTTCACAGCCAACTCTTCCGGAATACAAGGTGGCATCGGTGCAGAAATCCCGCTTCATTTTGCTTCATTACAGCGTGTTCAAGGCCCTGTGGGATTGGTTGATCCTCCTTGCGACATTTTATGTAGCTGTCACCGTCCCCTACAACGTCTGCTTCTCCGCCCCTGATGACAGCGAACATGACAACCCGGACTGTGACTCGGCCTCCAGAACCACCATTGTCAGCGACATAGCTGTGGAGATGCTCTTCATACTCGGTATGTGCCACTGTTGTTGATTTTGTGGAAAATTGTGTCCTACATATATCTGTTCTTGGGGTTAATTTCCACCTCTGTTCTATTTTTAAACAGTGTTAACTTCTGACATCTGCAGAGCTTAGAGCTGCTTTCACCTTAAACATGTTAACAAAGTGACAATCACACCCTCATCTCCAACTGAGGCATCTTTCTAATCCAAACTCCCAATATAATCTGGTTTTTACTCAAAGCATTAAACTAAATGTCTTTTTATTTTCAAAAAATAATAATAATACAGAAGCCCCACTGTGACCTGAAGCCAGTAGTAATTTGATAAACCTCATGTACACAGATGTGGTAAAATAATTGGTTGATAGCACTAAATGTTCCATGTAAAAAGGATCTGCACAGGATCCATGAATATTTATTAGTCCAGCATGTACAAGGCTTCATCACTCCAATTAGCATGTTTTAATATTCATGCATCTACAGTCAATATTTGTCTTCAATTGAAAGGACACTGTTTATAAACTTGTGAGTGCTCTGGTGAGTAATATCATTCGATTTTTGAATGCTGTAATCAAATCATATATATATATTTTTTGCTTTGTTTTTCTCCAGATATCATTTTGAATTTCCGAACCACCTACGTTGGGCCTGCGGGTCAGGTGGTTTATGATGCTCGCTCAATCTGTTTGCACTACTGTACTACCTGGTTCATCCTGGACCTCATCGCTGCTCTGCCCTTTGACCTGCTCTATTTATTCAACATCTCAGTGGTAAAAATACATATTAAAACTTTAAATAGTATAAAATATGGTTGTTTTGTCTGCCTGGCTCTTTCCTTGCAGGTCTAAATTTATTTAAAGTGCCTTTTGTTACATGCACATCTACAAGCCACAACACCAACAATGAAAAAAATATTTTTGCATATTTTTGATATTTTGATATAATCTTACACCTAATATTCAAAGAAACTAATGTATTGCTCATACAATCATACATACAAATTCAAACATGTATTTAGTTGTGACTGGCTGAGAATTGATAATTTCCCTTCTATTTATTGATGTTTGGATAATAATCATAATTTGTGGAAGGATGCTCTTAATGTGTGTGTTTGTTTTATAGACTTCCCTTGTGCACTTGTTGAAGACGGTGCGTTTGCTGCGTCTCCTGCGCTTGCTGCAGAAGCTGGATGGTTATTCTCAGTACAGTGCTGTGGTCCTGACACTACTAATGTCTGTATTTGCCCTGCTGGCACACTGGTTGGCATGTGTTTGGTACGTTATTGGACGCAAGGAACTCGCCAGCAATGACCCCCTGACCTGGGACATCGGTGAGAGACCGTAATGTTTCTCTGTGTATTATGATGCCAGTTAAATACTCTACCGTTCAATAGTTCAGGGTCAGCAAGATTTACATTTTTAAAATCATATCAAAAATACAGTAAAAAGAGTAATTTTGTGAAATATTATGCCAATTTAAAAGAACTCTTTTCTATTTGAATATATTTTAAAGTGTAATTTGTTCCTGTGATGGTAAAGCTGAATTTTCAGCATCATTACTCCAGTCTTTAGTGTCACATGATCCTTCAGAAATCATTCTGATATGATGATTTGATGCTCAAGAAACATTTCTTATTATCAGTGTTAAAAACAGTAATACTTTTGTGGAAACCATGATCTTTTTTACAGGATTATTTTATGAAAATAAAGTTTAAAAGAACAGCATTTATTTGAAATGGAAATGTTTTATAACTATCAGTTTAGATCAATTTAATGAATAAATGTTTATTTAAAAAAAAATACTGATCCCAAACCTTTGAACGGTAGTGTATATCAAGTGTTAGCTTCTCTTTCAGATCACTGGATTTTCAAGTCAAGTCTCAATCCCTAATTTTTTCTCCTTGTTCCACTGTTCCTTTCCTCTGTAGGCTGGCTGCAAGAGTTGGGTAAGCGTCTGGAGACTCCTTACACAAATGGTACAGTTGGCGGCCCATCTTTGCGGAGCGCCTACATCGCTTCGCTCTACTTCACGTTGAGCAGTCTGACTAGCGTCGGGTTCGGAAACGTCTGTGCCAACACAGACGCTGAGAAGATCTTCTCCATCTGCACCATGCTTATCGGGGGTGTGTTCACCAGCACATATTTCAGGCCTAATGTATAATTAACTTGTTTGTAGGTCAAACAAGCCTCTTTTAATATCCATTTTGGAAAAAAAAATAAACAAGTGTTTCATTTCGGAAAGTTTAGTGTCTGATTTAAGAAGCAGAGCATATTGTTCACTGAGATGATTCAGACTCTCTCACTCTTGTCACAGCCCTGATGCATGCGGTGGTGTTTGGTAATGTGACAGCCATCATCCAGCGCATGTACTCTCGTCGTTCACTCTACCACACACGCATGAAGGATCTGAAGGACTTTATCCGTGTGCATCGCCTGCCTCAGCAACTGAAGCAGCGCATGCTGGAGTACTTCCAGACCACCTGGTCTGTCAACAATGGTATCAACGCAAACGAGGTGAGACCCAACAAACAATCACATGGCTCGAGTGGGGGCTGTGTAGCATATGACTAAAAAAATTACACAAGTGTCATGACAGTTTAATTCACTTGCTTTATCTTTAATATTTAATTGCATGGAGGCTCAGATTGATTCTATTTATTTTTGGAATAAAGTGTTCTATGGAGTTCATTAAAGAGCAAAATAAAGGATTATATATAGAACCCCAATTAACTTTTTTTCTAAGAGTGTAAAAGCCCCCATCAGAGTTTGATAATATACTAGCATCATCAGATGGAGGACACTTCATGAGCACAGATCTGGGTCACATCTACTTTCAATGAACTAATTATAGCTTTCTGAGACTTACACCAATGCCGAAAACTGTCATTGTTAAAGCAATAACAGTGGTAATTGGATAGCCCAAAATGAAAAGACCCATATCTAAAGGAAGGCCGTGGGTGCAGTGTTGGAGAAGCTACTTTAAATTAGGGGCTTGTAACTTGGGAAGCTACAGTTTTCAAGAATTTCAGCTGAACTCAAACCTAATATTTTTTAAATTACTTAGCTATGCTGCACCAACAAGAGGTAGCTAACTGCATATATTTCTTTAAGGAGGTGATAACTTGTGTATATATATATATACCAAAATTGGATTTAAATAGGCAAATGCTTAAGAGTCTATGACTAGATCATTTTTGCAGTGATTATTTTGTTTCTAGCATGTTATATGTTTGGCAGCAGATCTTCTAACCCTAATTGATGGAGTCTGTAGCTTATGTAGGAAGACACATCATGGCCATATTCCAGAATGACAATGTCAAAAATTGCTCAAATTGTGAAAGAGTGGTTGGGAGGGAGCATGACGAATTATTTCCACACATGAATTGGCACCTCTGTGTCCAGACCTTAAAGTCTTTGGGATGTGCTGGAGTAGACTTTATAGAGTGCTTGACTCTTGCATTGTCAATACAAGATCTTGACCCAAAATTGATGCACATCTTGATGGAAATAACATCACATTTATTTCCATCAAGAGGTGCATCAATATTCAATAAAATAATTGAGTTGATTTACTTAAACCATCTGAACGAACTGAGTGACTAAAATCAATCTGACTTTTCTAGAGAGGTCTGTTTAGAAGTATGTGTTTAATTATTCTTCAGTTTGCACGGCTGTAAAGCTTTGTGCACAAAACAGTATTAAGGCAAAAGTTGCATGTGTAGCTTTTACAGCAACTATTATTATAGCAGCTGAGCTACATTCACATTACTAAAAATTAGGTTTAGCACTTAGTTAGTAGTAATTAACTGACAAGTGAGGCCTAGCTCATTTACACTCTCATCTGCCATGCTACTAATTTATGCAGTGATTGAAAAGCAGCAGCTACTGTAGATGGCTGGTATTGCATCTGTTTGAAATCATACTGAAAGAGAGATTCTGATCTCTAAAAAGAGAGATGGCCTCATCTAATACTTGACTTAAACAACATTGCTATAAGAATTACTACTTAAAGGGATAGTTCTCCCAAAAATGAAAATTACCCTGTGATTACTCGCCCTCAAGCCATCCTAGGTGTATATGACCTTTCAGATGAATACGATCAGAGTTATTTAAAAAAAAGTCCTGGCTAATCCAAGCATTATGATGGCAGTGAATGGCAGCCCAAAATGTGAAGCCCAAAAAGTGCATCTATCCATTATAGTAGTCCACACGGCTCCGGGGGTAAATAAAGTCCTTCTGAAGTGAAGCGATGGGTTTGTGTACGAAAAATATCCATATTTAACACGTTAAATATCTAGCTTCCACCAGACTGCCTTTCTGTATTCAAATTACGGAAAACAAAATTAACTGGCATGATGTCGGAAGTGTTTTGAACTGCGAGAGGCTTTACACTTTCTTTGTAAGTTGAATACGGTAGGCGGTCTGGCAGTAGCTAGATATTTTACTTTATAAAGTTTTAAATACGGATATTTTTCTTACACAAACGCATCGATTCGCTTCAGAAGGACTTTATTAATGCCCCGGATCCATATGGCTTACTTTTATAATGGATGGATGCACTTTTTTTGGGCTTCAAATTTTGGGCTGCCATTCACTGCCATTATAATGCTTGGATTAGCCAGGACATTTTTGATATAACTCCGATTGTATTCATCTGAAAGAATAATGTCATATACACCTAGGATGACTAGGTGAGTAAATCATGCACTGAAAAAAAAAGATTGCTTAATTAAAATGAGCTAAAGCGACACAATTGCAATACATTTTGTCCTAACTTAATTTGATTGTGTTCAATCCACTTAAATATAAGTCAAATTGAAGTGTACTTAATCCGTTTGTGTTGAGATTACATGAATAATTTGTGTTGCATTAATGGAAACTGGGCGGGGCTTGTTAGTTCCCGTCATGCTTTGCATATGGCTAAATCAAGAGAGAATAAATGTTGGTATTTTATATGTAAAAGTGTTATTTTATGTATTTTTGAGCAAGATGAGAAAGGGGGAGTATTGATTGTGTTTAATAGTGTTTAATGTTCAATTATGTTGGAATTATTAGAACAATTTAAATTACAGTGGGTCACCATTGTGGAGAAGAGTGGAGCATTTGCTTAGGCTGTGGACTAATACAACTAATGTCATAATGGCTTTGCTGAAGAAGCTTTTAATGCTTAGCATTTAAGATGGTAATGTGTGCTATTACCATCTAAAAGTTTGTCAACTAGTTAGTGCAGTATTATAATTCAGTTGTGTAACATTAAAATATATGAAATTGAAGTGGATGAATGAATATATGAAATTGAATTCCTGAATCATGTCAGGGAGCCATATAAAATTTACTTTGAGACTACTTAATTGGGTCACTTAAAATGTATTCATTCCATGATGTTGAAGTTACATGAACAAATTATGTTTAACTTAACTGATTCATGTGGGACCGATGTACACAATTAAATCATGTAAATCCAACACACTTTTTTTTCAGTGTGGGATTATTTTCATTTTTGGGTGAATTATTCCTTTAACAACATTACTACGATATATCGCATAATGATCGGTTTGGAAAATGTTACAGTACAATAGCCTCTTTGTTTTACAACTGTAAACATGATCTTTACATCACCTCACTGTATTGTGGGTAATATCCATCTGTCTACTTGTCCATTAGCTTTTACATGACTTCCCAGACGAGTTGCGGGCAGACATCGCCATGCACCTGAATAAAGACATTCTGCAGCTGCCTCTCTTCTCCTCTGCCAGTAGAGGGTGCCTGCGTTCACTATCCTTGCACATTAAGACCTCGTTCTGTGCACCTGGAGAGTACCTGATTCGCCATGGAGACGCCCTGCATGCGCAACACTTCGTCTGTTCTGGGTCTTTGGAGGTCCTCAAGGACGACATGGTGCTTGCCATACTAGGTACGTTCCAGAGATGGTATAGAAAAATACCTACATAGAGAAAAAAGCTGTCCAAGGGCGTTACCAAAATAATACCATGTGAAGTGACTTGCCCTAAAGGTGCAGTAAGCGATTTCTGATAAACACTGTTAATATTTAAAATCAGCCCGACCAAACACACCCCTTCCTTCATTGCTCCGCCCCCAAAATGCATGAACACGCTATGCAAGTGAGGATGTCTCTTTATCATAGCTGAAGCAAAGCAAAAATAATGATTCACGAAAAATAAAGTGGAGATGAAGAACAAACGACAAAGAACAAAAATGAACATACAGTACAAAAGAGTATATTCAAGCAAGAGTTTGTTGTTAGTCGCCGGCAGCACAGCAGCTCCAGACAAATAATGAAACTCAAAACAGTCCTGTGGCTATAGCTTACATTACAGCAACCGCATATCTTGGTTCTTTGAAACATGGCAAAACCAATTGTAACGGAGGCCAGCTAATAGTCGCTGTGCGAGTAAACCTGACACCTCTGATCTCAAGAGATGCTTTAGCAACTGACGGTAGTGGTTGTAGTCTTTAACCTCCTTGATAGAGTGTCTGACTCTCATGCCAGTGTACCCGGGTTTGAGTTAGAGCGGGCGGTTTGAACAGAAGGGGTTACACAACGTATCTTGCGTTCATTTTCAGGCCTACCCGCTTGGGTCTCTCCAGTGCTGGAAAGCTTTTGTAATATTAACGCAGGGTCTAAAGCTTTTGTCTGATCATAACCCTTCTTTTTCCAGTGATATTCTTCTGACCTTTTCTCTTTTGTAATGTCTCTCAGGGTGTTTTCACACTGGGCACGTTAGCTGCAGTCTGAGCGTGATCAATACACGGTCAATATATAGTTTTTTATTAATTTGGTGCTATTATGTGTAGCTGAGTAAACAACACTCCAACCAGCTCTGCAGGCAGTGCTTTCAGTCAATTTAGGTCCAGCAGGCTAAATCTTAGCAAATCAACATTTTAAAACAATTAAATGTTAGTGCCAGCTGTGGTGGTTGATGGATCTGTTTTAAACTCAAAACAAATGAGTAGGCATCTGGCAGTCAAACTGATGACAGATATGATAGATAATTAGTTAACGTGATAAGCTCAGTTCTGCACGTGGTCTGTTTATCTAGCACAATTAAATCAAACAACAGCTTGACTCACATGTAGTAACATGTTTGTCTGGTTTACAGGTAAAGGAGACCTGATTGGCGCTGACTTGCCTGGGAAGGATCATGTGATCAAAGCTAACGCAGATGTAAAGGCTCTGACTTACTGTGACCTGCAGTACATCAGCGTCAGAGCGCTGCAGGAGGTTCTAGAGCTCTACCCAGAATATGGCAGCCGCTTCAATGAGGACATACACCACAACCTCACCTACAACCTCAGAGAGGTAAAGTGCCTTACTTTAACGCACAATAGAAACAAACAATTATATACATTATAATAAGTATATATTCATTCAAATAATTGATATACAGTATGCAAATTACATGGACTGTTTGATTGACCGTCTTCTGATTGGCCAATCACTGTTTTCAGGAGTCAAATTTTTTTGTGTCCATTAAATATTTTTAATTTTTGTGATGTATAATTTAATGACAATTAAGCCATATAATTGTCCTATTCAATTGACTTCCTACATAGCTCCGCTTGTCTTTTGTATCACTCAGAAGTCCCTTACTTTTCACATTTTATTTTAAATAAATTCATTATTTAATGTCCTTTATTTTGAAAATAAACAGAATCACATATTAATTAATTTCAAAACATTCAGTCATTACTTCAGAAAGTAAGCAGCAGCCTTCAGAAATCATTTTAATATGATGATTTGGTGCTGAAGAAACTCAAATTTTCAAAGTGAAAATGAATAGAAAGTTCAAAAGAACAGCATTTATTTAAAATGGAAATCTTTTGAAAAATTATAAATGTCTTTACTGTCCCTTTTGATCAATTTTATATGTCCTTGCTCAATAAAAATATTAATTTCTTTAAAAAGAAATCTTACTGACAGTAGTTTATATAATATTCTAATTCCATTATTTGAATACATATTCAAATAATTTTAATATGCAAATAAAATCTAGAATCTGTAATACTTCTTAGTGGTCATGTATTTTTGAGACCTATATTATAGACTTTATACACTCACCTAAAGGATTATTAGGAACACCTGTTCAATTTCTCATTAATGCAATTATCTAATCAACCAATCACATGGCAGTTGCTTCAATGCATTTAGGATGGTGGTCCTGGTCAAGACAATCTCCTGAACTCCAAACTGAATGTCAGAATGGGAAAGAAAGGTGATTTAAGCAATTTTGAGCATGGCATGGTTGTTGGTGCCAGACGGGCCGGTCTGAGTATTTCACAATCTGCTCAGTTACTGGGATTTTCAGGCACAACCATTTCTAGAGTTTACAAAGAATGGTGTGAAAATGGAAAAACATCCAGTATGCGGCAGTCCTGTGGGCGAAAATGCCTTGTTGATGCTAGAGGTCAGAGGAGAATGGGCTGACTGATTAAAGCTGATAGAAGAGCAACTTTGACTGAAATAACCACTCGTTACAACCAAGGTATGCAGCAAAGCATTTGTGAAGCCACAACACGCACAACCTTGAGGCGGATGGGCTACAACAGCAGAAGACCCCACCGGGTACCACTCATCTCCACTACAAATAGGAAAAAGAGGCTACAATTTGCACGAGCTCACCAAAATTGGACAGTTGAAGACTGAAAAAATGTTTCCTGGTCTGATGAGTCTCGATTTCTGTTGAGACATTCAGATGGTAGAGTCAGAATTTGTCGTAAACAGAATGAGAACATGGATCCATCATGCCTTGTTACCACTGTGCAGGCTGGTGGTGGTGGTGTAATGGTGTGGGGGATGTTTTCTTGGCACACTTTAGGCCCCTTAGTGCCAATTGGGCATCGTTTAAATGCCACGGCCTACCTGAGCATTGTTTCTGACCATGTCCATCCCTTTATGACCACCATGTACCCATCCTCTGATGGCTACTTCCAGCAGGATAATGCGCCATGTCACAAAGCTCGAATCATTTCAAATTGGTTTCTTGAACATGACAATGAGTTCACTGTACTAAAATGGCCCCCACAGTCACCAGATCTCAACCCAATAGAGCATCTTTGTGATGTGGTGGAACGGGAGCTTCGTGCCCTGGATGTGCATCCCACAAATCTCCATCAACTGCAAGATGCTATCCTATCAATATGGGCCAACATTTCTAAAGAATGCTTTCAGCACCTTGTTGAATCAATGCCACGTAGAATTAAGGCAGTTCTGAAGGCGAAAGGGGGTCAAACACAGTATTAGTATGGTGTTCCTAATAATCCTTTAGGTGAGTGTATATACAATATAAACTTGTGTGTTGTACGTTGGCAGTGTGTATCTATATTCAGTTTGAGCTTGAGTCATAACAGTACATTTTCTTGTATCTCAACAGGGCCAAGCCAGATTCTCTCGCTCAAATCGACTCCCACAGGTAACAAGCAGATTTGTTGTCCATAAATGTTACTTTTCATTCTTTTTAACCTTTTGATTCACACTCTCATGCTTGCACACATGCGCTGTTGCCGCCATACCAATCCTATGACATTACATAAGCTCCCCAATTATCAGTGTCATTTTAAACTGCAGACGCTGTATGTGTGTGTGTGTGCGACATCACAGCTGGCAGACAGCAAATCATCTGGATGTGTCTGAGTCAGGTGAATTAGCAATCTGTTTGTGGCACTGACCCTCTGTCTCATTGCTGTGCCAGCCGTCTTAATGATCAGAACAGCTACACACACACATAAACCAAAGGAAGGATACAGCAGCACACTCACACAAACTCAGAAGAACACGATAACATGCACAGAACAGTGACTCAGAAATCATTTTGAGTGTTCTTTTGTAAAAAGAAACCTACGCAGTAAAAAGTGAGGTGTTCATTTAAAAAAAAGCCGTTTTCATGGATTATTTTCAGTGCAGTATTTCATTTATGTACATTTCTCGAGTAAGCTTAGGATGCCAACCTGCCAAGACTTTAAATCGGCCTTGTAACAATGATCTACTTAAATCTAGTAGCTCTAATAACATTCCTTAAATTTACCATAAAAAAGCTAAATCGACAATTCTTGTTTTTTATGAAATATTGCAGTATTTAATATAAATGATTTATCCGTGTTAACATCTTTTTTTTTTTTTTTTTTACGCTTGTAACTTTTCCCTCCCTCTTGCATCAAATGCGCATTCTCCTGAGGCAGGGCAATCTGTCACTCACATGAGATCACAGCAATAGCAAACCACAACAATCCAATTACATGGACAAAATCCCGCCCTACTTTTTTTCTTGTTGCGGAGAAGTCCTTAACTCAATCAGCTTGCAATCACATCATTCTCTACAGGGCACAGCAGATTGGTTCCTGCGTATCAGTAGCCAATGAGCTCACTGCTCAACCTTAAAATACTTGGTCAGCAATTGCTGTAGCAGCTTTCAGAAACCCTCCACCTTCTTCAGCTTCACCTATATAGATCTGCTACAGGCAATTCATGTATGCTATATTGTACAGCAGCATGTCTTACTTGCTCACAGCAGAGTTCCTTGTTTATGTATTGGCAGTAGCAAGTCCCAAACATATCAACATGTGTAACCCCTCCTGTTCGAACCACCCGCTCCAAGCTGGACTCGAACCCTGGTCCGCTGGACGGTCTAAAAAGGAGGCTAAAGGCTGCAACCACTAATGTCAGTCGCTAGAGCATCTCTTGAGATCAGAGGAGTGAGGTTTACTCGCACAGCAATTACTAGCTAGTCTCTGTTACACATGGTCATATCCATTTGGGTGGGTCCTCCCCCAGAAAAAATTTACTGGAGTAGATGCCATTTAATATAAATAGCCCACCATGTCAAATTACAGAAGACGCTGAATCATTTACAGTGGCAATAGTGTAGGGTTAGGGACATGGCAGAAAATTGTGACTCAAATCAACCCGAGGTTCGAATCCGCCTTTTGCTGAACTCACTCTACTCCCTTTTCCCATCACATATTAGATTGGAAAGGCATTTATTTTCAATAAAAATGAAAAAAATATTTTTAAAAAATGGAAATAAAGCATCTGTGTATTTAATAATTAAGTCTTTATCGGTTAGGGGTAGGTGAACAGACATGCGTTGAATTGAGATGGTAAACGTGAATGGGTCCAATATCATTGGTCTTAAAAATTGGGTGGGTCTTGTCCCATCCACATTCAATGGTTCCGACACCCATATTCCATTACCATGCCAAACACTCCAAGAGTTGCCATGACAGAACTTCGATTTCATACCGACTTTAAGTTGTATCACCTTAAAAAGAGTATATTTAGCGTTTTTGACGAATAGAGGAATCAAAAGAACAGGATTTGCTTGAAATCTTTTGTAACATTATAAATGCCTTTACTGTCACTTTTTTAACAATTTAATATAGCCTTACTGTAAAAGTACTTTGTTTTTATCCCTTTCTATGTCTCCTAGGAACGCTTTGGCGATTCCAAGCTGCCCTTTATTGTGGAGGCAGAGCAAGAGGAGGATGCTGGACAGAACCAGGGCAGGAAGCCCCTGCTGTCTGGCTTGGGCGGTCCTTCATCTCAGACTAATCTGAGTGCCATGTTAGGGGAGGAGTTTCGCAACCTTAACATGTTCCGTCTCTGCAGATCGCCCATTCAAAGCTCCCGGGTACAAAGCCCAGCTCCTCAGATGCCACTTCATGAGGATCTGTCTCCAGGTGCAGTTCCTGCCCCAAGAATAGACAAGAGCTCCTGCCACAGACCAGCCAAACTCCTCATTCCCGCCCTGAACTGTGTCAGCCCTCTGGACCTGAGCCCACGGTAAGCAGACACTAGAATTACCATTATTATACTATTTATTATAATATACTATTTATTACTATTTAATTACTTGTATTATTTGTATTCTTTGATTTAACTATATTTGCAGTTGCACTACCTCTAGAAGAAGGAAAACATTCATATAAAATATTATTGATATAGACAGCAGATAATATTGAATTTTGATGCTCTAATGTCCTCATGTCTGTCCTGTAGGGTTGTCGATGGCATTGAGGATAACGAACATGCTTTTCACTTCAATGTTGAGCACAGTGAGCCATCTCCTAACACCGAGGTCAAAGGTAAGGTGGACTCTCCCTTAATATTAGACTAGTGCATTATAGATAGACATCTCTCTCTTTTCAAACAGATTACATAAACAGAGAATATTTTCTCTGTTTAGATTTGATTTACATTATTTAAAACCTGACACTTCAGCATTTCTTTAGACATATGTCTCATGTTTGTGTGACAAGTGTTCACTAAGTTACAGTTCATTTTCTGACAAGTATCAGAATGGACTTCGTTAAAAAGAGAGGCGGCAGATTGTGCATGTTTGCTTTATTTTGCAAAAAGCAAAACATTTTGTTTTTATTGTGAGTGTACACAAATAAAAGTAGACAATTAACAGTGTCGAATGATGTATAACACTTGTGTCTATATGACCAAAATCGATGGAGTATTTTGAGTCTCTTTCACACTGATAAGAAAAAAAGCAAGGTGGTATTGACCGCGTGACCGCCGACCCCTGTGGGTTAAATAAAATTTTAATTTACACTAAACAAAATTATAAATGCAACACTTTTGTTTTTGCCTCCATTTTTCATGAGCTGAACTCAAAGATCTAAGACTTTTTCTATGAACACAAAAGGCCTATTCTCAAATATCTGTCTAAATCTGTGTTAGTGAGCACTTCTCCTTTGCCGAGATAATCCATCCACCTCACAGGTGTGGCATATCAAGATTGCCTCACACATCTCCTTCGCATTGAGTTGACATCTCAGTTCTTGCATGGCCAGCATACTCACCGGACATGTCTCCCATTGAGCATGTTTGGGATGCTCTGGAACGGCGTATACGACAGCGTGTTCCAGTTCCTGCCAATATCCAGCAACTTCGCCCAGCCATTGAAGAGGAGTGGACCAACATTCCACAGGCCACAATCAACAACCTGATCAACTCTATGTGAAGGAGATGTGTTGCACTGTGTGAGGCAAATGGTGGTCACACCAGATACTGACTGGTTTTCGGACCACCCCCCCCCCCCCTCAATACAGTAAAACTGCATATTTTAGAGTGGCCTATTACTGTGGCCAGCCTAAGGCACACCTGTGCAATAATCATGCTGTCTAATCCGCATCTTGATATGCTACAACTGTGAGGTGGATGGAATATCTCGGCAAAAGAGAAGTGTTCACTAACACAGATTTAGACAACAATTTTAGACACAGATTTTGTTAACAATATTTGAGAGAAATAGGCCTTTTGTGTACATAGAAAAAGTCTTAGATCTTTGAGTGCAGCTCATGAAAAATGGGGACAAAAACAAAAATGTTGCATTTATAATTTTGTTCAGCGTAAGGAATTAGAATTAGAATTAGGAATTAGGTTTTTTAGGTTTTTAGACCAATAATGAATATTGGGTAATTTTGTGTAATTAAATTAAATGTTTTAGACAGATGCATTTTAAATACCAGTCCCTCCAGGATTTTGCGATCTTGCAGTTGCAAATAATTAATGAAAATTCTTGAGGGAAAAAGAATGCAAGATCAACTAGTCAAGATCTATAAATCCCAACGTAACTGAACATAAAATTCCTGAAACTAACAGGATATGCTAGTAAAACATCAATGTCAACACCGTTTGCATGACTTCAGTCTACTATTCAGTTATGGAGGGCAATTACATGCACAATCTTACACCTATTACTTTTAATGACCTGACAATCTGTAATATCATGTTCAAACCTTAAACGGTGTTCTGTTTATGAATAAAGGTCAAAAATGGTTTGCCCATTACCCCAATGTCACTTTGCATGTAAACTTATTCACTGTGTACATGTTATTTTCCATAGTTATCAGTGTTTTGTTGTACATGTACAGTAAACACACTGATTATGCACATTTAGGCCACCATTACTTGTACTCCTGCCTTCACTGACTGTAATTATAGAAATACATTATTATTATTATTGGTACATTTCCATTGCAAATTTAAAAAAAGAACTATTGAGAAAAGCTGCTGCAAAATCCCTGAGATCCCAGTGAAACTGATATATCTGATAATATGATAGTTATACACATAAAAAAACTGTTTCTTACTTGTTTTGGCCTTTTTAGACCCGTTTCAGGTTGGCGCAAATCTTCTCCTTGAGACAGAGGAAGTCAGACAGAGTCTCCATCAACTCAATACAGAGGTATCAGGATACACCTGCTGCAAATTAACAGAAATAAAAGATGTTTTCTTATTTATGACATTTGTCACCAGTATTTGACATTAACATTTTAATCCATTCCAGATGAACCACCTGAACCAGGAAGTGTCCTCACTGACCAAGGAGCTCCACGAAATGATGCAATTCCTGCATACACACGTGACCCCACCACACTTCACTTCCTCTTTTACTCCCTTCAGCTCTTTCAGCTGTCATACATCACCCAACTGCACCAACGTGGCCTCCTCTACCGCCGACTGGCCATCTAGGCTGGCCTTTAACATGTCAGCCAGTCCTTGCCTGCAGCCGGATCCCTCTCATAGAGATTCTATAGGATCCAGGCACACGTGCATTTGCAGTGTCAGCCATGCCCAGGAAAGAGGCTCCGTCTTGGGGCAGGAAGGGGACATAGAGCTCCTCAATCAAGCCCCCAGCTCTCACTCAACCTATTTTCCATGCTGCCCTGACCAGGAAAGGGTTGCTACCATGGGTGTAGAGAGTCAGCCAAACACACATCAGACTTCTAAGACCACACCAAACTCTCCTCATCTAGGACACCATGTTCCCTGCACTGGCGGGTCACTCTTGGGCTTGGCAGCAGCCTTTCCGTCCAGTGGTTTGGTCCCTCAGGTTAGGAGTGGGGGTCCCAGCAACACATTGTCACTGTGCACCCATAACATCCAGAGTCAGTCGCATCCATCGGTAAATGTACAGATGACCTCTGACCTGCACACCAGAGCACCCACACCCATCCATTTATCTGTTACACCAACTGGCCCATCAGAGCCTCTCATAGCAGTCAGTTCACGTTTGCATTCTGGGATTTGTAGTTCCAGCTTGCTACATTTCCCCACAGGCACAAGACAGAATGATCTGGTGGGATCAAGTCCTCTTCACACACTTGAGCCCATCTTATCATCCACTGGAGAGAGACAGGTGAAACCTGGACCTGCTGAGGATCGACACATTGATTAAGCCATCGCTGAGCAGGAGTGATCATATTAAGAAGGGTAGTCTAACATGCTCTTTGTCTACTGCATGGATAATGCCCAAATTTAAGCCAAATGCAATGCATTGTGGGAAGAATGTAAGTGAGTTCTGCTAGATATGCACAATAATGTACACAACTGTGCCTATTGTTTCAAAATCGCGACTTTTTAGATTAAAGTAAGACTTAAATGTCAGTATGAGTCATGCTTAATTGTATTTAGGTTAAATCTGTTTCCACTGGCTGGGTTTATTTTACTTTATATGGCTTGATTTTACATTGGCAGTTTCACAGAGTAGGTTTTATATAAGACGTGTCCCCTAGGACTGAGTCATAGATTACAAAGAGCCAGAATCTTTTTCAAAGCCTCACTTTAAAACTCTTTCAGTTTGAAAAACTTTAAAATGTATCCAAATGCATGATATGATAACATTTTATTTCCCTGGCATTTTCAAGTGTGGTAAAGGGACAGTTCACCCAAAAAATGTTGTCATCATTTATTCACCCTCATGCAAAGCTGTATGACTTTTTCTTTTGTGGAACATAAAAGAAGATAATTTGAGAAATGTCTTTTTTTTTGTCATACAATAGAAGTCTGAAGTCTGGTTTCCAACATTCCTTAAAATAACTTCTTTTTTATATAGTTATAATTGTATAAGTTTAAAAAAAATACTTGAATTGTGTGTCTCACACGCAGAATGTTTATGCATGTGCAGAACAATATACATTTATTTTTGTTGCTGATCCTCTTTTTTCATTGTCAGGAAGTTTGGAAAAAGATATTGATTTATTCTTTCTCTGGCTATTTCATGCCTATATTGTTTAAATATACCTTCCATTTCCTTATCTCTCGTTGCGACTGCCTAAATTAAATGCTTTGCAATTGTAAAAAAAAAATTTTTTTAATGAATTTGCCTGTTGAAAATACCCTCTTCAGAGAATAAACCATAAATGTGTTTGCCACCCATTGCAGGTTTGATTGGCCAATTACATGAGAAACCAGGCTGTCCTCCTTTTAAATAAAAAAAAAAAAATAAAAATAAAAAAACAGATTGTAATGGCAGTTAATTAAGCTGTTTTGTGGCTGATACCGGCAATAGTTTTAGCTCTACAGTACTTCTCTGGCTGATCGATTTATAAAAAAAATATATTATCTCAATAGGTTAAAAAATACAGTACAGTGCCCTCCACTAATACTGGCACCATTGGTAAATATGAGCAAAACAGGCAATGAAATTTATCCTCTTTGTCTTTTATCCAAAATATTCACAAAATCTAACATTTAATTATCTATAGGCTTTACACGGTCACATGTAGAGACTATTGTGTTATAATTTTCATTTGTTATCAATCAACGTGGTAACTGTTATTTTATTATTCAGTTTATGTAACATCAGAATATGCTTAACCTCACATCTAAGTAAAGATACATACTGGACAAATCTAGTTTAAACAACACATACTGAGATGGCTATGTTGCACAGATCTTCTCCAAAGAGATGTTCCTTTAGACGCCCACCATCTCGCTCTTTCTCTCTTTCTGTCTACATCAGGGCTCCAGACACATCATTAGCAGCAGGAGGCTACCCACACATGCTGCTTGGTTGTGGGATAATCTTACTAACAACCTGTTTTCTCTCAGCTCCTCCCCAGGCCATGAATGCCTCATGTCAACATTTCATGAAGGATATCTATTTCTATATCTATATGTAGACTGTGCATCTTTTTCTGTTGTTTTAATCTGAAATGCAGCTGGACCATTGGCTGGTGGGGTAGAGTCTTGCCAGCATATGGACAGATAAAATATTAAGGTATAAGTATAAAGCAGGCCTGTGGTCATACAGTGAAAGAAATGTGTTTTTAAAGGTATTCATTTATTGAACAGAATATTTTCCAGACAATGAGTGGAAACAGTTGTTGCGTATGTCTGAGTAAATTTAGCACATTATTAAAGCAGTTGTTGAGAAAATGGCAGAATATGTGTACTCGCCACCTACGCACAATTTTAATGACACACTGCTCACTGATTGTTCTACATATACTGCTGGGTGGTAATTAGCATGTTTGAAAGATCTAATTTAATTTGACAGTATGTGAGTGAAGACTAAATATAGTACTATCAGGTAAATACAATGACAGGAGTTTGTAGCCCATTGAAATATATCAAATGTGCGTAGGCTAATGAAACTATTCTAGGGGAGGAGTAGCCTACTCCAGTTGTCCTCAAACAGGATGGCATAAAAAAGTTTAAATTGAAAAATTTGGAAATTAAAATGATCAAACTCTAAATTTAAAGTTAATTCAAAGAGAAGCGATATTTGCATAACCTGACATATTAATTCTTATCCAAAACGAGGTGATGTGAACATTATGGAGCTCTTTACACTCTCATAACTTATGTTTCATTCATACCCTTGCGCAGAAAGTTGGACTCATAGAAGTAATAAGTTATGACGTTTCAGGAAATCCTTTTATGGACAACGGCATCCAGCTATAGCTGAATAAAAAGCGGAAACGTTTTGACTGATGAAACGCAGAGACAATTAATACGCGATTGCAACAATATACGCGTTGGTTTTCAAACCATTTCATGATATTTTCATAACAGTAAAGTATATGAATAATGCAGTGCTAATTGACATAGCCTTTATTACAGTATAGAAACTGTAAAATATAGCATATGTTCTGCCTTATTCTGTGATTATATATATATATATATATATATATATATATATATATATATATATATATATATATACTACAAACACTTGTGCATTGTCAACATGGATATATATATATATATATATATATATATATATATATATATATATATATATATATATATATATATATATATATATATATATCCATGTTGACTTAATGCACAAGTGTTTGTAGTGGCCTACATAAACAAAAAAAAAATGAATTAGGAAAATATAGGAAACATTATAAGAGAATACAAATTCTTGCTTAGCCTGTTGTTCAGTAGTGTATTTGATTTCTTAGCTAATTAAAAGCAATAGATTATATATTATAAGAGAAAAATAACCTGTCAATTAGACAAAGGTCAGAAAAAAAAGGTATTACACTTGACAATCTGTCCCCCTCACTTCTAAAATGATATATAACATAACATCATAACAAGATCTTTCCCCCTCTAATTATTGTTTTAATTGAAGAAACAAATAGTTCTTGAAATTTCTGTAATCATAAATTAATCGTGTATAATTAAATGTAATTCATACTCACTCTTTATGTTAATAGACATAGTTTGAAAACAAGCAGATTGTCGTAATTATAGCAAAAAAAAATTGAAATACGGAAAGTATGTGGCCTTCGAGTCAAAAAGGTTGAGAATCATTACCTTACTTTACCTGACAACAGCAAAACAAAAAAACCGGCCAGCGTTTTAAGAGATTTGAACAAATGTGTCTATTACTTGATTAAAAATGTAATTAGCCTATAGCGCCCCAGCTTGGTGATTATTGGTTAGTGCATGACCTTCAGCCACATGCAGAGCTAATCCTGCTTTCATGGTCTTGTTGTGTTGATTTGACAGCACAAGGGTCGGTTTTTTAAACACATGAACAGACAAAAATAGCTTCTAATAACCACTGTGGAGAAGCAATCGTATTACCTTATTATTGTTAAATTGGTTGAGATGACTTAGAAAAAGTGTCCCAATCGACCTGAATTCACCTCTATCTAAAACGACTGTCTGCCCACAGAGTCCTGTGGGTCCTCAAATGACTGTGGTTATCAAGTGGTTAAAGTGTATTATTATAAAAGAGAATTAAATTCATTTCAGACAAATGGGCAAATGACAAATAACAAATAAAATAAGCTAGGCTACATCATGCGCAATCTTCAAGACATCACACGTGATAATAATTTTTTTTAAATACATTTTTGAATAGGCCTTGGGCTTCCTGTTGTTTTAGTATAATGTATATACTATTATAGTATTTATTAATATTTAGATTTAGCTTTTATTTTTTATATTTTCAGTTTTAATTTTATTTTATTTAAATAGTTGTTGTTTTTTAATTATGTTTATGTATTACTATTTAGCCCTTAATAATGTTTTGTTTCAGTTTTTAGTTTTAGTCATTTTAGTAGCATCGATTTAAACTTATTAATTTCAGTATGCTGCCATGGCAACGTTTCTGATTTCTGATTTATTTATTTATTACATTTACGTTGAAGTTTAACCTAATATTTATATTTAAATTTATTTCAGCATTATTTCAATGAACAAAAAAATTATTTAATAGTAGTAGTTAGCTAGAATAGTAGTAGAATGCTCACATTTTCAATTTAGAAAAATAAAAAAACAAATGCGTAGTTTCTGTAATTAAATTATTAAAAAATATATATATACATTTTGGAAATTACATAAAAACTTGCTCTCAAAACATGTAAAAATGAATTGCGCTCTAAATAAATGAAATAACAAAAAGTAGAGGGGGAAAAAAATCATAGTCTGGTTTTGGATTAGAAATGTAACCGCGATTTTATTGGCCACCACCACGTATATCAAAATAAGCCCCTCCTCCTCGGAAGAAGGTGGATTACGGAAGATCGTCCCTTAAAGCGGAAGTGAAGGCCAAGGCCCGTCGACAGGAGACGCTTCAGTCGGCTGTAGGGGAATTTTCTCTCAGTCTGACAGCCAGGGATTTGACAGAAAAAGAAAACCACCGCACTCATATCGCAAGGTAATCGCTGGCTGGTTTTTGAATTCATATGTTTATTGGTAGGTTGTTGTTAGCTGGTCGTGGTTTACAGATAGAAAGGAACTGTCAAGGCTGTTAGCCGATGCTCATGACGCTCCTGAGCCGCTCCTCTGGATCTTTCCCTGAGCGACATAATAAAGGAATAATTCAGGCCTCTCAATCTCTCTGTCATGTTGTGAATGTGAATCTTACGGAAAAGTTCAGTTTAATGGAGAAGGCTTTTATGGGTGTGTACATATACATATGTGAGTTTGATCAGATCCCCGATCAGCAGCTCTGAAGTTTGTCCATCTACAGCAGGGCTTCCTTGTCTTCATGGCTTATCGTTTGACCGTTGTGATGCAGCCGAATACGCATCTCTGTGGTGTCGCTATAAGCGCCGATTGTATTGCGATTAATAAGGGTGATAAGTTACATCTTCAAACGTCTGTCTTCCATGGTAACGTGTCTTTTTTTATCTCATTCAAACTTTTCTGCAGTTCTGCCTGTTTTGTGTGTGTGTGTGTGTGTTTATCAGTGTAGCAGGTTCACCGGCGTTTAGTTGAATGCTTGTGGTCAGAGCTCGTGGGAGGTGCAGATCAGAAGTGAAAGACATCGGACTTCATGAGGAAGTCAATAATGTGGCCTGAGGAGGCTTGATTGACAGGGCAGCTAGATGAGTCATCCTTAAGATCTCATATGCTTTGATATGTATGTATGTATGTATGTATATATATATATATATATATATATTCCCCGAAGCATTATTGTCAATTATGAATGTTCACCTTTGATCCGGAGAGGATTTCTTGTATAACACCTATTTACTGTCCTCTTGCACATAGTGAACTTTTGTTCAGCAGAGGCACTTGATGCCCACATGACTGAAACCTGCTTTCTTTAGCGCTGTTTTACAGTCTCATAATGTCATTGTCTTTGAGGTATAGAATATAGGTTTGCTTCTTCTTTGTGGTTTAGTTGGCTCCGGGTGTGAGCAGGATCTACTTATTGCTTAACATAACATGATGCAAATTAATATAAAAAGAGATGTTATTATGGTGGAAATGTATCTCAGTTACTGTGTGCCGCTTTCTTGATTCGGCTGTCACTGCAGGTGAGCAAACAGGAACAGAATATTACTTTCATCTCCTAGTTCTGCTCCAGAGAGCATAGTTGCTTTTCCCAGCATGCTTTGTAACTGCTTGAGGCATTTTAGGTCATCAAGAAGGCTGTTTTTGTCTTTCTTCCATCAAAGCAATCAAATTAAAATTTCTTTCCTCGTTGGATTTAAATGGCCATTAGTATATATTGTTTTTTAAACGGATGACTTTTACATTTACATTTATGCATTTGGCAGATGCTTTTATCCAAAGCGACTTACATTACATTCAAGGTACATATTTGACATTTTTGTCAGTTCTTGCTTTCCCTGGGAATCGAACCCATGACCTTGGCGTTGCTAGCGCCACGCTGTACTGTCTGAGCTACAGGAAAGCGACTTTTATGAGTATGTTGTTGTTATTGAGTATTTTATGAGAAACCAGGGTGTGATCAAGGTTATTTTTACCATTTGAATGTTTGTTTTCTTCTTTTCATTTATTAGGGGTGTAACGGTACACAAAACTGACGGTTTGGTACGTACCTCGGTTGGTTCGGTACAGCAGGGAAAATAACGAAATATAAAATAGCATTTTTTTATTAAACAGTGGTTTACTGAACAAATTGTGTCTGTCCTTAAATTAATTCAGTTATAACTAAAAGTTTCTTAAAGATAAAAAAAATTCTCTGCTAATGCTGTAAAGTGGAAACTATATAGGGAGCCCTTACTTGCACATTAATATACTACAACAACAGAGCCCAAATTACCTTAAATTAAGTAGCTATTTATTTTATAATAATATATAATAAGATATAATAATCAACACTCAAATAACACATAAGGCAGTTTTTGCATTAACTTCTAAATCTAATTATAAAATTGTTTATTTTGAATGAAATAAACTATATGAATATATAGGCTAATATAGTGCATATATTTAGCGAAAGATTAAATTTCTCTAGTGAACTAACCAGCTGTGGACACTGAATGACTTCTAAGGTAAATGCTACGTGACATTGTACCAGCTGTTATATTGACATCTTTCCACCATTGAAACCTAATTAAAACACTGATTGAGTGATTACAAAGCATATGATACGTTTCGGTAAGATGTAATGTATCCATACGTCAGCTGTTGATTCATGTTTATTCTTTGACTAGGAAGAAATGATCACGATCACTCGCCACTTGAACTGACGCGCATATACAGTGATCTGTCACGTCACATTAAAGAGCGCCAAAATGGCATTTATAGTTTGAATTTCATGATAAAATGGACAGAATACTTAATATGAAAAATTACTTTTAAGTTGGAGTACTAAAACTACTAAAACTTACTAAATTACTAAAATAAATTAAAAATAAATAGAAATACAAAAACACATAGCAAAGTTACTAAAACGTTGTCATGTGCATACATATTACGTACATATTCATGCAGTGAGTGCATGTCAAAAGATTATATCCGATCAGAAGCTTATGACAAAAATGTGCACATCAACCCGATCACTTAATTTAGTGTTCATGTAAACGCTACGTTTGGATTCATCAATCGGAATGAATTAATTCAGATTGAAGCAAAAAGTGTCCATGTAAACATGTAAACGTAGCTATTAGTGTATGTCGTGTAAACTTACCCTTAGTCTTTAGGTCATGATGAAAACCAAACACATACTGGAATGTTTATCATCACAATGATATATGGAAACATGTTTATTTAAAGTACAAACCAACTATTTGTCTGAATGACCCACATCTGCTAAACTGAAGATGATATGTTTGAACTGATCTTGAAGCTGCTGTAATAGGACCAATTGGAGCACAATGTAGATTACATTGGAAAAAAGGCGTTGTCTGATTAAGCGTGTACCGTTTTTATTGTAAAACACATATAATAGCATCTGTTAAGTTGTATTATTAATGAATGCAGCTGTTGAGCTTGCCGGGGAGGGTGTGGGTGCGTTATCTGTGTGTTTGCTCTGCAAAATTGCAACAACTTCTTAGATAGATAGATAGACAGGCAGACCGTCCTCTAACACACCCTCTCAGACATTTGTTTAATGATCAGGCGGGCTTGCGCTCCCATGTTGGTGATGCATGCGATTTCCTTCCAGCTGGTCAGTTTCCTGTAAAGCACTTCCTATTTCCACACTGTTGAGATCCCTCCCTCCCAGTGAATGGTGTTTGATGGGGGAGGGACGGTGTTATTGCACTCCTTCTTGTTGGATTTAATGGTCTTACCGCAAAACTGTATATTCAGCATATGATTTTGCATAGAAAGGAAATGAGCCATACTGATTGGAATGCTGGTGCCAGCGATTCAGGCCGACATGTACGCACAGGTATAGGCACGGTGGCCTTACCGATGGATGACAGGAAGTGAATCGGGTGTCTCTAATTCTGATAGTAGTAGATTAAAAAGCAATACCTGGAAATGAGAGCATTTCTCTGTGTATCGTTGTCGTTGCCTGGTATTTGGTCATTTGGTTTCAGAACATGGTGGCATTATGGTAAAAACCATCCTTCCGTGGTGGGTGTCATGAATGACATTGTAAACTCCATTATAGATACTGCTTCAAGTTTTCATTATGATGTCTGTCCATCTGCTAATACGATGCTTAAGTCCTTCAATAAAAATCAGTAAAGCAGAACATATGAAAATCACATCAATATTTCATAACATGCTCTCTGTTTCTCAACTCCCTCTCTGATGCAATTATTACCCATATTTTGATCCTCCTTTGCCCTCATTTTGAGAATTATTCAGTTGAGTGATATATTCCAAGTGCGATTTTATAAAATTAAGGTTTTTATTTTTTTATTTCTTAGGCATTTATTTGGACATTAAGTTTCCTAAAGTCATTACACTAGCATTAAACAAGCATTAATAAAGATGAATGTTTTAGATGGTTACTGTTCTCCACCGGAGCTGTTTTGTGTTCTATGTGCGACTCAAAAAAGCTCCTCTCTCCAACCAGTTATAAAAGCTGCTTTCGGTTAATAAAGATTTGATGGATGAACTCGTGGCTCAATTGGACTCTTGTTGTATCAAAAGTGATGAGACTTCAGTTTTATGGACGTCGCCATCTTTGATATTACTTTAGGCACTGTCGCTATGGTTAATGGTAAGATAAGAGTTTAGGCTTGACTCCTGTTGCACGTTTATACAGACAGTATCCGAGATGCTACTAGGGATGTGTGAAAGTATTCGACCAGTCGATTAATGATGCTGCTGCTAGTCGACTTAAAACTAGTTTCTTTTTTTTTTTGCACATTTAATGGTTTGCTTTTATATTTTTACAACGGCTAACATTTAAATTACCGTCATGTTAATGTTACATTTTAAAATGAAAAGTATATATCTGGATCAGAAAACCAAAATAATTTAATTTTACCTCAGATTTCCACACGTTAATTTTCTCTGCTTGGGTTCAGAGAAATGTCTGCTCAGAAGATGTTTTGAAAGCCTTCACAAAACGTTTTCTTATAGGCTTGTTACTACTGCTTATGAGGGACAATGGGGTATGAAATTTTATATCAGATTAAAAGAGAAACATGAATGAAATTTACTTGACTCTTGAACAGTTGCTATATCAACATTCTAACAAAGAGAATACGCTTAATGTATAGGCAAGTTGTCAGTATATGTTTTTTGCCCCCCATTACAGATACTTGTCATAACTCTCCAAGTCTTTGCCGTGGTAACAAACAACAATACCTTAACATGCTGACTTATGTTGACTAACTTTTATTTGAGGAAATTTGTTTATTTGTTAAGGCTATAGATTTGAATGTTTTGGTCCTCCGCTGCCTATTGATTCATTTAATTTGAAAAATTATGTCTATAATGGCTAACGTTGCTTAAGTTTAATATACATTGAAAACGCAATGCAAGCACATCGCATGTATTTGACCTATTTTTAGTGGCATTCAGTATGGGATTTGAGTCTGTTCATAGATTAAATAGTCTATTTCAAATGGATTGCATATACAGAGTGTCTCTATTTCTCCACATCCCTAGATGCTACTGTAAGTTTGAACGGGACATTTCAAGACTCACACCTGTGAGTAAATATGGTTGTCAATCTCAAAAACTGATGTGAACGTCGCTAGTATGTAAAACAAGACATAAATCTTTAAGTAGGTTTTCGCTGTATTTTATGACTTGTATTAAATTTAACTTTAAATCTAACTTAATGTTTTCTATTTATGTTTTCTGTGCAAAGCATGTTGAATGGCATGAGAAGATGTAGTTTGCAGAAATTTGTGTGTGAGAGCGATTCTAAACCTCCGTCACATGCTCTGGATTAGACTGAACCTCAAGACCTGATGATGGCAGAGACATCTCGCTCCCCATAATCACTTTTTTGATTACTACTTCCATTGGCCTTTTCTTGCAGTTATATGAAATACAGGCCTTTGAGTTCATCTTACATTTAATGTTGCTTAAATGAAAATGTTTAGTTTTTTTGGGATAGCCCAGGCCTCAATACCTGAATATTCTCCTACAGAGGATGGAGGGCCATCCATCCGTTTATTGACTGTCTTCTCTTCTCTCCTTCTGCCCATTACTGTGTCTGCTGCAACAGAAAGAATATCTGGCTCCGTCTTTAACAAGCTAAAATAATGACCTCAAACTGAGTTGCTGTTATTTCTTCGTTCTCACCTTTATTTGCTCAGTTGTTTTAGTGATCTACTTTAGCTCTACTGTCTGTATTTTGTTACAGAGAATCCATTGATCTTTCTAATAAACAAAATGTAACACTGAAACCTATTTCGGACAAAAATAAATGTTTCAGAAGTTTAAAAAAATGTGTGTTTCCCCCCTGCTGCCATTTCATTTATCAATCTGAAAGTATAAAAAAAAAAGTTACACCACAGTCTACAATTCATTTGGCCCCAAGCTGAGCTGAATGTCTGTGTGGCCCTCTGAATAACAAAAATGCACAAAAAAACAACAGGACCTGTTTTCAGCACCTTTTCAGTCAATGTTATTTAGGGAACTAGGTTAGTGTGTGTGACATGACATTCTGATATTTACCTCGCATGTTTTCGTATTGATGCTTTTAACTGTAATTGCGGCACAGTGTGGGTGGAATCTGTAAAGGGAATTGTTTTGTTGTAGTGAGTTTTATTGTAGCATTATGGGGTGGCTGGTTAATGGTTAGTGCACTGGAATTGTGTGATAACTGTTAACGACCTGTAATGAGTCCGTCCTTTCCGTTCACTCAACTTAGGAGCATCACAGTCTAGTGTTTTATAATATAGCTAATTAAATCTGGTCATTTATGTGTTTTGTTGATCAACTTCTTTTCTCCTTTTTCCTCTAGGTTTATTCATCCACTTCGGGCCATCTCTCCATCTTTCTCTCTCTCTCTCTCTCCCTCCCTCTCTCTCTCTTGACTCTGTCCTCCCCTGAGCTCCATTGATCCTGGTTCAGGACCTCTGTCATATCCAGTGAGGACCTCTCTCATATCCGATCAGCCCTCTTCTCTCCTGTTGTCCGGCCTGTTGGCATGGCGGGGCGAGGTGGACCAGCGCGGACCAACGGTGCCGCCCCCGTCGGGAACAAAATCTGCCAGTTTAAACTGGTCTTGCTGGGAGAGTCTGCCGTGGGCAAGTCCAGCCTGGTGCTCCGTTTTGTCAAAGGCCAGTTCCACGAGTACCAGGAGAGCACTATTGGAGGTGAGCCAGAGTGTGTTTATGTCCAAACTTATTCTTTCTAGGTATGGAGAATTGTCCCCACCTTTTTGAATATGAACTCGCATTCCAAGAATGCACACAGACCCTAAACTCCTCACTAGTTAATATCTTCAGCTATAGCATAAAAGATGGCAGACATGGAAAAATATTAGGGATGCACAATATATCTGTACCTAATCGGTTATCGGCTGTTATGGGCCCGACCGATATGGGTTTTTGGGGGCCGATACCAATGTTAGGGAGTAAAAAAAATCAGATATCAATATATCGGCCGATATTCTTTGTGTATATTATAGTACAGTACCAGTCAAAAGTTTGGACACACTTTCCCATTGAAGCAGAAACAAGCAATCTCATGTAAGCAAAAGCAAATGTAAAATAACGCGACCATCAACATTAGACAGCATATAAATCAAAACAGTTATGTTATTGAATGAAATGTAGATTCAGGACGAGCTATAGGACTGTGAAGCTTTGGGGGTGTTAATGGACTTGATCTATTTCGTCTGTGTTTTGATCATCGTTCTGAATCAGATCTGGATGTAGTATTTGAAAAAACTTGTTTTTTCTCTGCTCTTTTCTCAAAATGTACCCACATTTAAGTGTTGATAAAAAAAAGACTGTGAAGCTAGAATAAAACCGGGTCTATTCTTTCTTTTGATATATTACGTACATGTACAGATATTCATACAAGAAGATATTCTGTGGGCCATGTGAAATTGACTTGTGAAAATGACCAAAAACATTGGCGGTGACAGGCAAATTTCATGTTTACGTTCACTTAAGACATGCCCGACTAGGTTTATGATGATACTCGACAGACCGGCATTTTGACATAATTTTTGTGTGAATATTTACACGCTGTGAGATGCATGGGCACGCTTAGGGTGTGTGTTGCTGCGTCGTGCGAGTACCAAACAGACAGACACTTTTTTGTCTATGTGCGCTTGAATATTTAAATTGCCACGCCGCAAATGATCAACTTGTGTGAAGATGCAGCACTGGCCCGAGCGGGCAAGTTACAGTTCCGTCAACTGGCCCTAGTGTCTTTCATGCTGGCCCTGGGCCATCGGGTAGTCCTTATTGTCAAGCCCTGAAGAGACCTCCTTACTGAAGTGAAAGGGTTGGCTGGTGTCACTACAGTAACCTGTGTCGCCAGTAGCAAACAATGGAGCGCGCTCTGCTGGACAAACTATGTAATTACACCATTTATACGCATTTTATCTCTATGTTCTGTAAAAAAAATTCATATCTGCGGCATATATGCCGCTGCCGATATATATCTGCGACAGGCTCATATCTGGCCGATAAAATCGGCAGACAAATAAATCGGTCAGGCTCTAGTTATTAGACTTTTTTTTAAGTTAACGGTAGGTGTGGGCGATACACCGATAGACGCAATTAACCAGCAGAAATCTGTTAACCGGTAGAGATTTTGGACTCGTCTCTATCGCGGTTACGCTCACGTGACGTTGATGTTCACATGCTCAAGTGTTTTTAAACCATTTAAAGCGCAGTATGCAGCTAAAGAGAATGTGCATGTGTATTGGATAGGGATGCACAATGTTGGATTTTTGCTGAGGTTGTTTGTAAAGTTGGAATTTTTTGCAACTTTAATAAGAATAAATGTAAATTTAATTTGCACAGTGAAGACTGCAGTGTTTTTTATACATATGATTACTTTATACAATTTATGTTTGTTCTATTATAGTTTTTTTTTTCCTATTGCTTGTAATTAGTTTATTTGTTCTGTTTACTTGTCTAAAAAACAGTAACACAGTAAAATAGTATTACAATTTAAAAGAACTGTTTTTTGTTTTAATATATTTTAAAATGTAATTTATTCCTGTGATGATGACAGCTGAATTTTCAGCATCTTTACTCCAGTCTTCAGTCACATGATCCTTCAGAAATCATTCTGATATGCTGATTTGGTGCTAAAAAAAAACATATTATTAAACTGAAATCTTTTGTAACATTATACATGTCTTTTCTCTCATTTGATACATTTAATGTGTCCTTGCTGAAAAAAGTATTAATTTCTTTGTGTGTGTGTGTGTAATATATTTGTGACTTTGTTGATTTTCCCTGATGATCACAAAAGAGGTAATTGGCGTAGGTACAGTAGCAATAACAGCCTAGATGATTTTAAAGAGAAACTTCTCACAAAAACATTTGGTACAAGAAACCTTGACTGACATGAATAAGGGACTTCAGGGGGAATATGTTGTAAAACTGTTATGTCTCCTGTAAAAGAGTAGCTACGGGATAATATTTTATAACACAACATACTGGTCGTAGTGAGATTGTGTTGAGCACACTCTGCGTATATAAGGTTGTGTGGCTTGTGTTGATGTGTGGTGAGTTGGCTGGGCTTGGTCTGAAGCAGACAAGCTGGTTCTTACTCGCTAGTCACATGACTGCCACATGAGTTATACTGGAGTATTAAACAGATACGCAGTTATGCATGTGCACATATCTGATCTCTTAACCAAACACATGTGAATGCTGTATACAGCTAGAAATGGTATTCATTTAAAAGATAGATTTATGTTATCCACTAAATTACATGGACAGAGAAAGGAGTTGAGCGACCAGAAGGAAAGGGAAACTACAATAATGGGATTTCCTGAGTGTGTGTGCTATTGTGTCCCTCCATTTTTAAGTTGTCAGTGTTTAAGGGGAACTTTAAGCAAATTAAATTATGGACATTCGTGGATCAGGGCTCAGTCTCATATTTATCAAGATATTCTAGAATAAAGTCAGACATGAGGAAAGAAAAGTGCTGGGAGTGACATTTGGTATGGGCAGGATACCGCATGCTTACATAAGGCTGACAATAAGGAAATTCTCAGCACTTTTTTTGTCCTTCGACATATTTTCCTTCAATGCCATCATCCTGTAGTCAGTGAGCAGGTCAAAGATCGCATCACTCAGTGCTTTGGAGAAATGAATGTGAGCTACAAACATGTGACCATGGCACCTGACTCAGCACAAACTTTGAAGTGAAAGGGATTAGAAATGTGGATGGTCTTTCTTATTCTCCACTTCCGCATACTTCCTGTGTCTGCGTCATTTTAATGTGTAATTCTAAAATCAAAATTTTCTGAACTCTTTTTTTTTTTTTTTTTTAGCTCTTTTCTGTGCAAATGTCACAGTCGTGATGGGTGTGTTCTGGGTGGTTGCCAAGGTCTTTCTATGTGGTTTCTAAGGTGCTAGTGGTTGTCTTATATCATCTGATGTTTTTATATATGTATAAACTACCAATCAAAAGTTCGATTTTTGTGGGAACCATGGTGGGGTTTTTTTTGTTTTAGTTTTTTTCCAGGATTCTTTGAATAGAAAGTTCAAAAGAACAGCATTTATTTGAAATGGAAATCTTTTGTAAATGTCCTTACTGTCACTTTAATCAGTCAATTTAATGCATCCTTGCTGGATAACAGTATTCATTTCTTTCAACAAAAAAAATCTTGCTGACCCAAAACTTACAATAGTGTATGAGCAATAGTAATAGGGATGTTTGTCTTAGCACAATTACTATTTAAAGCGAGCGTAAAACACAAATGTAATGATACGCATTGTATTAAGGGGAAATTCCTGTTCTCTTTGTGATTTTTAATGTCCATCACTTCTGCTCAACTTTCTAATGTTTTGAGCTTTTCAACACCAGTTTTTTTTGTTAAAGATTTATTTTAGCTGTTTTTGCCTTTTATTATGGCAGGATAGTGTGTAGTAGACAGGAAGCGAAATAGGAGAGGGGGTGCGATTGAGAAAAGTCCGCATACCGGGACTCGAACTCGGGTCGCCCAAAGTGGAATCACGCTGTCCACATGGCTATCGGCTCCAGCAACCCCAACAAAGACCTCCCTACAAAAGACAGCTCCCCAAGCAGCTGTGATGAGATGCAGAACATTTTGTCGAATCCTGCTCCACATAACTGTCCATAAAACGTCAAATACCTTCTGAATGGCCTGATTATGAATTCTTCCTCTCTACACATATCCAGCCTGAAATAGCTAAGCAGTAAGGAAGTGCTAAAAGGTATCATTTTGATTGAACAAACTGATACACATTTCTGTCATGTCGTAAACATTTCTGTTTTTCTTTCCCTTCTAGCTGCTTTCCTTACACAGACAGTCTGCCTGGATGATACAACAGTAAAGTTCGAGATTTGGGACACTGCCGGACAGGAGCGATATCATAGCCTGGCCCCTATGTATTACAGAGGAGCCCAGGCGGCCATCGTCGTCTACGATATTACTAACACAGTAAGTGCCCATGATTATGAAATCAAAAACTTCACAGTTGGAGAGGTGGATCAGGCAGGTGTGTAACAACTCATAATGTAATAATTGCACATAATGTAAAAACTACACATAATGTAATAAATATTACATTATTATTGTAATAAAATGTTCATAATGTAATAATTTCATAAAACGTAATAAAGTCTTGTTTTCTTATGAGAAAATTATTACATTATCAACTCACCAAAATCATGTCATTTTTCATTATTGTAATAGCTTTTAAAACATAAAAATATTAGTATTCCCTTACAGTCAGCATTTAAATATTCATGCTGCTATTGTAATAATAATAATAATAATAATAATAATAATAATAATAATAATATGTTTATTAAACATAAAGCATTGGTATTACTTTTAAAGTACATTTTAAAAATCTAAATCTAAGTCTTAACCTGCCTACAAAATCCACCAGATTACTGATACAACTACTATTATTATTACTACTCCTCCTACTACTACTACTACTACTACTACTACTTCTACTTCTAGTATACATATGGTATACTTACAAGGTAAATTACAAACAGTGTTAAATACCAACACTGTTAAAATGTTGTAAAAAAAGTGAGCGAGTGTGTGTGTGTGCTAGTGTGCGTGCGAGGAGTGTGCGAGTGCGTGTGTACAGGAATATGTGGTTTGAGGACATAAATGTGCATAATGACATGGGTATTACAACGTAAACATGGTTTATGAAGACACTTCCTCTGTCCTTGTAAACCAAATGGCTTAAAACAACATACAAAAAAATGCTGCATTTTTGTGTGATGAGTAGGTTTAGGTTGGGTAGAGGGATAGAAGATATGGTTTGTACAGTATAAAAATCATTACACCTATGGAGAGTCCCCGTGAACACGGTGTGTGTGTGAGTTGAAAAATACAGTACAACACACCCCTGCTAAAACTGTTGGGTTTTGTGATGTAAAAAAGAAAAAAAAAGAAAGATATAAATAACTTTTACACCTTTGTTGTAGTAGTGGTACTAGTAGTAGTATGGTGGATTTTGTAGGTAGGTTAAGACTTAGATTTAGATTTTTAAAGTGTACTCTAAAGGAATACCAATACTTTGTTTAATAAACATATTATAATAATAATAATAATAATGCATTTCACAGGTATTTTACGACTGGCTTTAGATTTTAAAAAATGTACTGTAAGGGAATACTAATATTTTTATGTTTTAAAAGCAATTACAATAATGAAAAATGACATGTTTTTGGTGAGTTTATAATGTAATAAATTTCTCAATGTAAAAAGTGTTATTACATTATGAGCTCAAGATTTTATTACGTTTTGAGGAAATTATTACATTATGAACATTTAATGCTTATTACATATGTGCAGTTTTTACATTGTGCAGTTATTACATTATGCGTTGCTACAAGGCGTCTTGTACAGCCAATCATTCACCAGCTGCAATGTGACTTTCCCAGTTGTACATTGGCTCTAATAAAGGCTGACATCACAGCGTTGTGCTCAGCAGAAGGGTAAGGTCTGTTCTGAATAATAAGGTTTCACCTGACTGACTGCTGGGGTTAATTATTATTCTGTAGGATACAATCAGACCTTTGCTCAAAGTCAGGCAACAGTCACAGTGGCAATGCAATTCCTGTTGGCAACCTTAACCTAAAGTATGTAGTGTATATATGGCTTTTTGTTGTTGTTTTAAGTCTTTTAAAAAAAAACATGCATATGTGTTTTTAGTAAATTAATAGGGATATCAGTTCATTATAAATATTTGGCAACGCTGATTTTTCAGCATCACTACTCCAGTCTTTAATGTCACATGATCATTAAAAAATCATTCTAATATACCAATTTGCTTTTCAAGAAACATTCTTTATTATTAATGTTGAAATCTAAATTTAAACTATTAAAGTGGTCCTGTTTAATATTTTTGTTCATCATACTTTTTTCATGATTCTTATATGTATAGAAAGTTCAAAAGAAATGCATTTATCTGAAATCGGAAACCTTTGAAACATTTCTGAATAAAAGGGTTTTTTTGTGTAAATTTTAAATACTGACCCCAAACCTTTGTGTACTATCTATCTATATATATATATATATATATATATATATATATATATATATATATATATATATATATATATATATATAAGAAAAATATTTGACATGCAGTATTAAATTGGCATTACATTGTTGCAAGCAGGTAAAGCATTGAATATACATTCCCAACATGCTTTGCATTTAGACGATAAGTTTGTGTCAGGGGCTTGGTTAAATACGTTAAAAGGATTAATTGCACTAAATTAGCACATTGGCATCCCTACATATCACCTATGATTCTATTGGTGCTCAAATCCATTTCAACAAGTTCAAGAAACTAGAGGCTTCTGTTGATCTGCATTATGACTGGTCCTTTACTTTTCATTTGTTTTTGTTTTGTTTTTTGTTTTTTTTCCCCTAAGGACACATTCACTAGAGCAAAAAACTGGGTGAAGGAGTTGCAGCGTCAGGCGAGTCCAAATATTGTCATTGCTCTGGCTGGAAACAAGGCAGACCTGGCCAACAAAAGAGCCGTTGACTTTCAGGTACGTTTACATGAACGCAAAACAACCACAGTAAATCTGCTTGCAAATGTTTGTAACACATCTGCATGCTTTCTTTAGGAGGCACAGGCGTACGCAGATGACAACAGCCTACTCTTCATGGAAACGTCTGCAAAGACCGCCATGAACGTGAACGAGATCTTCATGGCTATTGGTACGATCTCATCTCAGGGCAAAACACAGCAACATGACACCAGTTTCACCTGCCGCAAAGACGCTCCTCTAGACACCACACCTAATCATTCAAATACTGCTGTTGATTTAATTTAGATCAATGCAACCTAGTATGTTTATGAAGAAATGTTTTATATTTTTCTTTTCAAATTCTGTAGCCAAGAAGCTTCCGAAGAATGAACCGCAGGGTGGGGCAGGGAGTGGCGGACGGGCCAGAGGAGGGGTCGATTTACAGGAGACAGCACCTCAGGGCAGAAGCGGCCAGTGCTGTGGAGGCGGCAACTAACTATTGGACCAATCAGCTGGCAGATGCACCCAAGGACTGATACAGACACACAAACACAGTATGAATCTATAGTGTGAGATCCATTCACTTATGATCCAGCTCTAAACTATGGCCAATTAGAGCTTCAGAACTGGAAACAGGCCACCGATACCCTTGTAAATCAAGATGTTAATATTTCAACCATTTATCCCTCCCAAGAACAGTACATGCAAACATTCAGACACACACACACACACACACACACACACACACACACACACACACAGAAGCTACGACATCTCTCTGCCATCTATGAGTTATTTGATTTGTCTTATATAGTTTTGACAAAACAAAAAGGAGACAAATATGATCAGATCTAACCAATCACACTTAAAACGAAAAAAAATTCCAGACTGCTGCAAGTTGTTTCTCCCTTGTATTTCCTTATACTCTCATTTGCTCATTTGTATAAAATAAAAATAAAAATCAAGTGTCGACGCCACTATTTAAATGTGCTCTCCCTTTTGGTGGATGCATACTGCCAGTATTGAGTTACATCTCATCTTTCTCCTGCTCTCCTTGATCACATCCCTTCTTTGTCAGAGAGAGGAAGGATTGGAGAATGAGAAAACAGGCTATTTTCCATCTATGTCAGGCTGTTCTGTAGATCCTGTATTATTTCTATTGTATTAGTCTCACAGACTTCCACTACTCCAGCACAAATGAAACCAGTATATGATTTGATAGGCTAGACTTCTTTTCTAATCATTTACAACTATCTACTTGTATATCTAAATGCATTAACAGGTGGTATAACTCCAGTGTGTTTTTTTCCTCCCTTTGCATTAATGAAATGTTTTTTTTTAAATCATTCAACCTTGGAAAAAAAAAATGCATATGAATTACACAAGGCAAAATCAGCCTCCTCTGACCAAAATCACAAATATTTTTCCTTTATTTTCCTGTGAATATGACCCCAATCATTAGCCATTTCAATTCAGCACCTTTGTAAGAATGTACTTGTTTTTGTACTTAAGGTCTCTTAGAGTGCACTGGGTATTTCTTTGTCCTCTGACATGTCATTTTCTGTCAATATTGTTCCCTCCTGTTTTATGTCGAAAGACGTCTATTTCGACCGGCATTTTCAGCATCACTTGTGACCTAGCACAACACATGTGAACAGTGACCCAGATGTCTCAAGCAAGGTCTAAGGAACGAGGGATGCAATGGACAAAGGCAAATAAATGGAAAAACACAAACCTAGTAGAACTTGTAATTTTACCAATAAAGGAGGGGAAGGTATACATTCTGTCTGTTGTGTTGTTATTTCTAAATGTAGGTGGTGATTTGGAGTCATTTTCTTATTCCTGCTCTAAATAGGGGTGAGAACAGAGAACTGGTCCTCAATTATTCCCCATTGTTAAATTCATTTAAAAGGTGCTGTACTGTTTCATTAATGATTCTCAAATATGCATATGCATTCTTTTGCTGCTGTGGAGGGAGCATCATGGGTAAAGGTGTACTCCGTGTTTATGTTGTGCTGGCAGTCCTTTTGAACTTGACACCAAATGCAGTAGTTTTTAGTTACTGATTCTATTGTAGAAAGTCACTATTCACAATCAATCATGATCAAGTTAATCCATGAATGAAAGTGTCTAATAACAGGGTGGTTACTGAGATTAGGCAAATAATATTTAATCATATGCTCCTAGCATGGCAGCCTCCCTAAGAGGACCCTCTCCATGTACAATTTATACATATGTTTTTAGTACAACTTTTTAAAGGTGAGGGAAAATGCTGTGCACCTTTAAGGTTCATCATGAGACTTAAATCTGCATGATTCTGGATGATAGTTAACAATACACATGAGTTCTCGTTTTATCAATGATATTTTGATGAATTAACCAAAATTTTGTTTGTAAGGGCTAGAGCAGTAAATGCATAATTGAACCGGAATACGACTACCATCCCTATTCCCAAATGTAAATGTATTTACCTTTTGGTATTTTTCTTAAAAGTCAGCCAGCTAATGAATTAGCCACATCAGAGTCGTTTTGAAAAATATGAAAAGACATTTTGCTACTAAAATAGTACTAAATATTTAATAAGCTTTTTTCTCCACTTTAAAAGTGATATAGTACAATAAGTAGTTCAAGTGTTTAATGCCCCCCGGTGGAAAGTATTGTATCGTTTTATTCTGTACAACTGCTTGTAATACTACATCTCCCAGCATCCTCCCATGTTGCGCACGCGCAGCGCAGTGGTCAGACCGTGTATCGAAAACCATCACAAAGCTTTATTGAAACGGCACAGGGTGGAAGTGTGCGCGGCGATCCTAGGAGGGGAAGTGAGGCTGCTGATATGGCGGACCCGGCGTCACAGACCTCCGCGCAGCCCCGGCTTCAGCAAGCTCAGTCCAGCGGCCCGGCAGGGTCCAACCCAAACACCGCAGCCGGGAGCAGCGACCCGGCCCGACCAGGCCTGAGTCAACAGCAATGGTCCAGCCAGAAGAAAGCCCAAGTCCGCTCGTTTCCGCGGGCTAAAAAGCTGGAGAAACTCGGAGTGTTTTCCTCCTGCAAGGTAACCAAGAGCTCGTCTCATAACAATAGAGCGAGTGCCCGGGCCTTTCATGTGTCAATGCTTTACTAACAGTCTGCAAACTAATCACGTATGTTCTCTGGTACGAATACAAATAATAAAAGAATAAAGACGATTTAAGCCTGGAAAATAACAAACACAAGACTTTGAAAACCTCCTCCATATGAGCTAAAGAGTGGAAAATGACTGTCACATTTTTAGTGAACTCTTACCTATGCAGAATTATTGCTGTCAAAATGGGTAGCATAATAGGTTTTAAGAAATTGGTGTAAAAATAGTCTGTGGTGGTTAATCGAATGCATTTATTAAGTATGGTTTTATAACATGCACCATACATTAGGTGTGTTTTTATTTAGTATAATCCCCTTTTATTATGCCATGTTTTCACTGTTACCACTGCGTACTTATAAATAAGAATGTTTTGACAATATCAACATTTAATTGAACCTGATGTTTGCTGTCCTTATTGACAGTTCTTTAAATCACAATCATGTTCTCCAATCACAGGCGAATGAAGCTTGTAAATGTAATGGGTGGAAAAACCCCAATCCACCAACAGCTGCTCGTATGGAGGTCCAGCAGCAGGCAGCCAGTCTGACAGAGGCCTGCCGAAGCTGTGGACACTCTTTGGGTGAGAATAATGCCTCTATGGAGGTTCTATTACGTCACACTAATATCAGACCCATCATCCAAATAGGCTTGTGAGTGCAACATTGCTCGCCCGCTTTTTCAGTGGCCTTGCTTCCATAATAATTTTTCCTATAATTTTTCGATTAGGGATTTTTTTAAAAGTTATACATTTGAAGGAAATCTGACAATAAGACTTGCTTGTTGTGATTCTCTGATTGGTGGACTTATTACTTTTTAATGTAGTTTCTCTGCTGTTAAACACAATTATTTAAAGAATTAGTTGAAATAATGTGGGCTGTTGGTTTAAACAAAAAAACATATACCATCGATTAACAATAAAGTAGGTCTGTTTTGAAAGGTTTGTAAGTTATCTTTTAATATGGGATTTTTATTTCTGGAACCCGATTGCTCCGTTCTATAGCTTATATGATGTCTAAGCTTTTCAAACGCTGCAAGCCAGGGTGTAACACATGGACAAGGTGTGTTTAATAAATTATCAAAAGCCCGAAAATAATATTGAACATTGAATATGTCACAGAAATGTACAGTAGCAAGTATCACCCTAAATGGATTTATAAAGTATATGTCATGCAAATAAGACAAGCAGCTTTTGTGGTTATACAGGCCAGTATATGTTAATTGTGTAATTTACATCATATAACGTATAGTAATTATTGTTTCAGGTATTGTTCACATTCTCTTATGTGTTTATCTTTAGCGGAACATGTGTCTCACCTGGAGAATGTGTCTGAGGAGGAGATTAACCGGTTGTTGGGGATGGTGGTGGATGTGGAGAATCTCTTCATGTCTGTCCATAAAGAAGAAGACACTGACACCAAGCAAGTCTACTTTTATTTGTTCAAGGTAAATGGGCAAATGAGATCTGCTTCCTTCATTTTTTTTTAAGTGCAAGCATGCTCAAGATGAGTTACTAACATGTTAAGAATCCTTTTAAGATTTTTTTTGTTCATTTGTCAGGTGAATATTTCATATTTTGGGCTGTGTTGTTTTGATGGCTGCCTGTTTCTTTTCTTAGTTGCTGAGGAAGTGTATTCTGCAGATGGGGAAGCCAGTGGTGGAAGGCTCTCTCGGTAGCCCTCCCTTTGAAAAACCCAACATAGAACAAGTATGTGTGTATGTTGTGAATAAGTCTGTATCACAAGCAAAGCTTTCTGCCAGTCACATTCCATGTGAAATGCCCTTAAGGGTAAGAGGAAGTGATGAGCAGACTGTGTTTGTAATTTATGCAGTTGTTCTGCACTCAAGATCTCTCTCTCTGTCTCAGGGTGTGTTGAACTTTGTTCAGTATAAGTTCAGTCATTTGGCGCCTAAGGAGAGGCAGACCATGTATGAGCTCAGTAAGATGTTTCTGCTCTGTCTGAACTACTGGAAGCTGGAGACTCCATCACAGTTCCGTCAGAGGGCTCAGAAAGAGGATACAGCCGCCTACAAAGTTGATTATACTAGGTGTGTGTGTTTTTGAGTTATATTGTCAATGAGTTTTTGTTTGTAGGTTATATACATATTAGAGGTGCGAAATCAGCTCTAACGTCACCCGAATCTGCTGCTAAAAAATAAACCATCCACCCGCACCTATGATTTTCTCTGATTTTGATATCTGCATTTGACCCACACACGATCGTCACATTTCAATTATTCAGATTCTCAATGAAGTGTGATAATATGCTTACATACTACGCTGAATTAAGCTGCTTTTAAATGAACATTTATTTAAAGCAGCCTAAATGTTCTTCTTTGGCAAAATTTCCTAAACACAGGCTTTACTCCTTTCAAATCTAAATTAAAATGTAATTTTTCTGTCAAGCAAAAGGCTGGATATAGGCTTTATTAGTTTGTCTCATACAGCGCTTCACAGCCTGTTACATATCACATACCCAACACTTGATTTGTCCTGGTTAACTATTTAAGCAGGGTTGAGTCTGGTCAGTACCTGGATGAGACCTCCTGGGAAAACTAGGTAGCTGCTGGAAGAGGTGTTAGTGAGGCCAGCAGGGGGTGCTCACCCTGTGGTCTGTGTGGGTCCTAACGCCCCTGTATAGTGATGGGGACACTCTACTGTAACAAGCACCGTCCTTCAGATGAGACGTTAAACCGAGGTCCTGACTCTCTGTGGACATTAAAAATGTCCTTCGGAAAAAGAGTAGGGGTCTAACCCCGGCAACCTGGCCAAATTTGCCTGTTGACCTCTGTCCATCATGGCCTCCTAATCATCCTCATGTACTGATTGGCTTCATCACTCGGTCTCCTCTCCACCAATCAGCTGGTGTGTGGTGGGCATTCTGGCGCAATATGGCTGCCGTCGCATCATCCAGGTGGATGCTGCACATTGGTGGTGGTTGAGGAGATTCCCCCTTTCATATGTAAAGCGCTTTGAGTACCCAGAAAAGTAATTAAAGTTTTTCCCTGAAGAGAGAGGCTCTCAATATATCTCTATATATATATATATATTGTTGTTGAAAACAAAACTATCCCCCCCCCCATTTTTCTCCACAAATGTCTCATTGCAACCCCTGACTCAAAATGATATAAAAATGATATATATTGAATAAAACTTTCAGAAGTTTGGGGTCAGTATGTTTTTTTTATATACTTTTATTTATTTAAGGATGCATTAACTTTTTTTTACTGTAAATTAATTCTGTAATTAAATTCTCTGTTTTTACTGTATTTTTTATCATACAAAATGCAACCTTAGTGAGTATAAGACATTTCTTTCAAAATGTTTTATTTCATTTATTATACTTTTGATCTGTATGAACTATGAACCAATACAATTACAATTTTGTGAATTAGTTTTTGTGTGTGTGTGTTTCAGGTGGCTGTGTTACTGTCACGTTCCTCAGAGCAATGACAGCTTGCCACGGTACGAGACCTGTCAGGTGTTTGGCCGCAGTTTGCTGAAGTCTATCTTTACCGTCACCCGCAGACAGTTACTAGAGAAGTTCAGAGTGGAGAAAGACAAGCTCCCACCAGAGAAACGCACTCTGATCCTCACACACTTCCCCAAGTAAGACACATTACCGTTGTATTAATATGCGCTCCAAAACCATCACTCTCACAAAGTCCAATTGTTTATATTTTTGTGTGTGCTTGTTAGGTTTCTTTCCATGTTGGAAGAAGAAATCTATGGAGAAAACTCCCCCATTTGGGAGGCAGACTTCACCATGCCAGCCTCAGAAGGGACACAACTGGGGCATCAAGGTGTGTGTTTAGGTGGTTATTAGGGATGAGCCTTTTGTAATGTTTCTCATAATGTAATGTTTCTCTGTAATGTAACTTTCTCAAATTTAAATTGATGTTAAAAGTACAAGCATGGCATGGCATTCACAAATATTAGGCTACATCACCCTTATAATTGTTTCAAATTAAGCCAGCTTTTAGTTAATTGAATTAAATTCATTACTAAAAAGATCAAAATTTACAAATAATAAAGATATATTTATGTACACTACCACCATAATGCATTCTATGTCAATAAAAGCTATACATTTCAGATCTTCTTGTTCAAAAAAAAATTATTAATGTGGTCATTGTCTGACAATTTGTAATTTGATTATTCAAACATTTAATAATCCAAACAAGATTCATGTCCCAGCTCAGCATCTTTTGAATGGTCTGTTTTAAAACTAAAAGTGGCATGCTACTCTGTATTAATGTATTAATAAAGTTGTTATGGTGTCATAAAGCAATTCTCATTGCACAAAATACTAAAAAACAAATTGTGCGGATGGAAAACTGTAATGCATACTGTTATCCACCATAGAGACTTGGCTTGACATGCTTTTTTTAGACTCTGTTGCTTCAAACCCTTTTTCTTACTGTCTTAGTATTGAGTCCAGTCTCGGTGTCTGGCTCTCCTCTCAGTAAAGGCAGCAGCAGTTCTGCTCTGGGTGTTACAGGTTTGGACGTCGCCTCTTCTGAACCAACAACCGGTAAGAAGATCAAGATTTAATTACTGTGCACTGTGAACTCTGTACTTTGGCATTACAATTTTAAGTATGCAATCATATATATGCAAAAGATTAAGGGTTCTCAACTCTAGCCCTTGAGGTCCACTTTCCTGCAGAGTTTAGATCCAACCCTAATCAAACATCAAACAATCTAAACATGCTAATCAAGGTGAGTTTAATCAAGGTTGGAGGTAAACTGCAGAAAGTGGATCTCAAGAGCCAGAGTTAAAAGCCCCTGCGGTTGGCTTTAGAATGATGACAATGATCATGTCAGTCTCGCATAACAGTGTGTAATACATTGTCTCTTAGGAGAGAAGCGAAAGCTTCCTGAGGCACTGACTCTGGAGGATGCCAAGCGGATCCGAGTGATGGGTGACATCCCAATGGAACTGGTCAATGAAGTCATGAAAACCATCACAGACCCTGCTGCCATGCTGGGGCCAGAGGTCGGAGTTTATCACACCTTTATGATAGCCTTAATAATCTACCTTGAGGTTTTTCCATTTTGCGTTTACTATTGAAGAGTAAAATTGAATCTTCTAATCTGTTTTCTGGTTTCCCAGACTAGTCTGTTGTCGGCAAACGCAGCTCGTGATGAGACGGCTCGTCTGGAGGAGAGGAGAGGCATCATTGAGTTCCATGTGATTGGTAACTCGCTCTCTCAGAAGTCCAATAAGAAGATTCTAATGTGGCTCGTGGGCCTGCAAAATGTTTTCTCCCATCAACTTCCCCGCATGCCCAAAGAGTACATCACACGTCTTGTGTTTGACCCGTAAGTTCGCAGTGACCCCTTCCTTTTTCCAAAGAACCCACTACTTACCTCAACCTTTAGCTGTTGTAGCCTCCTCAGCCTCTTTTGACCCTGCGCCCTCTGTGTGACCACAGGAAGCACAAGACTTTGGCTCTGATTAAAGATGGCCGTGTGATTGGAGGGATCTGCTTCAGGATGTTCCCAACTCAGGGATTCACAGAAATCGTCTTCTGTGCGGTCACCTCCAACGAGCAGGTCAAGGTATGGAGACGTACTCGATGGAGGTTAAATGACTCTAAACTAGTGGCTCTCAACCAGGGGGACAGGATGACTTTAAAATATTTAAACGAATCAATTATTATAAATGTATATTAAATTATTGAACTCTAAATTAAAATGCTAAACAAACACCTCAAATCAATATTACTTTTTCCTTCCTCAAAAACCTTTGTTTTTATTGAAGAACATGGTTCTCTCTAAATGAATCTTAATTAATTCATTAAATGACTCTGTTTCTCATAATTAAAAAAAACTTCAAAGCAAGCAGATTTGTCATAATTACAGCAGCAATACCAGAAAAAAACTGGTAATGTCACATAAAAAAATTAACAAGCAAAACCTACAGAAAAGCATTCCCGTACATCTTCATATTCATCTCCACTGACAAACAAATTATGGATACTGGTACATGTTACTTTCAACAATAAAACACAAAGGAACAATGACCGTTCTCTATAGGTTGTCCTAGGCTCTCCTACAGAAAGAGGGATCAAACACCCCAGGGAGCCCTAACCAATGCACAAAACTATTTTACGCTGATCTGGAGGCCAGTGGTCTATTATAGGTTTTGGAAGTTCTGAACTTTAGCCTTATGCACAGCAGCCATTCTCTCTTGAGGGAGCACAGCAAAAACCTCTTTATACCACTGAGTCACAGAGAGGGGGAGTCTCTTTTATCCATCTAATAAGGATGCATTCCCTTGCCACAAGCAGCAATTTATCCAACAATTTGTAACCTGATGCATCCAATGTCGGTGTCACTGCTTGCGTTTTGGAAGGAGGCCCCAAAGAAAAAAGACCAGGATCCTTTATCAGTTTAATTTGAAGAATGGTGCCGATTTCAGAAGCAATACAATTCCAAATGTATCTGCATTTCCAAAAACAGTGTACCTAATCTAGTTGTCTACTAAACCCAGAATTGTATATTATGAATATTGTTGGCTCTTTGACAAATTTCTTTTGCTCCTCTTTTCGAAGTTGCTTTGGAGAGAAGCACCAAAATGTCAATACTGTAGTACCAACTTGACTGTAAAACATATACTTTTGGACTGCCCAATTTTTAATGTTATGAGACAGCGTTTTTTATCAGGACAAACTTTTAAGGATTTATTTATGGATCCAGAAAATCTTTAACAATATTTAGTACATTTAAAGAATCTTTTATACAATTTTACTCATTTTGTACATGTACTTATTTTTGTTTTTTAATTTGATAAAATGTTATTATATTGTATTTATGAAATTATGTTGTTAAATGTTTAATATGTATCTGCCATGTAATAGCCAGTGATGCTGATAAACTTAAATACTACTACTACTACTACTACTACTAAGTCACTTTGAGCTGTGAGCTGCCTACCTAGTGACCTTTTAAAATCTGCTTGCTTTATGCCAAAATATAAGGCCCCATGGCATGTGGCATGATCATTGAATCTGTTTCAGATGGAGTCAAGGGAAATGTTTTTAATAAATTAGGTCTTTAAAAAAATATTTTAAGAAGTAACCTCAGAAAGTAAAATCTTAATTTAAAAACAGAAATTTAGTCTTTACACATTAATATGTTGTATGCTATATAAATAGCCTTTTTTGCTATGAGTTGAATTGATGTCTTTCACAAATTGATACGTTTTTGTGTGTGTTCATGTTTAGGGCTACGGCACACACCTGATGAATCATCTTAAGGAGTACCACATCAAGCATGGCATTCTGTACTTTCTCACTTATGCTGACGAATACGCCATCGGCTACTTCAAGAAACAAGTACAGCTCCAACCACTCATGTACAGAGAGTGTCATTTCCTGTTTTTCCACTGCACAACTTCATCTTTGAACCCTCTCTCTGTCGGTAGGGCTTCTCCAAAGACATCAAAGTGCCGAAGAGCCGCTACCTTGGTTACATCAAAGACTACGAGGGAGCCACGCTGATGGAGTGCGAACTCAATCCCAGAATACCATACACTGAACTCTCACACATCATAAAGAGACAGAAAGAGGTGAGAGGGCACCGATTTCCCCCTTTTGCTGGAAGGGAATTGGATTGTGTTAGGAAATCTAATAGTATTACATTGTGTATATGGGTTTGTTGTCATCTGCTGTAGATAATCAAGAAACTGATCGAGAGGAAACAGAATCAGATCAGGAAAGTGTATCCTGGTCTCACCTGCTTTAAAGAGGGTGTGCGGCAGATTCCTGTGGAGAGTATACCAGGCATCAGTAAGTGTGTGCTCGTCTCACAGTAGTGGCTATAATTCAACCACAAAATCCTTCCATTCACACACACTCTCTCCCTCCCTTTTTTTCTTCTTTAGGAGAGACTGGTTGGAAACCTAGTGCCAAGGAGAAAAGGTCAGAGAAGAATTTATGCATATTTATTCTGAAGTCTAAGACCATCTGTGTGTCTGTATTAAGTCATTTTACTGATTTTACAGTGATATCATGTTGTGTACGCTACTGTTTGTGGTCAGTAAGATTTTATTAAAGGAATTCATACTTTTATTCAGCATTTATAATATTACAAAATGTCTATTTCAAATAAATGCTGTTCTTTTGAACGTTGTTTTATATTCATCAAAGAATCCTGAAATAAGGTATCCACAAAAATATTAAGCAGCACAGCTATTTTCAACATTGATAATAATAAGAAATGTTACATAAGGACCAAATCATCATAATATAATGATTTCTGAAAGATCATGTGACACTGAAGACTGGAGTAATGATGCTGAAAATTCAGCTTTACCATCACAGGAATAAATTGCATTTTAAAATATATTTAAATATAACAGTTATTTTAATAGTATTTCACAATATCACTGTGAAATGTACTGTATTTTTGAACAAATGCAGCGTTGGTGAGCATAAGATGCGTTTTTCAAAAATAAACTTTAAAGCAAACTTTTGAATGGTAGTGTTTGTGTGTACACAGTAATCTCTTTCAATATTTTTAATTGCAATGAAAACTGTATTTGGCGTTATTTGTTTAAAAGAGTATATTTTTGCAAAAATTATTTAGCCGTTTTTCTGCATGCTTGTGACAAACAGTTCACTTGATCACTTTGTGTATTATATATGAGATGAGGTAAAGTTACCAGCCACCAGCAAGTAAAAAAAATAGCTTTTGGTCAGTACAACAGTTAATGAGTGTTATTTTTGCACCCTGCGTGAATGCATCATTCTCTCTTATTTTATCTCTGCAGTAAAGAGCTGAAAGATCCGGATCTGCTTTACAACATGTTAAAGAATCTACTCGCACAGATTAAAGTAAGAGTCCTGTTGTCACACCCGCGCACACACACATTCATCTAAACACATTAACTACACAATATTCTTTTATATTCTCACCCTCTCTTTTTTGTGTTAACAGACGCATCCAGACTCCTGGCCTTTCATGGAGCCAGTGAAAAAATCTGAAGCTCCTGACTATTATGAGGTCATCCGCTTTCCCATTGGTGGGTACTGATGTGATCTGCATTTACAGTAATGACCAGATTTCAACCATTCTGAAGAGCTGCTATTGAATTAGTCAATCTAGCTGGATAGCTAATATTAATCAGTAAAAATCTATACAGTTTTATCAACATCAAATTGCATCTAATTGAAAAACCTCTCTTCCTACTCAGACTTGAAAACCATGACGGAGCGTCTGAAGAACCGGTATTATGTGACTAAAAAGCTGTTTATCGCCGACCTGCAGCGAGTGATCACAAACTGCAGAGAGTACAACCCTCCAGACAGCGAGTACTGCAAGTGTGCCAACACACTGGAGAAGTTTTTTTACTTCAAACTGAAAGAGGCTGGGCTCATTGAAAAGTAACAGGCATCTAGCCTAGGACAAGGGGCCAGTTAGATACTATAGAGATTGTGATCACATACACACACACACACACACACACACGTTTAATTTGGATGAATGACATCCAAACCTGACGAAAGTTGCTGCTTTGTTACTTTTATCCCCCCTTGTACAGTATAGTTATAAAACTCAAGGTTGTGTTCATGTGTATGACTCTGCCATGCCAATGCATTAAGGGAAAATGAAAACTGAAACCGTGTTCGATGTGGGCGTTAGCTTAGACAGAAATCACCATTAGCAGTTCTGTTCTTCTTTCCCATCCTCTGGCATAAAACGAATGACTCACACACACTGCAAGCTGTTGCTCTACATACACAAACATTCAGTTGTGTAACCTGCAAAACTCCTCTGACCCGAGATGCTGCAGCCAAAGACAGACAATATTTGGCCTCTAGTGATGTCACTGCGGTGCCACCATTCTCTGCCAAAGCTGTTTGAAACAGCCGGTCAGTCATATACAGCATGTGCCTCTTCAGTATAAATCTGACAATATGAGGGAAATCTTTTTTCCTGTTTTTGTTTTGAGTCGAGTTCAGTCAGTGGCTTTTATTGGAAAAAAGACGACTCATTCCATGACAGATCACTAGTCGTGCTTTTGTTTTTGTTTTTTTTTCTCCTGGGAAATTATTGCTGTTCACTTTGCTTTGTCAGTGCCGTCGTGAAGTGTTTATCTTTTTTTGCAAACCTATATTTGTCTTCTTTGAAAGCTTTCAATGTGTCATGACCCCGGGTGTAAGCATTCACCGTTTTTGCAACCTGCTTTTTACATCCATTTGGGACCATGAACAACTATTTCCATTTCAATTGTAACCGCAAAACCCTTATCTGCTACTACCTAAAATACTCAGAATGGACAACTGCACAAACCTCTATATCCAAATACGTATGTGATTTCTGTGATACCGCATGTTCTCTGCTAGTTTAACGCTCACACACATGGGACAGGACAGCTGGTTTATTTCTCAGTCTCTCGTAATGGGCATTTACTTGAATCATGACTTTGACGAACTGCTGCAATGTTGATGTATTATCAGGGTTCTTTATTTTTAGATTTACTGTGGGTCGCTGATGACCCCTCTCATGAAGAGGACAGACGGGTGGTGATAGAATGCGGTTAGATATGGTTACATTTGGAGGATGCATGTAAATTGCTACAGTTCTGTGTACTATAATTCTGGAGTTTTTTTTTTTAAATAAACTTCTTTTTTTTATCTAAGTTTGCCTTGCTGAGAAGTGATGCAGATTTGAGCTTATCAGTTCTGAATCACGCAAATAGAGGTTATAGAATCACAATGGATTGCATAACGGAACAAAAAATTATAAATTAGTTTTATAGCTTTTATATACACTACATTTAAAAGGTTGGAGTTTATATAGTGAGTTTTAATTATTTATTTAATAATTTTTTTGAAGAAAAACTTTAAGTTGATCAAAAGAGAGTACAGACAGTTTTTAGGAAAAAAAAAATAGTTTTTTGAAAATGTATCCTGGTTTTCACAAAAATATTAAGCACCACAACTGTTTTCAACATTGAAATGTTTTTTGAGCAGCAAATCATCATATTAGATGAATTTCTGAAGGATCATGTGACACTGAAGACTGGAGTAATGATGCTGAAAATTAAACTTTGATATCACAGGAATAAATCATCCTGAGTGTGCAAACTGTAATATTTTGCAATACAATTACTAGAGAATCTTGCATTAAGCTTAATCATTTTGTTTAATTTATTTTAAAATCCTTTATCTTAATTAAAAAAATTACTTTTTGAAATATATATATATATACAAATTTAAGTGCTTAAAGCTAAATTAAAGGGGTTCAAAGACAGCAATCTAGTTGTCATATTACACCCATTTTTATTTTACAACGTCACTATTTTCCATTTTTCCATTGCGCAATATTGTTTCATTTTCCATAATGTGTTTGTTTGGATCTGAGCATGACTAACAGGCAAATGACAAAGACAGTTCCTTCAGTTTTCTTTTCCTAACATCACTGATTGCAAAATGGGGCCCCATCAAGGTCTCTCCATTACTTTCTCAGTGCAGCACTGCCTGTGTTTCTCTTCACATTTACAAATCAAATTCTTTTTCAGATGTCCACATAACTGCTGTGCCAAGAGACAATCAAAGAAAAACAAAGCCAGGATAACGAAATACAAAAAAACACCCTATTGCTAATTAAAAAGTTTCTTTCATTTCTTATACTAACAGCCCACAGCCACCTGCTGTCATTGAATTTAGCCCCTCTTTTGTTGTATGTCATTCATCTCCTCCTCCTGGGCCCTTTCTCTGTTTTTGGTTTCGTTTTTCTGCTCAGCAGGCTCATAAAGGGACGTTTTAAAGAGCAGAGAAGGTTCGGTCTCTCCAAAGTAGTGCACCGATCTCTCGCCACTATAGTGATGGCAGCACCGGTGAGTGGATCTACTAACATGTTCAGATATTTCTTTGATCTAAATTGTAGTCTTTCATACAAAACCATTAACAGAGTAGTAACTTTGATGTTTTAAACATGGAATATTCATTATTGGTTAGCCTTATGATCAGACTACAAGTTGTTAACAGAGCACAGAACATTACTGGTAAAGCAGTGTAAACTGTATCTTAATGTAATATATTCATTTGAATACCCCACTGGTTAATCCAGATATACTTTTTTACCAGAAAGTAACAGGGAAATTCTTAACTAATGTAAGCCTACAGCACGTGACTAGAGGCATTTTTGTGCCCAAATATGCAGGAACTGTGTCAGTCATTAAATTCAAACATTTAAATATGGGTGAGGTGAAACTTTTAAATGATGATACACTCTTGGAAGAAAAGGTTCTATATAGAACCTTGAAAGATTCTGTCAGGTGCTTCATATTTAGAATCTTTTAAGGGTTCCCATCATGGGATTATTTTATGGATTTTGTGTTGATTCATTATTTTTTCTTTTTTAACTAAAGTTTATGAATTAAACAGCTCGTAAACATACTTTATCACTAGGAAAAATGGAAATAACCTGTTAAACATGAAAATATTATGCAATCACTTAAGACATTTCTCCTTGTGTAGAACTTTTTTGGCATAAAGAGTTCTTTAATATTGAGTCAAGTGCCCTAGGGTTCTATATAGAACACCACTGAAGAGTGTACATGAACACTAGCCATTTTGGATTAAAAGTAAATGGCTTCCACTGTGTTTTGGTGACTGTGTGTGAATGTAGATGGAGCTCACTCTTAGATCATACCAGGAGGAAGTGGTGCAGACAGCTCTAAAGGGGGAGAACAGCATCATTTGGCTGCCCACTGGTGGAGGAAAAACCCGTGCTGCAGTTTATGTTGTTAAGAAACACCTGGAGACCACAGCCAATGCCAAAGTGGCAGTGCTCGTCAACAAGGTGAAGCCAGATTACAGGTGCTGGTCATATAATTAGAATATCATCAAAAAGTTGATTTATTTAACTAATTCCATTCAAAAAGTAAAACTTGTATATTATATGCATTCATTACACACAGACTGATATATTTCAAATGTTTATTTCTTTTAATTTTGATGATTATAACTGACAACTAAGGAAAATCCCAAATTCAGTATCTCAGAAAATTTGAATATTGTGAAAAGGTCCAATATTGAAGACACCTGGTGCCACACTCTAATCAGCTAATTAACTCAAAACACCTGCAAAGGCCTTTAAATGGTCTCTCAGTCTAGTTCTGTAGGCTACACAATCATGGGGAAGACTGCTGACTTGACAGTTGTCCAAAAGACGACCATTGACACCTTGCACAAGGAGGGCAAGACACAAAAGCTCAATGCAAAAGAGGCTGGCTGTTCACAGAGCTCTGTGTCCAAGCACATTAACAGAGAGGCGAAGGGAAGGAAAAGATGTGGTAGAAAAAAGTGTACAAGCAATAGGGATAACCGCACCCTGGAGAGGATTGTGAAACAAAACCCATTCAAAAATATGGGGGAAATTCACAAAGACTGGAGCTTCAAAAACCACTACGCACAGACGTATGCAAGACATGGGTTTCAGCTGTCGCATTACTTGTGTCAAGCCACTCTTGAACAACAGACAGCGTCAGAAGCCTCTCACCTGGGCTAAAGACAAAAAGGACTGGACTGCTGCTGAGTGGTCCAAAGTTATGTTCTCTGATGAAAGTAAATTTTGCATTTCCTTTGGAAATCAGGGTCCCAGAGTCTGGAGGAAGAGAGGAGAGGCACACAATCCACGTTGCTTGAGGTCCAGTGTAAAGTTTCCACAGTCAGTGATGGTTTGGGGTGCCATGTCATCCGCTGGTGTTGGTCCACTGTGTTTTCTGAGGTCCAAGGTCAACGCAGCTGTATACCAGGAAGTTTTAGAGCACTTCATGCTTCCTGCTGCTGACCAACTTTATGGAGATGCAGATTTCGTTTTCCAACAGGACTTGGCACCTGCACACAGTGCCAAAGCAACCAGTACCTGGTTTAAGGACCATGGTATCCCTGTTCTTAATTGGCCAGCAAACTCACCTGACCTTAACCCCATAGAAAATCTATGGGGTATTGTGAAGAGGAAGATGCGATATGCCAGACCCAACAATGCAGAAGAGCTGAAGGCCACTATCAGAGCAACCTGGGCTCTCATAACACCTGAGCAGTGCCACAGACTGATCGACTCCATGCCACGCCACATTGTTGCAGTAATTCAGGCAAAAGGAGCCCCAACTAAGTATTGAGTGCTGTACATGCTCATACTTTTCATGTTCATACTTTTCAGTTGGCCAAGATTTCTAAAAATCCTTTCTTTGTATTGGTCTTAAGTAATATTCTAATTTTCTGAGATACTGAATTTGGGATTTTCCTTAGTTGTCAGTTATAATCATCAAAATTAAAATAAATAAACATTTGAAATACTCTCACCTAAAGGATTATTAGGAACACCTGTTTAATTTCTCATTAATGCAATTATCTAATCAACCAATCACATGGCAGTTGCTTCAATGCATTTAGGGGTGTGGTCCTGGTCAAGACAATCTCCTGAACTCCAAACTGAATGTCAGAATGGGAAAGAAAGGTGATTTAAGCAATTTTGAGCATGGCATGGTTGTTGGTGCCAGACGGGCCGGTCTGAGTATTTCACAATCTCCTCAGTTACTGGGATTTTCACGCACAACCATTTCTAGAGTTTACAAAGAATGGTGTGAAAAGGGAAAAACATCTAGTATGCGGCAGTCCTGTGGGCGAAAATACCTTGTTGATGCTAGAGGTCAGAGGAGAATGGGCCGACTGATTCAAGCTGATAGAAGAGCAACTTTGACTGAAATAACCACTCGTTACAACCGAGGTATGCAGCAAAGCATTTGTGAAGCCACAACACGCACAACCTTGAGGCGGATGGGCTACAACAGCAGAAGACCCCACCGGGTACCACTCATCTCCACTACAAATAGGAAAAAGAGGCTACAATTTGCACGAGCTCACCAAAATTGGACAGTTGAAGACTGGAAAAATGTTGCCTGGTCTGATGAGTCTCGATTTCTGTTGAGACATTCAGATGGTAGAGTCAGAATTTGGCGTAAACAGAATGAGAACATGGATCCATCATGCCTTGTTACCACTGTGCAGGCTGGTGGTGGTGGTGTAATGGTGTGGGGGATGTTTTCTTGGCACACTTTAGGCCCCTTAGTGCCAATTGGGCATCGTTTAAATGCCACGGCCTACCTGAGCATTGTTTCTGACCATGTCCATCCCTTTATGACCACCATGTACCCATCCTCTGATGGCTACTTCCAGCAGGATAATGCACCATGTCACAAAGCTCCAATCATTTCAAATTGGTTTCTTGAACATGACAATGAGTTCACTGTACTAAAATGGCCCCCACAGTCACCAGATCTCAACCCAATAGAGCATCTTTGGGATGTGGTGGAACGGGAGCTTCGTGCCCTGGATGTGCATCCCACAAATCTCCATCAACTGCAAGATGCTATCCTATCAATATGGGCCAACATTTCTAAAGAATGCTTTCAGCACCTTGTTGAATCAATGCCACATGGAATTAAGGCAGTTCTGAAGGCGAAAGGGGGTCAAACACAGTATTAGTATGGTGTTCCTAATAATCCTTTAGGTGAGTGTATATCAGTCTGTGTGTAATGAATGAATATAATATACAAGTTTCACTTTTTGAATGGAATTAGTGAAATAAATCAACTTTTTGATGATATTCTAATTATATGACCAGCACCTGTAGTCATTAATCACACTCAGTCTGTGCATAATATTGTTTGTATCTTTTTGTATTACTCATTGTTCTTTAGATTTGCATGCTGAGTTTATATGTTCATTGTTCTCAGGTGCACCTGGTAGACCAGCACTTTAACAATGAATTCAGCCCTTATCTTGGGAAGGGATACAGGATAAAGCCCATCAGTGGGGACAGCGATGACAAGGACTTATTTGGGTGTCTGGTCAAGGACTCAGACCTGATCATCTGCACGGCTCAGATCTTGGAGAACGCCCTGACCAGCACGGAGGAGGAAAAACATGTGGAGCTCACAGGTAACAGATGATTTTGTAAGACACACCACAACAGTATATTAGGGGCAGTTGTGGCCTAATGGTTAGAGAGTCAGACTTGTAACCCGAAGTTCGCGGATTCGAGTCGCAGTACCGGCAGGAAATGTAGGTGGGGGGAGTGAATGAACAGCGCTCTCTTCCACTCTCATTACCCACAACTGAGGTGTCCTTTAGCAAGGCACCTCACCCCCAATCGCTCCCTGGGCACCGCTGCAAAAATGGCTGCCCACTGCTCTGGGTGTGTTCAATACTCACTGTTGTGTGTGTGCTCTTGGATGGGTAAAATGCAGAGCACAAATTCCAAGTATGGGACACCATACTTGGCTACATGTCACTTCACTTTAACACATGATTTATGTGCCATTTTTCATACATAAATGTAAAGGTCACATACTATTATCCAATATAACATTAGCCTAGCTGTACAACACACCCCATCATACCTTACAGGTCTTGTCTTGACTGTATCAAAAAAAATCTTTGTAGTTTTTATTGTGAAAAACTATTTTAATTTTATTGAATTTTTATTGCTAATATTTGATCAAACGGTAATACTGGGAAATATTACAATTTAGAATAACTGTTTCCTGTTTGAATATATTTTATAATGTAATTTATTCCTGTGATGTCAAAGCTGAATTTTCAGCATCATTACTCCAGTCTTCAGTGTCACATGATCCTTCAGAAATCATTCTAATATGATGATCTGGTGCACTTAATATTTTTAATAATAGAAATAAAAGTAAAAAACAGCATTTATTCGAAATATAAATCTTTTGTAACCTAATTTAATGAGTATTTACTGACCACAGATTGTGTATAATATTCTATATAAATGTTTTGTATCTTTTTCTTGTTACTTACAAAAATACATTTTCTATATATAAAATATCTATAAATAAATTGTCTAAAATTTTCTATTCAGACTTCACCCTGCTAATCATAGACGAATGTCACCACACACAAAAGGAGAGTGTCTATAACAAAATTATGGGCCGCTATGTGGAGAAGAAAGTAAGAAAAGAAGGGAATCTGCCCCAGGTTTTGGGCCTCACAGCATCACCTGGTACAGGAGGAAATAAGTCACTGGATAAAGCTGTGGAACATGTCTTGCAGGTGTGAAGACAGCTAAAACCATTATATCTTGTGACGATATTCAACATGGATATTTGTGTATTTGCTCTGAAATGGTTTAAAAAGTAGATTTTTTTTTTCTTCAGCAATCAATTTAGACAACCGTTGTTGACAAGTATATCAAGAAATACATTTGTAGCAAAATCATAGCAAATATTTTGTAAATATCTGACTATATGGCGCCACCCTAGTACACATTAATACAAAAACCAACAGAATTTTAACATTGATACACTTTTATTAACTAACATTAACAAATGGTCATAAATGCTGTGAGAATATATTGCTCATTGTTCATGTTATTTAATGCATTAACTAATATTAACAAATGAGACCTTATTGTAAAGTGTTACCAAATTAATAAAATAATTACTCTTACTCTTTCTCTCTTGTTTTCAGATCTGTGCCAATCTGGATTCAGTAATTGTGTCCACCAAGAATTATACACCAATGCTGAAGGAAGTCGTCCCTAGACCCATAAAGCAATATGACATTGTTGAAAAAAGAGCTCTGGTACTGTCCTCTGTTCGCTTTCAGACTGCACTTCAGTCATAATGTCATTCTATTGCACAACTGCTTGAACATTCAATACCAAAATGTGTGTATGTTTGTTTGTGTGCAACAGGATCCATTTGGCGACCACTTGAAGTTAATGATGTCAATTATTCATGGGTTCCTGCCATCAACAGTGAGCCGTGGCCTGCGGGACTTGGGCACCCAGGAATATGAAGCTGATGTGGTGGAACTAGAGAAGACAGGTTAGAGGTCATTGTCACTGCAACTTTGAATTGTACATTCTCAATCCCCTGCAAAAAAAAACTTGACTTGATTTGATGGTGTGTTTTTTTGGATCAGGTGTAAAGCAAGAGAACAGACTGATCGCTCAGTGTGCACTGCATCTGCGGCAATACAATGATGCTCTTCTCATTAACGACACCGTTCGCATGGTGGACGCGTTCAATGTTCTAGACGAGTTTTACAATTCAAGGAACAACAGACTGCTGGATGGAACAGACTTCTTTCTCCAGGGACTTTTTGATGGTGTGGATTTTTACTATGCTGTTGATTATTGTGATTCTCTTAAAGGGATAGTTCATACAAAAACATAATTTACTCACCTTATTCTCCAAACCTTTATGCCTTGTATTTTCCTTCTGTGAAATCCCAAAAGATTTTTTCATACAATAAAAGCATTTAATTGTGGGACTGTTAAATTTCAAAAAGGACACCACATCGGTTATGGACCAGTGTTATACTTTTTTGTATTGCATCAGCCAGTATTGGATACATCTGTTGATATTGTACATTTACTTGTGCCTACTCGTTTCTCCTATTTTTGGCATTTTGATTACCTTTCTGTCATCTAACACTGACTTAAAGTTAATCTTTAAAAAAAATACCAATAATTTATTAACACTGTTAAATGTAATCTTCAGCAAACTATTTGTCATGTTGTACCCTATAATGTTGTGGTGTCCAAATTTACATGTAGCATTTAAAACCGGTGATTTTATTAGTTGTTTCATTTTTTATTTATTTAGATAAAATAGCATCAAATTTTAATCTGCCATAACATGGAAATAATTACTGGCCAGAATTTTTTTTTTGTACACAAAAAAAAGCACCGTAAATGTAGTCCACATGATTTGTGTGCCATATTACAAGTATTACAAGTCATACAGTAGCTTTGTGTGGGAAACTGAAATTAATGTCCAATTAAAATGTACTGATCATTTTGCTTTCTGATTAAATCTCAATTACGTTTGTGCATATTCAAATTACTTTATAAGTGAACTGTCCCTTTATTTGTATTATTTATTTATCTATGCTAACTCCCAAATTAGATGTAATTTGTATTACTAGCAATCAGCTTATCAAATCTCAACGAATCGCTCTATTGATGACAAAGCTAATTTTTCTGTTCTTACTCAGAGAACCGTGTGGAGCTAAGACAGCTGGCATTGGATGCCCGCTACGAAAACCCCAAACTGGCCCAGTTGCAACGCACACTGCTGGAAGAGTTTAGAAATAAAAAAAAGTCTCGCGGTATTATCTTCTCGAAGACGCGCAGGGGCACACATTGTCTGTATGACTGGGTGAACTCCAACCCTGAGCTGCAGAAGGTCAATATCAGCGCTGGCATTCTCACTGGAACGGGTACTGGTGCAAACCACATGAACCAGGTACAGCAAGAAAACATCTCAAATGGTTTCCCTAGATGGTCTAAAGCATGTGTTGGTTGTGTTTATTTGTCTGTTTTTTTGTATTTGCTCTTAGAGTGTACAGAAGATGACCATAAAGAATTTTAGAGAAGGATTAATCAACCTCCTCATCTCCACCAGTGTAGCCGAGGAAGGACTTGATATTCCGGAATGCAATTTAGTTGTACGTTATGGGTTGTTGACCAATGAAATCGCTCAGCAGCAGGCCAGTGGGCGGGCTCGAGCTGCTAACAGTGTCTACTCAGTGGTGGCTGAAGAAGGTGGACGTGAACTACGCAGGGAACACACCAATGAGTATCTGGAAAATCTGACCTCAAAAGCTATCGACCAAGTGCAGAGAATGAGTCCCAGAGAGTTCAGAATCAGGGTTTGCAATTTAAATCTGACTTTGCATGTCATATAATAAAAAAACTCTGAAGTAATCAAATTCCATTGCCTAAAAAACTTTTCTCTTTCTGCCTGTCAGATATCTGAGCTCCAACGAACAGCTGTTCTGATTCGGATCCAAGACGAGAGGAGAAAGGATGAGAGGAAGCAGCGCTACAATCCTGGTCAGGTTGAGCTTCAATGCAGAGGATGTTTCATTCGTGTCTGCAGTGGAGAAGATATAAGAAAGATAGAAAATTCACACCATGTCAATATCAACCCCGAGTTTGAGTGAGTTAGTCCTCAGTACATCACAGCCAATATCACAGACCAAATAGACATGAAAAATGTGGAACAGTGATGATTATTTTAATGACATACTGTACACAATCCTGCAAATAAATGCTCACCAAAGCTGCATTATATTGTGAAATAGTATTACAATTTGGAGTAACTTTTGAATATGTTTTAAAATGTAATTTATTCCTGTGATTCCTGAATTTTCAGCATCATTACTCCAGTCTTCAGTGTCACATGATCCTTCAAAAATCATTCTAATATGCTGATTTGATGCTCTAGAAACTTGTTGATGAATTCAATGAAATCAATGTTGAGAATAGTTGTGCTGCTTAATAATTTTGTGGAAACCATATAAAAAATTTTCAGGATTCTTTTATAAATAGAAAGTTCAAAAGAACATTTATTTGAAACAGCCATCTTTTGTAACATTATAAAAACATTTACTGTCATTGCTGAATAAAAGTATTAATTTCATTTAAAAAAATGGCAATATTTAGTATAATTATGTCTTAAGGAAAATCTAAAATCAAAATATGCTCATAAAAATGTTTTGATAGCTAATAGGAGAGAAAATGCAACAGTAAAAAATAACAGTAAAGTCACTGGTTCCTACCATGATTATAAACAAACATGTTTGTGTTTGTCTATTTCATAGGAGGCATTATAGAACTGGTGGGCAATTGTTTCTGGGGAGGACCTTTGAAGATTGGGAGCCTGGACGGGTTATAAGTTGCAGTAACTGTGGCAAGGTTAAAAAATAGCTCACATTATATTATCAATGTATCCAACTAAACATAGGAATAAGTCCTTAAGAATACTGACCTACTTTTCTTTGTCCTTCCTCTCTCTCTTTCTCTCTCTCTTTCAGGACTGGGGAATGGAGATTAAATTCAAGATGGCGGCAACACTCCCCTGTTTGAAAATAAAGAGCTTTTCCTTGAATACTCCTGGAGGCAAATTCACTCACAAGCAGTGGAAGGATGTTGAGTTCCAGGTGACAGAGTTTGACTTTATTGACTACATGAGCAGCCGTTTCCCTGACCTGGACTTAGACGACTGACACTTAGACTGGACTTAGCCGTCACTGTGCCAGATTTCATCTGTCTACAGCGAGTATTTGCTGTAGACCATTAATTACTGTTCATCAGCATAATCTAAATATAAAATGATCCATCCTGATTATGCAGATTTTACATCTTGGCTATTCATGGATGTTGGGGGCCGTAGCATCTTTTGTGGTTGATTGTGATAGTCAAAATACAGTTGGGAACCTCTGTTCAATACAATACATCTGTTTGTAAACTTTAAACTTTCGTACTTCAAATTGTAGTATTTAGTTAGTAGTTTATGTCATTTATGAGTTTTGTTTTGCTTTTGTCTGAGAAAGGTGTGTGTGTGTGTTAAATGCTTTAACAGTATTTATCTTTAACATTTTTTTCATTGTTTCATGATCAGGACTGTGCTGCTCTCTTATTATTAGTTATTGTTGACATTACCGTGCAATATGTCTATATAATGCACTCTAAGCTCTTAATGGCCCTCATTGCACTCTAGTCTGCTCAGACCGTTCTTTCAGATTGCTCAAACATTTACATATATTCATTTAACAGATGCTTTTATCCTAAGTGACAAATGAGGATAAATATAAACATGAAATGTAGAATGTATATGACGTCTTGACCTTTTTAAATTTCTACATAACATTAACATGAGATTCTGTATATTAAATATGTAATAGGCCTATATACAGTTTTAAAATAAATAAAACAATTATGCTCTGTATGTTATGTTTTCGTTGCTACATAAGTGGATACTTCCTGTTATGAACCCGTGTGTGAGGAAAGACTACAGCCATAGATTTGCATGAGGAGACAACAAAGTATCAAGTCTTAAATCTGATTTATTTATAAAGCCCTTTCCATTACAGAGTAGACCAAAGGGCTGTACAATAATAAAACATTCTACAAATAATAATAAACTGAACATAAAGACAAAGATCAGTAAGAACAGAAAGAAAAACAAAGCAAAACAAAAGAAAACTTCCAAAATTTCAACAAATAGAGAACAAATGTTTTCAGTCGAGATTTAAAAATGCCAATTGAGGGTACAGATCTGATGTCAGATGGATGGGTGTTCCACAGTCTTGGGCCAGCAACAGAAAATGCCCGATCCCCTTTAGTTTTCAGGCGAGTTTTAGGAATTGAGTGATATTTAAGGTCTACAAGAATTAAAAAACAAAAGTTAAAGATAAGCTTTTATATATTTCACGATGTGGAGTTCCTCGGATATATTTTCAAAAGAATTTTGTGTCAGCCACTAGATGGCGCCATGCAGTTTTGTTTTCTTTCCATGTTAATTGTTGCAAGTTTCCCTTAGCTAATTAGTTATTATATGCACCTGTGATTTGCCTTACCTAAACACTCTGGGGTTTGTTCTATGCTTTGTCAATAGTCAAGAGTCAATAGTTACAGTTCACCTCCCTTATCTGCACATGGGTTCAAATCTGCCTGGATGTCCTGGAGGTCAGTTGCTCAGTTTTATATATATATATATATATATATATATCAATTATATATTATATAATCCCAAAAAAAAGAAAGGGAAAGGAGAAAAGCCTTGTCCTCAGGCTGACAACTATCAATCATGTGATGAACAATTACAGCATAAAAGGTGCTGACGTGTATATTATATTAAAAACAATTCTTTGTTTTTCCTTAAGTGTTTGATTAAACCTTCAAAATATGTTGAAAATATTTTTTATTTTTTAAATATGAGGGAAGAACAAAACACTAGACTTGGTTAAGGTATTTATCTAACAAAATTATTTGGCAAAACAGGCAAACTACAGCTACAGGTTTTATTTTTTTTTACTAGGCAATTTAGCAAAATGCACAATAACTACAACATAATCAGTTGTTAATATTTCAGTGGTTTAGTCTTGTTTTTTCGTTCATGATTTCTTTGGATGACAGCCTGGCCAAAATTGTCTGCACAATTTGGCTCGTTTCATTGTGTTATCACAAATAAATAAATAAGTTCATAATATTCTTTAACAAATATTTGAATGTGAGGATATCTGTTTTCCTAGTCCAGTTATAACAGTTTTTTTTTTTTTTTTTTAATGTTGAATGTTTATAATTACCCATTTCATTTGAACTTATTACACTTTCATTTAATAGACATCAGTAGCAGTATCTGGCCTTCATTTATAGTACTTAGTAAAAAAGATGGCATTAAACATGTATACATATAAGCTCTGGCTCTCTTTTGCTTTGATTACACTGAAAGCCAGAGCCATAGGCCTGGGGTTGACATAAAGGGTAGTGTAGTGCCAGTGTGGTTTTGCATGGATCAGTGCTTCAGCGCCCACAGCACACATTTAAACACACGTACACAAAATGCCTGCAGAATAAATCACACGCATTCACATACACATGCTGCTCATTTACACAGACTTTAGCAAGGACATTCAAAGTCAAAGCTACATTTCTGTCACAGACAGGAAGAGCTCAATCACATATGTGACATACCTTCACTCCATTTTCTGCTAACACTCGCTTTCTTTCTTTATAGCATATAATGTCCATATGTGTTGTTTTTGCTTTTTGAGTGTGTACACCACCTGAGCATGATTTTAACTTTAGCGGTCAGATAATCAGTCAGTTATCTGTGCATATTTGTGATAATGCACCAATACACACAGCAAGACTTGTGACAGAATGGTTTGATGAACATCACCAGATCTAAATATTATTGAGCCACTTTGGGGTAGTCAGAAAACGTTTTCCTCCACCAGCATCACATAGTGACCTGACCACTGTTCTGGAAGAGGAACGGCTCTAAATCCCTCTGGCCACTGTGGAGGACTTCTATCTCTCTATCTATCTGTCATTCCGCAAAATGAGTCCCTACACCATACTAATAAATTATTGTGGTCTAAAACCAGGTTTCAGTTTCACAGTCTAACCCCTGTGCATATTTGTATTTATAAAATATTTTTTCAGAGTACAGGGATATTCATACCAAGAATGTAACTATAATAACTATATTAGCATCCACACCAACAAACGAAAGTATTGCGTTTATTATAAGTCAAGTGGATTCTGATCAGCTGATCAGCCGTTGATCAGCTGAATAGTCATTCTGAAAGGGATTCCAGCAATATAGTTCCTCTGTGTCGTTATCGTTATCGTTATAGCTGTGGTGTGGAAAAAAGCATTGGCCCCCCCTAATATCTAAGACATAGTTATGGCCTTGTTGCCAGGGACAACAATATACAGTTTAGTGTCAATGTACAATAGCATTTGACCACTGAATGCTGCAACCAATCAGTGTTCAGGGAGCTGACTCAGATAGTTTACTGCAGATGCTGTTTTCAGCAAATGTGAAAAGAGATCATACAGCTTTTTTAGCTCATTTTAGGGTGGTTAAAGTGAAAGACCCTAAAAGATTCTAGCAACATCTATGGGTCAGAAATAGAGACAACACTACAGCATGCACGCATGGCACAGATGTTGTTGGTGTGTGTGCGCTCTACACTGACGTTATCAGACAGGATTAATCATGCCAGCAGGGTTCATAGGTGTGTTTGGGTCTGTTTCTGTAAGTCTTTTTCTAGCTCTTCCTGTGTGTGTGTGTCCATAGAGACCCAGGTGCAAAAGAGATGACGAGGGAATGGAGATGGATAAATGGACTCCGCCAAGAAGACAAAACCAAATATTTCTCCTGCTGTCAGTTTAAAATGACTCAGCACACATATAGAGACTGAGAGACATTCCTCTTAGTCCATCAAAGAGTCTGTAATCGAAACCAAATGTTATAAAAGCTCCTACCCAATGGTTATGGTCAGTTCAAAAGCATTACATGTAAATACAGACTTGTCTCGTAAAGCAAATCTATATTTCTGAAATTCCTTTCCTTGTTCTATCGTAACTGAACATGGTTTTTAATTACTGATGCTCACATGCAAGAGCGAACCTATTCAGAGACATATGCTTTGCTTTTTGTGTCCTGCTTGTAAACCCAGTTCTTTCAGTCCATATAACCATCTGACCACACTAACATGCTGAGACTGTATATAGTTTGGTATGTAAAAGAAAGTGATTGTGTTGGAGTGATTAAAGGAATAGTTCACCCAAAATGAAAATTGTCACTTACTTACCTCATGTTGTTCCAAACCCATATTCAGCCTTTATTTGAGCACAAAAGGAACATTTTAAAGAATGTTAATAAGTCTTTTCCTGACCATGATCTTTAAAGAGCCCAAAAGAACAACTTAAAAGTGGCCCATAAGACTCATGTACTATATTCCAAGTCTTTTGAAGAAATGTTAGTCATCATTCACTAATATTCTTCTCTACCAATGAGCTGTTAACTCGAGAACCGCTGTAACCAAATCATTACTCTTAAAATAAATGTTCTTAATTGGCATCAATGTTTCCATGAACAACCTTTTAATATAGAACCTTTTGAATGCACACAAAGTTCTTTATAGTGGAAAAAGGTTCTTCACACTGAGGGGAGAATAACGTTTTTTTAAGACCTGGTAGTTGCATAAACCATTAAGACTAGTCTTACAAGTTAGTCATCAACACCACCTTTTTTTTAAAGTCAGTTACATAAAAACATACATTAGTCTAATTTGATCTGAAAAGTAAGACTGACTGCCCCTTGACTAACTGCTATTGGGTCATACTAGATCTTAAGACTGTCTTAACATAATGGCTAAGTTTATGCAACTGGCCCCTGTTCACTGAAAGGATCTTTGGGAAACAGAAATGTTATTCTTTGGCATTACTGCGGAAAAAAAAAAAAAAAAAAAAAAAACTTTTGGAACCTTTATTTTTAAGTGAGTTGAACTTGAGAACCAGATCAACTGGTCTATTGAAAAGACTCCAAAGAATGATTCATTATTTGGATTAAAAATAAATAATAATGGTTTATATATATATATATATATATCACCTTTTCAAAACTCAATGTTGCTTTACAGAGGCAAAAAATAAATGTGAACATTCTTTTTGAGTTCCACTGACTAACAGCTCAACAGACTTTCATTGATGTATTCCTCAATGAAAGTCATAATATGACTTGGAATATACAGTAGGATGAGTAAATAAGAACAGAATTTGTTTTTTTGGGCTGACTATTCTTTTAATGAGACCAGAAAGAAATTTTTCTTCAACATTTTCTTCGTCTGTCATTATTGGCACAGTCACACTGTCTACCCATTTTTCTTTAAGTCTTTCTTTCTCTCCTGCTGTCTTTGTCTCTCCCTCCCCTCCTTATTCTTTTGTCCATCTCTCTCAGCCTTGTATGAAAAACACCCTGTCAATCTTGTTTTCTTTTATGCTCCCTATTCTATAGTTAATAGGCTCTTATTTTCTCTGCTAAGAAGCTGTGTATTAATGATCATGTGGACTGGGCTGTTTTTTAGTTTTTTTTTTACAATGCTGAACGAGAATGAAAAAGAGAGCGAACAGTGCGCATAGACTGTGTATTCGTGTGTGCGCAAAAGAGAGACTGAATGGATGTTGACTCTCTTCAGATAATCAGTAACAGCCAGTAAAAGACAAGGAAATTGGCCCAAATGGGGTATGGGTAATTTTACATCTGCTGTGTTCAATCAACCTCTATCTGGCTTTTGTGCATGCCAGCTCTCGAAAAACAGGCAGGTGTGTGTTAGCATGTGTGTTTGTAACTGTGTGTGTGTGTGAGTGAGATTGCTAAGCACAAGACCATGTGTAATATTGGAAAACAAAGCACTCAGTTCTTTAGTTTGTTTGGACAACACATGCAAACCTAACTACACAAACATATTCAAACAATACCCATTAAAGTGTAAAATGCCTTCGTAACTCAAATTTAGGACAAGACTTGATTTTTGGGTTGATTGGATGTATAGCGTAAAGTGAATATTATGTACCAGATTAAGGCCCAGTGGATAAAAACATGACATTATAGATTTTGTTACCGCAAAAATAAACTTGTTTCAGAGGCAGAGCAAGTTATTACATTTTGATAAACAATTGCAAAGATAATAAAATTTTGCCTTTAAATTAACAAGCATTTATTAATTGTCCATAACGAGAGAGTAGTGTATTAAGTAGAGCAGAAACTTATAAAGCATAAAACTGAGCTGAACGCTTAAGTAGACGACACATAAAACAACAGAAAGTAGACAGACAAATGGGTTACACTTTATTTTAAGGTGACGTAGTTACATTATACTTACTCAAAGTACTGAGTAATATGAATTAACTACATGTACTTACTATAGAGTTATGGTTAGGGTTAGTTTGGTTTAGGGTTGATTACTTGTATAGTAAGTACATGTAGTAACGTGTAACTACGTCACCTTAAAATAAAGTATTACCAACAAATTTAGTGTGAGTAGCAGTCAACACTATTTTTTGGCACAAATTGAATGCCACAAGTTTTGGAAACAGCCTGTCATAAATGGCAGAACAAGATGACATAAAAACATACACATCAGTATAATTTTTTAACAAGGCAATATCTGTAGAACAAATATATAGTACAAAGAGGTTGACTTCTTTTTGGCACAAATGGAACCTCATAAATAAATGCTGTCCTTTTCAACTTTCCATTAGTCAAGGAATATAAGGCAACTCAACTGTTTTCAACATTGATGATAATAATAAATGTTTCTTGAACATCAAATCAGCATATTAGACTGATTTCTGAAGGATAATGTAACACTGAAGTCTGGAGTAATGTTGCTGAAAACTCTGCTTTGACATCACAGGAATAAATTACATTTTAGAATGTATTAAAATAGAAAGCAGTTATTTTAAATTTCTACTTTTGTAGTCCACATGATGAAGCACAAATAAAGTCGAACAGTAAGATGCTATCACAATAAAATATCTGAAACCAAGCACAAAGTATCCATGTCACAATTAGAGCTTTTGTTTTCCTGAGATACAATGTGTTGCTCTCTTACCTTATGCTGTCATTCATTTCTTTGTTCTGACATGATTAATATGAGCCACTGTTGTGTAAAATCCTATCCCACGCAGAATCCTGTCCCCATCCTCAACCTCTTATAAAAAAAAAAAAAGAAAGTAGTGTTATCGTGATGTAGCTTGTTCTAGATAATCAAAATAGCTTTTCTTCACCAGTTAGCACTATGCTAACATTAGGCTAAGCTTGTTAACTGAAGGATAACGGAACACAAACAAAGGGAGATTTTTAATTTGACAGATTTTAGCATCATATTACCTGTTTTAATAATTAAGAATAAATACTCAGTAATGAAAGTTTTTATCACTTCAGTCAGCCCCTGAAAAGAGTATTCTGCAGAAGGAATAGATCATGCGTGACATTTTTCATCATTACAGTGTTCAAGAACAGCTCTGTAAGTTTTTTGCATTTTTCTAAATTCCTACTTTGTCTCTCTGATCTATTCTTTTTTTTATCTCTCTAATTGTGTATATGCACTGCAGTCCATTTTGTTGCTTTGGTCCCTGTTAAATTGTGATGTCTAGCTATTTGATTTTACTGTTTGTGTATAAATGGATTAAGGGGGCTGTCGTTCATGTATTACAATAATCACCTTATTATAATAACTTTCTTGTCTGTAGCAGTCAGTCTAGTGTGTGTGTGTGTGTGTGTGTGTGTGTGTGTGTGCGTGTGTGTGGTTCCCTACGTTATGGGAAATGTCCCCACAAAGTATAGTAATACCAGTAATTTTTTACCTTGTGGGGACATTTTTTGGTCCCCATGAGGAAACAAGTTTATAAATCATAAATCATCTAAAAATGCAGAAAGTTTTCTGTGTTTAGGGGTATGATTTGGGTTATGGGATGGAATATACAGATTGAACGTTATAAAAACCATTACGCCTATTGAATGTTCCCATAAAACATGAAAACCCTGTGTGTGTGTGTGTGTGTGTGTGTGTCTGTCTGTCTGCTGGGACTCGTGTGTAAGGTGGGTGTTGGGAAAGTGGGTTTGCTCTGGCGGGAAATGGCTATTTATGTAGCTGCAAATGGAGTGACACACACACACACATGCTTTTTCTCTGTTTCACACACACAGACAAGTAACGCACACTGCCCTGAAGGCATAGGTAACCTTCACTAGCCGATGTAAGCCATTGAAAGGACAGGAAAGAAGTGAGAAACAAGTGGGGAAGGAAGGTGTGCTGGTGTTATGAGAAGGAGGTAGATGAGAAGATGGATGGATAGAAAAAATATCAGTCAAAATACTGAAAAAGAGAAAGAAGTGACTGTTTTGGAATGCAAGAGCATTTCAACTGGCCACTTGTCTTAAACAAGTAGCCCTCTGTTTCTCTCAGTAGCTTCTGGCTCAAAGCTGCCTACTTCCACCCCACCTCTACTCCACACTGACCCCCGGTCACCACACCTTCACAGAACTTAACACAGTCTAAGTTCTGCTTCCATGTGCAAATCTATGTCCTCTCGGGGTTGCACTTTATTTTACAGTACTGAACTTTCAATGTACTTGCTGTGTACTTAACCAAGGAAATACTGAGTGATGTAAGGTAACTACATGGGTTAAAGTTAGTTTCAGGGTTAGTACATACACTCACCTAAAGGATTATTAGGAACACCTGTTCAATTTCTCATTAATGCAACTATCTAATCAACCAATCACATGGCAGTTGCTTCAATGCATTTAGGGGTGTGGTCCTGGTCAAGACAATCTCCTGAACTCCAAACTGAATGTCAGAATGGGAAAGAAAGGTAATTTAAGCAATTTTGAGCGTGGCATGGTTGTTGGTGCCAGACGGGCCGGTCTGAGTATTTAAAATCTGCTCAGTTACTGGGATTTTCACGCACAACCATTTCTAGAGTTTACAAAGAATGGTGTGAAAAGGGAAAAACATCCAGTATGCGGCAGTCCTGTGGGCGAAAATGCCTTGTTGATGCTAGAGGTCAGAGGAGAATGGGCTGACTGATTCAAGCTGATAGAAGAGCAACTTTGACTGAAATAACCACTCGTTACAACCGAGGTATGCAGCAAAGCATTTGTGAAGCCACAACACGCACAACCTTGAGGCGGATGGGCTACAACAGCAGAAGACCCCACCGGGTACCACTCGTCTCCAATACAAATAGGAAAAAGAGGCTACAATTTGCACAAGCTCACCATAATTGGACAGTTGAAGACTGGAAAAATGTTGCCTGGTCTGATGAGTCTCGATTTCTGTTGAGACATTCAGATGGTAGAGTCAGAATTTGGCGTAAACAGAATGAGAACATGGATCCATCATGCCTTGTTACCACTGTGCAGGCTGGTGGTGGTGGTGTAATGGTGTGGGGGATGTTTTCTTGGCACACTTTAGGCCCCTTAGTGCCAATTGGGCATCGTTTAAATGCCACGGCCCACCTGAGCATTGTTTCTGACCATGTCCATCCCTTTATGACCACCATGTACCCATCCTCTGATGGCTACTTCCAGCAGGATAATGCACCATGTCACAAAGCTTGAATCATTTCAAATTGGTTTCTTGAACATGACAATGAGTTCACTGTACTAAAATGGCCCCCACAGTCACCAGATCTCAACCCAATAGAGCATCTTTGGGATGTGGTGGAACGGGAGCTTCGTGCCCTGGATGTGCATCCCACAAATCTCCATCAACTGCAAGATGCTATCCTATCAATATGGGCCAACATTTCTAAAGAATGCTTTCAGCACCTTGTTGAATCAATGCCACGTAGAATTAAGGCAGTTCTGAAGGCGAAAGGGTCAAACACAGTATTAGTATGGTGTTCCTAAGAATCCTTTAGGTGAGTGTATTAATGCCATTTACTACAATAATTACATAGGATGTACATGTGAAACAGGACTGTAAAATAAAGTACTACCCCTCTCTTGCACATTTTTGCAATAAAGTGATATGTTCGGCACAATTTTACTTTAACCCTTAAACGCATACCTCTACCTTCTTAGTATTCCTCAATCAATTCATTATAAACAATATAGCAAGAACTAAATAATACAATTATAAAAAATGCCTGTTTTCCCATTAACAACCTGAGGTGTGTAACAGTGTAAGTATATTTTTTTCTGCACAACAATAATTGAATCTTTGATGACTGAATAAGTGCAATGTCTGATATACAATGATGACGTTTCACTCATAGTTACCTCAGGCAGAAAACAAAAGAATAACAAGTATCATCAGCAAAAAGTGAAATGTCTCAGTCATTTACTACAGAGCAAGTACTGAACACAATCAAATATTAGTGGCACATCACTTGATGGTGTATCTGGTGAAGAATCTGTCAGCAATCAAAATATTGATGTTGAAAATTATAGGTTTAGAATATGTTTGAGATCGTGAATATGAGCCAGATGCTGAATGTACTGGGAAATGAGCTCTGATGAGGACAGTGATGATGGTATAAAACATCTGTTCAAACTAAACCCTTCCAAGCTCCAAAAGGTAACAAAATATGCTTTGTTTTATTCTTCAATTGTTACTCTAACAGGAGAGTTTCATATTATCGTGACCGGTAGAACATCCATGTTAGATACAGATACGGGTTGCTAAAGACCCAAATATGTAATAATGATTGGCGAAATATTTATGCATTTAAGGGTTAATGTCTGTAATTTTAGGCATCAATTACTCTAGTCTTCAGTGTCACATGATCCTTCAGAAATCATTCTATATGCTGATTTGGTGTATTTCTTATTATCAATGCTGAAAATAGTTTTTTCTTTCATGATTCTTTGAATAAAAAGTTCAAAGAACAGCATTTTGAAATGGAAATCTTCTGTAAGAAAATGTTTTACTGACTTTTTTTTTTTTTGTAATTTAATGCATGCTTGCTGAATAGAAAGATTAATTTCTTAGAAAAATATCTTACTGACCCTAAACTTTTGAACAGTATTTATTTTTTTTGTATGTTTTATATATTTTTCAAATTACATCTTAATGCTTTTTCAGTGATTTCAGTATTTTATGTCCAAATGTCCTATTCCAAAGTTTATATTTTTTTGCGATTTGTTTGTATATTTGTCGCATGAAAAATATAGCTCCACCTCATTTGACCAGAGTTTTAAGTGACCCAGACCAACTTCTTGTGTCAACAAACCGTTAACGTGAATGTGCCTCCAATGTTTTTCAATAAGCTGAGCGGTGGAGGATTACAGCTTTTCTAGGGCATTTAGATTGAAAATGAAAAATAAAAGAATGATACAGAGAGAGAGGATTAAGGGATGAAACTAGGTTTGGATGACTAGTTCCTGGATGCATGTATTGCATCTAGTGTTGCTCCGTTACTGTGGGTCAATAATTAGAAATGATACTCCACGCAATGTGCTGAACAATGTTCATAAACTGACAGCAGATCTTTGGCAACAGAATCTGCATTAATGCATTTTAATGGGTTAAATGTGTTGCAGGTGCAGATCAGGACTTTTTCGTTGTTTAACGGTGAGTTTAGGTAATGCCAGACCCTCACACATGGCACACTTCCTAATGGGTTGGCAATCAGGGGGCTTGGAGGATCCAACCCTGATATTATTCCACGATGTCCCAGCGTGAGGAGTGGCCACAGTGATTAGAGCAATGTGAAACGAAGTGGTTTTCCCTGGTCCACTGTTCCTATCAGTTATGTCCCAGCTCATTTCCTATGAATGCTTTTGTGTGTTTTGGAAGAGTTTGGAAGCTTAGAACAGGATGATTTAGGTGAAATGTTAGAAGATTATACTTGTGTCCATGTTCTTAAATCCCTGAATGGGTGCTGATTGCATTTACTTTGCATCCCTCTTGGTGGTGGAAAGCAGGATGGTATCTTTATAGACTGTGTTGAAACCCGCCTTTAAACTCAGTTCAGATACCTGTAGGCCTACTTCAGCATCTTTACATTTGCAATGTAATGAAAGTGACGACAGATCATTTATTCCTATTGTGACGTGCATCAGAGTGAAACCAATTATAGCAACAACAAAAAAATGTAGGACAGACTTTTTTTATTATTCTTTAGTTGTTTATTGGATGGAGGTAAACTTGAATCAAAGACTATAAATATAGAAAGACGGTTCACTCCTATTAGTTATGAATGGGAGAAACTGCAACGGGCAATATGGCAGAATACTTTCCGCCTTCTAGGTAAAAGAGCCAAATGCTGATTGATAAAGTCATTGCATTACTGTAGCTGCTGTTGGTTTCCCATTGAAACCTGAGACTCGTGCTTAGGACTGCATGTGTGCACTGACTCATCTAGCCTGAAAAATAAGATTTTTTTTTAATGCTGTTTGAGCATAAGAAACAGTTCAGGGACAGTTCATGTCAGATTTTGTTGCTGCCTTGAAATATATTATTTAATTGTGAGTTCACCAAGTAGTTATTGAGATTTCATATCGTGTCCTTTAGATAGGACACGATATGCCCGAAATAGCTGCCCGGAAGTGAACAAACTTCCCTTGAAATGGACTTTGCCTGAATGTAAGCTTGTGATTGACTAAATGATTGGAGAAATCTGGCATGGCACCGGAAGATTTATTTTTCATTTTGATTATTTATTTATTTATTTATTTGAAACATGGATAACCAGCTCACAATAAGGTCAATAAAAATTTTACATTTTGAAATTTTTAAAAAAAAAAGATAAATTTACATTTCATGCCAACTTGAAAACGTTCCAGATTAATGCTTGCCATTGAGTGCAAAGTTAACAGAAGAAATGGCTATGTAGGATTTGAGGGTACATCAGACACAAATTAATCTTCCAGATGATTCGTTCAAACATAATTCCACACAAAATCCAACTCAACACTCCAGACCCTCAAAAATCAACCATCTATAACCAGGAAAGACCAGGCGCAGGTCAGTCTGCATCAGGCTGACAAAAACTCCATAAGTACTTTATGGCCTGCAAACTTTGACAAAAACCAAGATAACGGCCAAAGTTGTTTGACTCCCGGAAAAAAAAGTAAAACCAGCTCACCGTTGTTTCAATGACCTTTAGATGAACTCTGAGTGACACGGTTACAATCCACAGGAAAAACCCACAGAAACTGTTTGTTACATATAAACTGCATCAAATCAGTCAAAGGATTGATCGTCGGACTTGCATTCAAACAGCTTTCGACTGCATAATTCTGTATCATGTCTATAACCAATACACGTGACCATTATGCATATATATACACTCACCTAAAGGATTATTAGGAACACCTGTTCAATTTCTCATTAATGCAATTATCTAATCAACCAATCACATGGCAGTTGCTTCAATGCATTTAGGGTTGTGGTCCTGGTCAAGACAATCTCCTGAACTCCAAACTGAATGTCAGAATGGGAAAGAAAGGTGATTTAAGCAATTTTGAGCGTGGCATGGTTGTTGGTGCCAGACGGGCCGGTCTGAGTATTTCACAATCTGCTCAGTTACTGGGATTTTCACGCACAACCATTTCTAGAGTTTACAAAGAATGGTGTGAAAACATCCAGTATGCGGCAGTCCTGTGGGCGAAAATGCCTTGTTGATGCTAGAGGTCAGAGGAGAATGGGCCGACTGATTCAAGCTGATAGAAGAGCAACTTTGACTGAAATAACCACTCGTTACAACCGAGGTATGCAGCAAAGCATTTGTGAAGCCACAACACGCACAACCTTGAGGCGGATGGGCTACAACAGCAGAAGACCCCACCGGGTACCACTCGTCTCCACTACAAATAGGTAAAAAAGGCTACAATTTGCACGAGCTCACCAAAATTGGACAGTTGAAGACTGGAAAAATGTTGCCTGGTCTGATGAGTCTCGATTTCTGTTGAGACATTCAGATGGTAGAGTCAGAATTTGGCGTAAACAGAATGAGAACATGGATCCATCATGCCTTGTTACCACTGTGCAGGCTGGTGGTGGTGGTGTAATGGTGTGGGGGATGTTTTCTTGGCACACTTTAGGCCCCTTAGTGTCAATTGGGCATCGTTTAAATGCCACGGCCTACCTGAGCATTGTTTCTGACCATGTCCATCCCTTTATGACCACCATGTACCCATCCTCTGATGGCTACTTCCAGCAGGATAATGCACCATGTCACAAAGCTCGAATCATTTCAAACTGGTTTCTTGAACATGACAATGAGTTCACTGTACTAAAATGGCCCCCACAGTCACCAGATCTCAACCCAATAGAGCATCTTTGGGATGTGGTGGAACGGGAGCTTCGTGCCCTGGATGTGCATCCCACAAATCTCCATCAACTGCAAGATGCTATCCTATCAATATGGGCCAACATTTCTAAAGAATGCTTTCAACACCTTGTTGAATCAATGCCACGTAGAATTAAGGCAGTTCTGAAGGCGAAAGGAGGTCAACATGCCGCATACTGGATGTTTTTCCCTTTTCACACCATTCTTTGTAAACTCTAGAAATGGTTGTGCGTGAATATCCCAGTAACTGAGCAGATTGTGAAATATTCAGACCGGCCGGTCTGGCACCAACAACCATGCCACGCTCAAAATTGCTTAAATCACCTTTCTTTCCCATTCTGACATTCAGTTTGGAGTTCAGGAGATTGTCTTGACCAGGACCACGCCCCTAAATGCATTGAAGCAACTGCCATGTGATTGGTTGATTAGATAATTGCATTAATGAGAAATTGAACAGGTGTTCCTAATAATCCTTTAGGTGAGTGTATATACAGTGTATATGTGTATATATACATACACACACACCTCACAATTCCTGTAATTATGTAACTATTGAATGAGTGAATGAAAGTGCACCGTGCTTGGTTTCTATGTTTGTTCTTATAAGAAACCATGTCTAACTGTACTCTGCTTAAGAGCGGGAAGTTAGGAGACCAGAGATAACAGAATTTATGGTGAGGGGTGGGGGACACGGTCACCTCTGAACCAAGATGATACCTAATTAGCTAGAACCCATCCAGGAGGATGGGCAAATATTTGAGTATTAATCTCAGAACACGAACAAAGGTTCAGTCTAAAACAGTTCAAATCAGTCTAAAAAGAGAGTCCAGATTGAAGATCTGACAAAGAGCTGAGAAAATGGGTTAACGATTTCATTTCAAGCCATCTAAATACTATCCTCTCATTTTCCTTTCTTTTACTTTAAGTTTATTTTATTTCCGTTGAGTCTCGTGTTCTAAGGTAAGTTTCGCCGCAGAGTTTCTCTCGACGAATCTACAGCGCGCTTCAACTTCAAACAACACACACGAGATTTACCATCTATCCGCCAACACGCCACGTGATTGCCTTCCCAAGGCATCCATCAAAGACACGGCCAGCAAATCACCGAACCTGGGAAACCCCTGCAGCCAGGACCAAAAAGGGAATCCCCATTGAAAGACAACACGAGATACAAATGCAAGTAATGCCTCCAGATTTGAATTAAACAGGTGCATTGATATCAAATTGAATAACCCCTAAGACACAATAGGAGGGCTAAATTAATAATTGATGGTTCATTCAGGTCATGTGTTACCTGGCTAGTATATTGTTTCACTACTGTGTGGATATTAATATCCGCTGCAGAGTTGATGGTTACGGCCCGTTCAATTGAACGCTGGACGAGTCATTTGCTCGGCCGTAAAATCAGACTCTAATTAATTCATAATGAATTTTAAAAATTTCATTTGAGCTCAATAGACCTGTTTCCCTTATACAGAGTCCCCACAGCTATAAGTATTGTAAGGAATAGGTCTACTGTTTGTTTTCTTTGTTTATGTAGCATTTAAATGCATTAGCATTCAGTTAACGGTTTCAGTATTCACTTCCCTTCAATCATATGTCTAAGATACTTCAGCTGCCTATGATCAATCAATGACAAAATGATTTGTGTTTGTTGGTGCAACTGTATGTGAGTGCATGTACTTTCAGAGAAATGTAAATTAGTTTGTGCATGCATGTCCATTATATGTAAGCAGTGTGAACATCTGTGTGCATGTAAGTGTCATTTTGTTTTCTGTTGATATGCTATAAAGTTCAAATGTGCTTTTGTGTGGGTGGATTAGGTAAAGCCACTCAGCTGTGCCTCTCCAGACCTCTAGTCAAGGACTCTTATCATTTGAGTATCTTGCTAAAGTCGAATCATTCCTTGGTGACATTCAGCCTCCCTCCTCTGGTCTGGGTCATTTTAAGAGCCTCTCCATCTTTCAGAAACTTAACTTATAATTATACTAAAGAGATGTCAGTATCAAAACCCATTATTACAACAGTTTTGTGTTATAACATAGGGCTGGACCATTAATTAAATAATGAGATAAAATGATTTTATGCCACATTATATTAGTTTGTTGAAGTGCACTACAACATTATTGTACTACAACATACTACAATATTATTTAACTATAGTGTGTGTATATACACACACACACACAATTAAATTGTGTGTGTGTGTGTGTGTGTGTGTGTGTATATATTATATATATATATATATTATATATATATATATATATATATATATATATATATATAAATATATAAATATATAATGCAGAAAGTTTTCTGTGATGGGTAGGTTTATGGGTATATATATATATGTAATGTATGATTTTATATATATATATATCATACATTACATATATATACACCCCTAAACCTACCCATCACAGAAAACTTTCTGCATTTTTACATTTTCAAAAAACATCACTAAGTATGCTGTCCTTCAAAAGACCACATTTCAAAGACAGCTTGGTCATGCAGGTTTGCGCTGCACAACATCAGGAAGATCAGACTGTTCCTTACAGAGCATGCAACACAGCTTCTTGTCCAAGCCCTGGTCATTTCTAGGCTTGACTACTGCAATGCACTTCTGGCTGGACTTCCATCGTGTGCAATCAAAACACTTCAAATGATTCAGAACGCAGTAGCACATCTTGTCTTCAACGAGCCCAAAAGGGCCCATGTCACACCTCTCTTCATCTCTGCACTGGCTACCACTCGCTGCCTGCATTAAGTTCAAGGCTTTGACGCTTGCTTATGGATCCACCACAAGCTCAGCACCCGCATACTTCGACTCGATCCTACGAGTCTGCACCCCCACCAGAAGCCTCCGCTCAGCTAAGGAGTGGCGGCTTGTGTTACCATCCCAGAGAGGCATGAAATCCCTCTCCAGAACTTTTTCATTCACTGTTCCTGGCTGGTGGAACGATCTTCCCACCTCCATCCGGATGGCAGAATCACTGACATCATTCAAAAAACAGCTAAAAACCCATCTCTTCCGTGCACACTTAATCTTATCATAAAAAAAAAAAATCTAATTATTTTTGCTCTATCCTTCTCTACACCCTCCCTATTCTAGCTTACGCTACTCTGAGCAATGTCCGAAACTTAATATTTAAGGCACTTTTTGCGTTTCTTCGCCTCTTCATAACGGATCGCTTCCTGTACTCCTCAGTTGTAAGTCGCTTTGGATAAAAGCGTCTGCTAAATGCATAAATGTAAATGTATGATTTATAAGCCGTTTTCCTCATGGGGACCAAAAAATGTCCCCACAAGGATTTTGGATATATTGTATAACTTGTTTAACTTATATATATATATATATAGTTAAGGGGCAAGTTAAAAAAAGTTGATGCATGATGATTCTAAATAATGAATTCTAAAGATATAAACGCAGACCATGGATGAATTTGAGCGACAATGAATATAAAGCTAGCGAAAGCGTGTGTGTGTGTGTTCACACAAGTGGAATTAAATTGTTCTTTCTATTCACTCCCACACTCATATCAGCACTCACCAATGACTCACTCCTTCACAGACACTAACAGTTCATGTTAATATAACACTGAGTGTAGCAAACTAAAGGGGTTTACATTGCTCTATAATTTATTCAGTACTATATTCAGTATATGTTAATGTGTGTATGGATGTTTGGTAGCATTGTTGTAAGGAACAGAGAGCATGTATTATGTAAATGGGGGCTGAATTAATGAATCAGTATACCCTGTATAGCCTATTTAAAATGGTCAAAGTGATCACAGAGGGTCCTTGGAGTTGGGGATGGGTGACCTTTGTTCAATTAGTAACCTGACTGATAAATCAGTTGAGAAATAATATAGTGCGAATTTCAGGGAATAAAAATGCATGAGAGTGAGCATAGAATTACATTGTGTTTTTAAAAAACGCTGCTGACATTATCACAATATCGATGCATTTTCACACCGTTTTGACACGCATTGCATCCTCATATCTTGCTGGTCAAAGAAATTATGCAATTGTTGAAAGCGATAACTGCAGCAGAACAGGACCTGTATATTCATTCATGAGACATTCATTGGGGTGTGAAGGTAATCAGGGTCTTTCGATTACAATCTGTTCACCTTAATGGTTTATTGATTAAATACAAAATAATTAAGAGCCACACAGTCAGTGAAAACGAATGGACTGGAGTCTATTGAGCTTGCGGACAGCTTCTAGAACAAATTACAAACCAAATGCTCTTCATACTTTAAGAGTCAGATGTGTTTGAAGTATTTATTGCTTACAGTATAAGTATTTATCTCTCACACCAAATGGATCCCAGAAGTTTACAATTTCAAAGAAGCTTTACTGACACAATAAACATGGGTTTACACTGGCAGATCATTAATACACATGACGCACGTATACACACACATACAACATCTGTAGTGGAATCAAGTCTTGAGATATATGAATATTGTTTGAGGCACTGACTGATTAGTCAGCTCCATATCCACAAGCAGAACTGCCTCTTCTGCTGTGTTTTCCAGCACTTTCTGTACAACTGTGTATATAGACCTTATTCACAGCACCGCCATCTTTGATTTTTAACGGGAATTAAAGTGAAGCGGTGAGGGATAGACATACAGTGGGGCAAAAAAAAATTTAGTCAGCCACCAATTTCTGGATTTTTTTTCTCATTCTGTCTCTCATAGTTGAAGTGTACCTATGATGAAAATTACAGGCCTCTCTCATCTTTTTAAGTGGGAGAACTTGCACAATTGGTGGCTGACTAAATACTTTTTTGCCCCACTGTACATCTCTTCAGTGGGGTTGTACTATTATTTAAAGGCAGGGTAGGTGATTTGTTTTAGAAATATGTTTTGTTATGCTGATTGAAAGTCTCTTCACATTCTGATAGCAATCACTAAGTTAAGTGGTCTAAATTTATTTATACGTGTATATGTCTTCTGGGGAAGGTGTAGAACCATAAAATGTTTGTCCAATCAATACAATGGTCTACCTGCCTTTCAACATATATGTATTTTTATCACGCATCAGTGCGTTTTATGCTATGCAGAGTTAGACAGACATCAGTCACTGAGCACTGCGACCAAAACAGCAGCCACCTTTTACAGTTCTTCCTGAACCAAAACAATGAGCTTATGTTGCGTTCCATAGCTACTGTAATATGTAAGAGATGGGAACCCGTGACGTTATATTCGGAGCGGTTCATGACTGAAATTTTTATGCGTTTCAATGCCATCACTATCAACGCTGAAATTAATCTGTAGCAGTCAGGTGTACAGGTCAGTGCTCTTTAAATTCAGTCTTTATGATCATTATTATTGTAATGTTATGTGCTTTGAGACATAGTTTAACGCCGATTCTCGTGACGCTTTAGTTTGCTCCCTGCTGTATATAGAAAGACTCTCTGATTACTTATGAATGGGAGAAACTGCAATATGGCGGAATACTTCCCGCCTAAAAGAGCCAAAAGAGTAAAAAAGCCAAACGCTGACTGGAAAAGTCATTCGCTGTGTCCGAAATCAAATGCTTCCCTACTATATAGTATGCAAAAAACAGTACACCAACAGAGTATGTCAAAATACATAGTATTTGAAAAACAGTAGGTGATGACCTATTACTTCCGACGAGATTCTGACGTAGTACATCCGGATTATATGCATACTACACATTTACATAGAACATACTTTTTTAATGGTCGTGAAGTAAGTTCAAATTCAAATGTAGTACCTACTCAGACAGTATGAGATTCTGTCTGAGTAAAAATAAATAATTGAAGAATAAAATTATTCCATGGCAAAAACAAGCTTCTATACACGGGTCTTTGGAATACTTGATTCTGATTGGTCATTCATGCCATTCTGGTCATCACTGGTGCCATCTAGCGTCTTAGTAATGGATTGTATTGAAAATGACCACAAAGGACTTTACTTTTAAAGTAACACACAGCAAAATTGTTGCACGTTAGTTATGTTGCAAGGTTTGTACATCGTAATGGATAAATTTTTTTTCTTAGCGGTAGCTTGAATCAAAACACTTACCGTGCTCTCCCAGCTAATTAGGTGCTAAGACCTATATGTCAGACGTATACATCTTTATCTCCTATTAATAAAGTATTTTTAGAGTGCAGACCCTTTTAACATTTCTGTACTTAGCAGTAGCTTGTAAATAATATTTTTTGTTTTTATAGATCATTTATGTATACAATTATTTATACAAATATATAAAAATCAGCCTGCGCCCTCTAGAGTTTAATGACTGAACTAGATTGCTTTTTGCACCTGATTTGTTTTCACCGTGTATTTAAGCCCTAGTTTAGTTCTATTTATTTGCTTTGGTAAAGCTGTTGTGTTAGTTATCTCCTGTAGACCGTTTTTATGTTGGACTGCCCCCTTTGTTTTTGTTTTGTTTCCCATTAATAAGTGCGCATTGGAGAAAAAATGCCCCCAAGACAAAAAACAAACAAACTGATTTGTTGGTCAGACAGTCTCTTCCTACCTAAGTGTGTGATTATTATCATGTGTTTTGCTAAAGGAAAGTCTTGCAAAAGTGGTTTGCAAAGTGGAAGTGAAAGAATCTCTGTGTGTGTAATTGCTGTAGGTCATGATGCCAAGAAGTGTGGTTCTCTTTCCACCTCATTTTGTGTTTAGGGGCACATACTGTCTTTTCATGCCCTGGTCACTGCAGATTTTGGGATTTGGATTACACTTAAGGTATCCTATATCTTTGATAGTTGAGTCCCGGGTCCCTGATTGACAACCACTGCTTTATGAAGCAATGGTGATTTCATTATCAGAGGCAGTTCATAGTAAACCAAACTCAAGTGTCTAAGTAATTGTCCACTTAAACATGGAACAGGGTGGATGGAGACCAAAATGAGGAGAGTTAGAAGGTGTGGCGGGCGTGAGTGGTTTCATAGTGCATTGAGCTCACAAGTGTTTACAAGGATTCTGGTCTTCTGGAACAAATTGTTAGTGTTGTGTGTGCCTATCCATGTGCTCAAACTGGGGATAGTGATCCTTTGCAGTGACTTTAGGTTTGTGAGGAAAATTAATCATCTCCCTCTCTCTAAACCCTATATCTAATAGATGTAATGGAGGGTGTACAAAATAAAAGCATTCCATCAGTTTGCCCTCTCGTTGATTACACCTCTGAAAAGGAAGCTGAGAAATGAGTGAAGATTGCCAGAAAATTGGAAGGAAATGATGAAGGAATGCATAATCTTTCTGTGGGTTTTCGGTTTTATTTCTCTTAAAAGCATTCACAACCAACCTTGAATGTATTACAAAATACATAAATATTATGGAATACAATTTCAATTTATTTTATTTATCAGTTTCAGTTGATTTTGTATATTTAATTGTGCATATTATATAATATTGTCCTTCCCCTATTTTTTATTTCCCTGTAGATTTAGATTACCCTTGTCTTAATCAAAAGTTAAAGGATTAGTTCACTTCAAAATGAAAATTTCCTGATATTTCACTCACCCCCATCTTATCCAAGATGAGCAGCGCAAGATGAGCAATTTAGGATAAAAAGTATAAATCAAAGAAAGTTGTTGCGCTCTCAGTTGGAAAAATTATCTTTTCCTTCAGGTGTGTAGATGTAGCGGATTTCGGATGCACCACAGGATCAACCCCAAATGAAGACAAACACCAGTAATGCCTTTTCTTGGATGTTTACTGCAAGCATGAAATGGGGCAGTGTTACAACAATCATCTTTTCTGGTTTCACAATCTCTCTTCAGAAGGTTTCACGCAGACTCGTATTACAGATTGTTTTCTTTACAGTATCTTAAATTGTTCCACTCAATAAAATGCATTACACCAAAGGCACATTTTTTATATAGAATTAATATGACTTAACACATATAACATGCTTTGAGTCATGAACTACATTACCCAAAATGCACCGCCGATTAGTGGCGCGCATTTCACTTTGTGCAGCAAACGAGCAACCACTCGCATCATCAAAATGTAATGAAATGAAACTCAGATGAACATTAATAAACATCCTCATACTCATGAGAAGGAACATAGGACATAAACTGATATAGAGGGACACAATCGCACTTTTAAAGCGATACAGTTTATGCAAACTTCTAATTTTACAAATAACAGGGTCAACAATAGTATCACCCAAATATTTTGTTCTGATTTCATTGTAACTTCCATTTAATATGCTCTAGGAACATGTTCGAGTTGTCCATTAACAGAGACACATACCTCTCTTCAGAATGTTTCACGTAGACTGAAGAGTGCGGCACCAGGGGAATATACCATTGATCGAAAAGAGGGGCATACCACATCAGCAACACAAAAGGGAATAAAACATTCTTCTAAACAAACACATGCAGTACAAGAAAGAAGTGTGATTATAATGTTTGATAAACCCCAATATTAAATGCTGTGTAAAAGAGACGCAATTTCCATTCTGCATAAATGTTATATTTACTCCCAACCCCTCCCCCATAATGAAACAATGGATCATCCCTTACCCAGTCTTTCTGCACCTGGTTTTTCTTAACCAAAGTAACAAACGAAGTTTGATTAATTATTTTACACCATTACATAGAACCGAAAAAATCAACTTGAGCAAAACAGAAAAAGTTTTTAACTGCACACTGAACAACTGAACAACTGCACACTCCAAAAAAGACTGAAGTCTAGGAAAATACAAAATGTATTATGTCAATTGCATGGTGCAATAAAGTGCAAAGTGCAAGTGAGTTAAAAACAGAGGAGCATGAGCAGACGTTTCAGCAGATTGTTATCCTCGGTGCTCAAAATGCAACAAACAATCACCCTCTTTCTAGAAAGACAAGCAATTCAAAGCCTTAATCCAATTATCACAATCATCAATTAACACCAATAACAATCATCTACATGAAATATACATTTAAAGCAATGAAAACAACAATAAATGTTGCAAAAAATTACAAGAAAAAAGAAAGTTCAAGTTCATGCCATTCATGCCATCAGGAAATAATGATTTAAGTTCAAAAATCCAAAATGCCTCCCTTTGTAATAATTTCTTGTCTTTATCTCCACCTCTTCTATGAGGTAAAATCCTCTCGATGCCCAGGAACTTCATGGCAGACAAAGAATGTTTAGCAAGATTGAAGTGACGATAGATGGGAGATGTATCATCCCGTCTACGAATTGCACTTGTATGTTCAATCATTCTAGTGCGTAAAGCATGTGTGGTTTTACCAACATATAACAGAGAACATGGACAAATGATAATGTAAATCACATATGTACTCTTGCAAGTTATCAATTGTTATATGTTATATGTAATATGTTTTTTGTGTACAAAAGTATATAAATTTTTTGTTTTGTTTTTTTAAATGACCGATGGTTTCGCTAGATAAGACCCTATTTCTCAGATTGTGCAGAGCCCTTTGAAGCCCTTTCGAAGCCCTTTGAAACTGCACTGATTTGGACCTTGTTGGTTGCCACTGAAGTCCATTCTGTGGAGAAAAATCTTGGAATGTTTTCCTTAAAAAACTTATTTTCTTTTCGGCTGAAGAAAGAAAGACATGAACATCTTGGATGAGATGGGGGTGAGTAAATTATCAAGAAATATTTATTATAAAGTTAACTAATCCTTTAATCTTTAAAAACGCTAATACTTAATTTTACTCTTAAATGTAATCTTAGCAAATCTCAAAATTAATATCCATTTTTCATAATGTACATTTTGATGTTGTGATGATTAAATTCACTTTCAGCATTTAAAATGATTGATTGTAGTTTTTAATAACTTTCAGAAAAACACATCCAGATGTAAAGAAGAGAACTTTCTTTTTCCTCCCAACCGGAGAGCTTTTAAATCAAACCAATATAACACCTTGTTCAACCCAGAGAGCATTGGACTTCAGCTTCTATTGTCTTTGCCTTGTTCTTTCACTTTTCAATCCATTAAATTTAATCTTTTCACAGTCCCTCAAAAGGCTCCATTCAACTCTAAATTTGAAAGTTCTTACTGTTTGAAAGCATGATGTGCACTTTACTGCCAGTTACTATGGAAACCAAGTGATTCAAATGGAAACTGTGGATTGGGTTTGAAAGCCAATACTGATTGGATATATTTTGATTTTGCTGACATTGTGTTTGTGTATGCTAGTAAGGTGGCAGTAGAGTGAAAATGTGTGTGTGGTCCTGGTAAACCCTATGTTATAGGGACCAATTGTCCCAACAAAGATTATAGAGATCATTTTTACCATGTTGAGGAAAACAGCTTATAAATCATACTAAATTTTGAAAATGTAACCCAAACATGGCTCAGGTGCAGAACAAAGGAGACAACTAAAGCAAAAAACGAATGTGATGTCTGCACACTGATATAACTGATTCAATTTATTGCTGCAACGTTTTGACCGACAGGTTTTTCGTCAGGCTTCGTAAGTCCCTATGAAACATGAAAACCCAAATGTGTGTGTGTGTGCAGTTAGGTGGGGTGTGGTATTCTGTTTCATCCTGCTCCACAGGGTGGGACTGTAGTTTTTTTTTTTTTTGGCTGCTTGCTGTTAGTTGACCAGAGCATCAGAGTAGAGAAAAGGATCAGTGAAGCTCTAAAGTGTGTTTACAAGACCATCCATCAAGTGCTGAAAGCAATAAATGAGCACACAAACACCAGCTACAATATTCAATCTCGATCCAAAAGCATTAAAATATTTTTTCTTTAAAAGATACCTGTGGCAAGACCAAACGTTTTTTTTAATTATGTCTATACCTTTTTGTGTGTGTTTGCTCCTTTTGTTAGTATAAATAGACCTTTAGTTTTGCCCAAATTTTATTTATCCAATTTTAGAAAGACAATATACACTCACCTAAAGGATTATTAGGAACACCTGTTCAATTTCTCATTAATGCAATTATCTAATCAACCAATCACATGGCAGTTGCTTTAATGCATTTAGGGGTGTGGTCCTGGTCAAGACAATCTCCTGAACTCCAAACTGAATGTCAGAATGGGAAAGAAAGGTGATTTAAGCAATTTTGAGCGTGGCATGGTTGTTGGTGCCAGACGGGCCGGTCTGAGTATTTCACAATCTGCTCAGTTACTGGGATTTTCACGCACAACCATTTCTAGAGTTTACAAAGAATGGTGTGAAAAGGGAAAAACATCCAGTATGCGGCAGTCCTGTGGGCGAAAATGCCTTGTTGATGCTAGAGGTCAGAGGAGAATGGGCCGACTGATTCAAGCTGATAGAAGAGCAACTTTGACTGAAATAACCACTCGTTACAACCGAGGTATGCAGCAAAGCATTTGTGAAGCCACAACACGCACAACCTTGAGGCGGATGGGCTACAACAGCAGAAGACCCCACCGGGTACCACTCATCTCCACTACAAATAGGAAAAAGAGGCTACAATTTGCACGAGCTCACCAAAATTGGACAGTTGAAGACTGGAAAAATGTTGCCTGGTCTGATGAGTCTCGATTTCTGTTGAGACATTCAGATGAAAGAGTCAGAATTTGGCGTAAACAGAATGAGAACATGGATCCATCATGCCTTGTTACCACTGTGCAGGCTGGTGGTGGTGGTGTAATGGTGTGGGGGATGTTTTCTTGGCACACTTTAGGCCCCTTAGTGCCAATTGGGCATCGTTTAAATGCCACGGCCTACCTGAGCATTGTTTCTGACCATGTCCATCCCTTTATGACCACCATGTACCCATCCTCTGATGGCTACTTCCAGCAGGATAATGCACCATGTCACAAAGCTCCAATCATTTCAAATTGGTTTCTTGAACATGACAATGAGTTCACTGTACTAAAATGGCCCCCACAGTCACCAGATCTCAACCCAATAGAGCATCTTTGGGATGTGGTGGAGCGGGAGCTTGATTGCCCTGGATGTGCATCCCACAAATCTCCATCAACTGCAAGATGCTATCCTATCAATATGGGCCAACATTTCTAAAGAATGCTTTCAGCACCTTGTTGAATCAATGCCACGTAGAATTAAGGCAGTTCTGAAGGCGAAAGGGGGTCAAACACAGTATTAGTATGGTGTTCCTAATAATTCTTTAGGTGAGTGTAAAGCAAACCACAACCTTTTTGTTGTTTAATCTACATTTCAACATGGACATATTAAGCTATTTCTGCAAAGGCAAAGATAAATCTTTTCCTCATGGGCATCTCAGAAGGTTCATAAATGCCAAATGAGCTCTGATAAGATGGGTTAATTAGCCAATCAATAACAATTTCAGAATGCATTGTTTAAGAGTAGGCCCACCCAAAATATTAAGATTACAAAATAATCATGGTAGGCAGACTTCAACAAAATGATCAGATTCTGATTAATGACAACATTGACAGCTTGGTGATTATAACAGTTGTGACAACTATTATTTTCAACAGCTCAATTTGAAACTGTTGTCACTGTGGTCATTAAACATGGACAAAGCAGTGGCACACATGCAGCTCACTGCAGCAGTTGAGCAGGGGGAGCCCTTTATGGATGTGTGGGGATAGTCTTTGTAATCGACACACTCTTCAGCTTATCTTGCTGTCCTTGAGGTGGGAGCTTTGAGGAAACCCTACCATGCTGACGCCAGGCGCATTAGTGTGTGCTGATAGGGCTTACATTGAATGCATAGTATAATTTATGACCGCCAACAGGTCAGCATGTGGGAAGTCTGGCACAGACCACTCAGCTCAGAAGAGGTGTCATTCTGGGGTACTGAGTACTGACACATTTGATGGGTCGGTAATTTATAGTACTGACCTATTTATTTATTTATTTATTTGGCTAATAAAAAAAGTCATATTTAACAGTTAAAATTGAGAAACATAAAACACAAAATGAAATTGACTAACTGTGCTTACAATGTGTGTATCTCCCATTTTTGTATATTCAGTCTGCTGTGAAATTGGCATTTTCTAAGGAGGCCTTGAAGGCAGGGCTTCACATTCAATAGTACAAAAACGTTTTTTTTTTTTTTTGTACAAATATACAAACTTATTTCATTTTAGGTTACACCTTAAGACCGGAACACACCAAGCCGACGCCGACAAACTGGTGGCGACAAAAGCAGACTGCGGGGTCGGCAATGTTAATCTGTAATTTCTGTACGCAATGTTAATGCAAGACAAAAACACTGAGGAGAACTAAGGGCTTAAATACACAAGGAGAGGTAATGAGGTAACTAAATGATCAACAGGTGAACGTAATCAGTAACTAATGGAACAAACTGGCACTCACTAGGAAACTAAGTCAACTTATGTGGTAAATGGTAAATGACCAACGGTTCCACTGCGGTTGTCTGTTTTTCATCCTTCACAAAACATCTGAGAGGCTAGAGCTAGTTTTGCAGAGGTTGTAACAGAATTGCCTGAAACTCAAACTCCGTAAATGTCACTTTTTCCAGGCAGAGGTGAAATATCTTGGACATGTCATCTCAGCAGCTAGGGTGGCTATGGACCCCGAGAAGATCAGCGTAATTAAAGAGTGGAAGACTCCGTCGACAGCAATGCAGTCTTTTTTTAGGCTTTGCCTAGGTTTGTGGAAGGTTTTTCCAAGTATGCTGCCCCTGTCCACAAGTTGGAAAAGTTCCAGCCTTCTAGGAAGTGATGTTGATGGTATGTGTGCTGGTTTTGGGGTATGCAGATTTCACCAGACTATTTGTTATTGGCATGGACGCTAGTAATTTGGGCCTGGGTGCAGTTCTGTCACAAGAACAGGAAGGATGGCAATGACGGCCAAATGCATATGTAAGTCGAGGGCTTAGGCCCACTGAAAGGAACATGACTAATTATTCAGCCATGAAACTAGAACTGCTTGTGCTTAAATGGTCTGTCACTGAAAAGTTTAGTCTTTTCTTTGTCTTGCGTGACCTCACGTACGGCGAACAACAGGGGTTCCAACCATTTATCCCAATTTTTGGCGTCTTCCTGTACGAACTTTCGGATCATTGTCTTTAAAGTGCGATTCAATTGTTTCACCAACCCATCCGTTTGTGGGTGATAGACGCTGGTGCGGATCGATTTAATGCCCAATAATCCGTAAAGTTCGCATAATGTAGGTGACACAAACGCCGTGCCTTGATCAGTGAGGATCTCCTTCGGGATCCCCACCCGGGAGATTAAACTAAACAATGCCTCCGCAACACTCTTTGCGGAAATGGTACGGAGGGCAATTGCTTTGGGGTATCGTGTTGCATAGTCCACCAGGACCAATGCAAAACGGTGCCCCCGTGCAGATCGCTCCAATGGTCCGATGAGGTCCATACCAATTTTCTCGAAGGGGACTTGCATAACAGAAGAGGGCGCAATGGCGCTTTTGAAAAGGCCGGTGGATTTACCAGCTGACATTCACGACAAGACGCACACCATCTGCGCACGTTCTTGTGAATGCCCGGCCAAAAAAAACGGACCATTAAACGATTCAGTGTGGCCGCTTGACCCAAATGACCGGCCATAGGATTCGCATGAGCCGCCTGGAAAAGCATTTCCAGATGGCTTTTTGGTACTAACAATTGGGTTGTATCTTGCTTTGACTGAGTGTCATGGGTCACTCAATACAACCTGTCTTTTAATATGGCAAAATAAGGATATGATAGCGGTTGCTCAGGATGGAGAGCCTGTCCGTCGATCGATCGGACCTGTGCAAACGCATTTTTAAGCGACTCATCCTGGGATTGTTCCAGAGGAAAATCATCGCGGTCAGTGAGGATCAGCCTCTCTACACCACTCGATTCCTCTGCAGCAATCCCCGATGGTCCCGGCTCAGTCTCACCAACCTGCACATCCGCGTTCTCTCCCCGCCCCTTTTTCCCCCAAGAGACATCCGCACATAGATACTCCAATAAACTACCAAATGCTGGCCAATTTGTCCCCAAAATTAGCGGATGTCGGAGGTGCGAGCTAACGGCCACCTCCACTCTATGTTTTTGTCCCCGAAATTGTATTATAGCCGTCACCAGCGGATAACTCACCACATCCCAATGCACACACGTACCTTAACCATGCGGCTATTATCCAATGCCAACGATTGTATCAGGCTTTGATGGATAGAGGTCTGGTTACACCCTGAATCCACCAAAGCCGGATAGGTACTCCCCTGAATACTTACTGGTATTTGGTACAGTCCGGCTCGGTCAGGGGCAGCCTGTGGCGCATCGGGGACCCGGATCAGCGTTCCCACCTCCATCACGGGACAACGATCTATAAAGTGACCCGGGTCCCCACACCGCCAACAGGTTGGCCCAAACTTCCCCACCGCCCCAGTGGCAGGAAGTGAATCAAGGGATTGGTGTGGAGAGAAAGGGGAAATGGGACCAGAGGCTGGAGGGAATCCGGTTGGCTCCTTGCCTCTAGGGGACGCCCGTGAGCCCGAGGCTCCGCCCTGGATTTCCTCGAACCGTCCTCTGGGTGGACCTCGGGACTGGAACCCTCCCCTCGTCCGGGGAGCTGGAACTGGCCTACGGGGAGACAAAGGGACATAAAAAGGAGGAGGGAGAGAGAGAGAAGCTGCCGGCAGGGGTTCGCCGACCCCGGGGCACGCCACCATTTGGTCCTCCGCCAGTTCGATGGCTTTGTCCAGCGACGCCGGCCTGTGGCACTGGACCCATTGTGCGGTCTTCCTAGGCAACCGTGCAATAAACTGCTCCAGTGCCACTCGATCGATGATCTGGTCGGCGGTTCAGCCATCAGCCATCTGCGGCAGGGGTCCCGGAGCTGCTGGGCCATCACAAAGGGCCGGGTGTTCTCCCCTAGTGTCAGCGACTTGGCCGGGGTGGATGTTGTTCCCCCGGCTGGAACCTCCCGATCGATGCAGCTCCGGAACAGCTCGCGGTCCTGTTGCTGGGCCAGGAAGAGCGCCTGGAAATGCCGCTCCTGCTCTTCCCGGATCTCCAGCATCGACTGATGTTGCTCCCGATGTAGGCCCTCGAGCACCTGGATGACGTCCACAAATGGCGTTCCTGGCGGTGTTTGCATGGAGGCGGCTCTGTCTTCTTCCTCCGGGTTTTCGGCACCAATGTAACAAATGTTCGTATGGATAAGGAAGAAGACAAGGGGGTCGGCTGGTTAGAGACTCGAACAGGTCTTTATTTGGAGGTTCTCAGTGATATCATAACATGCTCAATGCACAACATAAAATCATTTAGTTTCTCAATACTCGTCGGTTTCTCCTTGCAGTTCCTCTCTGCATATTTCTCCCCCCTGGTTCGAGTCTCTGGCTGTGCTCTGCTCCTCTCTCTCCCGTCCTCATTTCCTGGTTGTCTTTTATCCTGTCTCTCCACGCCAATCACTGAAACAAGAGACAGGTGGTTCTCATCTGGCCTTGATTCACTTGATTCGCTCGTCCTCTGACTCTCTCTCCCGCCACAGACCTCGCTAAACCACGCCCCCCTCGCCACACAGGCTTTCTTCACATATTGGAAACAGGTATAAAACGAGCAAAGAATCTCCAGCAGTCATGGAGTTGTTGCATCAATGGAGGAAAATTCAGGAAAATCAGGGAGTCCTGTATCGTAAAAGCCATGTATGACAAGACCTGGACGAGACATTGAACACTGGTCAAGAAAAGAAAGTCATAGGTGTCTCGCAGCCAAGGCAGTGTGGCCAAAAGTAAGTGCTTTTATGGGAAGTCTGCTTGCATCTAGACCACTAGAAATTGTGGCTGTTGATTTCATCATACTTGAACGAGCTAGTGATAAATCAATCGATCAAGCTAAAGAAAATCTCCTAGTGGTAACCGACATGTTTTCCAAGTTTGCACAAGCATATCCTACACCAGACCAGAAAGCAAGTACTGTTGTCCACATCCTCACTGAACTGGTTCGGACCAAGGTCAACATTTTGAAAGCGAGTTACTGAAGCACATTTGTCATTGTACAGATTTGGGAAGTCTCGCTCTAGCCTGTACCACCCAGAGGGTAAAAGGCAGTGTGAACGGTTCAATAGGACACTTTATGACTTGCACACTCTACCCCAGAACAGAAAAAGAAGATGGCCTCAACATCTGCCTCAGTTGTTGTTTGCTTATAATACCTCAGTACACCAGTCTACAGGATTTTCTCCAGTTGAATTGATCTTCGGAAGAAAGACCCTCCTTTCCGGTGGATTCATTGCTGGGATTAACAGAGGAGGTAGCACCAAGGGGCACTGTGGAAGACTGGGCCAAGGAGCACCAGCATTTGATATCTATTTATCTTCAAGCATGAACTCAACTGGAAGCAGCGGCTGCCTACAGAGCCCAAAATTATTCTGTCCAATTGCCTATTTTGCCTGCAGGTTCACTTGTGTATAGACAAAGTCATCCCGCTGGCTGCCATAAAATTCAGGATCAATGAGAGTCGGTGGTCTATGAAGTGGTAAAGTGCCTGGACTAGGTGGGAACCCTTTATAAGATTAAACCTAAAGGACAGTTTGGAACTGCACCCACTATTAACTGATCTATCCACCCGTCAGTTTCCTATTACAGAGAGGAGGGTGAACAGAGATATGCCCCAAGAGAGAACTGTATGTAGCCCTGTTTGTTTTAAATTATTGTGATTGTTTTGGTATTTTGACTCGTTGCTTCTGTATAACAGTAAAGTGGCGTGAGACCACATTTTCAAGGACACAATTTTGCAAGCCTCATACATGGTTCAGGTATGAATATTCTTGCGAATAGTAAAAGTTTGTACATATTTTGATCTCATGATTGTTTCTATTAATTTGTAGGGGAGTTTGTCTGCCACTAAGTGCTCAGCAGGTGTGTTGTGAGACACGAGGGAAGAGATTTTGTGATTTTTATTTTATTTTATTTTGTATTGTATTTTTTCTTTTGTGTATTTTTGAATTATTAATTATAAAAAAAATATTTTTTGACCAGCGCCCACCTTTGTCCTTTAATTTGTATATAGAGTAATAATTCCTATATTGGCCTACGGCACATCTAGATATTATTTAAGTTGTTTATAGTCCAACTATATACCTGTAAATTGTTAGGTGTGTTAAAAAGGCGTCCGGAAGGCCACACTTACAATGACAGGGAACACAGGCAGTAAGAAACAGGCAAAACAGAACCAAAACACAATGAAACTAAACAGATACATCCGTGTAGCACTATGTTTCATTTGTGACCAGAATGAAAACAAGGCTGTGAGGGATAGAAGTACATTCAATGGATTGTTGTTTAAAAACATGCCAAAAGTTCAACTTAAAAAGCATCTTCCCAAAACACTATTAGTAGACAAAACCTCCATAAAACCGTTTTTGGAAGTTGCGAGTTACAGTTAAAAGTTAGTCAAAAATTACATGTTATTTTTATGAAGTACATGCCATTGTAAAGTCTGTAAGTCTATACCTCACAGCCTAATTTTCATCTGTGTAAAATTCAATATGCCATCTATCCTGAGTAATGTCTTTTTTATTATGAAAACCAAAAATGTTACAATGCTTTCTCAACAGGAAGTAATATTAAAAAGAGGAAAAGGCTATATAAATAAAATAAAAATAAATATCTGCACAGGCTCATTGTACAAAAAGCATAAATAACAATCTTCTAAACACAAGTACAAAATTATCACAGGGATTTTAACAAAATAATAAATTATGTTTTTATTCTTATTTTGACAGGGCTTGAACCAAATAATTATAAAAAACTACAAACCGGGGAGAAATCGAAAAAATCGACATTTGTGGATAAAAAGCTTAGCCATTAAAGGGCCCCTATTATGCAAAATTCACTTTTACATGGTGTTTGAACATAAATGTGTGTTGGCAGTGCGTGAACACAATCACCCTATAATGGTAAAAATTCACCCACTCCTTTTTTAAATCCCCATAAATCATAAGCAGTGCCTGGAAAAGTGACGTCACATTTCACAGGCCCCGCCCACGAGTGTTGATGCACACTGCCATGTTAGCACAGACCCCGCTCTCAGAGAGAGATGCCATGTTTATCTCCTCACCAGAGAATTTAACAGCAGCATTCAAGTAAGAAATGTGTTCTTAATAAAGCTACTAAAGTTAAATCAGTCAAGAGCAGTAAGTGATTTTCTGTTTATCTTTTGTTGTTTGATTTCACTTTAGTAACCTTACACAGATCTAATATAGGCCTACACACGGGATTTCTGTACTTGCTGCATACCTGCACAGACATAACCAACTGTTTCCATGTGAACTTTGTGTGTTTCTGACATAACTTTGTGTGCATTTGACAGTTTAATCGCAATAACACATGAAAGAGAACTAACTTAGTCTAGTTTAATAGCCTACTCAGGGACACACCGACATCCAGCTCTCTGTGTGCACGCGCCGGGTGTGTGTGTGTGCTCAAGTTGAGAGCATATACTGTAAGGTTGAGAGTGATATGGCTTTAAAACGCATGCAGATGAACTGCACTGTCACGTGAGCGTGTCCGCGATAGAGATTATAATCAAAGCCAAACAGATGTATGATGTTTCAGTTTTCATTAGTTCACAAGCTGTGAAGGCTACGCGCAGCAGCTCATTTGCATTTAAAGGAGACACACACAAGTCAAGTCAACTTTTCAAGTCAACAGCTATATTTTCTCAAACCCCAAAATTGGCATTTTTTAAATGGTATATTAAATTAATCTGTTAGGAATTTTGATCTGAAACTTCACAGACAAACTCTGGGGACACCTGAGACTTATATTACGTCTTGTAAAAAGGGGCATAATAGGTACCCTTTTAAAAATATATATTCTTCTTCTTCTTCATAGTTACTAATTTCTAAAGGTGACATATCACGTGAGGGCCTCCACTGTGATTAGCAGACTACCTATCATATGTTCACAACAACAGTAGGCTACAAGTTAAAATGGACAGGCAAACTAAACTCACCCACTTGGATATTAAGTCAAACCTAAATTGAAATGAACTTGATATTACTTCCTTGTTTTATCACTTAGTCAAGTTACCTGTTACGTTTACCGTTAAACACTTCCTTTATGTGCTCGGAATTGTAAATAACGTTACCAGTTGCTGTATTGGAGGTTACACCCGTAAAATCGTAGAGAATATGTACAATACATGTATTTTTTATTATTATTATTTTTACATTAAGGATAGTAAATACATTGGATGATTGGACAAATTCCGTTGCTATGCTCCCCGACAACAAGCTTGTAAAGGCAGCGTTTATTGGTTGGTTAATGTAGGTCAGGTGATCAATAAAAAAAATGTCGAACACTTAAACTTGAGATTTCGATATAACCAGTTTTTCATAGCACCTTAATGTATCGGTTGCTTGTTGTAGAATTATAAAAGTCTTTTATCCGGAAACATCAGTTTAAACTTTATGAAACCTATACTGGACAAAAACGGGAGGGGGAGTTCTGCCTCATTTCAAAAGACCACCACACACCACTACTCTCTGTAGCCACAATATTGTGTGATAGTCTTTTAGAAAGAAGAAAAGTATGTAAAGTTCCCATGAAGAGAGCTTTCACGCGCGGTGTTAGTGTGAATGACACGAGCTTTGCAGGAGAGCCGTTGGTTTGTGACGCACGGGTGACCACTGGGCTGCGCGAGGTAACGTCCGTATCAGTTCAGCTCAGCTCAGCTCAGCTCGGGAACACCGGAGAGCAAGAAGTACGGTAGTAATGTTGGGCTCAGAGGACCACGGAGAGACTCGCAAACGCAACGGTACGGGTAAGCACCCCTTTCATTCATTCACTATACTTTCATTAAATGACTCTCCGTTTAGATTGAAACGGCAGGTGGGGGACCAAACCGAAAGGAGGATACGTTTGGATGCGCGAGTGACATGCTGTCTGTCAAACGCATCAGTCATATTTGTGTTTATAAAATATCTACTGTAATGAATTTATATCTCAAGAATGTAAAAACAATGTATAAAAAGTATACCTGGTATAGTAAAAGGGCTTATTTTGGATTTTTTTTTCTTCGCCGAGCTCTGTGATATAGGATTGCCATGTTTACTTTGTTGTCAAAACAAGCAATATTCCTCTGGCATGCTGCAAATGGATGACACTTCGTGTGAAAGCCCACACAATCTCATTGCTTCAGACAAACATCATGATGAATGTGCCTTGACATGTATCATATTTTTCAGTTCATTGATTTTAATACAAGCATATTAAGGGGGAATATGAGGAAGGTCTTGCTTTCCCCATCATAACATTTGAAAATATAAATTGTATTTTAATATATTCTTTACATTTACCATACTGTATTTTATCATATTTGAACTCTGAGCTGTCTTTTGTGTTTTTATTATGATCCTTTGTTATGTAAACATCTTGGCTAAAGTAAAGAGGAAAAAACAGTTAACACATTAATTCCAGTAGTTTGGCATATTGATTTGTTCAGTGTGTGGCAAATCTGACGCACCTGCTCAAGATGACCCACCATTGACAAGGATAGTACGTATCATTGGAGATATGTTAGATGTGCTCTGACTCTCACCGCTTGCATGTTTTCTTTCTTTACTTGGGATGAATTGGCCCTGTCCACTTTCTAAGAGCAAAAGCACTTATTCTTCACTAGAAGGATTTAAATGTGATTTCCTTTTTCTGATTTGCTTATGTTGTTCACTTATTTGGTCAGTGTGCTCAGTGTGCTTCGCTTTTGATTATATTTAGGTGAATTAGTTGGGATTAGAAGAAATTTTCATTTCTGGAGATGCCCATGTCTTAATGCATCCCCTTTACATTTCAAATCATTCCTTCACTTGTTGTCTTTTATCATAATTTGAAATTGCTGAACACCAATTTTCCACATTTCACAGTGGGAGAGTGAAAGCATCGCATAGCAGGTGTGCGGATCAGAGATGCTCATTTGTCTTTTGAGGCTATGAGAGGTGGTGCATAGAATCAGCAGTTAATCCGTCTACTCTGACGGTTTCGATATTGACAAAAGCCGTTTTAAAATGCTTTCAATACTTTACTTATTTAACATTGCTATTTCATTATTTCTTTATACTTGAAACATGCGAAGTTGTGTTGCAGTGTCTGTCATGGACATGTGATGTGGGCTTTTTGAAAGCTGTGTTACATATCAGGAAGTAAACTGCTCATAATTTAAAGCAGTGCTTGGGTTTTTGAAAAACACAGTAACTCTAAATAACATAATACACCTCTTCTCCTCAAGCTGCGTGACTCCTAGTGAATGCCACATTGTGATCTAAGAGAGGAAGTGCTTCACTCTATAGGCCCAAGGCCATTGCTTCAGGTCAGGGTGAACACTAAGAAGATGATTATGGGTCTTTGCTCAGCTCAAATAACCAATGTGCAGTTTACTCTTGAGGTTTCATTATACGATTATACGATTCATTTACGACACTTAAAGTTTTATTTAACAAACCACTTTCCTACTCCAAGGCAAGAATTGTTGGTTTTGACGTTTACTGGATGTTGATGATCTTCTTGTGTTCTGAACAGGCGCTGCGTCTGGCGGCGCAAACAGATAAATCATAGCTGGGAAGAAATACACTCAGTTGGGACAGGATGACGCACTGCCCCTTCTGCAGCGCTCGTGACTATATGCACCTTGCTTTCTCCTCTTCTGCAGATTCAGTCCTGCAACCGGTCTCAGTTATAAAATACACATAGAACTGATTTATGAATACAAATATGCTTTTAGAGGCACTGATTTGTTGGCAAGGGGTTGTAAATGTCCAGTTTAAAATAACAGACCAAGTGAGTATGTCAGCTGGATATAACGAGAAGAGGCAGTAATTGATTCTGATGGCAGTACAGGCTTGTGGAAAGGCTGGATTTTCTCATATTCTCCTTCAATCACATTGGAGATCTGATAACAGACTCCTATATTTTGGCAATACACTCACCTAAAGGATTATTAGGAACACCTGTTCAATTTCTCATTAATGCAATTATCTAATCAACCAATCACATGGCAGTTGCTTCAATGCATTTAGGGGTGTGGTCCTGGTCAAGACAATCTCCTGAACTCCAAACTGAATGTCAGAATGGGAAAGAAAGGTGATTTAAGCAATTTTGAGCGTGGCATGGTTGTTGGTGCCAGACGGGCCGGTCTGAGTATTTCACAATCTGCTCAGTTACTGGGATTTTCACGCACAACCATTTCTAGAGTTTATAAAGAATGGTGTGAAAAGGGAAAAACATCCAGTATGCGGCAGTCCTGTGGGCGAAAATGCCTTGTTGATGCTAGAGGTCAGAGGAGAATGGGCCGACTGATTCAAGCTGATAGAAGAGCAACTTTAACTGAAATAACCACTCGTTACAACCGAGGTATGCAGCAAAGCATTTGTGAAGCCACAACACGCACAACCTTGAGGCGGATGGGCTACAACAGCAGAAGACCCCACCGGGTACCACTCATCTCCACTACAAATAGGAAAAAGAGGCTACAATTTGCACGAGCTCACCAAAATTGGACAGTTGAAGACTGGAAAAATGTTGCCTGGTCTGATGAGTCTCGATTTCTGTTGAGACATTCGGATGGTAGAGTCAGAATTTGGCGTAAACAGAATGAGAACATGGATCCATCATGCCTTGTTACCACTGTGCAGGCTGGTGGTGGTGGTGTAATGGTGTGGGGGATGTTTTCTTGGCACACTTTAGGCCCCTTAGTGCCAATTGGGCATCGTTTAAATGCCACGGCCTACCTGAGCATTGTTTCTGACCATGTCCATCCCTTTATGACCACCATGTACCCATCCTCTGATGGCTACTTCCAGCAGGATAATGCACCATGTCACAAAGCTCGAATCATTTCAAATTGGTTTCTTGAACATGACAATGAGTTCACTGTACTAAAATGGCCCCCACAGTCACCAGATCTCAACCCAATAGAGCATCTTTGGGATGTGGTGGAACGGGAGCTTCGTGCCCTGGATGTGCATCCCACAAATCTCCATCAACTGCAAGATGCTATCCTATCAATATGGGCCAACATTTCTAAAGAATGCTTTCAGCACCTTGTTGAATCAATGCCACGTAGAATTAAGGCAGTTCTGAAGGCGAAAGGGGGTCAAACACAGTATTAGTATGGTGTTCCTAATAATCCTTTAGGTGAGTGTATATATATAATATATATATATAATACTCCTCGGAGCGCGCAGACAAAACCTTGATAAATGCGGTCATGTTAACTTGCTTTCTGAGGAAGATAGCCTACCTGCTGTTTGGGAATACACTTGTGTAAGATAGTTTTGGGAAGTAATTATACCAAAACACTTTGACGACAGATTTTGCTCAGGCATTTCAGAATGACAAACAGCATTTCAGATTCTGTGCGACGAGAGTGGTCTGCTGGTCCAGTTATGCAGTCTCATCGCAAAGTCACATGTCTTTTTTGATGCACATTGAGGAATTTATTTGGTAAATGTGTTTCCATCGTAGTTTATGCGCATGTTTTCTTATCGGATAAAGCATTTATCCGACTCTGTTGAGCGCATACGTTTTTATGTGCATTTTTTTTTTTATGCGCATCTTGCCATTTCCGTCCAGCTTTTTTTTTTTCAATGCGATGTTAATATACCAGATATACCAAAATATGCATAAAAATAATGTTGATATTTGAAATCAACCCAAACAAATACACCCCTCCCTTCATTGCTTTGCCCTCCAAATTCATGAACATCCACAAGAGTGCATGCCTTTTTATTGTAGCTGAAGCGAAGATGACAAACGATTGACAAGGAAGAACAAAAAATTAACATATAGTACACAAGAGTATATTCAAGCAAGAGTTTGTTGTTAGTCGCTAGCAGCACAGCAGCTCCAGACAAATAATGAAACTCAAAACAGTCCTGTGACTATAGCTAACATTACAGCAACAGCATATCTTGGTTCTGTTAAAATATGGCAAAACAAATGTTACTCCATAGGGAGCAGAAACAATGCAGCCATACGTATAACGTATAAGTAAATGTTTTACTATTTTAGCCTTTTTTGATTGAGCGAAGACTAATAAACCGGTTTACACCATTTATCTGAGTCCAATATCTACTCTGGGAAAGTTGCCAGTATCACTGCGGGAGTATTTACCTTCTCAGTAGGTGCAAAAATGGTTTTGAATGTGATTTCTATCAATGAACTGTTTTTTCTGAACCCATTCAACTTCTGATTACAGTGCAGTTCCTTTGTCTGGTGTTTTATTTTGGCAAATGTGGGAGAAACAGTGAGAGTTTTGAGGTGTAAATAAAAAAAAGAAGGGCTGTTTACCATTTATCCTTCTATTGTTCAACCTAATTTTTGTTTATGTTAATAAGATAAGGAACTTTTAATAAACCATTGTCCAAAGGCAAAAAAGTTTCAAGAGCTTAGTGTAATGATGTGGTTTGATATAATATTTCACATTATATTTTCTTTAACATTAATCCAATAACATTCATCATTCTTTTGAAAAGGTACATTTAAGTGGTTATATTCCACAAACGGGTCTCGAGAGTGAATGCAAATTTGCCAAGCTCCATTATGACTGATTGAGAATGAATGAATGGTAGAATTTCTGGTATAGAATTAATTTCTGGTAGAATTAACACGTAAGCTTGCATTTCTACTTGCACGCATGAGAGACTGATAAGAACTGCAATTATAGACATATAGTAGTGTGTGTGTGTGTGTGTGTGTGTGTGTGTTTAGTTGTGTGGATCTGTTTCTAAGCTTTGAAGGGCAGGAGGGTGATGACACCTGTCGGGTAATAGCTACACTGGAATGTAAACTGTTGGGCAGAATACTTCACTTTTAAATATAGGATTTTCTCTCCGTGTCATTTCGCTCTTCTCAGCTCATCACTCTCTTAATCATTCATTACCTCTTCAATCATTCTATTTTCATGGCAGTGAACAAGCTGGTGATGGAGAGAGATGAAAGGGGAGAAACAAAGAGAGAGAATGAATTATTTACAATACAAATTTAGGTTTAGAGTACACAATAGCAACATGCACAATAAATTTGAACATTTACTTGTATGTTTAGTCATTTAGCAGATGCTACCAACAAAATATGAACAGCACAACAATATTCGCTTTACACAATTCCATGTTCCAAGTGTAAGATAGAGTAGTACACAAACTTGAGCAGAAGGGAAATGCAGAAAGGGAGAACAGGTTTTATTTATTCATTTATTTTAAATAAGACTATGAACAATGCCTCTTTCAATATTGTTCTATTTGTTTAACCATTGATCCACCTTCATGGAAAACAGGATTTTTTAGAACATTTTTGGATTTAGAGTTTGAGCGCACTATGTAGACAATAGTCATACTTTAACAGACTAATTTACATATTAAACAATTGTATACAGTAGCCAGAATAGGCAATTGTATTCTAAAGGCCAGAAAGAGGGTGGAAAATGGTCTGGACGGTTTTTGGTGTTTAAAAACTAGACAAACAATTATATGGACTTCTACTTCTAAAGAGAAAAAAAAACGCTCCAGAAGTATAGAACATGTTCCCTTTAAAACCTTTTGATAATGTGCCATTGCATCATTCAAACTTTGTGTAATTTTTTTTTCTCTATATAAGATTTTATTTAAAAAATTACCATTTTTATGATGTTTATTTTTGCAATCACCATTTCTGCTTTCCTACAACATTTCAAATAGCGTCAATAAATCTACTCAGCTGTTGGACCAGCTAAACTAAGAATTTTAGCAGTCAGTTTATTGGACATTCATGTTTAAATGAGCTGACAGACATGTGACAATATACACAAAGTTAAGCCTCTTCCATGTGCTTTGTTTTGTCTTAACCAGCTGCAACAAGCTGTTGTTTTTATTTTTTGTTTTTATTTTCTGCAACAGCCTGTTCAGTAGCTCTGCTCACTGTGAAATCTCATTAAACATCCCACTCCACATTACTGAATATTAAATGCAGGTTATAAATAGGTTCTGATTGGCTGTTATTGTGCTGCATCCCACAGCATATTCTCTTTCAGTGTAGACCGACGAATTGCTTGTCACTGGAATGTGGTTTGGACACAGTGTAGTATGTGCACACATGTATATCTACACCCTACTCCATCCTGGTGGCTTTCATCACTTCAGCAGACAGAGCGGTCAAGTGGGATAACCCCTGTCAAATCTCTTTCCCCTTTCCCCGTAGCCCCAGCTCTGTTCTTCTCACCCTCTGCTGCGCTTTTCCCCTGTGTATAAGTGTGTGTCCTTGTACATGTGCTTCTGTCCCATGTATACTATGGTGTCTGACAGCTGTCTAGGCCCCAAGGGCATGCAACCTGCCCTTTTTTGAAGTGAGCCTCCAGCACCCCCTCATCATGCTGTCTGTGCTCCCCGCCGGTGAGTGCTCGACTCTAGGCCGCGGTCAGCGGGAACTGGCCTCTTCTCAGCAGGGGCCATAGGTCTGGAGGGTTAATGTTTCAGCATTGTGACCTCTCTCATTTCTCATCACCTGACAGCCGGTGGCTACCGCTGCCGTTCTCTTTTCCCAGGACACACATACATATGAAGACACAAATCAAAAGGCCTGTATATATTTAAGTGTTCAATGTCTGCATATACAGATTATAGATGTATGATGAGTGTCTGGAACTGATGTTCCTACAAAGGGTCAAACATCTACACACACTAATACATATACAGCGTGATTCTAGTTACTGCTATTGTTTTTAGTGCTGTAATGGACTAGGACAGCGATTCTGATTCTCAGTGGTTGGTTGTGACCCCAAAATGGGTCTGTTTTTGGTAGGGAAATATATATCAGGGGCTTTCAAACTGATGTCTGGGTACCAATTCCATGAGACAATAAAAAAAAAATCTGTTTCTTATTGTCCTGGTGTAAACATCTAACATTACTGTAGGGTAAAGTAGAAAAATGATCTGGATATATATTTGTTATTTTTTATATGATTATTTTTAGATGTATTAAATATTCAATAATTGTTTTTGGAAGTGGGTGTCTCACAAGGGTTTCATAGTATTTGAGGATGCTTGGCTTGAAAAAGTTTGGAAACCCCTACTATATACGGTATCATAGTATATAAGGCATAGTTAGGATAGCAAAATAAATAGGCTCATCTTTTAATGAGGTTTAGTAGCAATGGCGATGTAATTGCTGAATTATTGGCTACCAAGGAATATTCAACTAACATTTATAAAATCCATCACTCAAATTTTAAAGACACATGTTAATCACATTTCCTCTGGAGCGGCATGGCCACACTGCCAACCTGGCCCTCTTTTGGGGCCCAAGGAGGGAGGAAACTGCTCTTTTATTGAGAATGTGGGTACCGCTGGACTCCAGAGAGCCAGCGGCAGGATGTTGTTTGAACCAGCATTCTCGATGACATTCTCCCCCGGTCAAGGCCGCTTGCCTGCGGACTTCGCGGGACCCTGAACGGGTTGGGCGGCACCCTTGCGTCCGGCACCCTGCTGCCCGGGTGGAGGCTGCTGCTTGGGCTTAGCAGGGGCGGAAGCAGACACGGGGGGACGCTCTTGGTGACGAGCAGGCGGAGGTGCTGCGCCCGGCGACTGGGTGGAGGCAGCAGCGGGTCGCCAGGGCAGGATGTTTTTGATAGCCTCCATCTGCTTCTGGGCCACCGAGAACTGCTGGGCGAACTACCGGCCGCTTGACTGGGGGGACCCCCATGTAACCCTTAGGGTTACCATCGAGGGTAGTGAGGACGGAGGAGTCAGTCGTTCGGTTTCTAGCGCTGTAGGGCACTGTCCACGACTTCGTGAGCTCCTGATGCACTTCCGGAAAGAAAGGCACTGGGGCGGGCGCTGAGAACCAGCACGGGCCGTGCCGAGATACCAATCGTCTAACCGCGAGGGTTCAGGACGGTTCCACTTGAGCCCGACACTCGTGGCGGCCCGGGAAAGCATAGCCGTGAGCTCTGGATCCGACGTACGTCGAACGTGACTGACTGAAAGGGAACAAGCATTATCTAAAACAGCCACATCTGTTAGCCACCATCACTCAAATTTTAAAGACACATGTTAATCACATTTCCTCTGTTGTTTTTCATTTACAGAACTTTTGGTTTTCCTGTGTTGTGAATATGTTTCGTGAATTGTTGGGTCTTTGGCGATTATGGTAATTCTAATGTTCAATATAACATTTTACCTTTTTATTTCTATTACTTTACTGTGATAAACAGTTTTGTACTATTATGTCACTACTTGATGTCCAATGTAAAATCCGGATCCTGCAATAAAACCATTTGTGAATCACTGGCCTGCTCAGTGGCACAGAGTTTTTGCACTGGTTGACAGGGAGCCAACAAACACTCTGTGAACAGAGATGGAGTGTGTATAGGAACAGGTTGGCATTTTTCTTCCCAGGCACCTTCAAGCCTGTCTAACATAAATGAGGGCACTGTTTGCCTTTTAGCAAGCAGAGTGTGTTTATGTGTGTGTGTGTGTGTGTGTGTGTGTACCATCAGCTTTTTTTCCTCTCAGAATGAGTGGAGTGTTAAGCAGCCACTCCTTCTCATTTAAAGTGTTTCAAGGTGAGCTATGTGTGTGTGTCTGTAAATGCCAAGCAGACGCCACGCAAGTAGATATCTGGAGAAAAGGGTTTCACCCTTGAGAGATTTTACATCTGAAGCTGAGTTAAAGGGTTAGTTCACCCAAAAAAGTAAATTCTGTCATCAATTACTTACCCTTATGCCGTTCCAAAGATCTTTGGAACATGAAGATATTTTTGATGAAATCCGAGAGCTCTCTGACCATCCATAGACAGCAATTTAATTAACACTTTCAAGGCCCATCGTTAAAATCAGCATGTGACTCGAGTGGTTCAAACTTAATGTTATGAATTTCTACACATACATACACATACTACACATTTCTATACAATTTCTTCTCGTCTGACATCGGCCAATGGTAAGCCGGCGTTCTGGCGTAGCTCTGACGTAACTCGGAAGCACTGGACTGTATTTACTACGGCAACAGCGTAAGAGACTGACACAAACGCAATATTTTTGTTTACTTTTGTGTAGGGCTGTGCAATTAATCGCAATCACAAAACAATTGCGATTTGAGCACACGCGATTTCTAAACCGCATAAAGCAGCAATTTTATTTATTTTAATTCAGAATACTACAACGTTCTTGTGCGCATGTTTAAGATGTTAACCAATCAGTGCTCACTCAGTGCCTGGCTAGGGGGAGAGGGGAGGAAAGGAGCGGCAAGGCCACACTGCCAACCTGGCCCTCTTTTGGGGCCCAGGGAGGGAGGAAACTGCTCTTTTATTGAGAATGTAGGTACCGCTGGACTCCGGAGAGCCAGCGGCAGGATGTTGTTTGAACCAGCATTCTCGATGACATTCTCCCCCGGTCCTCCTCCGGGGGGAGGAGGGGTGCGGACACCACCTCCCCTAGACCAGCTCCTCTTCTCCCTGGGCTGCCCGTGTCAAGGCCGCTTGCCCTTGCGCTTGCCTGCGGACTTCACGGGACCCTGAACGGGTTGGGCGGCACCCTTACGTCTGGCGCCCTGCTGCCCGGGTGAAGGCATCTGCTTGGGCTTAGCAGGGGCGGAAGCAGACACGGGGGGACGCCCTCGGTGACGAGCAGGCGGAGGTGCTGCGCCCGGCGACTGGGTGGAGGCAGCAGCGGGTCGCCAGGGCAGGATGTTTTTGATAGCCTCCATCTGCTTCTGGGCCACCGAGAACTGCTGGGCGAGCTACCGGCCGCTTGACTGGGGGGACCCCCATGTAATCCTTAGCCGCGCCACCATCGAGGGTAGTGAGGACAGAGGAGTCAGTCGATCGGTTTCTAGCGCTGTAGGGCACTGTCCACGACTTCGTGAGCTCCTGATGCACTTCCGGAAAGAAAGGCACTGGGGCGGGCGCTGAGAACCAGCACGGGCCGTCCCGAGATACCAATCGTCTAACCGCGAGGGTTCAGAACGGTTCCACTTGAGCCCGACACTCGCTGCGGCCCGTGAAAGCATAGTCGTGAGCTCTGGATCCGACGTACGGCGAACGTGACTGACTGAAAGGGAACAAGCATTAAAACAGCCACATGAACTAAAAAGACTGAAGAAAAGAGGAGAAAACATCTTGCACCAACATTTATTATAAAGCTTTTTTAACTATTCTTGCTCCCCTTACTAGAATTTATCACGTCCTATTGTATTTATTGTGGTAAATCTTGACAAACTTGTAGAATTTATCATTTATAATATGATTATTCTGTATATTGCACAGCCCTACTTTTGTGCGCAAAAACATTCTCAACAGGTTAACATTAAGGTTGACCCACTGGAGTCACATGGACTATTTTAACGATGTCTTTACTACCTTTCTGGGCCTTGAAAGTGTTAATTAAATAGCTGTCTATGGAGGGGTCAGAGCGCTCTCGGATTTCATCAAAAATATCTTAATTTGTGTTCCGAAGATGAACGAAGGTCTTAAAGGGTTTGGAATGACATTAAGGTTGAATAATTTATGACAGAATTTTCATTTTTGGGTGAACTAACCCTTTAAGTTTCAGTCAGTTTGTGACTGCTGAGGATTTGTTATAACTCTGTCCCCACTGCTGTGCAGACGTGTAATCATTAGATGATGTTTAATGAGCTATATTGTGTTGAAAACAGCAAATGTTGAGCTGAAAGGTAAGCCTTCATTTGTCTCTCAGTCTCTTAGTAGAATGAGGTTTAGAACAACAGCGATAATGCTTGTGTGTACTTGACGTGTGTATGTGTGTGTGTGTGTGTGTGAGAGAGAGAGAGAGAGAGAGAGAGAGAGAGAGAGAGAGAGAGACGAAGAGAATGCATCATGGTCAATGAAACTGGCATGAATACCCAGCATCCCTGTGGATTGAGAGAAATGATAGGTGTTATTATTTTTTATCACACACACACACACACACACACACACAGCCATTTTGGAGTATCGGTCCAATGGTTATGAAGCTCTTAAATAAACTTCAAAATCAGCTGTATTCGCATGTCGAAGCGCTCTCTGATGGCATCAATACTCTGTTTTAATAAATGTACGTATGTGTGTTAGAGAGGTAGAGACGGACAGAAACCAGAGACTGATTGCAGTAGAGGTGATTTAGCTGTGTCGTGATCAAAGCACTTCTTGAACTTTCCAATTTGCTGTAGTTTTGTTGCTTCCTTCCATCTTCAGGTCCTCCTGTATGAACCTCCAGACTAACCTCTCTGCCTCTGTAATGGTTTACAGCGATCGCTGCTCTGATTAAAGCTGAGATTATGGGAGTGATTGTTCTGCACTCACACTAATCCTTCCCCATGCTTTCTGTGTTACTCACTGACACTGATGCATGTGTATTCACTCTTCACTCTGTTTTTACCTGTAAATGGATTTTGTATGCATTTTTAGATATGTGAATAAAACAATATATAAGGATGGATGGTTGGATGGTCAGATGAATGGATAGATACTATAGACAGTGTTGGCAACAGTGTATTTGCATTTGAGTTCCATATTCTGACTAGCACTTAGTTCAAGTTTACCTGTGCAATTGTAAGTTGTAATGTGTGTATGTTGCTATGGTTGATAGGTGTTTATATATATATATATATATATATATATATATATATATATATATATATATATACACACTAAGTTTGGAGTGTGTAAAATTGAAATTAAAATTTTTAAAATGTCTCTAATGCTCACCAAGGCTGCATTTATTTAATTAAAAATACAGTAATATTGTAAAATGCTGTTAGAATTTAAAATAATTGTTTTCTCTTTGAAATACATTTTAAAATGTAATGTATTATTCCTGTGATGGCAAAGCTGAATTTTCAGCATCATTACTCCAGTCTTCAGTGTCACATGATCCTTCAGAAATCATTCTATAGGATTTGCTACTCAATAAATTTTTTTCTTATTATAATCATCATAAATGTTGATAACAGCTGCACTGCTTTATATTTTTTTGTAACATTAAAATTTTATTTTACTGTAACTTTTGATCAGTTCAGCATCCTTTAAAAAAGAATAATCTTACTGACCCAAAATAATATATATCCCTAGATATGCTTGGATTATTTTAATCTATTCTTTCTATCTTTTTTCTTATTCTAAATACATTGTTAGTGCATCTTGATGTGATATTTTTCTGGTAACTGCTATTTGCTCTGTGTAAAGAAGGTAGCTGCTATTTAAGAGTAAATAGTAGCAGATACTGTTTGCACCAAGTACTGAATAAATAGCAACAAATAGCTTGTTGTTTACACTTGGTGCAAATAGAAGTAGATACTATTCACACATATAGTGTAAATAGAAGTGATATGCTATTTGTACTAGGGGCAAATTGCCTGAGCAGTACTGGGCGGAGTTAATGAAAATAGCCTCTGCCCTCATGCTTGACTATGTGCCCTAGTGTCAATAGACACTGCCTGTCTTTTTCTCGTTGTGTACAGCATTTTATTAGGGGCCAAGCACCTAAGGTGCGAAGGCACCTATTGAAATCGTTGGCGTTCTTATTAGGGGCCAAGCACCAAAGGTGCGAAGGCACCTATTGAAACCGTTAGTGTTCCTATTATTATTATTCTTCCTTCTTCTTCTTCCGCTCTTGAGTCTATGACAGCCCATAGAACCGTATGGTAAAAAGTTGTGAAATTTGGCACACAGATAGAGGACAGTCTGAAATGTCACCATAGCAAATTTGGAGTCTCTATCTCAATCCCTCTAGCGCCACCACCAGTCCAAATTTTGACTCATGTTTATGCTAATAACTTTGGAACCATAAGGGCTAGCCAAGATTCCTTGGCTAATGGCGATTCGACCGTAATTTTCCGTCATAAATATTTTCCAAAAAAAATACTTTTTCGAACTCCTCCTAGGCCTTTCCTCCGATTTTCACGAAAATGGAACCAGATCATCTTCAGGCAGTGCCAACAAAAAGTTATTGAATTCAAGTTGATTCGTCAAACCGTTTTCGATAAACGCACAAACAAATTTTATGTTGCGCTTGTAAAAAATTTTTTAGTTTTTATGTCATCACAAGCATGACCTGAGGTAACATGCAGCATTTCGGCACAGCGCCACCTACTGGTCCGGAGATATGAAAAATTTCTATTTTTGCGTATATAAAAGTGCTTATATAAAAACATAAAAGTGGTCTAGTTAGATTTGGGACGTGATGTCCAATTTTACCATGTCGGCCATTTTGGCTGTCGACCATTTTTAATTATGTGCTAAAATGCTATATTTCATATACACATGAACGGATTGTTACGAAACTCGGTATGGGTCATCACCACGATGCCCTGAAGGAGCCTGAGTAGTTTCGAAACAGTGCCACCTAATGGAGAATTTTTTTTTCAAATGCTTATACTTTGGGTGTGGTTATTTTCACGGGAGTAACTTTTTTTATCTCCTGAATCCTTGCCGAGTCCAACGATACCAAACATGCCAGGTTTTGCCTTATGGTTTGTGCAGCGTTATGATTTAGCGCTTAAAAAACATTTGCGAGTTCAGATGTAAATTTCCTTTGTTTTCTCAGAGAGTCCCATCTCCTACAGTTTCTCCAGTCTTACAACAACAAAGAGGCAAAGATTTGTGGAGGTGCTGCAGTGGGGAACATTAATAAGGCTTTCAAGTACAATACACACCCCTGCTCCTCCAGGTCTCCCCATGTGACTCCCAGCCCACTCCCATCTCCACCTCAGGCTGTGAAGCAGGCTCTGGAGGAGATGGTGACGTCTAGACCGGCTGACTCACGCTGAGGAGGCAGACTCTTGACTTTACATCCCCTTATCTCTCCTTTTCTCTTCCTCACTCCATCTGTTTTTACTTTCCTCTGTGTCTCTATATCTCCTATATCTTTTTTTCCTGATGACTTCCTAGCAGGAGAGCACGCAGAACCGCGTGTATGGATTTCATGAGACGGTGAAATTGCGGTTTCTATAAAAAAAAAAATCAAGGGTTTAGTGATGTTGGGACATAGCCATGAAGAATCCACAGTGGGTGATTAAAGATTGAGCTGCAACACTGAATGATTCATACTCTGAGCAGGAGTGAATGTTCATATCAGCTCATGAGAGGAGTGGATGAATAGGTACTTGTAGGTGTGTGTGTGTGTATATGTTCCTGCTTTTGTGGGATGTTACTGGTGTGTGTGTGTGTGTGTTTGGTCAGTGAGTGAACTTTCCTTTTACGTGATGATTAAATATTCCCTTTGCCCATGTAGCACACACATAGAGCCAACACTTAGAACAAGACCACACTGTGTGTGTTCGTGTATGTGTGTGTTTGTGTTTTAGATGGCGATCTGGGTTTGGTGCGGAGGAGGTATGGGTGCAGGGGATGAGGGGGTGGAATACAGTGGAGCTCTGTACCTACCCAAGCACGCATGCACACACAGTACATATGCTAATATGAGGACTTATCATATAGATTTTTGTTGGTTTTATAAAAATTAAATTATAATGAATAGGGACAAAGTCAAACCAAATATCTGGAGTTTAAAGTGTTGAAACCCCCCAATTTTTTTATGTGAACAGATACAGATATGTACAAGCTGAACATTACTGAAAACACTAAAAGCATTCATACATTTGACCAACAAGTGGAAATTGGTTATTTTTGCATTTTCAGAGCAATTTAGTTCTTCCGGGTTGAAAAGCAAAGTCGAAGCAACATCACAGAATCTGAGGACGAAGCGTGCACCTGGAGTGTGTGATTGAGACCATCTGCCGGAAGCTAGTTATTTTTAGTTAATAAAGATTTAAATATGCATATTTTTCTTACAAAAACTCATTGCTTCGCTTCAGAAGGCCTTTATTAACCCTCTGGAGTCATGTGGATATCTTTTATGATGGATGGATGCACTTTTTTTGGACTTCAAAATCAGGAGCGCCATTCACTACTATTATAAAGCTTGGAAGAGCCAGGATATTTTATAATATAACTCTGATTGTGTTCATCTGAAAGAAGTCATATAGTTTTGACATTTTTGGGTGAACTGTCCCTTTAAATCATGCAATAAAGTTACAGGCCTCTTTACTGGCATTTGGCTAAAAAAAAAAAAATGTTATACCCTGGGATGTAACTTCTAGCGACAGCTTTTTCCTCAAAGATCTACGAAAACACACACATCTTATGTTCGTTAGTCTCCTCTAGTGTTCCAGTGTCATAACCAATGCACTGCTCGTGACACATTTTTATCTTTTCTACTTCTTTCTCTCTCAACCCTTTCTCTCTCGTTCTTTCCATCAGTGTATAAATAGCATCAGAATGGCCTATTAAATGCTCTTTTAATTATTCTTTCTGCCTGTCTTTGACCTTGGCACACATTATCTCCTTCAGTTAATTGTGACGTGGGATTCACTCCAAAGACAGCTGATGGAAAGATGGCACACAGTCTCAGCTCAGGCCTCCATCATCTTGTGAAATGTGGATGACACAGCACACCACAGTGTTATAATCTGCACAAAGTGGGTGTTGTTTGAACACACACACGGAAACAGCCATTGCCAGATTGCTGCTTTTGTCAGTTTGACAGCGAGGATGGTGTAGAATAGCTGTAACCTCCAGAGACTCCTCCAGCCCTCCATCCTATGCTTTAACTGTCTATCTGTGTGCTTGTCTCCTTTGTTCTTCTCTCTCTTTTTAAATGTTCTCTTTAACCTGGCCAAGTGAGCCACTTTCATGTTTTACCCCCCACCGTTTCCCTGAAGGGGAATATCTCACAGACGAGTGCATATATATGCGCACACACACATGACTCCTGTACCATTTCTCATTACTGACATTGTTGCTGCAGGTTCAAAACAATGTCAGGCATTTCTGTGACCTGTACACACACACACACACATAGTGAAAGTACCTGCAAAGTTTCCTGCTGGGCAGGGGGAAGTGTTCATCGCTTTGTATGTGTTAGCGTTCAGCCGTCACACATGCTATCTGTTTATCAAATCTATCTATCTGTCCTCATTTTTTTTTTTTTTTTTTTTATAAATCTGCATATACATGTCTCTTCTCACTGTTTTATCTGTAGTGCAATTTTGTTTCCTCTGCAGTACCGCATTGCCACCATCACCTCTCTCTGTGTAATGTGTCTGTGTAAATTGCACTGATGAATATATAATGTGTGAAAGAGCATGTAAACACATGCTGAGAGGATGTCTGCATGTGAAGCGGTCAAAGAATATGCAGGGTTATAAGGATTCACCCTCAGTGTGTGGGTGTCTTTGTGTGCAAGTGTTTCACAAATATAGGTTCATTAAAATATTTTGAGGTGCTCAGTGTTGCAGAAAATGCAGGCAGATGGGCAGACGTGACAAGTATGTGTTGTTTTGTGTGTGTGTGTCAGGGTGACTTGTGTCTCCTCATGGAGCACATGTCTCATCCTGACACCTGTTTGCTCCTAAACTGTTTTGGGTTGCCACGTCTCCTCTGGGAAGCCTGCTCGCTACCAAAGCAGTTAACCGCCACAGGAATGTGGAGAACCCTGTCCCTTTGCTCTGAGCAGACAATTATTTACCCTTTCTTTTTTTCCCCTCCTGTTTCCTCTAATTGATTTCATTCACTTTTACTCTTTCTTGTAATGTGGAAAGTGTACAACATAATGTGTGTGTGCATAGCGGATGGTTAGAGTGTAACAGCAATTACTTTTGCCCTCTGGGTCCAATTAACACCCCACAGTTTGACCCATATGTATCAAAAGCCAGACGCATGCACACACACACTCAGCTGTAAAGTGAGGTGACTCTTAATCTGTACAACATGACTTTGCATAATAAACAGGATGAATAGATGGATGGATGGACGGACGGACAGACAGATAGATAGATAGATAGATGACTTGATGGATGGATAGATTGATGATTGACTGATATATAGACAGACAGACAGATGGACTGATAGTTGATAGATAAGTGTATGGATAGATAGATAGATACACGACTGGATGAATGTATGGATGGATGGATAGATAGATGGCTTGATGAAGCTGTACTGAAGTGAAAAGAGAGGTGCCTTTATTCAGCCTGTCAGCTGGTGAGCTTAACACAGAACAAGCCAGGTTTATACCCCATAACCCCTTCACACACACATTTCAGTGGGTGTTTTTAGTAATGCATGTTTACGTAAATCATTTTTTCAGAATGAACTTCTGGTATACCGCTCACAATCACATCTCTGTATTTGAGCAAGTGCTGTGTAAATACACTCACCTAAAGGATTATTAGGAACACCTGTTCAATTTCTCATTAATGCAATTATCTAATCAACCAATCACATGGCAGTTGCTTCAATGCATTTAGGGGTGTGGTCCTGGTCAAGACAATCTCCTGAACTCCAAACTGAATGTCAGAATGGGAAAGAAAGGTGATTTAAGCAATTTTGAGCGTGGCATGGTTGTTGGTGCCAGACGGGCCGGTCTGAGTATTTCACAATCTGCTCAATTACTGGGATTTTCACGCACAACCATTTCTAGAAATCGAGTTTACAAAGAATGGTGTGAAAAGGGAAAAACATCCAGTATGCGGCAGTCCTGTGGGCGAAAATGCCTTGTTGATGCTAGAGGTCAGAGGAGAATGGGCCGACTGATTCAAGCTGATAGAAGAGCAACTTTGACTGAAATAACTACTCGTTACAACCGAGGTATGCAGCAAAGCATTTGTGAAGCCACAACACGCACAACCTTGAGGCGGATGGGCTACAACAGCAGAAGACCCCACCGGGTACCACTCATCTCCACTACAAATAGGAAAAAGAGGCTACAATTTGCACGAGCTCACCAAAATTGGACAGTTCAAGACTGGAAAAATGTTGCCTGGTCTGATGAGTCTCGATTTCTGTTGAGACATTCAGATGGTAGAGTCAAAATTTGGCGTAAACAGAATGAGAACATGGATCCATCATGCCTTGTTACCACTGTGCAGGCTGCTGGTGGTGGTGTAATGGTGTGGGGGATGTTTTCTTGGCACACTTTAGGCCCCTTAGTGCCAATTGGGCATCGTTTAAATGCCACGGCCTACCTGAGCATTGTTTCTGACCATGTCCATCCCTTTATGACCACCATGTACCCATCCTCTGATGGCTACTTCCAGCAGGATAATGCACCATGTCACAAAGCTCGAATCATTTCAAATTGGTTTCTTGAACATGACAATGAGTTCACTGTACTAAAATGGCCCCCACAGTCACCAGATCTCAACCCAATAGAGCATCTTTGGGATGTGGTGGAACGGGAGCTTCGTGCCCTGGATGTGCATCCCACAAATCTCCATCAACTGCAAGATGCTATCCTATCAATATGGGCCAACATTTCTAAAGAATGCTTTCAGCACCTTGTTGAATCAATGCCACGTACAATTAAGGCAGTTCTGAAGGCGAAAGGGGGTCAAACACAGTATTAGTATGGTGTTCCTAATAATCCTTTAGGTGAGTGTATGTGCAGCCTCACATAAGTGATTTTGGTTTAAATGCATTCAGCTTTGTTTCTTGGTTTTGTTTGCATATTTATTTCTGCATTGCACAGGCTGTGGCTTATGTGACCCCCTGAATAACAGTCACATTCAAATTGACACCTTTAAATGTTTCTAAGCTGACATAGTGTAATGAGAATGAACTCTGTGACACCTAATGTCATCTAAAGATCCGTATGTTGGCATGCAGTGTTTGTTTAATAAGTCTTAATGCACATAAAATAAAGAGACAGCTATTTATGAGATGACAGGGGTTCATGACAGGGTGTGATGATCAAATGGCGCTGCGGTTAACCCGTGCCTGGAAATGTGGTCGGTCATTCCTGGAATGTGTGTTTGGTCTCTGAGCTTTAAGCCGCGCTGCATCCATAAAGGCTTTAAATAAAGTTTATTCGAAATATGCCACCATACAGGATAACTGCTAACAGGAAGATCAACAACCGTGTGTCTTTAACACTTCCTTGTATACACCCAAAGCCTACAGTGTACATTTGTGTAATTTATTAAATGAAATGATCTAGCCCAGCTTGATTTATTAAGTGCATGGCAGCATGCTTCTATCATTTGATCAGTCTGAGTGTGTGTGTTTGTGTGTGTCGTAATGTGGCAGGTGTATTTTCGTCGTGATTGACAGGGTAATCAGGCTGGATTAGGGCTAAAGTGAGTACAAATGTGATGGAAAACGTTTTTAGTTACACACTAAGCCCTCTGTTGTTTAATCTAGCCCTCCTGCCCTACACATACAGATCTACAGATGGAAGGAGTGAGAGGGGTTATTCAAAAGGCCGCTTCAGTTTGCCCTTAGTGTTAGTGACATTGAATCAACTTACTTGTTTGCTTTGGAAGGGCTTTGCTGTGTTTGAATATGTGTGTGTGTGTGTGTGTAGCTGCAAATAGCCCATCTCACTATCCAAGCAACACATACACTGTTGACATGTGTGGAAACCTTTTAAAAAAGCATTGCTTGAGCTCACGGATTCAGCTGATGGTAAAAGTTTCAAACCATCTACTGAGAATGGTGCCGCTGAGTAGGTGTAGTACAGTGTTTGATGATTATATTATGAAACTAGTCTGCTTGTGCAGGAATGGAGGTGGTCAGCTACCAAATCCATTCAAATCCCTGCACTTAATGGAGATGGAGCATCATTTTCTCTCTCCCTCCCTCCTCCTCTGTGTTTCTCGTTTTCTCTTTTACACACTCACACACGCACTTAATTTTCAGTCATGGCGGGGATTTTCTGTTGTTTTTGTTCTAAGCTAAATAGCTAATGGTATTTTTATCCACCAACCCTAAACCATGACACTTTCCTGCATTTTTACATTTTCATTTAGACAGTATTTAGTCTTTTTATTAAGCTGTTTTCTGAATGATAACTAGTTTCTACATTTTATTTATTAGAATAAATAGATATAGTGGGATACATAAAAATATAAAGCATTATTTATTAATTTTATTCTGTCATTTTCTACATTTATTAGGCTTTTATGTGGTGCAAGTCTATGAATTTCAGTTCATTCATATTAAAGGGGTCCAATAATGTCCCTTTTTACAAGATAAAGTGTGTATGTGAAGTTTTAGCTCAAAATAGCCCACAGATAATTTTTTATAGCATGTTAAAATTGTCACTTTTTGAGGGTGAGCGAAAACGTGCCATTTTTGTGTGTCCCTTTAAAAGCAAATGAGCTGTTGCATTCTACATGTTGTCACCTCTTCTTGAGTCTCTCCATCATTGTCTGGCTGAACAGTTTCAGACCTTTTCAGTGCATGTCTGCGCTAGTTAATCGTAGCTGCTCCCAGTCCAGTCCTGTCCAGTCCTGTTAGCAGCTCCGATTAACTTGCGCAGATATGCACTGAAAAGGACTGAAACTGTTCAGCCGGACAATGATGGAGAGACTCAAGAAGAGGTGACAACATGTAGAATGCAACAGGACATTCTGAATGGTTAGTTTATGAATTTATTTAGCTGATGTGGAGTTAACTATCTTCAAGTCATTGATTAGCATATTCTGTCATGAAAATCTATAAATTTCTGTCATCTGTCATCATTAACTTTCCTTCCTGTATGGAACATTTTTAAGTGAACTTGAATTTGCGATTTTAAGGTCTGAAAACTCGGCAAAGAGATGCATGTGATATTATGGAGATCTTTTCTCTGTAGAAAATAAGGCAGAACACTTGATAAGTAAAAAAAAGTCTCCATTGGTTCTCCATTTAGGGCCAGATTTACTAAACAGGGCATATTAGCGTAAGAGCGCAATTCCAAAAAAGCGCAGATGGGAGTGGAAAGTTGTGTGCGTGATCTACTGACGACAAGCAAATTAAAGCACACAGACGCAGCCGGATCTTCCAAGAGCAGTACAAATTAGCATCTGGTTTAAGACAGGCAGTAAATAAGGGTGCAAACATAAGTAAATTGACTAGCACAAACCTTAGTAAATCATCGCATGATTCATTTAAATACTCTCCTCCCATAAATTTTGCGTCTGAAAGGTAAACTCCTACAAATGGATATGCAATAAGGTCTGCCACAAAAATAACTGTCCACACCTTCTCAGCGCTAATTTTTCACAGCGTGTCTTTAGTAAATACTAACAGTGGTTTTTTAATGCCAAAAGACCCAAGAGTCCCACTTTGAACCTCCAGATTCCTTTTCCTAGCCTGTAATACCAGCTGGGATTTGAGCACCACCAAAACTGGCATAAGGCCTAAACTTCAGAGAGGCAATGTTTTTAATGCAAATGTCATGTTATATTGAATGTGCGACTACATCACTCTTATTTCTGTGACCTTTGAAGTAAGAGATTTTGATGCACTGAGATGCGTTTATCCAAAACTTGCCCACCCTTTATTTGAACTCAAATACCTTTTCTCTTGTGGGGTATTAAAGTGTAGAGATGACTTGATTCACTTAAAAACTCTGAATGAAGCATGTTCCTGTCACAAGAGTTTATAAGGTTCCTGGCATCAAGGATGTAACCTTAAATTCCAGTGAGTGTAAAAATGAGAGAATAAACAATTGAAAAATTCAGATCAACCAATTTGAATATTGGGGTGGGCACAGGACAGGAGCTATGCTAGTTCTTTCTGATGAGTTGAAATAAATAGTCAAAATTCTCAAATGAATGTTCTGTCTATGATGTTCCACAATAGAAAGGAAGTCTTTTGGAATAACATTAGGGTGCTATTCCCCCCCCCCCCTTTTTTTTGTGCACGAGAGACTGCAGATTTTGTGTTTTTTTTTTGTGTAAATTATGTAAAATGAAGTTAAATAAAAAACTTAATTAAATTTGCCTTCGTCAGTAATTGTAGTGTACTGTACTGAAATATATTAGTAATAGTGGCTACTTTTTGTAACTATTCTACTGTCCTATTTTTCTTCATTTAAAGACCTACAATCTCACACACAGAGACAAATTGTGTGTAATCACAAGTCATTATCTTTTTACTGTCTAGGATTGAGTAATTTGTGTGTGTGTGTGTGTGTGTGTTTTGCTCTGTACTCAATGTCCATCGTGACTCTGCTGCTTACTTGACATCATACATCCGTTTCAAAACAATGCTGTTCTTTTTGCTCCTCACAGCTCATGTGCTCAAAGCTGATAATTTGTTAATGGCTATTTAATGATGGGTTTTTTTTTATCAATTTTTTTCTTTTAATGACCTGCTTTCAAAATGTCTGCAATGTACAATGTGCATGATTGCGGGTATGTGCACTGCATGAATAAGAGAATATTGTCATATCTCATTCTCCTCCTCCATCTGAATTCTCTGCATGCATTTGGTAAAGCATCCTGCTGAATGTGTTCCTCACATATATTTTGACTGAAGCTAGTTTACACACACACTTGCACACTTATTTGATAATGCAGTACATCAACCTGGGGTGTCAGAGAGCTGATTGACCTGCTGTGTGTGTGTGTGTGTCTGTGTGTGTGTGTGTGTGTGTCTGTCTGTCTATAATATGTGAAGCGTTATGTGTGAAGCATTAGGTGATTGTGTGTGGGTGTTTGAAAGAGTGCCAGAATCACATAAAGCATTGTGCCTTTTAGCATCCTTTGTAACAAAGGAAACATGCACTCGACTTTTTAACAGAAACGTCATTGTACTGTAGCATAAAATATATCATAAAAATTCATTCCTGCACCTTTTTATGTATGCACCAGTAAATATTGATGGTTTTACACTTAGTGGACGGAGCAAAGCAACTTAAGTGGTTATTCAAGAGAATCGATTCATACCTGTCGTTTTTGTATTGTTATGTTTGAGTACGATACCTAAAGATACCGTAACAGATTTCCACAGATACTCATATCCCTGCTTTGTAGGGTTTAAGATTACTTTAGAGTCAATATCAGTAAAAGCTAGCATTGTGCCGCATTCTCTTGAGATGACGAATAACCGTTTTTCTACCCTAGTTAATTTCTGAATGTAATTTCATGCAGGTTAATTGACCCCCTCTACTGAGTTTTCTGGATCATTTTCCCCAAGTTATCTGTAGTTCATAATGCTCACATTTGATTCAGCAGTCCCCAGACATCCTCTCCCTGATCTCACGGACACTCACTTATCACTGAGACATGAAGCACAGCCCAATCTCGTCCCCCACTTGAAAATATGGCACTGTCAGTGAGTAAAAGAGAGAGAGATAAGAGGCCTTGCAGGTTGATGTTTAGTTATGCTAATGCATACCATCAGCAGGCCGTCTCTATTATTTGACTTCACTTGCATAATTCTGAATTCATAATGATGTTCTGTGGTGTTGTACAGCACAAAGACAGGAGACCTGGACAGATCGTGCTCTTCACGAACCTCCATAGTCTATACAGCATCTGTTAGCATAATCAGAACTGGCTGTCTCACTGGACCATGCCCGCTCTTTAAAATGTTATTACTGTTTATCAATACAAAACTGTAATTTAATTAGTTACATTATCTGCTGATGTAATGAAATAAATTTTAAATATTACATGTGTCAATGACAAGACACCCCGTTTTGATTAATGTTAATACATACAATACATACATACAGTGACTAGATCGTGATCATGTTTTTTCACTTTTTCAGTAAGATTTTTTTTTTTATGTTTTTGAAAATTCTAAAGAATAGCATTTATTTGAAATAGAAATATTTTGTAACATTATAAATGTCTTTACTGTCACTTTTGATTAATTTAATGCATCCTTGTTAAAAACAAAAAAATTACTAAATGTTCTTTTTTACTAACCCTAAACTTTTGAATGGTATTGTACTTCTTTTAATTTATCAAGATGTGTAAACTCGCATATATTGAACATGTAGAGAAAATATTTTTAATTTTAAAATGTCCTTTTGCTTGATGCTTACACCACATGATGTTTTAGGGTCATTAAATTGTGAATTTATCTTGAAAATGGTATTAAGGTTTTTTTGTGTCTTTAGCGTGGCCACTCTAATGTCATTGACCCTTATATCAGTATGTGATGGGAAAAGCCCCCTAATAAGGATAATTCAGAGACTGTATACACAGCAATACACACACCCCTCATATAATACAGAAAGTCACTTAACATGGATTAAACTGACATTATGAAACAGACAGCAGATGTTACAAAGCTATGAAATTTCTTCTTGTCCCAACTGAGTTGAACACGCACACATTTCCTCACAAACAAGCGCACACATAGCATGTCCTGAACAAACACACCCATCACCACTGGTAATGCCAACGGCCCTCAGCAAACTTATTAGAGAGAGAGCATCCAGTCAGCCATTCACACAACTTATCATGTTCCACAGGGCTGTGTCTCCAAACCAGACAGAGCATCACTTTAGTGGAAAAACAACAGAAGAATCATCACTCCAACTCAGCCAGCCAATTACAGATTCATCTGAAAATACAATGCCAGTGGCTAATAATGTTACGCACACAACTACTGTAGTTTCCATTTGCTAGATTAAGTTTAAAACTGTTGGCAGACGTATTTTTACTGGCATGTCTTTATTGTGTCTGATAGTAAATATTCCTGTGGCACTCCAGAGCTGATTTTATCTTCACGTTCACCACTTATGACCACTTATCTTTGATTTGGCTGGAATGAAAGTAGTTTACTGCTAAAAATCAGACAAACCTTGTGTAGAAGGAGTGTGGAATGACAAGTGGAATGTAATGTATGTGTATATGAAAAAAAAAAAAACTCTATATACACTATATTGCCAAAAGTTTTGGGATTCCTTCCCCTTTACATGCACATGAACTTTAATGACATCCAATTCTTAATCAGTAGGGTTAATATGGAGTTGGCCCACCCTTTGCAGCTGTAAAAGCTTCAACTCTTCTGGAAAGGCTCTTCTGGATGTCAGGCACTGATGTTGGACGAGAAGGCCTGGCTCGCAGTCTCTGCTCTAATTCAACCCAAAGGTGTCCTATCGGGTTGAGGTCAGTCAAGTTCCTCCACACCAAACTCGCTTATCCGTGTCTTTATGGACCTTGTGCACTGGTGCGCAGTCATGTTGGAACAGGAAGCGGCCATCCCCAAACTGTTCCCACAAAGTTGTCCAAAATGTCTTGGTATACTGGAGCATTAAGAGTTCCTTTCACTGGAACTAAGGGGCCAATCCCAATCCCTGATAAACAACCCCACACCATAATCCCCCCCCTCCACCAAACTTTACACTTGGCACAAAGCAGTCAGGCAAGTACCGTTCTCCTGGCAACTGCCAAACTCAGACTTGTCAATCGGATTGCCAGACAGAGAAGAGTGATTTGTCACTCAAGAGAACACGTCTCCACTGCTCTAGAGTCCAGTGACGGCGTGCTTTACACCACTGCATCCGCTTTGCATTGCACTTGGTGATGTAAGGCTTGGATGCAGCTGCTCGGCCATGGAAACCCATTCCATGAAGCTCTCGCATGCGCTCTCAGCATGCGCTGACCCCGCTCTGTGATTTTACGTGGCCTACCACTTCATGGCTGAGTTGCTGTTGTTCCCAGTTGCTTCCACTTTGTTATAATACCACTAACATTTGACTGTGGAATATTTAGTAGTGAGGAAATTTCATGAATGGACTTATTGCACAGGTGGCAACCTATCACGGTACCACGCTTGAATTCATTAAGCTCCTTAAAGCGACCCATTCTTTCACAAATGTTTGTAGAAGCAGTCGGCATGCCTAGGTGATTGATTTTATACACTTTTGGCCATAGAAGTGATTGGAACACCTGAATTCAATGATTTGGAGGGGTGTCCCAATACTTTTGGCAATATAGTGTGAATATGCCAATGAAAATAGTTCTGTACAAATGAAATGTATTATAATTAAATATAAATAAAATTGTATATTTACTCAAATGCAATAATAATAATATATTAGAATTATTATAATTTTTTATTTATTTTTATTATATATTTATTTATATTTATATTTATATATATATATATATATATATATATATATATATATATATATATATATATATATATATATATAATTTATTTATATTTATTTATTTATATTTATTTTTTACTCTATTTACTCTGACTGATCCTATCAGTAACTGAAGGAATGCTACATTCACTTGACCTGCGGAGGGCACTCTGTTCAGAAGTTGAACACGTCATGTTGCAGTTGAGTATTTTTGGAGCACAATCTGCCCTGCTGTTTGTGCATTTGTTTGTTTGCGTGTGTGAGCAAGAGTGACAGAAATACACATATGTCCCTATATGAGTGACTTTCAACAGGATATCTGTGCACTGATTGATGCAGTCTCATGGGAAGACGTGAAACAAGACACGCGCAGCACAGTGCAGAATGCTGCTAACAGCCCTGTCCTTGATCCACTGCCACTCCTTCAGCTGTGTGTCGAGACGACAGGGTGACCTCAGGGCTCTTTTCAGATGTCTAACTAAGACAAATAGGAGCTCAATGAATCTCAACTGTTCCATGATGTCAGCATGACCAACAGTGACAGGGCTCAACAGTAAGGATTTTGTCCCGCTGGTCAGGACAGGCCTGTAATTGTGTTTTGTTTTTTTTACTTGCCCTGTCAGTATTTTCACTGAACCCCAAACATTATACATTTTATTTTTACCCATATTTACTGGCCCCTCCATCCTTATTGTGGAGCCCTGCAGTAAAGAGATTAAAGGGTTAGTTCACCCAAAAATGTAAATTCTGTCATCATTTACTTACCCTCATGTTGTTCAAATCTGTATGAGTTTCCTTCTTCTGTTGAACACAAAATAAGATATTTGGAAGAATGTTGGTAACCAGACAGTTGACGGTAGCCATTGACTTCCATAGTTTTTTTTTTCCTACTATGGATGTCAATGGCTACCATCAACTGTCTGAATACCAACATTCTTTAAAATATCTTCTTTTGTGTTCGGCATAAAAAACATCATACAGTTTTGGAACAACATGAGGGTCAATAAGTGATGACAGAATTTTTGGGTGAACTATCCTTTTAAAGGGCTGACAATATCAATGGTATACCATCATTATTGTTTCAGCAGTTTCTGAGGAATATTGTTATGAAACTGCCTGATTACAGTTTATCACCCAGTTTTAAAACTAAATCATTGTACAGTCTATCAATCATGTTGATTAAATAGTGTTTTTTGTTTTGTTTTGTTTTTTTACTATTTTACTTATTTTTGCATTCTGTTTTGCTTGTAATATTTGACCATTCATAGTTGGAGTGTTGTGAGTTGGGAGGGGTGGGCTTACAGTGTGTTTGGGCAGCAAAGACAGATGTGTGTTTGTGCTCTGTGGTCAGGGAGTGGTGTTTAGAGAAGGAGGCGCAGGATCAATGGGGCCTGTGTGTGTTTGTGTGTATATGTGTGGTTCAGGTATACCCTACATTATGGGAATGTAATGTCCCCACAAAGATGGCAATATCCGAAATCCTTGTTCTTGTTGGGAAATCTTTTGGACCCCATCATGAGGAAAACAGCTTATAAATCAAGTAAAATAGTAAAAAAGTTTTTTTCTGATGGTAGGTTTAGGGGTGGGGTTAGTGTGGGGGATATAATATATACAGTAGTTTGTTCAGTATAAAAATCATTGTCTATGGAATGTCTCCATAAAACATGAAATGGACACACATGTTTTGTTGTGTATTACAAAAAGCTCTAGTGTGTGTGTGTGTGTGTGTGTGTGTGTGTGTGTGTGTGTGTGTGTGTGTGTGTGTGTGTGTGTGTGTGTGTGTGTGAGAGGGTGTGTTTGAGAGAGTCAGAACAGTCCAGAGATGGAGTTTGCTATAGTAAGCTAGTAGTGCACAAAATTATATTCATGCTATATGCAAACAAATGATCTTTAATGAAAAAGCAAATAAAAATTTAGCATTGAAGAACGTTTTTTATAAAATACATGACTGTATTTAACTATAACAAGCATGCAGGATTTCCAAACTTTCTGGGCATTGTTGATGAATATCTCCCCCTAGTGGAGGTCCATAGCACTGCTGTAACCCCCAGAGATTGTCAATTATGTTAAAATAATATGTTGTTGTAAATAATACTTATACATATGTTGTAAAAACAACAGTTTTGTGGGGGGTCAGTAGGTTTTTTATTGAAATAAATGAATACTTTTATTCAGCAAGGAAGCATAAACTGATCAAAATTGACAGTTAAGACATGTATAATAAATAAATGAAGACTTTTTTTAAATGTACATTGGTTTCCACAAAAATATTAAGAAGCACCATTTCTTATTCACCATTTGTAATGTTTCACCATGCTTTGTAATACTCCTTCGATGTAACATATTGTTTAAAGTGCAAACATTTCATGTCATCTATCTATTATTTGTATGAAGTCATAAAGTTTTAGTATTAATATACAGAACTTTAAACTTTTATTCTCTCTTTAGGAATGAAGCGTCCATTTAGTCCTGTTGAAGACGAATCGAACAGACTGACTGAACAGACTGGGCTTGAGGGTGTGTCCTCTGATGGGGTGGAGTTTACCAAACAGGACGCCCCACCTATAAACCCTCGTACGAAGCGGGAGCGCAAACACAGGTCGTACACACTCTGTGAAGTGTGCAACATTCAGCTGAACTCTGCAGCACAAGCACAGATACACTACAATGGCAAAACACACCAGAAAAGACTCAAACACATAAACAACAGCAACACAGGTATGATATGTGTGTCTTTCTCTGGTGTTCCTGTCATGATTGGAGCTCAATGACTGGAGCTTCTAGCTTAAAGGATTAGTTCACTTCAAAATGAAAATTTCCTGATATTTTACTCACCCCCATCTAAGATGTTCATGTCTTTCTTTCTTCAGCTGAAAAGAAATTAAGTTTTTTGAGGAAAACATTCCAATTTTTCTCCACAGAATGGACTTCTATGGCAACCAACGGGTTGAAGGTCCAAATCAATGCAGTTTCAAAGGGCTTCGAAGGGCTTCAGAGGGCACTGCGCGATCCCATACGAGGAATAGGGTCTTATCTAGCGAAACGATGTCATTTTCAACAAAAAAAAAAACAAAATTACTTTTTAACCTAAATTACTCATCTTGCACTGCTCTGTGGCGCGCCACGGATTACGTAATCACGTCAGAAAGGTCATGCTAGACATAGGCAGAAGTATTGCCCGTGTTTACAAAGCGCATGTGCGAAGACTAATACAATCAAGACAAAAAAGGTAAAACAACGCTGTTGGACAATTTTGAAGTTGGAGGTGGAGTTTTTTTTTGGTAAAGGGCATTTGTATTTGTCTTCGCACGTTTGCTTGGGGCGGTACTTCCGCCTACATCTAGCGTGACCTTTCCGAAGTGATTACGTAATCCGATCCAAGAGGTTAAAAAGTATATACATTTTTTTTTTTTTTTTTAATGACCGATGGTTTCGCTAGATAAGACCCTATTCCTCAGCTGGGATCGTGCAGAGCCCTTTGAAACTGCATTGATTTGGACCTTCAACCCATTGGTTGCCATCAAAGTCCATTATGTGCAGAAAAATCCTGGAATATTTTCCTAAAAAAACTTCTTTTCTTTTCGACTGAAGAAGGAAAGACACGAATATCTTGGATGAGATGGGGGTGAGTAAATATTTTTTAAGTGAACTAATCCTTTAACATTATCCACCCAAATAGGGTACAGTGCCCTCCACTAATATTGGCAGGCACTCCTGGTAAATATGAGCAAAGGCGGCTGTGAAAATAAATCTGCATTGTTTATCCTTTTGATCTTTCATTGAAAACAATTACAAAATTCTAACATTTCATTGAAGTAAAACAATTGAAAGTGGGGGGAAACTCACATTATGAAATAAATGTTTTTCTCTAAATGTTTTTTCCAATTATTTCAACATCGCAGAAGCTTCATTTTGTGCTCAGTGACACAAATACAACATTGATTTTGATGTTTGTTTTGGATCGTTGTCCTGATCCTGATGAAAGATCCAACCATGGCCCATTATAAGATTTCTAGCAGAAGTGGTCAGGTTTGTTAGTATTTGCTAGAACCCATTATACCATGTATCTGAACAAGATGTCCAGGACCTCCAGTAAAAAAATAGGCCCACAACATTAAAGATCCAGGGGGTACTTTTTATCCCTGTTTGCACCAAACCCATCTGGTTGATTTGCCGCCAAAAAGCTATTTTTTTTGTTTCATCTGACCACAGAACCAGGTCCCTTTTCCAGTCTTTTCCCTTTTTCCAGTATGAAATGAGCATGGAGGATTATTCTTGAAACCCTCCCAAACAACTTGTGGTGATGTAGGTGCTGTTTGATAAAAAAAATGTTAGGCTTTCTGACCCCAAGACTCAGCTAATTTCAGCAGTTCTCCATTTGTGATCTTTGGAGAGTCTCTGGCCACTCAAACTCTCCTCCTCACCGTGCATTAGGACGAAATGGACACATGTCCTCTTCCAGGCAGATTTGTAACATATTTAGTTGATGGGAACTTCTTAATTATTGATGGTGGTAATGAGGATTTTCAATGCCTTAGTTATTTTCTTACAGCCACTTTCTATTTTGTGAAACTCAACAATCTTTGCTGCACATCAGAAACATATTCTTTGGTTTTACTCATTGTGATGAATGATTAAGGGAATTTGACCTTTGTGTTCCTTATATTTATACTTGTATAAATATTAAAAAATAAATAAAATAAAATAAAAAACGTAAATATGAATGGGTATATACCTCAGAGATATTTTACTCATAAGGATTTCTAAGAGTGCCAACATGCATTCATTAATTCATTCAATTTAATTAATTAATTCAAAGCACATTTAAAAACAACCATAGGTTGACCAAAGTGCTGTAAATAAAGTTAAGATAATATAAAACAAATAAAATAAAATAAAAATGACAAAAGCAATACAATAAAACTATTAGAATTAACTTTTAACCTACCATAGTTTGTTCAACATGCATTGGAGAAAACATATATTTCATAATGGGAGTTCCCCCCCCTCCCACTTTCAATTGTTTTACTTCAAAGAAAGGTTAGAATTTTGTGATTTTTTTATTTATTTATTTATTTTTAATGAAAGATCAAAATTATTTATTTTGATAGCCGCCTTTGCTTATATTTACCAAGGGTGCCAGTATTAGTGGAGGTCACTATGTGTTCTTGGATCAACATCCTTTATTAGTCCTGGAAATGCTTACTTAGAAACGAATCAGTGCCCTCTGATTTAGGGGATTGTACTGATTGGCTTCTAGAAGGTTGTTCTGGGGCCAGCAGATGATGTTTATCTGGGAACTGCTGGGGGAATGAATCACGTTGTGTATGTTCTTGTGAATGTTGCTTAACATGATTTACACTAGTAGGACAACATTCCTATCAATCAATCAGATTTTATAGTGTGTTCACACTTGGCAGGTTCTTAAAACAAACTCTGGTGCGATTGCTCTGTTAGTGCGGTTCATTTGAATAAGTGTGAATGCTGCCATCCGAACCCTTTCAGGGTGTCTCGGTCCACTTTCAGATGAACTGTGGTGAGGTTTGACCAAAATATTTCTTCTTTTTTTTTAGGTTCAGTGTTAAAAATAACAGTGTAAACACAAAACGAACCAGTACTAAATGTGTCATTTTCTTTTTGGTCCGGACCGAAAGAACCAGAGAACACCCTTAGGTGTAGGGCTGGGGTTAAGTCAGCCAATCATTTCCCTCTGGAATTTCAAGGGTTCCAAACTTTTTGACTCCTCAGTCCCCAAATATGATGACAAACTCCTATCTTAAAATAAAAAAAAAAATACAGCTATATATTTTAATGTATAAAGACTGAATTTTGCAGGTTGGGATATGATTGTGATAGCAATGTTGCTTCAGGACCAACAAAATATGTTGATCCAGGAACATGTCCAACTTGACTCAATCATGTAATGCTATTCATGTCCAAAAATGTAACACACAATATTATGTAAATGCTGTGTGTTGATTTTTTTGGTAACCTAATATTTTTTCCTAATATTAGTAATAAATGTGTAGAAATTGTTTCTACATAAATCTGTATCTTCGCTAGTGCTTCAACAACTTGTTATTGACAAATTCATGTATACATGACATGCAACGACTTTAAAAACATAATCAACCACCTTCATGTTGTCAGCTGAGGGCTGACACGGGCATCTTCATGTAATTCATACCCTTAGACCTCATTGTGTCCATCTGCAGTTAATATGTGATTTTGACTCTACTCGCTTTTATGTTTCCATGGTGATGCCGCTTTAAAGCCCAGCTGATAGGTCAGGAAGGAGCATTTCAAAGGTCCGTGAGATACTGATTGTTGTAGTTATGGTGGTAAAGACGGGGCTGTACGTCTACATGTCGGCCTGGAGATAATTGCAGGAGAGAAAGTGAGGCAGCTGGTGGCAGCTTTGTGTCATGCAGCCTTATTTCCACAAAAATGGGTGGAGTCAGACAGAGTCTTATAATTAGAGGTGGAATTTGTCGATTTATTTGAACAACAGTGGAATAATCCACTAGCACAATTCATTCATCCTGGTACACAAAAACAGAGCGATGCACAAACGCATGCAGATAGCAAGCACATGCAAATTCCACACACACTCAAAATTCAGGCCTGCAAACACAATTTGCCTTCTCTTGTAATGCAAATGCGAAATTAAGCTAACTTCCATGCTGTTGATTCTTAACACATAAAAAGACACACGCATGCACGGCCAATCATATGAGCAGCAGTCAGACCCACTTCAGGTGCAGGCTCTCATACAAATAGATCATAATTACATAGCAACCAAACATGTTCACCATGGAAATGCTCGATGTGGCAACGCCCCCTTCAGCAACGGGGTACAGGCACTCACAGTCTCGGAGCCAGCTAGATTTTATGCACTTTGTGTGTGTCTGTCAGGGTTTTAGTATGATTCTAAATGGCATAGCTCTATGTCAATCCCATTTGTGCACAGCATTTATGGAGAACTTTTGAGATGCATGCCTGTGTGTGAGTGTTTGCATTCAAGCGCAAAGATATAAAGGCTCATTGATTAGCCATTCTGCTAGTGTCTGACAGCATAATAGAAGTCAAATTAAACTGGACAACCTTTCCCATGAGCATACAACAATGCCTGAAGCCTAACCACACACACATACTGTACCACACATCTCCTTGCATACACATCCCCACATACACAAAGCAGTGACTGACTGATTCAGTAGTGTATATGTCTTTCTTATTTTAAGTGGACAACATTGTACATCAGGGTTCAGAATCACACAATATAGCAAGATAAGCATTTCATTAAGCAATAGCTTACATTTTAGGCACAATATAGCCAATTATTTTGTCTACTTTTGTTCCTCCAATAAAAATATTTCCAAATGAAGGTAAAGCATCATCAGACACTGCATGTCTCGGAGCAAGTAGTTGTAGTGTTTCATTCCTGGTGTTTAAACTAATTATTTGTGTCAATGATTCAATGATTCATTCATAAAGACAATTAATTGTGCTGCATCCGAATATGCTTATTTTCCTACTATACGAAAAACAGTATGTGAAAGAGTTGGATGTATGAATTCACAGTATTCATAAAACAGTAGGCAAAAAGTACCTGGATGACCTACTACTTCCAGTGAGATTCTGAAGTGTGTAATAAATGTGGCCATAAGAGAGAGTTGTGAATGGCAGTGAAGTGACTCAGCTGGTGCTGGTAGGTCACATGACAAAGCAGATGAAGTATGTCCAGATTTCATTTGTTTTACACAAATTAATACTATATAGAACATAGTTTTTTATCAGTACAAACAAATACAATTTCGGGGACAGCCTTTTTTCGTTCCTCAATGAATCAGTGTGATTGAATGAATCGTTTGAGTGAATTATTCAATGGTTCACTCAGAAAGACCACCTCATGGCATAGAGATGCAACCTGCAGAAAGAGTGACTGGGGAAAAAACAGTGCTGCCACATAGGAACTGTTGTATAATATATGAAGTTCCAAGATAATTAACTTTAGCTTTAACAACATTGAACATTTAATGTAATTTAAATTTAATTGGGTACAATAAATGAAAAAATCTCTTTTAGTACTAAAAGTGATATGCATTCTAGGATTGTAGCATTTACTGTAGTGTACTTAAAACATTTTAGAAATCATTCCACTTATCAACAGTTAAAACTAAATTCTAGATTGCCTATGGTAAGACTGGAAATCAATTTTAGAAGAACTCAATGCATTTGTGTTGGTAGATTTGTGTGTGTGTGTGTGTGTGTGTGTGTGCTTGCTTATGTGATTTATGAGGACACAAATTTGTATAATGACATGGGTATTACACTGGTATTACAACATAAATGTGGTTTATGAGGACATTTCAAATGTCCTCATATTTCAAATAGCTTTAAAAACAATGTTTTATTAAAAATGTAAAAATGCAGAATGTTTTCTGTGATGGGTAGGTTTAGGGGTAGGGGTAGTGTAGGGGGTAGAATGTACAGTTTGTACAGTATAAAAACCATTACGTCTATGGAATGTCCTCATAATGTAGTTGCACCAACATGTGTGTGTGTGTGTGTCAGTAGGGAAAGGCAAAAGCCTAGAAACTTGATTTACACACACACACACTCACTCACACACACACACACACACACACACAAAGTAACAGCCTTATCACTGCTCACCTTCTGTTGATTCCTCCAGGCCCCTGTACTCAAACCCACATAATCAGCATGACTGCACACACACACACACACACAAGATGTGCATGCAGAGGACATCATGTCTATCTTTTATTTTGTTCCAAAATGATCTTTGGTTTTTTTTTTTTTTTTTTTTTTCATGTGTTTGGATTATAAGCATATACAGATTTGCTATAAGAATCTGTATGTTTAAATCCCTCAGAGGATCTTTTGTCCACATTCATTAACAGGCCACTCTAGCTGACTGACCCTTTTACCTCACTATCCCATCTATTTAAAAACATATTTCCCCCTCTACCATTTTCTCTTTATTTTCCAACTCCTCTCCTCATTCTTCATTTCACCTCATTCTAATCTTATCTCTCCTTCCACTTATCTCAACACCCCCACCATCCCAATCCCCAGACAGGTGCATCATGGGTATGCTAGGTAATATGACTGCTGAGATTAGCAGCCTTCTCTCTCAGGCTGCCCTGGACCCATGCACTAAATAGCGGTACATAGTAGATCTGCTGTGCATGTGTGGGTAAAGCTCAGTCTGCTAACACGTCAGTATTAGCTTCGATCCTAACTAAGAGACATAACAATGTTCCATTCACCATTGTGAGTAGTGGTAATTAGATATATTGGCCAGACTGAATAATTTACCAATACACTGTGTTCCTAATTATTATGCAAGTGGCAGGTGGCTGAAATGCAACTTTTATGCACAACTGCCAGCCTGAATGGAGAGGTTGCTGCTCAACAGTGGCGTTAGCAGATTTATAGCTGTCCTTTTAATAAGATTTTTTTTTTTTACATAAACTTTTCTTAATAAGCCTTTATCTGACCTGTAAATTACTCACAAATAATCAATAATCTTCATTCAGTTTTCACACAATATTAGTTGTTTTCATGCCTTTTGTATATCATTGCACCATTTCATGCTTTTCATATTGCATCAGAACTGTGACTTGCTTAATAATGTGGAACAACCACTTTAAGTAGGGTTTCCATTTACCTAAGTAGACCTGGCAAACTATTTAACAAACCTGTCTGAGACTGATACCAGTTATCTAAAAAGATATAGGAAAAAAACAACAACCAGTCACTCATAAAGACAGTCTTTGCCACCATCTAATGGTGTAATAAAGTCACTGAAGTCGACTATTGCAATCACAACCGGACCCTTTCTCAACACCAAATTCTGCAAAATATTTTTATAAAATAATATTTATTGAACAATACTATTTAAATTAACAACAATAGCCATTATGCGAACAATTCAGTCAAACATACAAAAGCAGTGCTCTAGTAGGCCATACAGGACTTAAGTTAAATATAGCCTAACGTTAAATATAAAGTTATGAAACTTTTCCTCTGAGACGTAATAGATTAATAAGACCAAAGATTGCCCATTTGATATACAACAAATGAATTATATTTCATATTTAACCACTATCTACATAAGAGCCAGCGGCAAATGAAGCTGTTCTCTACAGGTACATGAACACTGAACGACTGCTCACGGCCTGGAGCTCAATCTCTGAAAACGTCTAAACAAATTGTAAAATATTTTTACATGAGTCACATATTTGAGGTCTAGATAACTACATTCTCGCCTAAAAAACTCTTAAAACTACATTCCGACAGAAACAACAATAGTATTTGTAAAGAAATATGGTGGATCTCTCGATCGCCGTGACAGTCACCGCAAGCGGAGTGATACAAACGGTAAAGTGGTTATAGTGCTATCACTAGAATATTGCACGCAATATATGCACATATATAAAATTGTTATATTTATCTATTTATTCATTTATTTATAAAATGGTCATATATTATCATCAGCCACCATGCTCTCTTAATATTGGTATCTGCATTGGTTGTTGAAAAACCAAATTACTAATTGTGACCTTTAGCAATTCACTTAACCACTTAAATCTTCAAGTGTATAGAATTGTATTGTATTGTGAAGCTCTTTGAATGAAAGGTGTCTGCTAAATAGAAAATATGCGTGTGTGTTTCATTTATGCCAATGTTTGCTTTAGTGAACACATGCTGGTATTTTTTTGGTACAGGTCTTCATCTGTGTGTGTATTTGTGTATTCTGTGTTCTGTGTTTGTCTTTCTCTGTCTTTCATGCTGTCCGTCTCTGGTCTCTTCTAATGCAGCATGAGGTATTGGATTATAGTGTGTGTGTGTGTGTGTGTGTGTGTGAAGTCTGAAATTTTCTGCATGAGTGTGCCTGCACAGCTGCGTTTTTTTCTGCCATTGCAATGTACTCTCTCTCTCTCTCTCTCGCTCTTTCTCCTTCCGACTTTCCTCTTTTATCGCCATTTTTTCGTTTGATTATTCACAGCTTCTCTCTTTCATTGTTTCACCCTATTACTCTTTACTTGGTCTCGATAAACGTGTGGGTGATTTTTAATTCAAAATGAATTTCTAAGTTAATAACATTGTCAAGCCCCCTATCTGCAATTGGTCAGTCAAACAGGTAGCCCCACCCCTAAACTCACACCATTGGTTGATCCAGTGCTGCTAGGTTGGGCTACTGCCAACAAACAGCAAAGCTTTTACACTCTTCAGGAATTCAACAATAGCTTACTCTGCACAAAAAGTACAGTATAGTAACATCACAAAAAATCTCACATCTGATTTAATGTTGTGTCATATACACTTACGGTTTATTAAGATTTAAAACTAGAGATCAGACAAATTAAGCACAACACACACACACACACAAAGTGTACGGATTCAACCTTGGAGCACATTCAAGCGTGAGGATATTTCACAGCGTAACACTTTACTAAAGGAACGTCACATTCGGTTCAGAGAGAGACACCGGGTCTTTCATTGTTATTCATGTATTAATTTATGCACGGGTAGTGAGCGAATAGGGCTGTAATATGCAGATGAGTTAGTGTTTCATGATGGAAATTTTCCGGTTGGCTGCTCTGGGTGGCTGCAGTTAATGATAAAGTATGGCAAAACGACAGGAACAGAGGGCGAAAGAGATGGAGAGAGGAAATGGTATTTATTACAAAAAAATCACAGAGGCATTACCATCATCAACATCAGCATCATGGCTGTTGTCATCAGTCTCATCATCACTGTCATTATTGTCATCTGTGTTTTAAATCACAGGGGCATAATGTGTCTCTTCCAATGATTCCCTTAAACAACAGCGAACAAATCACAAACACCCTTCTCACTCCACTCTATTATACATCATTGTTCTTCAGTGTGTATGTAGTGGAGTTTGTGTGTGTGCGTCTTTCATGACATTGAATTATTTTCCCAATTATACATGGCTGTTCTCATGTTGTAGCTGTGCAACAACTCTTTTCATGCAGATGAAGGACAGAGAGAGGGGAATGCGCTAGAGTCATGTCGAGAAGGCAAAAGGTTCTGAGCGTGTGTTTTATTGGCCAGCACTTGACTGAGCGAGACTTTGCTTGGGGTGATGTCTGTAGCGTGTAATTAGGATTTCATCATTTCTCTCATTCAGGCGAAAAATGGCACAATCTGGATTTACACCCACACACACCATGAGAAGAAACATAACAGTCTTGTGTACAGCACACTTATAGTCTTCCTCTCTGTTTCTGATGCCTTCTATCACACACACTCACTCATACTGTTATTCTCAGTGGTTAAACCCCAATTGCTGGTCAGGGGAATGGATGTCCTAATCCCTTTATCAGACCAAACAGATGCTGCCCCAGAACAAAGCGGAGTCCAGTGCGAGTGTGTGTGCTTGTGTGTGACATTGAGCGAGGGTCACTGGAGTGTATGTCTTTGACTCAGGCTAATAAGCTGCTGTGAAATATTCAGATTTTACATTCTCAGCAAATCACTTCGGATATATATATATATATATATATATATATATATATATATATATATATATATATATATATATATATATATATATATATTATATTTGATATATTTATTAAATTTTTTTATGTTTTTGAAAGACATCTTATGCTCACAAAGGCTGCATTTATTTGGTAAAAAATACAGTAGTATTGTGAAATATTATTAGACATAAAAAAGGTTTTATATTTGAATATACTTTATTTCAAAATGTAATTTATTTCTGTGATGGTAAAGCTGAATTTTCAGGATCATTACTCCAGTCTTCAGTGTCACATGATCCTTCAGAAATCATTCTAAAATGCTAATTTTATGCTCAAGAAACATTTTTTTTTTATTATTTATCATGCTGAAAAAAGTTGTTCTGCTTAATATGTTTGTGTAATACAGAGATACATAATTTTCAGTATTATGTGATGAATAGAAAGCATTGATATGAAATAGAAATCTTTATATTTTCCAATATATATTATGTTTTATATTTGTATAATATACAATATACATTTCTACACTAATCAAAATATTACCTAGATGTTGCTTACTGTCATAATATTGTTGTTTTGATATTTCTTGACATATGTTTGTGTATGCCGTTTGTGTCGAGTTTTTGTGTATGTTGTTGTAGTGTGAGTTAAGGTTTGTGCTGTGTGTGTTCAGTGTGTTGTTGTTTATATATGTGTTGGTGTCAGGGAGTGTTTGTGTTGTGTGTTTTTCCTTTGTCATCTCTTGTCAGTGTCAGATCTCTTCAGTGCTCTGATGGGCAGTGACAGGCCCGCACAGGAAATGATGTGCAGGAAGCAACCTCAAGCTTCATATGACACTATGTTGGCAGACAGCCTATCTGTGTGTGTGCTTGTGTGTGTTGCATATATCTCAGCAATGTCAGCATCTAATCAAAGTAGGGTAATGTTGCGAATGACTGTGATAAATCTCTCACTCTCTCTCTCTCTCTCTCTCTCTCACACACACACACATGTACACAAATAGTCTTTTTCATTAGTTAATAGAATAGTTCACTAAAAAAATGAAAATGGCGTCATAATTTACTCAGACTCATGCTGTACCATACCTGTATGACCTTCTCCTTCATTCTTAAACACTAAAGGAGAAATTCTCAAAAATGAATGGCTCGATTGCTTATTCCTTTGCTCGACCTTTCCTCTCATTTTTTCCCCTCTGCTTTATGGACTTCTTTTTACTGTTTTTCCAGTCTCTCTTTTTCTCTCTCCCTCTCTTTCTCTCTCTCTCTCACTTTCTCTTTCCCAGGTGCTTAAAACTCCATTCTTTCCATTCTCTTTTCCATTCTCTCCATAACTACACATATGTATTCGCTTTCTTTGTCCTCCCCCCAGCCCCTGTCACTATTCCATAGTGTCATGCAGCGGGAGTGCCAACAGTGTGGGATGTTGTTTGCTTTAGGTTGTAAGCCTTTTTGTACTACGATTTTCCAGGTTAAGTGTGTGAAAACTCTTTCTCTTGCGCATACTCATATTGCTAGTGGCACAAAATAAGTTTATTTTGTTCAAAATCTACATTCACTTAATTACAGAAAATGTTTTTCATTCATTGGCTGCTAATTCAATAATAATAAAATCATGCAACTAATGGAAATAATCTGCATAGAACTCTTTATGTATTAAGATATCTTTAATGTACTGCTCTAAATAGGCACTTGTTATAATGATAGTAAATTTGTCTCATAATATAATTTATATAAAAAACAAGATGAATTCAACAAAAATCCATGCAAACAGATCAATTATTTTTCTACGAACACGTCTTTTTTTTTCTTTAATGAAAATGTTGTATTGAATTCTGTGTATTTATTTGATGTGTTTATTTATATATACATTATACACTAGCAATAGTCAGCGCTTCACTTTGAACTGGTGAAAAAAACAGTGAGCCCAGGTTTATCATTCCATTATAAGCAAAATGGGATCTTTTCAACCTTGAAAATCTCAAGATGCCAGTTTCTCTCTCTTAACTTAATCAGCAGTTTTTCTTTTTGACAGTCTGTCTTATCAGTCCGATTCGCTTGGACCTGTGCTAGTGTTGAGGAGGCAGATGGAGGAGGCTAGCATGACCAGACAGTGAGACGCTACCATGTGCTCGTACCAGCCATTTGGATTAAAAGGTGCAATTAAATTATGAAAGGAAACAAGATAACAAACACTGTCGCACAACAGAATTACCCTTTGAAATTAAATGCTCATTGTACTATAAGTATAGACAAAAGCGCCTGTATGGTAGATGTGTTCCAATTGTTGTGAATGATAGGATTGATTGGCAGGCTGCTTTATTTACATCAGCTGTGTTTTCAGCTGAAAAGATTTCCACTGAGTGCTACGCTAAGGTCATGATACTGCTCTAAATGTCTGTCTGCATCTGTAATAGACTCTTAACATTACTGGAGGAGTAAATCACTCTCCCATCACCTTTTGTAATACGCCTTACTGCACTCTGGGAAACTGAAGGCTTAAAGACTAATTGCTGAATTATTCAAACCATTCAGGAACAGTTTTGACTTTTGAGAAGTTTTGACAAGTACTCAATGTTCTCTACATTTTGCTTATGCAGTTGTGTGGCTACAGGTCTTGAGACTGAGGTCCTTTTGAATCAATGTGGTTTTAGTTTAAAGAGTTCACTCAGAGTTAAAACAAATACATTTTAAAGAATATTTCCATATTTCTGTTTTTGTTTGTTTTGTGTTTTGGTGGCGTTTTGTTTTTCATGGTGACAATAAGCTATTCTATGGAATAGATCTACAGATCCTTTAAATGTATTATTACGGTTATTAGTATTAATTATATTTCATAGTTCTTCTAAGTTGTTTTTTTAATGGAACACACACATAATAAATAATAAAATAAATAAATTGGATGTGTAAGATTATCTCATTTAATAATAATAATAATAATAATAATAATAAATTAATAAATTATTTATTATTTAATATTATTTTATTATAATAACAGATATCTGTAAAGATTTTTTTTATTTTATATTTGTATTATTATTATTATTATTATTATTATTATACTATTATTATTTTTGTGTATGTTCCATTGAAAAATTAACAGTATATTTTTTAAACATGAGGGTGACTTTTATCTAAACTGGGAGATATATAAAAAAAGTGATGCTCTTAAAGAGACTGAATCATTTACTTGATTGTATTATATTGTTTTCTTACTTGAGCACAACACACAGAAAAACACTAATCTGTTTGTGTGTGTGTGTGTGTGTGGATGGATGGCAGAAGTATTTTGGCAGGAAGAGGGCACAGCTGTCTCTGCTGTCACCGCTAATGTCTCAGAGCTTCAGGCTGAGCAAACTGAAACATATACACATATGCACACAGAACCAGCATACATCGGATCACAGTTTGTGCTGTATCTACAATATTATGTATTATGTTGAGCGAGAAGAATCATGGTCACAGTACCTACCTGGAAGCAAAGATGGTGCAGGAAGTTAATTTCAGAGATTGTATGTGTCAAAGAAAAAGAAGGAATTGAATAATCTGTACAAAGATGAAGAGCATTTCTTTTCTAGTCATTTGTCAAATACAGCTCAAAACAACCACCACCTCCAGAGACTGCCAGTGAAAGCTCTAGTTGGGAGAGATGTTTATGGCACCAGTTGGGGGTCCTCAGGCTAGGGTCCAAATGCCCCAGAGCACTGATGGAGATCCCATGCTGTAATAAGTACCAGCCATCAGATTTTGCACTATTTTGTAATGTGAAACATTACAGAACAGAAACATTTCCTGTTTGGTTCCTGTTCTCTCCCAATTCATTCACAGACTGCACTGGTTAATTTCTGATCAGGCAGGTGGTTGACATTTCACTGTTCGTCTCAGTTCACTTGTCTGTGTTCACAGCGTTCTAGACCCGAGTATGTGAGCTGTGCAGAACAGGGAGTAAAATCTTCATGAAAGACAGAAGTGCGAGTTTGCTTAGGGTTGCTCTTTAGTAGGAGAGAGGTATATATAAAACCTAAGGTAGAGCTGGTGTGATTACATGATTTGAGATGCGAGAATATCCCAGTCTAAATATGCCTATACTTCCCTAATGTATAGTGAAAAGATGTGACATAAGTAGTACATCCGAATTTGCAGTGTTTATAAAACATTATAGGCGAAAAGTTTTCTGTGTAATGCATATTTGACAGCATCCCACGAGTCCAGGTGGAGTCATATATGCTGGTGAAGCAATCTGACTGATATTGTACAGGTCACATGATAGTGGCAACATGGTGATTGTAGTATCTCCTGATTGTACCACATACCACACATATGCACACTTAACCTATTTCTTGATGATCACAAAGTAAGTTATTCATTAAATGTAGCTTACCTGTACCTGTTTATTTATATATTTTATTTGTGACGTGATTGTGACTCACATATGCTGTTCCAGACTGGCTTTTAGCTTGATACTTTGGCTTCTTTTGGAACTTTTGGAACGTTCTTTTCAGAATTTTGTTTAGTTTGACAGCCAATCAGAATCCACCCGAATTTGCAGAGATGGTTCATTTAAACGACAGACTGAAGCTTTAAATGAATAAGAAACAACGTTATAGACGTCTGTGTGGACGCTAATAGTTATTGTATAGTTATTATTCTAGGTGTGATCAGGCCTTAACTGTCCGGTTTTTGTCTGAAACATAAATTGCATGAATGTTGCACACAATACGACACTTGATATTTAATACAAAACAAACATATCAATTGCTTCATAATAGTCTATTGTTTAATTCTAGAATCTCAGTAAATGTCTCATTGAGAGCATATCTGCAAAATTATCTAGAATCATTGGAGGTAGAAAAAATACCACCCCCCTTCACAGACGCACACAGAATTATTTAGCCGAAATCAAGGACCATGAAAGGAGAAAATAGCACCAGCTAATTTTCCCATCTGTGCCGTTCGTTCAGGTTAAGCGGCAGGCAGCAAAAAGAGCGAGAGAGAGGAGGTGGTAGTGGTGGTGGGGGAGTAGATGGGGGTAAAAGACTGTCGATCATACTGTCTCCCTCCTCCTCCCCGCTCCCCGTCGAGGGCGCGCAGATCAGCGGAGCACTGCGCGCGTGAATGGCGAGCGTGTGTAACGTTCCTTCTAACACATCAACTCTAGGAGCAGAAACAAGAGTGAGACTCAGCGAAGAGTGTGAAATCTAAGGGGAAAAGTCACATATCGAATTGTCGGAGAGAATTTAATAACCCTTCTGATATTTTTTTTTTTTTTTTTTGTCTTTTGGTTGGTTTCTTTTGAAAACCAGGATATTTTTTCACAACATGCTTATCGGTAAGTCATTTCCTATAGATATATTAATGTATTTGTGTTCGTGCCGTGGCATATTCTGTATGATAAGTCTTTAAATGTGGTAATAGTGTCACGCTTGTTCTGCGTTGAGGATGCCTCTCGTGCCCAAGTCCTTGCTCTATGCGCACTGACCACCGGCACGCGAAAAGCTTTTTAGTCGAGGTGTTGACTTGGTTTGCTAAATCGATCCGAAGTGAGGCTGAAAACGAAAACTTTACAAGAAATATAAGGCAGACGATGTAGAATTTTCCAGAAGCCGAGAAGCTCCAGAAGTGATTATCTGTGTGTATGTCAGATTTGCTTGCACGCGACGCTGGCAGATGCGCGTGCGACTGTCATGCGCATGCTATCAAACATACTTCAGTGTGTCAGTCAGCCGCTTAACTAGAGTGACGTTTGGTCCAGTCAACACCTGTAAAAGCCCGGTCTTAATTTTACAACTCCCGCCTAAAAGGTTTTTGGACCCGCAATCCCGGTTTAATCAGGTAGCAGGTGCCATGGTCCTCAAAACACACGTTTCCACCCACAGTTGACCAATGCACAGAGATCAAACATATGAGCGAACAAGAGATGATGAAGAGAATGGTGTGTAATTTTTGCTCATCCCTCATGACACGGCCGAGCGCATTGGAATGACATAAAAAAAACTTTAGTGCTCTCCCTCTCCCTCTCTCCGCTTACTCACTGGTCCTCAGAAAGACCTGAGGCAGCTAATACAGCAATGCAGAAATGAGCTTTTACGCATCGTGAAAATATGTGCGATTTTATTCTTCACATTCTATGACCAAACATGCGTTTATAAAAATAAAACGACCTGATAAGATGCAATTTATTCGCCGTCACTGTTTTAAATTGTATAAAATCACAACTTATCTTATTTTAAGTTTTTTTGTTCTTTTTAATTAATGCGAAAAAAGTAGTTTTCTTTTTAAAGATTTTTTATTTGATTTAAAGTCCTCCTTTTAAGGACGTTTTGTCTTTTCAAAGCACCCGGTGTTCCTCACAAGAGCTCAAAGCAGCGGAGCGGAAAATTAAAAATGATAAAGGATTGATCCTGCACGCGCTGAAAATGCTTTATCAATAACGCAGCTCATTTAAGGAAATCGTTTGAGTTTTCTATTTTTCTTAGCTCATGAATTTCGTTGGGATCGAAGCCATTTTTTTATGCATTTCATCACGGTGCCTTTTCTTTTTGGGTTTTCCCTTTCTGATTTAATTGTTTTTAATAAACGGTATGCTTTATATAGATGTATTTTTAATATTGAAAAAAAAAAACGTTTATTTTTTATTGTCTTTTGTATATATTATTTGTGGTTTTATTTGTAAGTGTTTTAATTCTATTGGATTTTTTTTTGGATTTTTTTCTACATTGAATTTCATTTGTCTAGAATTGCTGTGTTTTAACATTTTTGTTCTAATTGTAATTTTTAATTTTAGAATCCATCATTTAGATTTTTGTGAGTGAGGCTTTTGTAAATATGAAAGGAAGCAGGAAAGATTTAAATGTCCTTCTCACCTCCTTGCTCTGGATTTCTCTCATTATTAGCTAGATGCCCATGCTCTGTCCGCTTAGCAACACAGACAAAAAGACACACAGATGTCACACAGCTATACGAAGTTACGCTGAAACCACAAAGTTGTTTAAATAAAGATGCTCAAATTAAATCCAAGGAAATGGGGAAAAAGACAAAGAGAGAGAGAGAGAGGAGGAGGAAAAAAGGAGAGAAAGCTGCAGCATGAAATGGCACCAGCATTCACTCACAGTTAGTCTTAAATCAGCACATATAGACGATCAGCATCAAGCCAATGTGTCTGTATGTTAATTATCCATCACCCTACACTCAGGCATGAATTATCTGTGAATGTGAGGACCTGAGTAGCTCATGTTATGGGGACAAAGGTCATGCCCTTGACATTCTTCTGCAAGTCTTGTGCAATATAAATTACATGCATTGTCTATACCTTGACCATCACTTCTTAGTGTTAGCATGACTGGTCAGTATTTTATTTCTGTGCTTTTGGCAAACGATTCGTCAGAATGCTTTGCATAAATCAGCTGCTAATTAAAGTCTTATCTGTCTGTTTCTGCCTCGAACATTCTCCTCTGTAATTATGGAGGTGTGTGAATGCGAGTGTGTGCTGCTCTCTGGGCCGAAGTCACACCGTGATCATTGGATTTTTTGGCTCTGTTTTCTCAACCCCCCTTCTCACTGTCATGGTTTCAGTTGTCGTGGCAGCTCCCCAGCCCCTGTGTTTGTAAGTGTGGGAAATGTGGTAATACCATCCTTTAAGCGAATGCTCTTTGCCAGCCGCATATTACTACAGCACTCTCTGGCCCCACTGAAACACTGCAAACTCAATATAAGACATTTTAGTCAAATATTGTTTTCATTAGAAAAATATTTGCAGTATGAAAATATAAAAAAGGTTTTAAAAAATGTAATTTAATGTTCCTAAAGGTCTGGTTATGAGGAGAAATATGTTAAATAAACTGTTACATTGTATTATTAATAAATATTTTCTTCCATTATACTAATGTTGTTTACAGTTGTTGATACTAAGGTTGTTTATAGTGGCCAGAGAAAATGTAAAATTGAACGTGACGTCATGTATCTTTTTATAGTCATTTTTTAGTGACTTTTAAACGTGGCTCATCCAATCAGAATTTAGAGTTTGATTTTTTTATTTTTTATTAATAGAGATTTGATCCAAATTCTTGCACCATTCTTCAAAGACTTACTGTGCTTCTATACACTTTGCCGTTGTGTCCCTCATCAAAATCAGCACCTTTGGAAATTCCGACACCTTTTCGTTTTCTGGTCTTTTTACATTTTGGCTTTCAGCATGGCCTCCAAATATTTACCACCCCGCATTTATCAGTCGATGAACACATAATGCAGTGGACTAATGCATCATGTTATAGTGACGTCCAGAGCAAACGGTCTGAATGCTGCGTTCCATTGTAGGGTTCCGTGTTTCGGCTCGCCGCAGCTTCTCCTTCGGTAATGGATGTTATATTCAACTCATCTATTTAGTGACGCAGTGAGTGTGCGTCTGCTCCCTGTAGAACAGCGTATGAGTGACAGGGCAAGTCATTAAAATGAAATGACAGCATGGGCTTGATTGGCCTGTCAGTACGTCTGATGTGCTTGTGTGTAAGTGTGTGCGTGTCACAATGACAAGAGGGTAAGGCATATGCTCTCAGCAGGGGTTACGAGACGAAAAATGACCATCTATCAATGTATGTATGTGAATGTTTATCGAAACAGGCTGTGAGTGTGTGCATGTGTGTATAAATGATGCGCTGAGCTGTTGTTTCTAAACTCAGACAGCACTTGACTTCATGACCCGGAGAGAGAGACAGAGAGATGCAGGATGAAACAGGGATTGTTGGGTCTGATTTAACCTGAAATGGGCAGAAACTTGCTCTCTCTCTTTGATTAGAGTGTGACAGTCTTTGAAGCAGCTCAGTGCTGCTGCAACCCACCCATAATCTTTCTACCCACACAATTTGTCTTTCTTTAGCTTCAGTCTCTCTCTCTCTCTGTCTGTCTCGCTGAGTAAATACCTTCTATTCCAGTTTCTTTATGAGGAAGCTGATAAGGAATGTCTTTCATCCACAGTAGATCGGCTTCTTCCATCCTAGCTTAAGAGAATGTGCGTGTGTGTGTACGCCCATGTGCGCAGTGATTTTAGGATTAAGTTTTTCCTGTACTCCAACCAAAACAATAGTGTCTGTTTGTGTAAGTTTTTGTGTGTTTGTCCGGTGTGTATGTCTAGGCTCTATATATGGAGCTGCAGTAATGGGGTTGTTTGGAGATTTAGTTTTTACTTGCAAGAATGACCATTACGTTTTAGGATGGAGAGGCTGAATTAAGCCGAATGTTGTATTAACCATTTAAAACTGCATGAAACAGCTTCTGTAATGTGACGTATTTCCTAGTTGAACCAAATATATGGTGGAAAATAATGTAGGGCGGAACTAGATTGTTTTTACTGTTTGAATTTAATTGGATTGCTGTTGTATGGTAATGATATTATTGGTTCATTGTCCTTGTGGCCTTGGGTACGTCAGCAGAAAGGAACAGCAGTTTTATAATTCATATTATAATTCATTAATTCATTACTGAATTATAAAAAATTATAATTCATATTTTTAAAAGGCGGGTTAAGACATCTATTTAAAGTTGCTTATCACTATAACAATATGGTGTGAAGTTTTGTTTTCTATTTTGTTTTGTCAGTTTTATCATTGATACTGAGGTGACATTGTATTGCCAATTTCTTTATTTTACATTTTGAACCTTTCTGTTGTTTAATATTTTTATACTGACTTTGCGTGAATTTGTATTCCTATTATTTGTTTTTATGCTTGTGAAGCACTTTGAGCTCCATTTCATGTATGAAAAGTGCTATACAAATAAATGTTTATTATTATGATAGGTCTTTTAGAATAATGTGTGCTGATGAATCATGCACAATAGACATTTATTTAAAATATTACATTTTTTACACTACCGTTGAAAAGTTTGGGGTTGGTAACAATTTTCAAGGCTGCATTTATTCAATCAACAATACAATAAAAAAAGAAATATTGTGAAATATTATTGCATTTTCAAATAACTGCTTTTTTATTTGAAAGTATGTTAAAGTGTCATTTATTCCTGTGATGGTAAAGCTGTATTTTCAGCATCATTATTCCAGTCTTTATATTATAAATGTATTTTATACACTTTATTACACTTTTGATCAGTTTAATGCGTCCTTGCAGAATAAAAGTATTATTTCTTAAAACCTTTGCTAATATTTTATTTTAAATATTGAAATCATATTTCATTTAATATTAGGATTTGCAATTAATTTAATGTTAGCACTTGCAATTTATTTTACTTCCAGTGCGCAATGTATTGAATTTACTCATGATCTAATTACAAGACCTAATTTTTTTTGTCCATCCGGAATTGATTGCATCCTGTAAAGTTGCATACCAGAATAAAGTAAAGACCTGAAACCTGAAAGCAAGTTTGCAGTCAATTGTGGAGAGGAAAAAATGTCCCAAAATTCGTACTTATTTGAGCCTCTAGCTGCTGGGGCTCGAGATGGTGGATGGGACATGGAGGTTAAATGTCAAGTTCTCCCTCGAGAGCATCTATAATTTGCTATTATTGCCGTAGCCTTTATTGCATTAATGTTAATCTAATAGCCATTAAATTACTGTGCTAACTATTGGCAAGATTTTATAAAGGCTGCATTTCCCACTACAGTAGCCTAAAATAATGCTTATATAGCTATTTGGTTATATTGGTTAACGTAATTTAAAAAAATATATATTTTTACAAGTGAAAGTTTTGTCTTAATTTTAATATGTTTTGATCAAATGTAATGAAGACCATTTTGTCCCTTTAAAAAAAAAAAGGATAAATTAAGCAAAAAAACATGCATTATTAAAGTACACAGGGTACCATTTTATTTCATGCTGACTCTAAATTATATCAGCTATGTTTTTTTTTTTTTATAAAAGCGAACAGATTGTGTGTGTAATGTCAGATTGCCGTCCCAGTGGTCACAACGGGCTGTTCACATTGATATTGACAAATTAAGAGACGTTGCTGCCAGTAGTTCTTTGTCACCTTGTCAGTTCTTTCTCCCTCACACATGCACAAACACAAGTGAGCAAGTCCTCATCATAGCGCCAAATCATTTATCCTCATGCATCGTCTCTGCAGTGGGAGCCATTTTGGTGCCACAGTTTTGTTGTAGTAACTGAGCCCAGAGGGGGCAACAGAGTAACCGCAGGACCAGCTCGAGCCAGCGTAGCAAAAATAGTACCCTCCGTCCCCATCCTCTAGGCCAACTGGCCTTTTTGTTCCTCCCGTCGCTTGCTTGAAGGTGACTTTGACGTGCGGCCACTGTTACCTCCGTTTTGCCTTGACTTATAGTGATCATGGAGGTCATTAAAGGCAGAAAGAGGTCTAACTGCTCCCCTACTGGATAAGACATTGGTGCCAGTGTTCTCCAAAGGCCATTTACAGGGGTGTTGAGTCTGACCAGTTCTCCTTGAGTGCTAATAGCTCATGTATGCACATTGCGCACACACATATGCGCACACAAAAGGATCAGAAAGTGGAAGGGCAGGGTTGATTGGGGGTAATTTGGGGATTTTGGAAGGGCAGCTATTTCGACTACAAATGTCCCTGGAGAGAGAAAGAAGGGGAGGAGAGCGAGGGAACAACAGCGATAACGTGTACACTCACACTCTGTCATGTGCGCGCACACACACAGCATTGTTTTGTTGTGCTGGCCACATTGATACATGGGTGCACTGTGGGATGCTGGAGGTGTGTGTGGTGGCCTAGAAAAAGCATCACACCCATGGCTCCGGACAGGAGGGAGAGGGGTTCTGGAGAGGTAATTCTGTCTTTAGGCTCCTACAAAGAAGGTCAGTACTGCCCATGGGCCCATCCTCTCCTCTCCATCATTAACTCACCCTCATGTTGTTCTAAACCCATTTGGGTTTCTTTCTTCTGTTGAACACAAAATTAGATGTTTTGAAGAATGTTCACACTGCTCTTGTACCATATAAATCTATCATAACTGGGGAAAAACTTGAATACATTTTCATGATTCTAAAACAAAATGGCCACAATTTAATGTTTTTGAAACATAGTGTATTATAAAATGTATTAATATGAAAATGTCAATAGATAGCCATAAAAAATGTAAAGCTATTAAACATTTTATTGTAAACAACATACACTACCATTTAAATGTTTGGGTCAGTAAGATTTTTTTTTACGAAGGATGCATTAAACTGATCAAAAGGAACATTAAAGACTTTAATAACATTATACAAATTTATATAAATATATAACAATAAATGCTATTCTTTTGAACTTTCTATTGATCAAGGAATCTTGAAAAAAAATGTATCACTGTATACACAAAAATATTTGACAGAAGATATATTCTGATTTTCTTGAACATCATATCAGAATGATTTCTGAAGGATCATGCGACACTGAAGACTGGAGTAATGATGCTGAAAATTCAGCTTTACCATCACAGGAATAAATTACAATAATAATTTAAAATATATTAAAACAGATTCTCCTTCTAAAACAAATTTTTCACAATATTGCAGTTTTTACTATTTTTTTAACAAATAAATGCAGCCTGTGTGTAATTTTCTGTCTCTTTCAGGCTTGATGGATAATTTTATCTTTTACTCAATAAAAAAGCTGTGTGAACATTATTTAAAATGTCTCCTTTCATGTTTCACAGAGAAAAATCCTACTGGAAATGTTTGATTTCTGGATGAACTAACCCTTAAAGGGTTAATTGGTTAGCCTTTCTTCACAAAGTCTGTGCTCTTTAGAAGCGTGACTAAAGCTTTAAGACAGAAAAGTAATTAGCCAGCTAGTCACTTTAATGTCTGGTTTAAGTCAGCTAAGCCCGTAAGCCTCTTAGTCTGGAGATGGCTTGATTGGCTTAGTTCTGGATCTGATACAACTGATAAAGATCAGTCGGTGCTAGTTATGCAACCAAATATAATATTAACAGTTTTTGATGTGTTTACATGCATGTTTATGAGAGAAAAAGATAAAGAATATGATCGCTTAGATCTGTCCGAGACTCTGTTACAAGGAAGGTCATTTCACTTAACGTGCTGCTGGGGAATATATTTCCTCTGAGATACACCAAGGCTACAGAAGAATAGAGAGGGTGAAAAGGAAACTCTGATGTTGAGTGTGTGTGTATGTGTGTGTGTGTGTGTGTGTGAAAGAGAGAGACAGCATCTATCACTAGTGAGCATTGTATTGGCTCTGATTCGCTCTGTCTGCCCAAATCTACTGCCTGAAGGTGAAGTCAATGCATCACCTTGACAGCGTGTGTGTGTGTGTGTGAGTGTGTGTGTGAATGTGCACACATATGCATGTGTGTTTCTGAACATGTTTAACCTTCATGTTCATGAGATTTACATTTGCTGTTTTTATGTTTGAGGTCCCAGAGGTGATGTACATATATATATATATATATATATATATATATATATATATATATAAAAAATAATTATTTTATATAATTATTTTAATTATATATATATATATAAAATAATTATTTTATATATATATAGAATAATGACATTATTAACTCTTTGCCCGCCATTGACGGAATTTTCTGGCAGTCACATGTTTTCACTGTTATACAGTAGGGGCCGCTATTACGCACCTCAAAACACAGGGGAAAAGAAGCAGAAACAAGTGATAAAAGATTGCTTATGCACATGTAAGATAAAGCTATCATCAAACATTAATCAGCATATAAATCAAAACTGGCACAAAACATGTTACTGAATGAAATGTCGACCCAGGAAAAGGTATACAGGACGGTGCAAGCTTTGGGGGTGTTGATGGACGCCTCCATCTATATTTTGATCATCATTCTGAATCCAATCCAGACGTAGTCTTTGACAAAAACTCGATTTTGTTATTTTCAATAATAATGCATGAAGCTAGCATAAAATGTTTTGTCAGGCTTTGTTGTTTCTTTTCTTATATTGTATGTTCTGATATTCAGTGCTGGCGCTGGCTGGCAACGTTAAAAAATAAAATATCTAGACCCAGATTCGACAAACATTTTCCGTGTCTGATTAATTTGAACCAGAAATTGAGGTTAAACTTAAGTAACTGATGATCAGTCAACAGTATGATTAGCAGATTACCCAATTACAAATACAATAGATAGTAGCAGCTGTGTATGTGAGTGTGTGTGTATTTGCGTCTCTTTGTATTCCTCTCTGCTGTGTTGTCCTGCTGAGGTCTTTTACCTGTTTGTCTGGATGCATCATGCATAATGCAACAGCTTCACAAAGTCTAACACCACAGCACTGACAGGCCAGTCAGTGGATACATACAATATGTATGTGTGTATAATATCATCATAACTAGGGCCTGGTGATATAGCGGATATTCAAAGTGATTTTGCTGGTGATATGTTTGTAAATATCAGGATAATTTTCATGTACTTTAAAGTGCCCCTATTATGCTATTTAAAATTTTCCTAATTTAGTTTTGGAGGTCTCCTACAACAGGTTTACATGCATCAAAGGTCAAAAAACACTTTCATTTTCTCATAATATACATTGCACATCACCAAATTTTTCAGTGATTCTCAAATGACTCATCATGTGAATCAGTCTCTCTAAATCCCTCCTTTCCACGAGCTACTCTGCTCTGATTGGCCAAGTGGCCCAGTCTGTTACGATTGGTCTACCGCTTACAGTGTACGTCGGAAGCTAAACGGCCATTAACATAACTGAACTTCAGCTCCAGAGGCTTCCAAAAACTCAGCGATTGTACACAGTGTAAAGACGGTAACAACGCCGTCAATTATACCATATCAATCCGAGCATGAGTCTGATGATAAAACATTAGAAGAACTAGTTATTCAACCCAAACCTCCATCACAAGGACGACTTGAGCAGGATGTTTATCAGTGATACGCTACTCAGTTTAAGGTACATTATGTTGCAACTGTAATTCTTCAACATCAGCATTGTCCATCAACAAACCAATGTGTATATTTCTCATTTATTGCGGTGCACATGCGGGAACTGTATCAATAACAGCGTATATGTTAGCCAACTAACGTGAATGACTGATGTAACATTAAAGTTTGCAAAACAAATCTTGCTCCATCGTTTATCTTTACTCAAAGTAGTAAGAATGACAGACAATCTGTTTTAGGTAGTGGCACACAGCTGCTTAGCAGAAGTATTTCAGTAAGACAGTAATAACGGGAGTTAGCCGGAGGCCTACACAATATAAAACACCAAACTACGTATTTTGAACACCCGGTAGAAAATACATACATCAATAATTATTCATACTTATAGATTGTGATTCTGAGGAGCAAACTGGTCCAAATAAACTGACCCATCTTTCAAGAGCTAGCGTTTTGCGAATCCTGCGTTGAACTCCGAGATTTGAGCAGCAGTCGTCAGTAAAATGACGCTTGAAGTCAGGTCAAGTTGTTCGCAGGCGGACAACGTACAACATTATGCAAATGTATTTTCTAGTTTTGTAGAACCGTCACGCAGTGAGATTCGAAACAAAAACTCATAATGGCAGTTCAGAGACAATTTTTTTTTTTGGAAGACAATAACTTTATTTATTGTGCACTTTTGACTTTACAACTTTTCAAATTAAAAACTTTTTAACTCTGTCACAGCTTTGGTGGTTAGTGGCTTACAAAAAATTGCAGTGATCATGCAAACTCCTTGGTTGGATGTTCTTGCTTCTATTGAAGAACAGCCTTTTACTTAAATTTTTATGCTGATAAAATAATTTATAATGAAATTATAATTAATTGTAAAATTGCAAAATTGTAAAAGATGCATTTTCTCTATTGGTCTCGTATTATAAAAGTGGGGGAAAATGCCCTTTATGCCATTTTAGATTAAATTCATATAGAGATATTTATCAAATGTCATCTAAGGACTGAAACATTTTGAAAAGCTATTTTTTTTTAGTTATATCATACAACTGTAATTTTACTCATTTATTCTGAAAAAGGCAGTGGTATGTTCCTTCTGTTTAAAAAGAGAGAGAGAAGAGAAAGAACAGAGAGATGAACAGATAAGAGTGAAATGAATGTCAGAAGTGTTACGCTTTGTGCGGTTCTTCAGTTAAATCACCAAAAGGCTGTTTAATAAGTCGACATGTCTTCAGTTAGCAGAGGGACCACGGGGACCGTTTATAGCAGCGCGCGGTTGATGTCACGAGGGGGAGGACGGTAAATGAAGTCTCACAGATGTGCTTGTGTAGATTAATGTCTTCATTGAACTGCCATTATTTGGCATGACGCATGAGGCTTATTTAAAACAATTACAGACCACTGCTGCCAAATTCAGCTTCCAACTCATTTGCCAGGATCTCTGATAAAATGCGAAAGCAGGCTAAAAAAAACCACATTCACACACAGGAAATGGGGACATTTCAATGACATTACGTCCTTCAAGAGGTGCTGCATCTATTCAACCGATAAATAGATATGCAAAAAGATAAAACTGAACACCTGCTTACTAATGAACCTCAATGCTGTTCGAGAGATAGATAGTGAGCGACAGAAAACGACGGCTACAGATACATAGTAATAACTATGTTTAGCCCTCCATCTTTGAGACATTTTCCACCATTTTTGTCATACATTTGCATTTATGTTCACGCTCTTAGCAGGCACATTCTTAGCGAAGCACTGTATGGTTGAATAATGAGATTTTAAAAGCACTTTTCCTTATCACGTTGCTGCAGTCTTCTGCTGCATTAACGCCAAGCACGTCTAATCTCACTAAAGTCTGGGGGGTGTATATACGTTGTGCTTTTCTTCGGTAAGGTGTTTAATCATGTAATAAGTTATGTTTATTTTGAGGTCACAGCTCTTAAGTGGCTACTGATACAGGAAATGACTTCATTTAAACAGGAAATGAACTCCACTAAGCTTCTGCCACTCCACATCACTATATAAGTGGCTCTGATTGAGCGCTCATTTTCTGTGTTGAGGTGTCTGTGTGTTAAAAGACAGAGAATGAAGGGGTGGAAGGAGGTTTTCATGTATGTATATGAAATTTTAAGATGCCATTTGGTTTGCTATTTTTTTTATTTAATGCAAGTTCATTTATTTTTAGGTGTGACTAAAGCGTCCAAGTGTGTTCAAATATATTGGGTTTGTATAGTATATAATCTGTATATTTAAAGAAAAAAAAAAGATTCTAAAATGTACATTGAAATGTTACGAATATTATTTATGTATTCTAATTATAATTACATTTTTAAATGTAATAATAATGATAAGTCTAGGAATGCTTAATGCTTAATTTACAATTATATTATCAAAACACATTGATAATGTGTGTGTGTATATATATATATATATATATATATATACACACACACACACACACAGTATTTGGACTATTTAGTCACAGTAGGAAATTAAATAAAGTAAAAAAATATATAATTTAAATGTAATTATATAATTAATAATATAAAATAATATTTAGAAAGAAGATTATTTTCCATAATCAATAGTGCATATTGATAATGATTATATTGGCTGTAATAAATTACATACCTCTTCTAATTTATACATATATATATAGCTCTATAGTATAAAAAGAGCAAAATAATTTTGAAAGAACTTTGTCTTATCAGTGTAACAACGGCACAGCCTTTGGCAAGATTTTGCTGTCGCTATCAGTCCCGCTCTCTCCCAGCACACACACACACACACGCAGTGTGATTGAGATAAGAAAACAGCATGCGGTCTCCCTCTGCATATATTCACCCTGCAGTCATGACGCTCACAAATAAGAACACACTTCCTCGCTATTTCTCGTCCATTTCCTTCTGTTTTTTCTCCTCATCTGCATGGCGGTTTGTTTCATGTGCCGCTGTGGTTTAAAGAAGTGTGACAGATACTTTGATTTTATATTTATGTCCTGCAATTCCTGCTCTTTATCAATTTGAAATTTGCAATTGTGAACCAAACCTCTCACCCTCCCTTCCTTCAGCTTGACTCTCTGGGGGAAAAAGAAAAAAGGAGTAATTTATCACTGTGCAGCCGCAGGGTGTTTAACACACACACACTCGCGCGCACACACACACACACACACACACACACAGACACAGAAGCCTTAGGCTTTATTGTTCCTTTGTGGCAGATGGGTTGCCCGCTTTGCACCATTGGTTTTGATGATGTTCTCCCTCTCAGTCTCTCTCTCTGGAATGCACACGCTTACACACCTACTGAAGAGCCTTTATTTGACAGTATGGCACATAAAATGTGTTTTTTGGGGCCATATGGTCTGCAGTTACTGAATGGACAATAAGTTAGAAAACTCTCCATATAAAGAGTTTTTTCCTCTGACATTTCTAATGCTTTTTTTATGCACGTGTTTGTGAGTTATGGGTGTTTCAGGATGATTTTTATTTTAATGACAGTGCTAATTTTGTGTTGATTTTATTTTCAATTCTAAGTAGAATTTATGATGTTAATGACTCAAAGAAATGTTATTTCAACACGCAGCATTCTACACTTGAGGCTCCTAGTCACGTTTAAGCGCTTTGCCTTCTGATCTTATCATTTAATCACGTCGTTTATTGTCTCCTTTGGGCTTACTAACACTTTTTTCTATTCTGATTCAGTAGCAGCTTGTATAGGTTGCATTAGCAGTACCTTCACACCGCAGGCAACACAAACAAATAATATCCACATGCCTTGTTTAATTCACCAACAAACTCTCACTGCAGAATTTTGACTGAACGCAGCTGAAGAGAAAGCATTACATTATGCTATTCAACTCTGTATTAAAGTTTAAGTTGCAGTGGTGACAAAGTTGAGATTGTTGGAGGCACTTTAACAGCATTTCGACACTATATATATATATATATATATATAAAATTATATTTAGAACAAAATATTACAGAAAATATACCAAATAGGCACATAATTTCATTCTAAGTATGTCCAGTAAACTGCCTTTTAATGTGGCTGAGACTGAAAGACTCTGTGTCAGCCCCTTCTGGATCCAAGCAGAGGAGATAAGACATTATTAAAAGAGGCTCTTATTTTGAATAGCGAATAGTCCATCTTAATGAACAGGAAAGACACTCATTCAACATTTTTTCTTCTCATGCTTTGCACCTCTCTCTTCATTCATTTGTGAATTTATCAGCTAGATAGATAATATACAACTGACAGAATCTCGTGTATAATATTGCATATGTAGATTTTTCAGAGAATACATTACAGATATTCTAAGTTGATTTGAACCTGATGTAGATCAGTCAAGGTCAGGTCCAAAAGACAGTAAAGACATTTATAATGTTACAAAAAATTTCTATTTAAAAAAAACTTCAAAGTTCAATTTTTCTAATAATAAGAAGAAGAAATGCTTCTTTAGCAGCAAATCAGCATATTAGAATGATTTCTGAAGGATCATGTGACACTGAAGACTGGGGTAATGATGCTGTTTGAAATATATTCAAATAAAAAAATTATTATTGATTGCAATAATATTTCACAATATTTTTGTTATTGTACTTCTGATTTAATAAATGCAGCCTTGCTGAGCATAAGAGCAAGACTTTCAAAAATATAAAATGGTAGTGTACATGACCTGGCACAACATAAATGATTTGTGAGAGGCTATTTGGGATACACACATATACAAACTGTTATTTTAAGACGGGCACATTTATTAAGCACACAAACGCACTTCATTAAATTGAGATTTCTGGGTAGATTCAATTCGGCATGAGTGAACACATCATGATATTTCATTAGCCATTATTATTCACTCCCATGTGAGTTTGGACACGCACACACTAACACACGTGCACTACCAGAGACCCCTAATTACATACTTGATTCCATGTAAGCTGGCAGGTGAACCGCAAAATGAACAAAAAACAACAACGGAGGGGGAAAAAGGGGCACAGAATAGCTTTCTTTTTCACTCTCTGATGTTTGCATCATCAGCCCATCAGATCTCCTGGTTTTAAAGGTCAGTGTTGGGTGACCTCAGTGTTCTGGAAGGGTCTTCCTGCTGCAGCTAATTAATTCTGCTTGTTTCTGTCCGTCTGACATGTGGCTTCAGTGGAGCTTACAATCATTCCATCATTTCCTCTCTCATTATGTTCTTCATGCGCTGTTACGTCTAATCAAAACTAGTATAGTCGTCCTTTAGGATTGTTCTCTTGAAGGGAACAGAGAGAAGAAATGACGTAGGGAAGGACAGAAAGAGAGAGACATGCAGGTCAGAGAGAGATGGAAAGAAAGAGAGTGAGAGTGAATTGAAGAGATTCGGGAGTGAGTCCTGATTATTGTTGCTGAAGTCTTTTGACAGTCTGGTGCAGAGAAGGAGAGAGTGAGGATTTGATTGAAATGTGTTTTTTTTTGTGCAGCCTTACAGAGCGAGAGAGCACCTGACTGCAGATTATTTATTTATTTTGATTTCTTTCATCGGACAGGCCTGAGAAATGGAAAGACGCAGACCGAGATGCTTTCTGTCATGTAGCGTTAGGATTCTGTTCTCTCACTGTATCTGAATGCAGCCAATAATCAATCCCCAGATACCAGCAAATGAGATTTAGAACCGCTTACACATAATTAACAATTAAGCCCACTTTGTTTCTCTATTTGCATTTCCACAGCTACAGTATAATCAACATCCATCTCTCTTTCATTATGTGTCCCTCTTTCATCCCATCTTACTAGTATATGATTTAGTGGTCGACCAATATGGGTGTTTTAGGATGATTACTGGCTGATATAATGCTGAAATATACAGTATATTAAGTTAACACTTATTTATTTTGAACATTTAGAAACAGCAGAAGGTGAGCTGAAGTACTGTTCGATATAAAAAGCCAACAAAATATTAAGATGAAGAAATAAATATATCCTATATATATCATGTTTTTGAAAGAAATCTCTTATGTTCACTGAGGCTGCTTTTAATTTGATCAAAAACACCGTAAAAAGACAATATTGTGAAATATTACTACAATTTTATATTTTTAAATGTAATTTATTCCTGTGATGGCAAACCTACTTTTCATTAGTCTGATTTGCTGCTCTAGAAACATTTCTTCTTCTTTTTTTTTATTGAAGCACAATATGCAGACTTTAATCTGGCAAATGCTGATAATCCCTACATTGTAATTATTGGCTCATAATTATCTTAGCTGATATTTTGGTCTGCCACCTAATATACTTTGTCATCAGCAATTTATAAATCCACCTAGTTATTCTCCAAATGTGTTTTTTTTTTTTTTTTTCAAACTGTCATGTATCCATCTGATCAGTTCCTCAGGTCCACCACTGAGAAGCCAAACATCAGCAGATCTCTGGTCTGACCTCACACTGACTGAGCTGGTTCTAGTGGACTGATCAGGCCTAAGATGAATTCATGTTTGCTTTTAAAAGGGCAGCTAAACACTATGTACTTGTCCAAAACAGCACAGAATTCAGCTCTCTCTTTGTCACATTCTCTCGTATCACACACACACAAATAGGCAAGCACAAATAAAACTAGATATACATGTGCATACACACAAACGCACACGCACATGCCTGTCACCCTCAGTTTCGTCTCAAGATGGACTCAGGCAGGGTTTGCTGCCACAGGGTTTGTTTGTGAGAGTGTGTGTGTGTGTGACACTGAGCTTGTCTGTTTGGTAGATGCTGTAGGCTTGTGCGTTATGTAAATTGAAAGAAGGATGTTGGCAATGCCTTTATCCAAACTCCAAAAACACACACACTCATACACATTCACATGCAAACATAATGAAAAACATGTGCAGTGGGGTCCGAAAAATATTTTAAGGTTTAAGTGTTTAACTATTTCCGATTCTGCACTATTTCTGTGCAAGTAATCAAGAAGACAATTTTTTTAAATTAATCACGTGATTTTGTATAGACGGTTCAGATGTTCTTGCTTCCAATAAAGCTCAAAAGTGTCCTTGGATCATCTCAAATCATGTTGGAGAACATGGTCATCAGGTTTGACATAAACATGTGGAGTTCATGCAGCTCAAGTGCTGCAAAAGAGGACAAACCAAATACTAAGACATTCTGATATTTGTCAAATTTTCAGTGTAATCTTTCTCTGCAATTGTTATGTTGATTTATAATAAAATGCAAAATAAAAGCATTTCACTAGGGCCCCACTGTATACTCTTGGGTTCAGTAATATTTATTTTTCAAGAAATGTATATTTGTATTCAGCAATTAAAGGAACACGCCGACTTTTTAGGACTTTAGCTTATTCACTGTATCCCCCAGAGTTAGGTAAGTCCATACATACCTTTTTTGCGTGCCATAACTCTGTCTGACGCACCCACCGCTAGCCTAGCTTAGCACAAAGATTGGAGGTAAACGGCTCCATCTAGCCTACTGCTCAATAAATGACAAAATAACACCAACATTTTCCTATTTACATGTTGTGATGTGTATAGTTACGTCGTGTACTAAGACCGACGGAAAATGAAAAGTTGCAATTTTCTAGACCGATATGGCTAGGGACTATACTTTCATTCCTGCGTAATAATTTAGGAACTTCGCTGCCGTACCATGGGTGCAGCGGTGCAATGATATTATGCAGCTGTAAATAGGAAAATGTTGGCGTTATTTTGTCCCTTATTGAGCAGTAGGCTAACTGGAGACGTTTACCTCCAGTCTTTGTGCTAAGCTAGGCTAGCGGTGGGTGTGTCAGACAGAGTTATGGCATGCATGGAGATAAAAATGGTATGTATGGACTTATCTAATTCTGGGAGATACGGTGAATAAGCTAAAGTCCCAAAAAGTCGGCGTGTTCCTTTAAAGACATTTAAAATGTTACAAAATATTTCTATTTCAAGTAAATGCTGTTCTTTTAAGCTGTATATTCTTCAAAGAAGAAAAATGTATCATGATTTCCCCAGAAATATTAAGCAGCACAATTGTTTTCAACATTGATAAAAGATAATAATAAATGTTTCCTGAGCAGCAAATCATCATATTAGAATGATTTCTGAAGGATCATGTGACACTGAAGACTGGAGTAATAATGTTGAAAATTCAGCTTTGCCAAAAATTAACATATATAAAAAAAAACAGTCAAATCAGTTTAGCCTTGGTGAGCAGAAGAGATGAAAAACGTAAAAAAAAAAAAAAAAAGTAAATAAATAAATAAACCTTACCTTTGAATGGTACGAGCATAAGCCTCTTCGCACGTACCCGTTTTTAAAAAGTTTGTCATTTAAAAATCCTACTATACATATGCATCTCATATATATATATATATATATATATATATATATATATATACAGGTGCTGGTCATATAATTAGAATATCATCAAAAAGCTGATGTATTTCACTAATTCCATTCAAAAAGTGAAACTTGTATATTATATTCATTCATTACACACAGACTGATATATTTTAAATGTTTATTTCTTTTAATTTTGATGATTATAACTGACAACTAAGGAAAATCCCAAATTCAGTATCTCAGAAAATTTGAATATTGTGAAAAGGTTCAAAATTGAAGACACCTGGTGCCACACTCTAATCAGCTAATTAACTCAAAACACCTGCAAAGGCCTTTAAATGGTCTCTCAGTCTAATTCTGTAGACTACACAATCATGGGGAAGACTGCTGACTTGACAGTTGTCCAAAAGACGACCATTGACACCTTGCACAAGGAGGGCAAGACACAAAAGGTCATTGCAAAAGACCTGTTTATGTTTAATATTTTTTACTAAGCACTATGAAAGGCCAGTATGACTGAAACCAGTACTGATGCTGATACTGATGTCTCTATTACATTTTTTTTGTCTCAATTAAGCCATTAATTATAGCAATTCAACTTTACAGTATAATTGAAACTATCAATTTTAACATTGAAAATGTTTTACTTTTAATGTAACTGAACTTAAAACCATCTATACATAAACCCATTGTAATAAATGAAACATTTAGCTGTGCCTTTATTATATCAGGGTTCAACAACGCTATGGTCTTTCTACTACTGGCCGCGTCAGGCCGGTCCAAACTTTCTCCTTCCCCGCTAAAATGCACAAAGAAAGTTATTGTTATCTTCACTGCATAAATGATAAATAGAATATAGATTAACCCTTATTAAATCTACAAAGGTTATTCAGTCAAGAGCAGAGAGTTATTTCCTCTCTTTCGGGAACTGGTAAGGACAGTAAAGGACGCTGGCTCACTACTCATTGGGACTCTGATGACTATTTCTGGCGACGGGACAACGTCCTCATTGTACAACATAATTACTGGTATTTATGAACAACAGCAGCTGATATCTTTCTGACATTACTTGTAATGTTATTTAAAGTACATTATGATAAATACTTTTGTTGTTACATACGTGCAGCATTTCAGATGTAAATAAATTATAATTGTTAGCTAGATTGTGTTCATGACCTGTCTAACAATGTATGTTTATCCTGAAATATAATACAATAGTGCTTTCTATTTTTTAAAAAATATATTGCATGTCCTTATCGGCCGTTATGTGTAGCAAGTCATGTGTGGCTCACATGATTTAAGTTTTGTGCTTTAGTACTTCTGTTAAGGGAACATAGTGAGCATTGATGCACCCTGGGTTTTGCAGTGCATTGTGGGACTTTTTAGGGAGCGAACATTTTAGTGCACTGTAAGGATTCTGCGATTGAGACATCCCTTAAAATGGCCGACTCCCTGATCAGTGCCCTGACTACTGAACTAGGGAGCTATATATATATATATATATAGAATATGTGATGTGACATAGAAACACAGCGAGAGATGCCAGCTGGACTCTGCACTGATTTTGTGGCTATGTTTGAGAGGGAGAGAGAGATGGAGGGGGGGAGATAGACCGAGAGGCAAGAGAAGCGGATTCTGCTAATTACAGCTCTTTGGAAATCATAATTATGCCTTTCAAATGTTGTCAGGAAAGAGAGAGAGGGAAAAAATCTCGTCTTTCTTTCTACTGTTTTGTGGTCCACTACATTCATACACCAGCATACACTGTGGCACCATCTGAATTCAAAGCTTTATCTGTTTGAGGCCAGAAGCATGTGTGACATTCATTGTGTGGATGTATGTGTTTCTAGTTGAATATTGCGTGCGTGGAACCACTTGAAAAATAAGTCTGCCTTTTCAGGGTGTGATGGTCATTTATTTTGAGCTCCATTGAGTTAGATGGATTACACACTCACACAGACATTTATTTGGAACATGAAAATGTGATGGAATGGGGTTGTATGAGGCTTTTGGACTGACACGTCTTCACTGAAACATCTCTTTGTGCTTATGTTTTAAACAAGTAGAAAATTAAAGGGATAATTCACCCAACAACGGAAATTGTCATCATTTAATCACACATGTTGTTCCAAACCCCTGGGAGTTTTTATCTTCTGTGAAACACAAAATGGGTGTTAGGCAGACTTTTTTCTATATAATGAAAGTGAATGATGACCATGGTCTCAAGCTCCAAAAATGACTAAAAGTAGCCTGTATAAAACTTGGTATAATCCATATTCAAAGTTTAAACAGTTATTCGCTGATAATCTTCGATATTCACATATTTCAATTTATTATGTTGTGACTGGTTATAAGACACTGGAGAAAGAATGACATTATTTATATGCTATTATAGTATTTATTAATGTTTTGAATTAGCTTTTAATATTTTCATTTTCATTTTATTTAAAATGTTATCTGCTTATTTATTTTATTTAATCATTCTATTTATGTTTTATTTATTTTTTTATATAGTAATTTTAGCATTTTGAACTTGTCAGTTAGTTCCCAGAGCAACTTTTCTCATTTTCATTTAGGTTTTTTTAAATGTAAGTGTTTTTTCTTTTATGTAGTATTATTATATATCTAATATTTTTTTTCGTTTATTTCAGACTTATTTCAGTTAATGAAAAACAGTTTGTAGTAGTTTTAGTTAACATTAACAACACTGCATTAAACTTGCTGTCATTTGATGTGTCAAATAAAATTTGAGAGCAGAAGAGATTTATCAGTGAAATTTCTGTTTTTTCACACAAAACAATATGGCTTCTTAAGTCATGTGGTCACCATTCACTTTCATTCTTTGTATGAAAAACCACAGCTATAACATTCTGCTAAACTTCTCTTTTTATGTCCCAGGGAAGGTGGAAAATTATATAGGAGTAGATTATATTTTTGACCAAAGGATTTCTGTTTTTATGACACTTTATGTGGCATCATATTATTTTTGTACTCTAAGAAAGGCCTAATTCTGACAGTTTGAGCATATCTGTTCATGTGTGTGTAGTTGAGCTATGTGTGTTTACTTGCTTTAATAAATTGTCAGAGCTATGATTAATGTTCTGTGAGTTGAAAGCTTCAGTACTCTCTCCCTCACACACACACACACACAAACACACACACACAGAAATGTGACAGTTTGACGTAGAATTAAATGACTGATATCAGGCCTCTGTGGAGTGTGCGTGTGTGTGTGTGTACGCTACACTGATTGATCTTTGTGGTAGGGTAAGTATCTATACGCTCCTAGATTTCAGATTCAGCCAACTGGAAAATGAGAAACCTCTACATCCCTGCTCCATTAGAAACATGATATCCCTGTAGACACACACACACACACACACCATTAAAAATCCCATATCCCATGGTGTCCATTTCTCTGACTGAAACACAGCCGATGTGGTCCAGTCTACACTGGAGTATGTGTGTTTATGTTTATGTATTATTAATGTGATCAATGCCTTTTTTTCGCAATATATTTCTCAATATTTATCCATATCAACAAACATGTAGAATAATTTGTAGAGCAATAGGTCAAGAAAAGCTAATAATATTCCTATTATATAATAGCCTATAGGTTGCTGATGTGTATTAATGGACCGAATGAAAATTTTGTCAGATACCGATAACCATTAATTCTTTATATTTGAACGTCGATAGCCGATATATTGGTTGATAAATCTAAATCCAAATTTTTGAGAGCCTGATTACAAAAACAAAAATCTCACCTTTAAAAGCCATGTCCCAAGCACACAATTATAATGATGTTCTCGTTATAATTTTATGTAGCTTATGTGGCAGACTTCATGCGTGCTGCGCATGTTGCACTTAACTCCATTTTCTTTTTTGATGTGATTCCAATCATGTTTCAAGCAATTCAAAACCATCATGGCGAACAATGCGCATCTGAAGGGTCTCAGCTGAAGAAAATAATCCGTTATTTATCGGCTTTAAGATATCGGACAAATTTTCTTATCAGGCCGATAACGATAACATTACAAATGAACATGTATAGGCCGATACCGATATGGTGGCTGATATATTGTGCATCCCTAATTTAAAGAAAGTTACTCCACCTAAAATGCACCCTTTCATTGTAAGAATATAAAGTATTCATAAGGGGTTAGTTTCTATGCAACTACAGTGTATGCAACTACTGCTTTGACGCTTCATAAAGAGATCGTAAAACTAATCCATATGAATTGAGCGGTTCTGAAGTATCTCCCTTCTCTTTATTGATCATGGTGTTTTTGCACTTATTTAAATATTCTCCTTTACATATCTCTAATATGTGTCAGTTGTTGTTTTTGCTCTTCTCAGGTACGACTGCTCAGGGGAGCCCCCTGCTGGCCTCATTACCGGTGCAGGGTCGCCCGTTGCAGACCCCTCTGGACCTGAAACACTTCCTGCCCTTCCGGCTCAGTGGCTCCTCCCCCCTCAGCCTGTTCCCCAACTTCAACACTGTGAGTTAATCAACACTCTCTGTTTTATTTTTCTAAACCTCACCTTCCCAGATATGTCATCATTTAAAGTTGACTCAGAACATTTTAAAGGCGTCGCGTTGGGTCCCAAATGTCAGCTCTAAATGTCAGGAACGATTCAGCAGGCTGCAGGGTATTTTTAAAAGTGCAGAATCTTTGTAAAAAGGGCCGCTAAACAGAGGAGTATTGTATTAGATAGTAATTTTAGATTTAAGACTCGAGCAGCAGCTCAGATTAGGATCTAGATTCAGTTTCAGACTCTCTGTGAACAGTTTTGGAGGCAGTGTGTGTGTAACAACAGCGTTCTCTTTCTTCTGATATTTGCATTCTGGACACACACATACACACTGTCCATGTGTTATGTTTTTGAGTACACTGTAGGTCGGCTCAAAATAATATATCTTAGACACCAAGGGCACGTCTTTACGGCATATATGCATTTGTTAATATATAGTCAGGTGCTGGTTCCCTCTTTGATCAGATCAGTGTGTGTGTGTGTGTACACTAGAGTGATAAATGCGCCTGTCTCTACAGCAAAGTAGCTGTCAGTGACCTCTCTCCTCTCTTAAGCTCCACTGCTTTCCTGTGCTTTCCTTACTGCTCCTCTCCTCTTCTCTTTACAGCTGCTTTAGTATTCTCATCTCTTCTGCTTTTCTAGTCTCTTCTCCCCTGCTCGGTTTTTCTCTTCACAGCTGATTTGTCTTCTCATCTTATATTGCCTCCTTTTTGTCTCTTTACTTTTCGGCTCATGATGTGCTGTGTCTTGTCTCATCTTCTGATGATTTTCTCTTCTCTTCTCTTCTCTTCTCTTCTCTTCTCTTCTCTTCTCTTCTCTTCTCTTCTCTTGATTTTACTGCTTCGATTCTCGTCTAGATTCTACTCCCTTTTCGTCTCTTCTTGCTTCTTTTCTTATCTCTTCTCTTCTCTCATCATCTCTTCTCTTCTAGGGTCTTCTTGTCTCTCCTCTTTTCTTGTTTCTTCTCATCTCATCTCATCTCTGCTCTGCTCATCTTATTTTTTTATCTCTTTATTGCATCTTTTCTCTGCTCATCTCATCTCATGTATTTTCTTCTTATTTTGTGTAATCTGTTCTCATCTCATTAAATTTTTTCTCTTTGGCTCTGCTCATCATCCTCTCTTCTCTCATCTCTTTTCTCATCTCATCTCCTTCGTTCCTGCAGAAATGTCATGCTTATGTCTTGACCCTCTCCAGTACTCAACTTCATTAGACACATACTCTCACTGACACACACACACATTGACCTGGCAGCATTCCAGACGGTCAGGGATGACTGCGGATGAACAAGAAGAACATTCTCGAGGCTCTAAAACAAATAGACGCGTGACCAGCTGCAGAGTCTTTGTTATGTGGTGTACATTCCCATGGCGAGGAGTGTCAGGGGAAAGTCCCTCTGCCCTGGGATTCAGGTTCAGGGTTGCTCCGAGCGCCGCTGGGATGGAAGGAATCTGTTTGAATGAGCAGAGAGAGAGTCTGTTGATTGGAAGAAAGTGATTTATACAAATAGTTTTTTTTCTCAGTCCATTTTAACAATTTTCTCACCCTTCCCTCAGATGGATCCGGTGCAGAAGGCTGTGATAAACCATACGTTTGGTGTTCCTCAGTCCCTGAAGAAAAAACAGGTCATCTCATGCAATATCTGCCACCTGCGCTTCAACTCCACGGTTAGTTTGTAGTGTGTGTGTGTTTTACCCTCCGCAGTTGTGATGACAGACAGTGAACATCACGCTGGACGGGTAAAAGCTGTTTCATCCCTTACAGCATTTATTCTTTCTTTCTTTCTGGCATGTTTTTCGAACTCTCTTTGGTCTTCTCATTTTGTCTTTGATAATGTGAAATTATCACATTAACATCCCTCTCTCTCTCTCACACACACACACACACACATTTAACTAGTTAAATGGTACTTCCCATTGACTTCTATTGTATTATTATTATAATTACTGCTGACTAACTGTAACCCAATCCTATTAAGCAATATAAGGTGTTACTGTATATTGAATACAGTGTAGCACAGCCTGGAGTCTCTTATTGCTTATATAAAATTGGTACTACATAAAATCAAGGACAGAAATTTTCATTCAAATATTTTATTAAAATCATATCTTCACCCAAAATGAAAATTCTGTCATTTAGTGTCATGTTTTTCCAAAGTTGTATGATGTTATTTTTTAATTGAGAACAATATAATTTTTGAAGAATCTTGATGTAACTCTTTTTCCATAGAACATTTCATGGTGATCACAGCTGTCAAGCACCAAATAGCACCATATATATGTCATATAAATGAGTATATATGAGTCATATGAAAGCTTTGTGAGAAGAATTGACTAAAATGAAGGTCATTCACTGAAATTCTTCCCCTCTGCCACAGCTCTGAAATCTCATTCACATTTGAGATTTGATATTCACAATTAATAGTGCATAATGACTAAAATTTCAGCCTGTTCCTCAAACTAAGATATTGTTAGGAAGACTTGAAATATAATGTGTGTCATAAGAACTACTCTCATGGTTATTGTTTGTCCCTTTTTTGATGAGAAAACAGTCTTAATAGTCAGAATAGTCAGAATTTCCAGGCCCTCATCCCTTATCCATCTGTTTGCTGTGGAACCCACAATGCGGGTTTAGAGTATGGCTTTTTATGTATGTTTACTATGTTATTTACTATACTATTATGTATGTTATGTAAATGACTCAACAGCACAGCACAGCTTTAACAGTCTTTGCTGTTTCTGGCAAGTCTAGTGATGCGCTGGACAGCCATGTGTGAAAGGAGAGAAGATCCATGCAGATGAGAGGATGTGCATGAGAAATTAAGGCATTCTTATCTCCATTGCCAGATTCATGCTGCTTGTGTTGTCATAAACACTTATGTCTCACTCACTTAAAGTGTCTGTCAGCCTTTGAGCGACACTTGATAAGATTCAGGGTGGTTTGCAAGAATTTTGATGAACGTATTTTCATTTTTGGGGGAACTGTTATGTCAGTGTTGCTCATGCAAGAGCATCAGTGTTTTATTAATTTATATATTTATAAAGTTAATGTATAAATTATAATTTAATATTCAGCATTCAGCCAACACTGTGATAAAGCTGAAAGAAACGTCTCGGTTACATTTGTAACCCTCGTTCCCTGAAGGAAGGAAACAGAGACGTTACGTCAGTTACTGACGAAATAGGGGTTTCGCTTAGAAGCCAATCGCATTTGAGCTCTACAAAACGAGCCAATGGCATGAAAATGCCATGGGTCTGCGGAATTTGCATGCCGCAACCCCGCCCCACCACGTGGGTATAAAGGGCGTTGCGTGGCAATCTCGCATTATGTTACCTGCTGAAGAGCCGAGGCATGAGCGCCTGGCCTGTTCCAGCGGTAGAGCGGAAGTGGCATGGGGACGTAACGTCTCCGTTCCCTTCCTTCAGGGAACGAGGGTTACAAACGTAACCGAGACGTTCCCTTTCAGTCAGTACACTACGAGTTACGTCAGTTACTGACGAAATGGGGGTCCCAATACAATGGCTGTCTTCCAGCGTCCTGCGCTGACCAGGGCTCCCTGCTGTGAGTGTCAGCACGAACGAGGGGCTAGGCTTAACGCTACCAAGGTACACTGGGAAGCATATCCCACATGGACAAATGCAACACAATGCCTGCCCGAAGGGAGGACTCAAGAATACACCTATGACCCCCGAAGGGACTGCATAGGGAGCACTCTGGGGTATCCAGCCGCAGGTGGAAATATTTCAACCCCAGGCGTGGCAAGGTGTCTTGCCAAGGGAAGACACGCGCTCAAGAGAGACTTACCGTGGAATACACATGTGGGGGTTACCCAACGGGGGAACCATGCACACGGCGGCACCTAGCCGAACACGAGGGCTGACCAAGCGGGCATGCACTCTGGTGTCGACATCAAAAGTGCTGGAGGAGCTCAGGGCTTGCTGAGAAGCTTACCTAAGAAATGCGCACGTATCCAGTCCGTAGAGTGGAATGGCGCAGCAAGCGAAGACACCTGAGCCTGTCCAGTTACTGGCCACTTGGGGCGAGTACACGAGAGGACACGGGCTCCACTCAGAGATTATAAAATCTTGCGAATGTGTTGGCTGTCGCCCAGCCTGTAGCTCTACAAATGTCTGTCAGCGAGGCGCCATGCGCTAAAGCCCAAGAGGAAGCAACACTCCTGGTGGAGTGTGCTCTTACCCCAAGGGGCATGCCCTGAGCCTGATATGCCAGGACAATGGCATCCACTATCCAGTGGGACATCCTCTGCTTGGAGAGAGCCTTCCCTTTCTGCTGCCCTCCGTAACAGACAAAGAGCTGGTCTGAAGTCCTGAAACACTGTGTCCGGTCTACGTAAGCGCGAAGGGCGCATACTGGATGGAGCAGTGCCAAGGCTGGGTCTGCCTCCTCCACGGGCAGCGCTTGCAGGTTCACCACCTGGTCCCTGAAGGGAGTGGTGGGAACCGTGGGCACGTATCCAGGCCGGGGTCTCAGGATCACATGAGAATTAGCCGGCCCGAATTCCAGGCACGCTTCTTCAACCGAAAATGCCTGCAGGTCCCCTACTCTCTTGATGGAGGCCAGAGCAATCAAGAGCTCCACAGACTGCAGTGGCTCAAAGGGAGCTTTCTGCAGGGCAGATAGAACCACTGCAAGATCCCAAGAGGGTACTTGAGGTGGGCGAGGAGGATTTAATCTCCTCGCGCCTCTAAGGAACCTGCTGACCAGGTCGTGCTGTCCAACCGTTTTTGAGTCCACCAGGTCATGGTGGGCCGAAATAGCGGCCACATAGACCTTCAGGGTGGAGGGAGACAGCCTTCGCTCCAACCCTTCTTGGAGGAAGGAGAGCACGGACCCGATCGGGCATTTCCTGGGGTCCTCTCGGCGAGAGGAGCACCAGGTGACGAAGAGGTTCCACTTCAACTCAGGTGTGTCTCGTGGACAAGGCCCTAGCGGAAGTGATGGTAGCCGCCACCTGAGGTGGCAGGGTACTCAAACCTACCGCGTCCCGTCCAGGTTCCACACGTGGAGGTTCCAAAGGTCGGGACGTGGGTGCCATATGGTGCCCCGTCTCTGAGTCAGGAGGTCCTTCCTCAGAGGGATCGACCAGGGAGGGGCTGTCGCAAGGAGTACAAGTTCTGAGAACCAGGTCCGGCCAGGCCAATATGGGGCGAACCTGTGCGAGAAGGCTCACTGGGGGAAACACATACAAAGTATCTTAATTTGTATGTTTTCTGAGAGGAGTACCTTTCCCTTACCTTTCCTTTTTTTCCCACAAAAAAATTCAGTTTTTCTTGCTCGCTTCTCGACCATTGGTGCTTCCACTCAGTGGACACAAAGGCACCTCGGACTGTTGGGAAAAATACATTATATTAGATCTGTGCATTACAGTAGGTTTTAATATATAGACTGTCTTTTTCATTGATGTTAATCAAACAATTGTGGTATCATGGAAATATAAGTTGAATATATATTTTTCCTATAGATATTTGGTTTTGACTTAGTTTGGGTCAAATTTGGTGTTATTACCAGGGATTTTAAGGTATGTTTGCTAGGTGATTTTGTTTCGGAACCTTCAGGAAACTTTTGAGGAGCACATGAGTTTGAGGTGTTGACTTGGCCTCCAAATTCCTCAGATCTCAATCCAATTGAGCATCTGTGGGATGTGCTGAACAGTCCGCTCCATGGAGGCCCCACCTCGCAACTTACAGGACTTAAAAGATCTGCTGCTAACATCTTGGTGCCAGATACCACAACACACCTTCAGGGGTCTAGTGGAGTCCATGCCTTGACGGGTCAGAGCAAAAGGGGGGACCAACACAATATTAGGAAGGCATAATGTTATGCCTGATCGGTGTATCTTTATATATACAGCAGAAGTTCCCCAGAAGTTAGCTACAATTAATATTGGTAATGTTTGTCATGGCAAAATTAACTCTCAGTTGGACCACTGAATAAGAGACAAACCTTAGCCAATCGTCTTTATAAAGATTTATTTTCTTGCAAGAAAAGAGTCACAGTCATACAGCCACCCTGAATGTCTGTAGAGTGCTAACTGAAGACATAACAGAAGCTGCAATCTCTTATACCCCCCAAAGTGTAAACAATCCTTCTCAGTAGTTTTCCACACATGGTAAAAGTAGGAGGCACAGCACACAGATTTAGAATTAGTTCTGCCCAACACCTTTGGTACAGGAGAGCCCTCAAATAAGGTGTCCCGCATGGCAGAAACACATGTTAGCTCCTGTATGATCTCAAATATATATCTTAATTAATCTTCCTCTATGATAATTTTTTTCCACCACATGTTCAACATTTGTAACTGGCTAATAACCAGTGTGTCTCACATAAGAAAATTAAAATTAAAGATTTTTTTAAAAACTTTTTTTAAGTGTGAGATGTGTTTCACAAAAAAATGTAATCATGAAAACGAACCCGTGCACCTAAAAATAGTGTATTTGTATGTTCCTGATGAGCTGTGGAAAAACTATAGATTAGGGACGTCATTTGTGGTTCTGTTCTGCTGTTCAGATTTCACTGCTTTGGGGCATTTTTAGCCCAGATATATTCAGAGAGACAAACCCAACAGTGTTTGCTCAGTTAGACGTCTGAAACTCTATCAGTTGCTCATTAGATTCCCACTGCTTGTGGTTCACATACAATACTCTACCTCTCTGTCTCTCTGTTTTGGTTTCTCTGTTAGCTTCTCTGTCTGTTTCTTCTTGTCTCCACTTACTCTCTCTATTTTGCCATCTAAAGAAAAGATTTATTATACTTCACAGATAATTTTAATATGCTGATTTGCTGCTCAAGAAACATTTCTTATTATTAGACTTAGACTTCCTTTATTAATCCCAGAGGGGAAATTATCAATGTTGAGAACCTTCATATTTCTGTGGATATCATGATACTTTTTTTTCAGAATTCTTTGATGAATAGAAAGTTCAAAAGAACTACATTTATCGTTTGTCACATAATAAATTATTTTACTGTCACATTTGGTTGTATCCTTGCTGAATAAAGGTATTCATTTTGTTAAAAAAAATCTTACTGGCACCAAAATATAGGCTATATAGGAGTGTTTATAAACATCCCTCCTCCTCATCTGTTCAGAGCAGACAGTGTTGTCCCCCCTGTCCCTGGATGAGGGTCATCTGCTAAGTACTTAAGAGGATTTGAGCAGTTTGATTACTCCCTCTGGGCCCACAGACTCATTTCTGCGATTTGTTTGATGAACTGGGTGTCAGCTTTGATTTCGCAATTTGAAAAACTTTAACCAACTGCCATTCCATTTGCAATGTTATATCTATGCTTTTTAAACAGCGTTAGTGTGATTTTCAAAAATCTAATCGATTTTTAAAATGATTCAGTATGCAATAAGGGATTCACAGCTCAGCATGTCAACTACTGTTGTTCACTTTAATTACATGCTGAATTATTACAGTACATTTCAGCAGAAATCTGGATTACAGCTCTAGATGATTGCTGGAGTCTAGAAACATTCAGGTTTTAGCTTGAAGTGGTGTAGTGTTAAAACAGAATATTAGCCAACATATGTGTGTGTGTCTTTGAATACATAACAATGCCATTCACTATCTCTCACACTCATACACTACTGTTATCAACAGTTTAATTATAATTTTAAAGTGTGTTCCATTTGACACCTGAAATTGAAATTCAGGCCCTCTGCTGGGCATTTACTCTTATCACCCTCATGCAGACTCTGTCCTCGCTGTGTGTGTGTGTGTGTACACACTCAATTATCTATAAACGTGTTTATATGCATTTTTGTACATATGTGTTGCTATGTAAACTATCAGAAATCAAAAAGAGTCAAAAATTTGGATGCACTTGCAATTTTTTTTATATACTGTATATTTCACATTTAAGAAAAATTGTAAGGAGACCAAAACTATGAACTGAAGTATAAGAATAATGTAGTGACCAAACATTTTGATAGTGTTTTATTCTCTATATTGTGTCATATACACAGATGAGCTAAAACATTAGGACCACTTTCCTAATATGCTGTTGGTCCTCCGCGTGCTGCCAAAAAAGCGCCGACCTGCAAAAACATGGACTCTACAAGACCCCTGAAGTTGTCCTGTGGTGTATCTGGCATCAAGATGTTAGCATCAGATTCTTTAAATCCTGTAGGTTGCGAAGTGGAGTCGCCATGGATCGAACTTGTTAGTTCAGCACATCCCACAGATTGAGATCTGGGAAATTTGGAGGCCAGGGCAACACCTTGAATGCTTCAACATGTTCCTCAAACCATTCCTGAACAATGTGTACAGTGTGGTAGGGTGCGTTATCCTGCTTAAAGAGGCTACTTTCACCAGTGAACACCATTGTCATGAAGTGGGTTATCTGGTCTGCAACTGTTTAGATAGGTTGCATGTGTCAAATTTCCATCTTCATGAATGGCCAGACCCAGGGTTTCCCAGCAAAACATTACCCAGAGCATCACACTCCCTCTATCGGCTTGTCGTTGACCCACAGTACATCCTGGTGCCACCACTACCCTGGGTAAACGGCACATACATACAAAGCCATCCAAGTGATGTAAAAGAAAACGGGACCCATCAGACCAGTTGACCTTTTTCCACTGCTCCAAGCTCCAGTTACGTCGCTCGTTGTAGACGATTCAATGGTGGACAGGGGTCATCATGGGCACTCTAATGTCATTGTTTGTTGTGACACATTCCGCCCATAACCATCATTAAAATTGTGTGTGACTTATGCCACTTCTGTTGGCTTGGGCCAGACGGGATAGCCTCCCTTGCCCTCGTGCATTGATAAGCCTTGGGCGCCCAACACCCTGTTGCCGGTTTGTGGTTTGTCCCTCCTCTGGGCACTGTTGGTGAATTCTCACCACTGCTAACCGGGAGCAACACACAAGCCTTGCCATTTCTGAGATATTCTGACCCAGTCACCTTGTCATAACAATTTGGCGCTTGTCAAAGTCACTCAGATCTCTATTCCTGCCTGTTTCTCCTGCACTCAACACATTCATTATGGGAACTGATTGTTTGCTTACCCAATAATATGTGGCCTTGTTAGGAGATGATCAATGCTATTCTCTTCACCTCTCCACTGGTCATAATGTTTTAGCTCATCAGTGTATATCCACATGGATTGGCTTCTTGAACAAGAAAAAATGTTGGGTGGGACTTGATTTTGTCCATCAGGAATTGATTGGATGGTTGTGGTTTGCTATTGCTGTGATCTCATATGAGTGACAGGTTGCCTTTGCACCGGAAGAGAAGAGATGTCGTTGCAAGAGGGAGTGAAAGTTTTTTTGATTAAACGTTATGAGAGTGTTTTTGATGTGCATCCTAGGATGTGTTTAAGTTCTCATGTATGCTCAGAGCTTTATTAAAGTTTGTAATAATTCATTACATATCTAATTACATTTTAGTGTTGTAAGGAAATTCAAATGAAGGCACATAAAACAAGATCATGCTAAACTCAGACTGGTAGTGTGTATACCTGCATGTTTCTGTAAATGTAAGAAGCTTCATAAAGGTTTGCAGTCATTTTACACACTCTCTCTCTCTCTCTCTCTCTCTCTCTCTCTCTCACTCTCTCTCTCTCACTCTCTCTCTCTCTCTCTCTCTCTCTCTCTCTTTCTCTCTCTCTTTCTATCTGTTTTTCTCTAGAATCAGGCTGAGGCTCATTATAAAGGCCATAAACATGCTCGTAAGCTGAAGGCATTAGAGGCTCAGAAGAACAAACAGCAGAGACGACAACTCGACAACGCGCATCACAACCGAGACAGAGACAGAGAGAAGGAGAGAGAGAGGGACCGGGAGAGAGATGGCAACAGAGTAAAAACGAGCACTCCGGATCTACTTCCTGCTCTGCTGGATGACACCGCCGTTGAGGGAAGTAAGTGAACTAACCGACAATTAGCCATTTTGGCATTTTTGTTGCTTTACGAAAACATAAATAAAATGTGTTAGAGATAGCATAACACACGTTTGCAACACATTTAACTTGATTTAAACTGTGATTTGATATCTTTCAGATTGTGTAGAGAATCAGAGGGCTTGAAATATTGTTGGATAGGACTTGGGATAATTATTATAGGCTGTATGTGTCTGCGTATAAACAAACTTTTAAATGGCTATGAGAAAGCAGGCTTATTTGTTATTTGTTGGAAAACTTCAGTACACACACGTAAATGTGTGTGTGTGTATAAATATATATACACTCACCTAAAGGATTATTAGGAACACCATACTAATACTGTGTTTGACCCCCTTTCGCTTCAGAACTGCATTAATTGTACGTGGCATTGATTCAACAAGGTGCTGAAAGCATTCTTTAGAAATGTTGGCCCATATTGATAGGATAGCATCTTGCAGTTGATGGAGATTTGTGGGATGCACATCCAGGGCACGAAGCTCCCGTTCCACCACATCCCAAAGATGCTCTATCGGGTTGAGATCTGGTGACTGTGGGGGCCATTTTAGTACAGTGAACTCATTGTCATGTTCAAGAAACCAATTTGAAATGATTCGAGCTTTGTGACATGGTGCATTATCCTGCTGGAAGTAGCCATCAGAGGATGGGTACATGGTGGTCATAAAGGGATGGACATGGTCAGAAACAATGCTCAGGTAGGCCGTGGCATTTAAACGATGCTCAATTGGCACCAAGGGGCCTAAAGTGTGCCAAGAAAACATCCCCCACACCATTACACTACCACCACCAGCCTGCATAGTGGTAACAAGGCATGATGGATCCATGTTCTCATTCTGTTTACGCCAAATTCTGACTCTACCATCTGAATGTCTCAACAGAAATCGAGACTCATCAGACCAGGCAACATTTTTCCAGTCTTCAACTGTCCAATTTTGGTGAGCTCGTGCAAATTGTAGCCTCTTTTTCCTATTTGTAGTGGAGATGAGTGGTACCTGGTGGGGTCTTCTGCTGTTGTAGCCCATCCGCCTCAAGGTTGTGCGTGTTGTGGCTTCACAAATGCTTTGCTGCATACCTCGGTTGTAACGAGTGGTTATTTCAGTCAAAGTTGCTCTTCTATCAGCTTGAATCAGTCGGCCCATTCTCCTCTGACCTCTAGCATCAACAAGGCATTTTCGCCCACAGGACTGCAGCATACTGGATGTTTTTCCCTTTTCACACCATTCTTTGTAAACTCTAGAAATGGTTGTGCGTGAAAATCCCAGTAACTGAGCAGATTGTGAAATACTCAGACCGGCCCGTCTGGCACCAACAACCATGCCACGCTCAAAATTGCTTAAATCACCTTTCTTTCCCATTCTGACATTCAGTTTGGAGTTCAGGAGATTGTCTTGACCAGGACCACACCCCTAAATGCATTGAAGCAACTGCCATGTGATTGGTTGATTAGATAATTGCATTAATGAGAAATTGAACAGGTGTTCCTAATAATCCTTTAGGTGAGTGTATGTATAGTATATACTGTGTGAGTTTGGAAACATTACTATTTTTAATGTTTTTGAAAGAAATTTCTTAGGCTCATCAAGCCTGCATTTATTTGATCAAAAATAATATTACAATTTAAAATAATGGTTTTATATTTTAATATACTTTCAAATATAACTTATGTCTATGATGCAAAGCTGAATATTCATCAGCCATTACTCCAGTCTTCAGTGTCACATGATCCTTCAGAAATCATATATTACATTTTTTTTATTCTCAGACAGGCTGCATTTATTTGATCAAAAATACAGTAAAACAGTAATATTGTGAAATATTACAATTTAAAACAAATGACAAATGTTTTCTATTGTTGTAATTTATTCCTGTGATGGCAAAGTTGAATTTTCAGCATCATTACTTCAATCTTCAGTGTCAAATGATCCTTCAGAAATCACGATGATTTGCTGCTCAAGAAACATTTCTTATTATTATCAGTGTTGAAAACAGTTAAATAAAATATATTGCATATTTTTATATAATATTATGTATTTAGCTACTGATTAACAATCATTAAAGGGCTCATGACGTGGATTTTTATGTTTATGTTTCCTGAGGTGCACTTATATTGTTAGTATGATTTTTACATCATAAAATGCCATAATTTATAAATAAAAGGCAGTTTTCTATCCTGATTTTAGCCCTCTGGCTAAAACACTGTTTGAAGGGGCGTGTCTGCTGTGAGACTTCAGTGTAAATGCCCACTGCTGTGATTGGCTGACATCTTTGCATTTGAAATAAGTATTACATGTGAAACCCTCTCAAATACTTTTACAATGTTTTTACTATTACAGCTGTTGAGATTAACGAAGCGTGAAGTGTTGATTATTGCATTATATTTAGGTCTATTCCCATCACATGAAAGGTTGCAGCGATGAGCATTGAGCAGATGACAGACAGTCTGTTGATCGTGTGAATGCAGTAATCTCGTCATTGCAACGCAAATTCTCTCACGAAATGCTTTCACCACAAATAACAGCAAACACTATATCAATATGAATACAGTAAGAGCTTTGTTGTGCAGTATAACCGTGTCATTCATTATAACGGCAGTTTTGGCAAGTGTCCAGATAAACTCACGGTGTGTGATTGACAGCTTCAGCCATTATAAAGAGAGCGTTCTTTGATTGCTTCCTGTAGTTTAATCACAATTTAAATAACTGATTATTTTCATGCTTCTAAGAGAAAGCAGAAATCTAATCAGAAATCACTGATCACAGATCAGGCATTAGAATGAACAATGTTACTGACATGTTTGTGGCGGTGCTGTCGAATCCATATGTAAAAGTTTGTTTTGTAAAGCCTGACATTGGAATCTTTCGGCAGCTTATGCAAAGATGATGTTTTTCCACAGCCAGGAACAGCATCGTAATCTTATTATCACAAACTTTTAAACAACTACTTTAGATCCACTCGCTGCTCATCGACTGAACACCAGTGGGTGTGGACAACGATGCAATGATGTAAAAGTAGGCCTTGTTGTCTTGCTCAAGAGGCAGGCGTATGCAAATGATTGTGCCCCTGTGACGTCACATGCCACCTCGGATTCAAACAAAGTATTTTTACAGCTTGATTATATAAATGCTTTTTTATTGATGACGAGGATGTTTTAACTTACGAACTTTGAGGATGTATTAATGATACAAAGACCTCTTATATGCCAAAATTTGATTTCTCATGTCATAACCCCTTTAAAAAACCTACTGGAAAGGCCAAAATAAAATGCAGAGAGTGAATATCTGGGCCAGATTTATAACAAGTGTTATTGTGAAACTAAGTATCTGGAGGAATTTTGACTTTTTTCATTTTTATTTTAAAATGCAGTTTTGAAAAATCATGCATTTAGCTTGCCTGTAGTTCCTTCACTGCTGTGAATATCTTCCAGTCCTGTTCTTCATGATCTATCCTGTGGATTGAGGCGATTTCATTTCTTACTGAATTAATTTTGGGCAAGTACTGTGGCAGAGAGCAGAACAACAAGCCGACAGAGAGCTTTGAGATATCCCTCTCCAATAATCTCTACCTTTTCATCCCTTTTAAACTCTTTCTTCTTCTCTTCTGCCCAAACTCTATAGAATATGATTTGAAAAGCAAACCGAATTTGGGCCCAAGGGATATGATAAAGAAAAAAATAGAGGAGATAGTTAGAAACTCCACGTCCTTCTGCAACGAGACCTTGAGTGTGGAAAAAGCAAGCAAGCGAGCGAGAGAGAGAGAAAACAAATGAAAGTGGAGGGCAAAAAGATAGAGAGCAAGAAAACCAAGCTCATCCTCATAAAATCACATTTTAATATTCGGCCCCATTCATGGCGACAACGGTGATAGGGCACGTACAATCAGAAAGGAAGAAAAAGGGAGATTAGATGAGAGAGAACAGAGAGAGCAAGAGAAAGTGTAAAAGAGCTACAGAGATGAAGAATTAAAAGATTAGCCTTTGCATTTTTTTTCTCAGAGCCTTTGTGTTTTGAATAAGGTCTCATGCACATGCCAACACACTCTTACTAGCAATGTGCAGAAATTCATATTTCCAAAATGTACTCGTGGGTTGCCCGAACATCTAATCGGTCTAAAAAGAAAGACATTCGGGTTCACCTGTCCTCAATCTGAGCCTTTTTAAGGTGTATTTACCAAAGGCACACTATTGTGTTGCAAAACTGTAAGGAGTTCTGCAAAATGGAACAGAATGCAGAGATCTCAAGATGCATTTTTATAAGTTGCACTACAGTTAACTTGACACTGTCTTAAAAATGCATGTGGAGAAACACTGTTAGCATGCTAGTTAACCCTGTAATGCTATTGTATTATATTTGTTATGTGGCTTTTTTTAAGGCTTCTACATCAATACAGTACTTTTTTCCCCTTTTGTATACAATCTACTATATGTCTTCTGCCCCCTAGTGGATTATCTATGCTTTTCAGAAAGTAGGACTGGGTTTTTGCTAGGAAATCTTTGCGGATTTTGATAAAGTTACAGCAATAATTACTTTGTAATAATGGTAAATGAAAAATGTTTCAGAATAAATATTTTCTGTATTTAAGCAACTTGCACATATTATTTCAAGCATGTGTCAATCAAATATGACAAAACGTGAGGTATATCTATTTGTTTATTGTTGTGTTTATTGTTGTATATATTTAACATATTATATTTATAAATTTTTAGTGTGTGTGTAAAAGATAATCATATTAAACAATTAAAATGTTTTACTAAGATGTATTTAGACTGATATTTATTAGTATTTTTATAAATGAGTATTTATAATATATTTAACATATGTGTGTGTATATATATATATATTTGTGTGTGTGTTAGATGCGATTCATCGCGATATATATATTTAAGTTTTTTTGTTATTATGAAAAAATTTTGATAAACTATTCAATGTCACTTTTTGACTAGCCATTGTGACCCATCCCTACATCAGCATCAATCAGATACAATGTTTTTTTTTGTTGCTAACTTTAACACTCTCGTTTAACAGAAAGCACACTCTCAAACCCAGTGTCGTCTCACACATATTCACACACACGAGAGCTAATCACTCTTGAAATGCTCTTATGCTAACGCAAACACACACACACACACACAAGTTGAGCTGATTGCCTGATGAAATTAGCAGTGTTCCATCATTAAGCTTGCAGCTGCAGGGGCCAATCACAACTCTGCAAGCATGTCAGCTGTTATTAGATGGAAAGGGAGGATGGGAGGGGGTTTCTGGAAAATTTCTAGAAGAAGGGGTCCATTTTATAACCACTATTGAAATACTTTGAATGCTCTCGCTGTCAGATGTTACAGATCGTTTTTATCATCAACTTGCTAATGTAGTATGAACAAGTGCAGTATTTTACATTTGCTGAATTTGTTTTTATGGGGTTTTTCTTTTTACAAAGAGAGAGTTAAATATAGTCATCATGCTCTTTCCTGTTCTCTTCGATATCCGTCACTCCTTTCTTCCACATCCGTCCCCGTCTGTTTCCTGTTGCACATCTCTTTACAAAGATTGAGCTGTCCAAAATGGAAAAGATTTATAAAGAGTGACTCAGATCACATTAGTCTTTGAAGATCAGTTTTACAAGCCCCACTGGAAGACACACACACACACTCCACAGGGAGATGGGCACAGAGTGTTACCCAAGGCAATTCTCTCCATTTCATTAACTTTCACACATTTTTCAGGTGTGAAGGCAAACCTCCCACACACACGTGCTCACACACAACCTTCCATTTCCTGCTCTGTTTTTCTCACACTCTTCCTCTATATCCCCTCAGAAACCCCCTTTTAGGGAAATTGGTTTAACCTAAATCTCAATGAGACACAGAAGGATCAGTCTATCTGATTCTCCAGATGGGAGAATTCAACAGATCTGTGCACATATAAAAATGCAAGAGTGTGATAAGAAAAGGCCTTATGGGCCACTTCTCACACATACCTGTTTTCACATGTTTAAATCCTGTGTTAAATTACTCAGCAAAACTAAGGCATTACAACTCCTATGGTGATTGTAAAGGTCAGTGCTGCACTCTCTGATGGGTCGTAAATTTACAAACACCTATTATTGTGCATGTCGTGTAGGAGGCAGTCCTGCTAGGGGTGGTGGTGGTTTTTAATGACAAGGCTGCGACACAGACATTACTAGCATCTGGAATAACTATAGTGCTTATGCTAAATACATTACTAATGTGTTATTTATGGCCATTTTGTTCTGTGGGTCTTGACTGGTTTTGCTTCAGGACCCAGATATTACATTAGACATCAGGTTTTTATATATAAAATTGTTTATTGTATGAAACCTAAATAAAATGCTTTTAAAATCAAACTTATATATGTGACCCTGGACCACAAAACTAGTCATAAGTCGCACGGGTATATTTGTGGCAATAGCCAACAATACATTGTATGGGTCAAAATTATAAATTTTTCTTTTATGCCAAAAATCATTAGGATATTAAGTAAAGATCATGTTCCATGAAGATATTTTGTAAATTTCCTACGATAAATATATAACACTAATTATTATTAGTAATATGCCTTGCTAAGGTTTTAATTTGGATAACTTTAAAGGTGATTTTCTCAATATTTATATTTTTTTGCAGCCTCAGATTCCAGCTTTTCAGTTAGTTGTATCTCGGCCAAATATTGTATAAATATATCCAAACAAACCACATATCAATGGAAAGCTTATTTATTCATTTAAAAAAATTGGCCCTTATGACTGGTTTTGTGGTCCAGGGTCTCACACACACACACATATACAAACAGCTTTTGAAAAACTCAACAGGCTGTTTGTTTTTTTGGGTTTTTTTTTTCATCAGGCTTGTTTTGGTGTTAATGGTGTAAATGTCTCTTGAATTTCGATGGTATATGCTATCAGTAGCCAATAATTCACATCAGAAAACACATTGTGGTAAGCACAAACCATGTTGTTCCTCATTTCAGCCTGTGTTTGATGTAGTCTGGGTCATATTTTATTTTACCTTGTTCATTTGAGGATGAAAGCATGTCATATCCTGTCCATGCTGGCCTCTGCCTAATTGTCAATTTACATTTCTGCATTTGACAGAAGCTTTTATCCAAAGCAACAATTTTTTTTAATTGAATATTTGTAGAGTAAGATAATTTGTAAAGAGGACAGTTGTCACAGGCAACATCTTTGCAGATGTCAATTGTGAATGTGATTCTTAGATTTACAAAAACAATATTTAAAGCTTAAAATGTTAAATTCCACCAAATCAGCTTATCTTGGTAAAATGGCACAGCCTTTTTAAATATCTGAACGTACATTCAGTCATTCAAACATTATAATATGATATTATGATAATCAAGCACTATTTAATGAACTAAAACTTGTCATTTAAACTGAACTTATGACTGGTGATGGTGCTTTCAGTGTTTCTGTAAAAAAATAGATCATAGTAGATAATAGTAATTATTATAAAAAGATAATAATAATACTACTAATAACAATATACAGCGCTCTAAGGATTGATGAGCTGCTGGGTTCATGAATATTAATCATGTTGTCAGTATTCGCTGGAACTGATTTGCAGAAATCAAAACAAGGATGGAAATAGATGAGCGACAGCCAATAAGATTGCCGTTTTCACATTAGTTCCGCCCACTACCAGAGAAACCGGCATATCTTCTGCTTGTTCTTAAAAGCTGAATAATTCCAAATGTATGTCAAATACAGGTGCACCGCGCATTTATTTGAGTCAATGTTCATTGAGTGAAAATAAATCTATGCTAAACTTATACTTAACCTCTATAACAAACTGGCGAGTAAAATCTAAGAATTTATTAGCCAATGGCTAATGATAGATATTATTTAGTCGCCCAGAGTGAAGATTTAGTCACATTGTAGAGGGTTGTATTATTGTAGGGCTGCCCCCAAGAGTAAGATAACATTCGAAACTGTAATGGGTTTACTTTTAATTGTGTACACTCACAATAACAACAAATTTTTGAGCTTTTGTAAAATAAAGGAAACAGACAGGGTGCGCTTTCTGTCGTCTCGGTCTCTGTAGTATCCGGAGTGTGTCACAAAAATGAACCGAAACTCAGCATATACTTGCCTCACAAACATGAGAAATATGTCTAGACATATTGAAATGTCTGCTTTTAAATGAACAAATTTTTACTGAGTATGTAATCTGTATGAAACATGCAATTCTCTATATAAGTGTGTCAATATACTGAACAGATGACGAGTCAGTAGCATCAGCTACATCTTTGTAGCCAACACTGACTCAGAAATCGCTAGTTTACTGTTAAGTTTAAAATGTTCAGTCTCTGTTCTGTTTTTTTCCCTGTAACATTCATATTGCCTTTGCCGGTGCACTGGGGCAAGCTTTATACATGCACCTGAGCGCTTTATATTTCAAAGGCCAATTATTATGGTTTGGTATATCTCTGTAGTACATAGGTCTATAATATTCTTTCTCAGCCCTGAAACTCAAACCATTTTCCGATGCCACCCCCAGCTATACATTTAAGTAATTAAATTAATATCATAAACATGCAATTAGTCGACTATTGGCTTAAAATAGTCGACTAGAAAAATCTTTAGTCGGGGGCAGCCTTATATTATTGGAAAGTCAATAGAGGGGTTAAAAACTGGTTTTGTGTGCTCAGTGAAACTGTAAGAGCACCTCATTTGATTTGTCACTTCCCAGGCTGCTATTGCCCTTATCTTCTCTTTTAGAATGGATCAAATAGAAGGACATGGCACTGGAGTTTCAAAGGCAGACTTAAATAAATGAAAAAAAAAAAATTGAAAATAAAAGCTCAGCCTCAGTAATGTTGCATGACCGATAACAGTCTGTCTGAAAGTGTCTGTATTTATGTTTGTGTTCCTGTGCTCTGCACATTTCTGCCAATTTGGATACTAGCCCACAGCTAAATTACAGTTAGCAGACATTCAGATGTTTTGGCAGAAAGGATATTTTTATCCTTTATCCGAATAGTGGTGCTCTACCGCTGGCTTACTGCCTGCACGTACTGATTGTTAGATAGATTTTCAGCTAATAAATGAAATAACACACACAACATCTAGTTTACAGATGTCTCCCAAATGATCTGTTGTGAAGCTTTCTTTGTGTCTGCCTGTTTGTTACACATTTCAAATCATGGTGGTCTAAAATACCTGAAGAGAGCTACCGTTTCAGTATTCACATTCGTCTCATTATAGTAGTTACTTGGTTGTACAGGCTTTTTAAAACTCTTAAAGGGTTGGTTCACCTAAAAATCATTAATCTCATTCTGTTTTCAATGTAATGAAGGTGAAATGAAAAGGAAAAAAGTACCACAGAACTGATGATGTAGCCTACACTATTTTTCCAAATCTAAAACCATGACAAAAAATGTAATTAATTATCCATTGAAAATAATAGTTCATGTTGATGTATTAAATAATAGTAATTTGATGTATTGAAGTAACAGTGTCCCATTTGTGAAGAAATTATTCTTTTGAGTTCATCTTTTTAGTGAAATGCTTGCTGTAGTTCACAAAATCGGTCTGAATGATTCATTTACGAATCAGATTGATTCGTTCTCGAGCTGTAGTATGTCTAATATAATATAATATAATGCATGTTTGGACTACTTTTATTATGATAAGATAATTTTATGATGCTTTTTGTCATTTTGTAGCTTGAAAGCCCTAGTTCTCAGTTACTTTCATTATATTGAAAATACGTTTTTTGTTCCACAAATGAAAGTCATACAAGTTTGGAACAACAAGGGTGACTAAAGGATGACATAATTTTTATGCAGTATGTGGGTCAACTGTCTCTTTAAAAAAATAAAAGTAAAACTCTTAAAAAGAATAAAACTCAAATATCCAGAAACGCTCCTGCAGTTTTGTATAATTATATGTGAAGTGGAACAGCAGTCTGACGTTCTTTCTCTCTCTCTTTAGCTGCAATCTGTGACTCAGACCCTGTCGTCAGGGTGGATGATGCTCAATCTAGTTCAGTGGTCCTGACACCTATATCGGATGTGTCGTCTGCGGACCTGTCTGTCTCCTCCCCTCACTCCCAGCACCCAGACAGTCTGTTGGATCCTGCCAGTGCCACCAATGAGACAGGCGCTCAGCAGGACAGCCCTAAGGGGGACACACCGGCAGAGAAAGACCCCAAAAAGGCCAAACAACATCTGCATTGCCCCATCTGCAAAGTCACCGTCAACTCCACCACTCAGATGGAAGCTCACAATAGTGGTGCATACCTTCATTTATTTACACTACTGTTTCCACTACTGGGGTCAATAAGATTTTTTAAAAGAAATTATTACTTTTTTTCAGCAAGGACACTAAAGACACTTATAATCCTGAAAAAAATTATCATTGTTTCCACAAAAATATGAAGCAAAATAATAAATGTTTCTTGAGCATCAAATCAGCATAGAATGATTTCTGAAGGATCATGTGACATGGAAGACTGTAATGATGCTGAAAATTCAGTATTGCCATCACAGAAATAAATTACATTTTAAAACATTTAAATAAATGCAGCCTTGGTGAGCATAAGAGACTTTCAAAAACATGAAAAATATGACCCTAAACTTTTGGATGTTAGTGTATTTACTTGCTTATTTTGGTCTGTTAACCCCTAAATCAATCCCATAAATTAATTACCAAAAAAAATAATATGAAAATAATCTTAACACATAATTATTCCATACTTTTGTTGCAAACATTTACTTATTGTTTTACACATTTTCAAGATAATTCCATATGCATTTGTGCATAAGCATCACCTTCATCATGTGAATTCCTTCACCTTTCTGCATGTCACAGGAACCAAGCATAAACTAATGATGGATGGACAGAGTGTGTTGCCCCGACGACGAGGGAAGGCAATGTCATCCCGTACCTCGTGTAAAAGCAAGAGATTGGCCAGTAAGGGAAGTGTGGGCGTGGCCAGCAAGAGCTTCTACTGTGAAGTTTGCGAGATCCATGTTAACTCTGAGACTCAACTCAGCCAGGTAACAAAACAAATGTACACAGATGCATGTTCACAATGCAACTACCTAGCCTTTCTAGCTGTGTTTTGCATGTCAGCTACATTGCTGTGTTGATATTTTATCCAGTCAGAAATGATCTTCTAGAAATTGCCAGTCCATTGACAGAACCACTGCTGGCGATCATCTACACACCATTAACAGACACATAGTTTATCTGTCGTCATTGGCAGGTTTACTCATTCTCAGAAGAAACGCATCTCTCCTCAGTTAGGTCTGTTACCTGGTACAGTTGTGTTAAGGAAAGCATGTGCTATTCACACATGAACAAATAAATGTAAAGATGTATCTCGCTCTGCAGGTCACACATACCTCTTTGTTTCATTTGGATTTCTGGGTTGAGTTTTCAGTATACCAGGAATATGCTAATCAGCCCATGACCCCTAATATTAAGTTATTGTAACTGATCTTATCTGTGTTTCCAGTGCATATTGAATTGGTCTCTGTGTGTTGGTGGGGCTTAAATTGTTGACACCTTGTCTGTGATGTTTTCGTAGTTATATGACTCACCAAATTTGTCATATTGACATTGGAGCTAATCAGAAAATCTTCATGGAATTTATACACACGAATACTTTGTTCATGAATCATAACCACAGTGAATATCTCAAATCATTCTTACATAAATTGCTGCATTGAATTACGAACACTTTACCTTCACTTTTATGCTTGTTTCATGAATGAGGCGTGTGTGTGTACCTGTTAAACCCTATGCTGTCCCCATTTTTGACCTTGTGGGGACATTTTTTGGCTTAACAAAAAACAGCTTCTAAATAATACAAAATGATGCCTTTTGAAAATGAAAAAATGCATAAAGTTTTCTGTGATTGTTTTCTGTGTCAATTTAGGGGTAGGGTTAAGGTTAGGGGATAGAATATACACTTTGTACAGTGTAAAAATCATTACACCTGTGGAAGGTCTTCATAATGATAGGAATAAGTGTGTTTGTGTGTTGTTGTTGGCCTGATGTCCACTCCGGCCTGAGGAACATGACATTTAATGGTATTTCATGCCTGCCTTAAGCCATCTCTGAAGTGTAAAGTAAACAAAATGAAGCCTGTTGAAAAAGAAAGAGGGGAGGGAAAGGGGTGAAAGGTACTAAAAAGTTCAAGATTTTTTTTACGGAAATAGGAAAAGCTGCACTTATTTTGTTTATTATTAAAACAACTTTGACAATCTGTCAGGCTTGAAAATGCACCAATAAAAATACACCTTTATTTCTGTTTTTTTTTTTTTTTTTTTTTTAAGCACATGAACAGCCGAAGACATAAGGATAGACTGGCTGGGAAGCCTCCGAAGCCCAAGTTCAACCCTCACACCAAGAGCCAACCTACCTCAGCAGCATCGGTGAGCACACGCAAAAACACACACATACATACATGACACTTCTGTGGTTTACATACTTATAGTCATGCATTCCTGTGGCTCAAACAGTAGAGCATAGTGCAAGCAACGTCAAAGTCATGGGTTCGATTCCCAAGGAAAGCTAAAATGTATATCCTGAATGCAGTGTAAGTCACTTTAGATAAAAGCATCTGACAAATGCATGAATGTAAACGTAATAGTCATATTCAGCCAATCAGATTCAGAACAGAGCAGTTAAAAGTAAAAAAAAATAAAAAATACTGATGCAGTACAAATGCATATTAAAACCCAGTGTTCATTTCAAAACAACAGGACTGATGATTGACAGAATAAGATAATAAAACATGCCTCTTCTCAGCATGGAAAGAGGAAGGGAAGGAAGTCTCTGAGGAGAGGAAGCCAGCAAACAGACTCATCCTGATACAAGGAGTAATTTTGCGTAATCAAAATGATTTTTATGTCTGCTACTCACACACATACTCTGTTATAGCAGCTCAACTCTCCTGATCTTTTGCAGCAGGGTGTCAGATGGAACGGTTATGCGAGCGGTGCAGTGTCTGCTATGAAGAAAGTTATCAGCCAATGCAATCTCTCCTCTCTGTCCTCACAGGTGAGTGACAGAACTTAAAGCCAACTAACAGTCCATGGTTAGATTCTCTTAAAAATGTAGTGTATAATTTATGCACCACATAACAACATTAGATCAACCAATGGCTTGACTTTGGGTCGGGAGTAAATGTTAAGGGGAATTTGAAACTTGTTTGAAAACAATCATTCTAAATGGTGCAGCTATTGCAGTGGTTCTCAACTCAGCAAACTTACAAAGGGGTCGCAGAATTATGTAAAAGTATGTTAATTATTTTAATAATAATTTACTAATTTAATTTATTAATCCAAATTAAAAATGCTAAAAACTAGTGCTGTCAAAATTAGCGTTAACACACACGATACATTTTTTCAGTTTAATGCGTTTAATGCAGCATCCGTTTTTTCTATCATCCTTTGGCTTGCGTTACATTATATGATCACGCTCTTATTCATGCAAATGCTTTAAAACCATTCCAGCGCTACAAGACAAAAGAGAACGCATTGTCTGTGAATATCCTGGGTGCGTCTCAATCAGTTTCCTACCATATAGGTCGTGAGTCAGTATATCGTTTACATGAATGTGGCAAATATGTGCGCCAGAATCGAGTTCTCTTTCGTGCTTGAATGAACAATAACACACAGAATTATGCCAAAATGCCCATTTGGTCGAGTATTCTCATAAGAGCAGTCTTAAATGAATTAAATAATGTTTTAAATGAACTTAAAAGAGTTGTGGAGAAAATGAGATGCGCACGACAGCGCGTCAGATCCGCGTCATGTTCGCCAGCGGCAGATCTTAGGAAGGAACAGCAGCCACTAATGATGTCTGTCATTAATGTTAATCAAAGAACAAAGGTCACAGAGAAAATTGTAGCTTTAATAAGGAGTTATTCTATATTTAATTTACTATTTATGCAGTGCAGACAGTTTGATATCTTCCATTTCTGTATATTCCCTACCTGTTAGTTACCTGTCACAGGTAAATTTATTCATGGGCATCGGAACCATTGTGTGTGGGTGGGACAAGACCCACCCACTTTTAAGAACAATGATATTGGACCCACTCACTTTTACCGTCTGTAATTCAGAGATATGTGAGAGTAGAGCGAGTTCGGCAAAAGGCGGATTTGAACCTCGGGTCGATTCACGTCAAAACTTTGTACCATGTGTCTTACCCCTACACTATTGCCTCTGTTAAAGATTCAGTGTCTTCCATAATTTTGTCTGGCCTTACCAGACGTTTATTAAACAAGGCAGGCTATTTGCACTTAATGTAAATGTCATCTACTGTGAAATTGTTCTGGGGGAGGACCCACCCACATTTGTTTTGCTTCCGACACCCATGCATTTATTATAATAGTTTTATGTGAAGATTGTTTTAAGTTCACTTGAAATGGATATAGCTTTTATTTATACTGTAATGTTGAATGTCTATCATTAATGTTTAAAAAAAATATTTTTTTCAGAGACATCAGTAGCAGTGTTAGTATCAGTGATACTGGCCTTCATAAAAGGACGCCATTACAACAAATATTTAAATTATACTGTTTTTAAGTTTGTTTCTACATTAATTTGGAGAGAGTAACTGTGAAATGATTATCGCAATTATCGGGGCCAAGCACAAAAAGGAACATTGTGACATGCAGTAATGGCTGGGGGGGGGCTGGCAGACCAACGATCTAGGAGGAGTTTAAAAAAAGTAGGTTTTCTAAGAAATTCAACATGGCGGACAGGAAGTTTGAGCAAATATAACAACTGGTATCATTGTTCTAAGCATGACCAGTATCATTAATATATGCAAAAGGAATTTTGATTATAACTTGTTACCACAAGGTGGCGCTGTCTCGAAACATTTTGAGTATCTTCAGGGCATGGTCCCTTTTTGTAAATTACGTCCACTTTATTACGAAATGTAAAAAATAAATGCCGTTTTGCCGCTCTTTAATGTGGTGTGACAGATCGCAGGAGCGCCTCAGTTCAAGGGAAGCGTCAGCACGCACCTCACATGAACTGATCTTCTCTTCCGCCTTAATTCCAGTTACGGCGCAAAATAAACATGAATGAACGTCTGAAGGTATGTTAAAAGATACATTACAACTTTCCAAAATCCTTATCATGTCTCATGTAATCCAATCAACCGCGGAAAGACGTCAATAAAACAGCTTGTAAACAATGTCACGTAATGTCACATTTGCCTCAGAAGAATCATATTCAGTGACCACAAACTCGTTAGTGAGCTATAAAAATCACCTCTAGAGATTAACATTTTGATAAATATATGCACCACATTGCATATTCATTAGTGCTGGGCAAACGATTAATCGCATCCAAAATAAAAGTTTGTATTTACATAATATATGTGTGTGTACTGTTTATAATTATTATGTATATATAAATACACGCATATAAAAATTTTATATTTATATATAAAATAATTATATTTATATAAGATAAATTATATAAATATATATACAGTATATACATGCAAATTCTTAAATATATACATGCATGTGTGTGTATTTTTATATACATAATAATTATACACAGTACACACACTTTTGGATGCGATTAATCGTGATTAATCGTTTGCCCAGCACTAGTATTCATTATAATTTTTAATGTTCTTCAAAATTAATGCATGTTTGAATAAATCCGCCAAGTTTTTATGACTGCCACCATTTAAATGTTTATATTTCAAAAAACAAATTGGAGTAGAAATATGATATATATATATATATGAATATATAAAATATAAATATGAAATATAATTGTAAAGTTAGTATTATAACTTTATTATTATAATGTGTAATTTGTGTAATTTGTCTATATTTAAATCAGTTAATTTTAACCTTCAATATTACAGTAATGTAGTAGCCTACCAACTCACACCTATATATAGTTTACAGTATTAGTTAATGTTTTAAGAAAATTTGCCATATAGCCTACTGTATCTGATGTATATTGCCACAAAAATCGATATTGAATCTAATTTAAATCTGAATCGAATCGTGAAATTTGTGTCAATACTCAGCCCTACCGATCAGTTTTATGATTTCTAGGCAAACCATTCAGAATTTATAAGCAAAAAGGCAATTTTTCATATCTCATGACCAGTTGGTGGTGCTGTGCCGAAACGCATGTAGCCTCAGGTCATGCTTATGATGGCATGTACCAAGTTTGGTCTGAATATGCTAAAGCATTGCGGAGATATACCCTCGCCAATGTGGCGTACTCTTCGTTGAATTCGTTCATGCATTATTCAAGAACGGTTGGTTTAACGGTTTGGTATATCGAACGGTTTGGTCTATTGAAAAGCTTTTAATAACTTTTTGCCGCCATGGTCTGAAGATGATCTGATTAAATTTTCATGAAAACTTAACGAACCGTCTAGGAGTTCGAAAAAGTAGCTTTTTCAGAAAATTCTAAATGGTGGATACGGTAGCCAAGGAATCAGAGGGAAAATTTATTTTGTTTCTAGCCCTTATGGTTCAAAAGTTATTAACATAAATGTAAGTGAAACTTTGGACAGTTGGTGGCGCTAGAGGGACTGAGTTAGAGACAAAATTTGCTGTGGTGAATGTTTGGACTGTCCTCTATCTGTGTTCCAAATTTCACATCTTTTTACCATACGGTTCTATGGGCTGCCATACACTTACAGAGTGGAAGAAAAATAATAATGATTTATATCATGGTCTGTCTGAATAATTGATCCTGATTGGCTGGAAGTTGTGTATTAAAACCTTTTAATGGACAGTTTAATCACCATTCTATATTACCTATATTAACTATCTATATTATTTACATTGAAGCACACACACAGAGATCAGAGATCGCACTTTGCGTCGGGTGGTTCTTTGCCTCCTCATTGTGCATTAAAATGATCCCTTACATTTTCTTTTCCCCCCTCAATAACTTTTTTTTTTTGAAGAAAGACAAACCTTCACAAAAAACTTCACAAAATGAGTCGTGGTTAATTAGATTTAATATATAAATACTCCCAGTTTCTGTTAATAAAAATAGTTTTTTCATAATTACAGTAGAAATATTAGAATTACTGAAAATATTTTAGCCTGTATGGGGGGATCTTTGAATAATGTGTTAGACAACGGAGAGCCTGTGAGTCAAAAAGGTTGAGAATCACTGAGTGGCACAGAAATTATGCACTGCACCTTTAAAAAAAAGCATTGTGATATATAAATTTTTTGCATTATGATTCATTCTTCCTCTCTCTCTCTCTCTCTCTCTCTCTCTCAGACTAAACTGGTTCTACAGAAGCAATTGACAAAAAATTTGGCTGCCAGCTTCCTGCCCACCCACATGACTCCGCCCACCCTCTGCACAGTCGCAGCCAATCCACTTGCATTGCGCCACCCACCGGGCACTACTTTCATTCAGACGCCGATCCTCGGCCCCGCCCTCTTTAGGCCAGCGCCCGGACCTCTGAGAGCCACACACACTCCCATCATATTTTCCCCATATTGATCACCGATAAACAAAATAGACACGCTCTTTCAACAAGGGTGCATATTCACGTAATTTAGTCTTACAATCCAATCTCAGTACTGACGGTCTCTGTGCAAACTTCGTCCGTGCTCCCGCTCTCTCCACGCTGTATACACACGTATCTAAACACAAACACACTCCCATAGTGTTCCCTATCCTCCTCAAAGACTGTGACTCTGAGAGCGTCACTCTTGAACTATGCAGCAAAGGGAGAGAGAGTGTGTGCGAGAGATAGAGAGAGAGAGAGAGAGAGAGAGAGAGAGCAAGACCATATATGGTAAATGGGCGGGGCCTCATTGCTAACACCATGCACTATGCAGATGAATGCTTGATTGACAGGATGTGACTGATAAGGGAGTGGAAGAGCTATAAGAAGGATATTTAGCTTTGCTTTATGAGATATTTATCATTATACAGATATTAATCAGGTTTTTATTCTATAATTTATTAGAGGAAAGCCAATTTTAGAGACCTATAACTGCGCTAGCTGTTTGTTTAGGGAGAAAATGCAAACATCCCTTTACTTGATTCTTTTTTTTTAGTATTTTCAATTGTCATTAGTCTATTTTCATGTCGTTCCATGTGGATACGTTGCTGTCGGTCTGTGTATTCACACGCATTTCAAGTAACCTCATCTGACCGACTTTTGTTACAAATATAAACCTCATTGGTCTGTCAGTTTACAGATGCTAAGGCTTTCTGTCATGGGTAATCACAGAGTAACACAGAATGCCAGTCTAATAGACGACGGTGACAATTTGGTAGCAAGGCAGCACACACTCGCTCCCAATCAGTGTCGTAATTTTCTCAGTGTTGATGCATAGATTAGGTGATTTGAAATTGCAGATGCACACACACACTCACACTCACAATCTCAGATGAGATCATTACAGTTCAGTTTGACGTGGCCTTTTATGTCTGCATATTTTGTTCTCAGTATTTCCTTATTACGGACTTGCAAAGGTCAGTACGCCTGTCAAAAATCTGTCTGCGTCCCATCTTGATTAAGATCTAGACCCTCACCATGTTATTTGCTTGTGTGTGTGTGTGTGGGTGTGTGTGTTTGATCCAAAACCTGTCATGAATTCATTACTCCTTTGATTTCATTCAGAACAACATTTTCGATTCTGGAAGTGTCAATAATTTAGTTGCACAGCATAATGACCGTAATGGTTGTTAGTAAATATACATCAGTACCGTTAAAAGGAGAGTATTTTAAGATTATGCTTACATATCTACTTATTCAATTTCAAATATATTAAACCCACCCAAGCTACAAGTTTAAAAGTGTTCCTGTCAGAATGCACAAAGTCACGCCGCTTTGCCCCAAATCAGTGTCATCTGATGGTTTTGGATGGATTAAGACTGATCATCTGACTCCAGACCTGTAGAATTATTAGATGTTGCTGTTAAGTCAATGTTGTTTCATCAGAGCCATTTTTCATCTGTCTTTTTTTTTTTTAAACATGCCCTAGCATAAAGAGCTTTTGTAAATATTTTATGAATACAGCTTTTAAAAGTGAACCATTAACATTTATAATATATACAATTAGAGTAAATATGTAGAATTTTATGAGATGTTTAAAGTAGATTCTTTATCTGGGTATTGTAATTAATGTGATAAGAACGATCTTTACTTGATGAAGTTATTACTTTTTGTCGCCATTTCTGCAGAGACATGCATACTGAAATAAGGAGATAATCTAATTGAGAAGTAGATAAGATTATGTAGTTTCTGTCAAATTGTAAATCAAAGTGCTTTGAATCACACGCAAGAGAAAGAAGGCGACGGAATAAAAGAAATATTGCTTAAAAACGGGCTGAGACTCGAACACCCAGACAAGGCCTGAGAGCCTGGAGTCACGGGTGAGTCTCAAGCCCACTCAGGGCTCTTGCTTTTCAGAGGACATTTCGCCATTTTTGGGAATGAAGCCTGGGGCCTTGAACAGAGCTAACAACAGCCATATTGACAATACAAGAGGCACAACATGGACACATTCTTTTTTCTGAGGACACTTTAGAACAAGGACTTTGCTTGGATCAAATTCTCCTATTTGTGTGTGTGTGTGTGTGTGTTTTGATAACCCTCAAACCTGATCTCCATAAGGTCCACTGAAAGACATGTAGTGAATGACAAATAACATTGGTCCATCAGTGGATACCTCCATGCACAAGAAGACGTAACAAACGTAACTGCACCATTCCTAGTTGTGTTGTCCTTATGAGGTCCATACAGCAGATATGGCTGGTTATGATACCTGTGATTGTGATGGTCTCTGATAGGTGGATGATTTCACATGTTGTCCAAAAGGAACAATTCCAAAATATATTTATGTTTGTTGTTTTTTTTATTTGTTGCTTTTTCAGTTCAGTGAAATTCAATCTTTAAGCAATAATGACGGAAACTGGAACCTTCTTAAGAAAACAGAAGATGATTTCATTTCTTTCTCTCTCTCTATCTTTAGCATGTTTCTTCCCTCATTCTCTTAATGTTGTGAGCGCTCTTAATGATGTAGGGTGGATGGTGTTCCTATTGCCAATCTGAAGGACATTGGAAAGCTTAATTTGACATTTCCCTCTGTTTATTATACACTGATGGAATCTGTTTGTCACAGGACAGTCATGGAAACATCCGTTGCCAGCAGTGACAAGACAGTGGATGGCATTTTCCATTTCTTCTGTGTTGGTTCAGGGCTAATTTTACTATTGGAATCACACTCCCTTTTACTTCCTGCTCTAGTTTGCCTGCCTTGTGCCAAAATATATACTCATTAATGCCTAAATGCCAAATTTAAGGTTTTTGGGGATAATCCAAAATACTACACACAAGAGAGCAAAACTGTCACATGATCAAAAAGCACACAAAAAAACCTTCTCCCATCAATGTGTTAAAAAATCATGGAGCCTCATGTGAAAATGTGCATGTGTGTATGAACTGAAAAATGTGAATTGTGTCCAATCCAACTAGATGTTTCTTAGTTCATGAAGCAAAAAGAGAAGATTTCAGTAATGCTTAATAGGGACATGGCCAGTATTGCGCATTTTAAATATTGACAGACATTATATATGTTATTTGTTCTTTGTGCTCGATACATTTCTGTCTGTGACTGATCTAACATTGATCTGACCTGTCAGCTGACACAAAGGGAAACGTATTTTCATAGGATTTTGCGTTTTGGTTTTCTGACTCATTTGCTTCTCTGTATAGGGTGTGTGTAAAAGCGTAAAAAACGAAATAAAGCAGAGAATGAGAGAGAGAAATAAATCGATTAGATCTTCCACTCTAGTGCTCTGGCTGTTCTTTTGAGGGCTTATGGGACTCCTGGTTATTGACGAGAGAATGACAGCTTGTCATGAAGTCTTAACGTCTCGAAACTTCTGTATATAAATCCAGCCCCACTAAGCAAAGGTCTCTGTTACCCATTATAAAACACTACACAAAAAAAGCACACTTTCTCATTCCAATCGTCCACACTCGCCTCAACTTTAACAATCATGCGCCACCTTGTGTTTATGTGGAGAACTGCAATAAGATTGAAGCGGGTACTTTACGGACTGACAGGTGTAGCCAACGCAATTAACGCAGTATCCCTTTTTTCCGTCATCCTTTGGCTAGCGTTTCAATATAATCACGCTCTTATTCACGCAAATGCTTTTGCTTGCACGGACAAAAAATCAAAATGCCCGTTTTGTCGAGTATCCTCGCAAGCAGTTAAATGAGTTAAGTCAAGTCTAAATGTATGTAAAGAGAAAATAGGATGTGCGTCAGATCCGCGACATGTGCGTCAGCAGCCTATTAAACCCGCTGGCTGCTGCTGTGATGTATGTCATTAATGTTAAGACAGAGAAAATCACTCACTGCTCTTGACTGGATAATGTTTGCAGCTTTAAGATGGATTAATCTATATTTAATTTATAATTTATGCAGTGAAGACTGTTTGATAACTTTATTCAATGTTTGTATATATCCTACCTGTTAGACCAACCTAAAATTCTGAAAGTACTGCTTTTAAGGTTACATAGGTCAAAAACAATGAAAACAAAACTTTTTGTGCATTTTGTAAAGTAAAATTCTGAAATAGTCTGACTGGGCCAATAGAAAAAATTGAGCCTTGATAATATTGAAGGGTAAATGTGACATTTATTATAATGGGTTTATGTGACGATTGTTTTTTTTTTTTAATTAATAAAATGATAGCTTTCAATTATACTGTAATGCTGAATGGCTACAATTGAGGGCAAAAACATCTATTTAATAGAGACATCAGTAGCGGTATTGATGCCAACTTTCATAAAAAACAAATGCCATTAAACAAATATTTAAAATAAAACAGGCTACTATTGCGATTAATTACAGGAAAAAAATGTTAATTAGTTTTAAACATTTTGATCGATTGACAGCACTATATTGTAGTTTTTGCTCGGTTTAAGGGGTGTCAGTACATTCATGGAATTAGATTTGCTTTTTGGCACAAATCTAATTCCATAGGGATTCGTGCCAGAATGATGAACGAAAGCTCAGGGAACGTAAACGAAACTCTGGCAGCACATTTGTACGTTCAGATCAGTGAAAGGAAGAAAAGAAAACAAAAAAGAAAAAGTCAATTAGTCAAATATTTTGCCTGCAATATATTTTGTCCAGTTTCGAATAGTTTTTATTTACTTACTTTTTTGAAAAGTTATGTTCAAAACATTTGGCACAAATCTAATTCCACATTCTACAGCTCACTGATTGTAAGAATGCAACTTTTGAAGTCCCCAGACCTTTTGAGACACTATATGTTTTGTGAAGTTTGAAATTGGTTAATTTGCATAATGCTAAATCTTTGATCTGTGAACTGTAAATGCTATGATGCACACTGATACAAGTCTCATTAAATGAAGGGTAACTTAAAGCAAGCATTAACTTCAGACATTGTTCATCACAAATAGACTCTCTCTCTCTCCCTCCCTGGCAGAAGTGGAAAGCCCTCTATTATAAGGTCACTGCAGATCTAGCCATGAACGAAATGAAATATCTACTCCATAAAAAGATAGATATAGGGCAAATAAACCCAACTCTCCCATTTACTCCCCCTAAAGATTGAGAGAGACTGCAGTTATGTCGGGGTCATTCAGTCGTAATGGCTGCTGAGTATCTGATCTGATCTTAAAAATACAATTCTCTTTACAGGGCTGGTGAAAAACATTATTTTTAACCATTGTGTACATTCAAGGGAAGGGTCTAATGCTATTTCATGCATTCTGACTTATTTACACTGTTAAAGTGTAAGAGTTGGATTCTCATGCTAAACATGGCCAAAATTAAAAATAAATAAAAAAACTAGTTGGACATATGAAGGAGTATTTCTGTGCTAAATCCTTCAGGATTTAAACAAGTTTCGTAAAGTTTTTTTTTTTTTTAAGTATGTCCCTGTATGACGTCATAAAGGGCGGCATTCTTTGTATGGACACTTCTCCCGGATGAAGGCGTGCGCACATAAACCAGAGCAAGAGCACGTCCATCAACAAGCTTCGTTCGAGGTTACGGAAGCTGTCGGCAACGCTGTCATTTTGTTTTTGGACCACAAAATCAATGTCACTTAAAGAATGTGTTTCTGGTTGTGAGGGAAAGATAATCTTGTTCAGCTTCCCAAATAACCCAGCCTTAAGGAAACAGTGGTTGTTTTTCCGGAGCAGCAACGGAGTTCTGCAAGTGTGTTTGTTTGTTCCCCGATCATGAGTCGAAACCGCAGGTGGTGAGTGAAACTGCATTAAATGTCTGTGTTTTGTTGGCAATCGGCGCGCAAGTGCATATAAAGTAAACAACAACAAAACATATAGTGAATCGAAAGTTATCCAGGAATAATGCCATGATGTATTGTGTGTGAGCCCCACCCACTGCACGCCTAAACGAGCTCGACTGTTTTCGGAAAGAATCGGTACAGCGTATCTGTCTTTTATAAATATCATAAAACTAAAGACTCTTCGGAAATATGAAGGATGCAATACTACTCTATAGGTACTCTAGATTAACATGAGATTGTTATGAACCCTTTAAACACTAATTAAGATTAGAAAGCATTAATGAACGGTAAACAATTCCAGGCAAGCATCTTTATTAAAATGTTAAAAAGCTGCTCATACAGTATTTGTTTTCCGACAAAAATGCTTAATGATGCTTTTAAACAAACATGTCGAAATGTATTTGAAAGCAATCTCAGCTAAAACGTTTTTTACTATGTAAAAAATGAATATTTTGTCTCCTCACAAAATGCAGTGTCATTAGGGCAAAAAATAAGATGGCACAGTGGTATCACTTTAACCGTCTCACTCATACACAATCAAACAAGCAAACACATAGAAAGGCATTCTTATGGAATAAATCAGTAAACATTTTTTAACAAACGGTAATGTGTCTCTCACAAAATAAGTAAAAACTCCATGCAGTCTGCATTAACTAAATTTAGACATTCTGTCAAGTTGATGTCACAAAAATAGCAGTCATCATGGCTCAAAAATCATTAAAATCTTATACAACACACAGTCTGAACTGAACAAGACCAGTCATCCTAGCTGCTTTCACATAGGATGTAACAACTTTTTGCAATGTAGAGGTATACATTTTTCAGTGTAAAAGTATTTTGTTTTGTCAGACAGTTGTTTTAAGATGAGCATGAGATAAATAAAATATGAACATATGAACTCAATATTTGTTTATCAATATAAAACTTCTTAATGCAGTAACTTCATTCAGTGTGCCAAACGTATACAGCTTATAATGGCACTCCAAGTTAAAATGTTTCAAAACATATAAAATTGAGTGTCTCTTTAGAGATTTGCCTCACATCTCCCTTCTAACACATCTTTAGGTTATTTTATCAGCTCTATTGCCATCTTGATCTCTAGCTGTCCAGGGATCCACTGCCCTTGTTCTTGTTGCGGCTGAGTGGGAAGGTAGATTTGCTTTGAGGTTGAGTCATTTTGCTGGCCAGATGGACAAAAGGCTCAATGAGCGTTCGTCTGTCGGTTACAGAGACCTCCCACAGTCTGACCTTCTCCTGCCGTGCCCACTGTTGAGCCGCCTCGCTGTCCACTCTCCTCTGATCCTGCAGGTCCAACTTATTACCCACAACAACAATAGTCACCTATGAGACGGAAAGACAACATTTGTTTACATTTTTTTCATAATGTCCACTTAAAAAAAATCTATGAAAACTTCTCATTATTTGAGCCCTTTAACATTAAAGAAAATTGTGACTTTTTATCTTACAACTCTGATTTTTTTTCTCAGAATTTTACGTTTTTCTTATTTTTCGCAAATTACCTTTGCAAACCTTATTGAAAACATTAATATTGTGAAATATTATTACACTTTAAAACATGTTAATAATTAGTTAATATTTAATAAAATAATACATTGGCTAAACCGGGACTTTTAATTAGCACTTCTCTAAATAGCATGTGTTGACTATGTCATCTATTTTGTGTTATCTAGAAAAAAAATTACTCTAGAAAAGAGAATTTTGCTAAATATACACAACGGTTCAAAAGTTTAGGGTCAGGAAGATTTTTTCGCCGCTAGAGGTCATTGATAGGCGACGCACGGTCCGTGTCCTAGAAACAAAAAAGGCTTATTTCTCTGGATTTAAACATTCTTGGAAACATCTGGGATAATGTAAGTACACAAGTCAACAAAATATATAACAGTGTTCTAGTGGTTTTTGGATATTTTAATTAAAAAATCTTACACAATGTGCCTTTAAAAAAGAAAATTCATACTGACCCCAAACTTTAGAACGATAGCGTATACAACAAGGCAAGCACTCAAACCTCTTTTTTATCACGGCAGCGGTCGATCTCTTTCTTCAATGCCTCTACGCGTTTAAACGACTCTTTGCTGTCTATGCTGTAGACGAGCACGAATCCATCCGCGAAAGTGAAGTAGTGCCGCGGGAACTCCTGGCCATCACGCAGCCCGCGCGTGTCGTAAAACCGCACCTGCTCTCGGGTGCCACGGTCCGTCTCCACGGACCCGATGTAAATGTCCTCCAGTGTCTCCATGGTCTCTGAACCTGTCAAGCGGGTACTATTTGAATCTGTTCATTGATCTGGGTTTTGAGAAGCTAGTCGGGTAGGTGCTGTCACAACACTCACCTGCAACATGGTTGGCGTACAGTAACTGCTCCAGAACTGCAGTTTTCCCCACTGACCCCTGGCCACACACCACCACCTTGCAGCTCTTGCCCATGATCACTTACAACTGCTCAGTATTCATAAAGTAGAGTAAAAAGGTAGAACTCTGTTAAAACAAGAGAATAGGGAGAACACTGAACCGTGCTATAATGCTACATAAGCTACACCTGCTGCTGCGCCCTTACATCGTCAGAGTGCATCAGATTACCGTACATTCAACACTAAATTATACTCATATTTAATAGATAATAAATTGTATCAATGACCACAGTAAGCGTTTAAAGAAAGACTGAACTCACCGTACTCTTTTCCTGTTTATGTGCTTTAGTCTTCGACGAGCTTCGGTGCGCCCTCTTCTGTCGGGAGGACAGCAATACATTCAGTCATATTTCATAAGGCTATAACAACCACATATCTCCGATAACCGATAATAATAAATGCTCTAATAACTAAAAAGGAAATAAGGTGAATAGGTTAAATAAATGTGGTTCAGTACATCACATTTCTTCTTCTGTGTCAAGCTTGGTCATGCATTAACCATAATGTAAAACTTTACGTTTCAACAAAACGAAAGTAATACATGAATCTCATAGGTATATTCATTGTTGCATATGAAATAAGTCAATAGGCAAAACTCATTAGGTATAGATCAAAAGTACAGAAATGCTACTGAAAACAATGATGAAATGATGTTGTACAAACATGCACCTTCTGGAGAAAATACAAAACAAACACAAGGGAAAAAGCACAAGCAAAATAAACAAATGAATAGGCAAATTGTAATAGTAAATAATACTTACATTTATATAGCACTTTTCTAGGTACTCAAAGCGCTTTACATCTCCTCAACCACCACCGATGTGCAGCATCCACCTGGATGATTCTCCAGTAGCAGTATATTAACATTAAATGACATGGCATCTGACGCACAGAAGCCAATGGCACGTCACTATGCGTATTGCCACATCCGGTCTTCATTGGCATGTGCTGGTGGATAGTGGCATGTGTCACTGACATTATCGCGAGCGACACACTGGCATGACACCTGACTGACACCGAGTCGCGGAACATGTCGCCGTGTGTTGTGACACCTCCAGTAGTGACTGACAGATTAATCGAGCACCTATACTGACGTGATTGTGACACAAAATCACTAAATGGTTTAGCTCCCCAGTACTTGAGCGAGCTCTTAACGCATTATACTCCATCACGTCTATTGCGGTCTCAAAACTCTGGCCAGTTGATGATCATAAAATATCAAAATCAACTGCAGGCGGTCGATCCTTTTCCTATTTAGCACCTAAACTCTGGAACAGTCTTCCTAGCATTGTTCGGGAAGCAGACACACTCTGTCAGTTGAAATCTAGACTAAAAACGCATCTCTTTACTATGGCATACACATAAAACATTTTTAATTTATATTATTCAAATCAATAAAATGATTGTTAGGCTGCATTAACTAGGTCAGCCGGAACCGGGAACACTTCCCATAACACCTGATGTACTCGTTACATCATAAGAGGAATGGCATCTACGCTAATGTTAGTCTCTCTGTTTATCCCGAGGTTTACTGCAGTCAGCCGGATCCGGGCCGTATCCAGATCAGATGGTGGACCAGCGCCCAGACATCACCAATGCATCCCTGAAGTGTCTGCAGAGACCGTGTCAATTAGCCTACCCTCTGAAATTGCTCATCGACATGGCATCCTCAATAAACCCGTCTCCGGTGTGATGCCTCCGATTTTTTGAATATTCCGATCTAATATGACTTCTGACCTATAAGGCTGCCAAAATAATAATCATACACTGTTTGTTAATTGGCCAGAGGAGAACTGGCACCCCGACTGAGCCTGGTTTCTCCCAAGGTTTATTTTTCTCCATTAGGCCACCTGATGGAGTTTTGTTTCCTTGCCACTGTCGCCTCTGGCTTGCTCAGTTGGGGACACTAAACTTTCAAATAAATATCCAAATAAATGAAATGAGCTGATGACATCAGTGTTTTCTCCAGAGCGGCTGTACTGCCGAATCAAATTCTGTTCATTATTTTCCTGTTAACACTGTGAAGCTGCTTTGAAACAATCTGCATTGTAAAAAGCGCTATATAAATAAAGTTGACTTGACTTGACAAAATCCTAAATAAAATGCCTAATTTTGACCTGGACACTCTTCTTACATCCAGCAACAACAGAGCCCTTAAAACTGTCTCACTATGTCATCTGTATGATATTTTCCTGATTGTGTAACCTGTAATTGTACTCTCAGGTGTATTTACCCCTGACATGTATTATGCATGTTCTTAGCAATAATAATAATAATAAAAAACTAATTTTGTGATATTTTAAATATCAATAAAACGCATTAAAGTCGGTAATATTTTTTTCAAACGTGTTATTTGTGTAACGTCTGTATTTGATTGCCGCTGAATGTTTTGTAATACGTGACAAACTGCCCATTCTAGGAAAGACGAAATAAACCTATCATGGGTCACCAGCAATAACGCATTAACAGTCGCGTCCGTTACTTTAAACCTTTATTTCTGCGTGACGCTGCACGGACACACGCCAGTAGGTGTCGGTATAAAGTGAGTGTAACTGGCTAGCGCAAGATTCTCACCCGCTTTAATGTTTCAACAATAATTTTATCGAATGATGTATAATAATGTTGTACACATTAGCTCAGTGATGTGATAAATCATGTAATAGATGCCCCCTTATGTGTATTTCTATATTTTTATTTTTTCTGTTTATCCTAATGTAATCCTGGCTGTACTTGTAAATCGAAAATACGGTCATTTGTCGCCACCTACTGGTGTAATAACGCATTGTCACCTACGACCACTGAGCGAACTGATCAGTCAAATGAATTAATCTATAATAAGAGTTATTATAAATGTCGAGAGGGGTGTGTAGTCTCTATAGTCTCTACAGTAGCCTACAGTTTTGAAATAGTAAGTGGAGCCGTTCACTTTATCTATAGGCAATATGCTTTGAGTACTTTTATGTAGATGTTTGAAAAATGTTTCTGGTTTCTCCACACTACCTTTTGGCAGGATCTGGTATCCGTTGACCTACTATGGGCATATTGCGCACGGCTGCGGAAGGCGGAGCTGAAGGCAGTATGAAAGGCACACATGCCTCGTTTCATTCTCCGCCTCTCTACAGCAAAATGGCGACTGTTGACTACGACTCGTCCGTGGATCCAGAGATGGACTTAACCAGCGACGAGGAGTTAGAGAGGTACCCGAAAAGAGCGATCACTTTAATATGAGTCCGGCCGATCCGTCCGTGCGGTAGCTGGGCTTTAGGGAAGCTCCGATCGGGAATACAGATGTATAAAGACCCTGAGATAGTGATTGCCGCATAACTTGAAAATCAAGGGGTGTCCATGGCCTAGTGTGCCAGGCAGCTGCTCTTAGTTTTGGGGTGCCTTGCGATTAACCTGGTGTTATTCTTATACATCTTAAATGAGCTTTGACCCTTTGAAGCGACGATCAAGGGTGCCATGCGTCGTATTATTACGACAGCTGTGCTATTCGCCGTGACACAGTTTTAGGGTTAGAATTGGGTTGAAGGCAACGTGACATCATTGCTCTTAAGAACACAATGCAGACGCGCTCAAACCCGCACACATGACATCCAGTTGTTCATCGATGGCGTTGTTGCATCTTATATTAGAAACATTAATAGTTGTTGAATGATACCCCGGGTAGGTGACTACAATACAAAAAATGCACATATAGAGGAAATGACGTTCTGTACCTCCGAATCTCATATCGTGACGTTGGGGGCCTCGACTTCTGTCGCTTGTGTGGACATTTTGTCCATGTTAGAAACACGAACACACTCGCAACTTTTTAAAATGTATCTCTTAAAGGGACAGTTAACCCCAACATTTAAACATTCTGACATTTACGTGCTCGGATTACGGATTTGGGACCGGCTAAGGAGAAGGACAACATCAGTCACCGTTTTGTTTTAATGTAATGTAAACAATAAAAAAAATAAAGTGAATGGTGAAAGAGGCTGTCACTCCCTAACATTCTGCATGTCTGCTTTGGTTACCGAGTTTTAATTTGGGGTGTACTGTCCCTTTAAATTAATGTGACGTTTCGATTATATTTATTCATTGCCAATTTAGCTGCCATTCGAGTCAGGACATTCATTTGAACACCGACTCATTGTGTGTGAGCACTAGCTTACTAGAACGAGTCGTTTACTTCTGGAACTTTCGGTTTGTCCGAAGTTACTGTGGGTGCACGGGCGCATGACGTGAACTTGATCGGTTTACCGAAATGTAACGACGCGCGAGAAAGTCAACCTCGTGTCTGACATAACTGTCCTCATGCGAACTGTAGTTAGAGTATTACCTGTCAGTCACACAATACTGTCATGTTATAGTACAAACCTGTTGATTTTCTTGATTAACTTTAAATACTTGGCATGAAATTTGTGATATATTTTGTCTGCTATTTTATGTAGACTTATTTACAGTTCCTCTTGTGCATATCATTTCTCCATAAAGGGACTTTAAGCATTTGTATGCATACGTATTTTGTATCGTCCATACTACTTTTTAATGTGATTCACAATGCTTCATGGGGATTGCAGTTCTCTCCCTTTTTTATAATTGTGATTCACCTCATAGTTGGATGGTTTGGTTCATGGTTTAAACTCTTTAACAAAGACCTTTTTAAAATCTCTGTGGAGAAAAAACTTCCGGAACCAAGGCTACTGAAAATGTGAACCGGCACTGCTGCACTCTATAGGAAATGCCTACTAGGTTTCAAGACTTAATTGTTCATGTGATCTCTAAATTGTTGTCAGCTCATGTACCTGCTTTACAAATGATTCACATCATTACGCCATTCTCTCTCGGAAAGCACCAGCCTGGTTTTGGAGTCCAGATTAACTGCAGGGTGTGAACGTGACGTCATCATGCTGTAGGTCTGAATAAAGCACTCTATTTGCATGACCACACAGGTGGTGTGGGACAAACACATCACTACAGCTGCTGTCTGTCTGAGGGAGTGTGAGGGTAAACATTGGTGTGTGATTTGTTGCCCCCCCCCCCCCCCCCCCCCCAATATTCCAGAATATTCAGCCATGATATGCAAGTAGGTTTTGAGGAAGATGGCATGCTAACTTCCTTAGCATCTGTGACTGTTGTGAATAATCATGTTTATTGTTTCTCATTTGTGCTAACGGGTACTAGTCAGTGGTTTAAGTCAAACATGATGCCATTGGGGTCTTGGGTAGATCACTCCAGATTACCAAGAAAAGGCTCATTGAATTGAATTGAATGCCTTTATTGTCATTGTATACTTGTATACAAAGAAATTAAAGGGTTAGTTCCCCCAAAAATGAAATTTGTCATTAATTACTCGCCCTCATGTCATTCCAAACCCGTAAGACCTGCGTTCATCTTCAGAACACAAATTAAGATATTTTTTATGAAATCTGAGAACTTTCTGACCCCTCCATAGATGGCAACCCAACAACCACTTCAAGGTCCAGAAAGGTAGTAAAGACTTAAAATAGTCCATGTGACTCCAGTGGTTCAAGCTTAATGTTATGAAGTGTTGAGTACTTTTTGTGAGCAAAAAAGAAACAAAAATAATTACTTTATTGAACAATGACTTAACGTCTGTGTCAGTCTCTCCTACATTGTTAACAAACCTTGTAATGTTTAATCAATCGACAAATTACATTTCTTCCTGGTGACGTATAAGCTGGATCAACCAGGTCATTGAAAAGAACTGACTCGCAAGAATGATTCAGTTTAACTTTGTAGCTTTACTAATATAGTCATGGTTATAGAAAAGATCCATATATAGATTCTTCAATAGATTTAATTTTCAATGTGAAAATAACAGCAACATTGGCAAATATGGTGCCAAAAATCATCTTCATATTGTCTTAAAATATGTAGAACTGTTTCCTTGTGCCCAACTCATATGTTTTACGAGCTGGTAATGTGACACTTGTTGTCCAGTCGTCTTTTAACGTATGCTGCCCTGCATTGTTTCCCAGAAAGCACTCCATACCACCTGACTATACATCTGTGTGGTGTTCGATTTAAAACAGACACTATTGGTTGGTAGTGGAGGATCTATGTTTAGCAGGCTAATCTGACTTTGTACGCTTCCACCAGACAGCTATAGTTCAGAAATTATTTGCTATAATAAATGCACACATGCACACACCCTGTTAATGTTATGTGTTGGAGTACTTTTTTTACTCCTGTGTTGGCAGGTATTCAGATGCTTGGGTCCTGACAATGCAGCCCATTCTTTAAAGGTCTTAGATTTTCAAAATGTGATATGAATGTGCCAGCAGTGTTTTCTGATCTATATTATCTAGTTTTTCGGTTGTGAGGACCTGTGCCGCATGCATGTCCCACAGCACAAAGAGGGTCTTCTGTTTGAATTTTGTCTGTTTTCTAGCAGCCGCACTATCACGATTTTTGTTTCAAACTGAGATTATGATTCTCCCACAATTCTGAAGACAACTACACAAAATAACAATTTACTAGAGGTTCTGACCAAATGTTAATTGCTGCAGTCTATTTAAAATGTTTAATTAATCTTAATTATTAAAAAAAATAATAATTATTCAATGACTCAGTCATAAATAGCGTTTTTGAACAAATATCTTGAATGATTCAATGACAAATACATTTTAACAATCACTTGTTGCCACCTGGTGGTGTAAAGATGTAATCAATATAATCATAATTTGATGTGCCAAGTTGCTTTCAAAAGGTGATTTGCTCTATGTTGATCACTTCAGTAGTCATCAGTGTTTTTACCCAAACTATACACTTTTATCCCATATCTCTGTGATTTTAATAAAAATATATGTAACACAGAAATGGCGATTCTGTGTTTAAAATAGACTGTTGTTGAAGCTGTTTCATACCTATACATGACAACTGCTGGCTCAGCAGCAGCGCAAACACAGATTTGAATGTTCCACTGTGATTATTATCATTTTTGTTTGTGCTTTGAATCTGTAGGGAAGCTGAAGGCTTCAAAGAGCAGGGAAATGCATACTATGTCAAAAAGGACTACGCTGAAGCGTTCAACTTCTACACCAAGGCCATCGGTAAGAACCCTTAAAAGTGTACTAGGCTGTCTATCTAGTTTATGCGGTTCTCATCTCGCCCTCACTATCTGTCTGCCTGCCTAGCTTTCTGTAGGCATCTTTTGCAATGCCTTTGTTGCGGGTTTGTTCCTACACACTTCTGATTCATGTGCTGCCTTCAGATTAATCTCAATGTTCACTCAAATGCACATGATTTCTCTTTTCTCCACACGTTTTCCTTGAAGGCTGTAACGTAATTACCCAAATAGATTTTGTCATGGCAACCATTTGTTTTAGAAAGGAAAAAGGTCACCAAAACTTGTAATAAAAATAACCACTTATTGTTTACTGAAGTGTCTGTCTACATCTTCTGTTTGTGTCCTTTTAACAGACCTGTGCCCAAAAAATGCCAGTTACTATGGCAACCGTGCAGCCACATTGATGATGCTGAGTCGCTACAGAGAGGCACTTGAGGACTCCCAGCAGGCCGTGCGACTAGATGATACCTTCATGAAGGTGAGATGTCAAGGGTTGGAGCCCTTTTGACATTGGGGTTTGTGAGGGAACTGCAGGGGTACGTGAGTGGATGAAAAGCTAATAATTAATGAAGTCATAATGTAAAACATTAAAATAATTTAAAAATGCAAACAAAAATAAAACTCTTATTTAAAGAGATTTGTGTACCTGCATGTCATGTGACATTAGAGACCCGTGAATGTATTGTTAAATTATTCAAATATTATTTTAAAATGTCTGGGAGTACTTCAAGTAAATATTAGTGAGGCACTGAAATATCAAAAGCTGAAAATTTTAACTAAAACTGCAATTTTCAGTATAGGTCGACTGATTCATCGGTTTTGCCTATTAATCGGCACCGATAGATGATTGGTGGAACAATCAGTTATCGTCAAATCCATACCGATAGTTTTTCCGGGTTGCAACCATTGCTGGAGTGGCTGGGAAGGGTGCGCTGTCATTACACAGTATAAGAGCGTTGCGAAGGGTCTGCTGCCGTTATACAGCACGAGAGCAGCCTCAAGAGGCGAAATAACTATCACTGATGCCTCGTGTTGTTTATATTAACACGTGAGGCTGCGCGCTGCACAGAGAGCTGACACATCAGATATGACGAGTGGATAGTGACTTTTTTTTTAAGATTACCCTGAAGAAGGACAAGGAGCAGTCTACCCTTCCATCGCCGTCAGTCCGTGTCTATTTTTGAATGGAATTGATCTCCTTGAATACAAACAAATTAAGTTTGGTGTACTTTAGTATTGTGAGCAATCTTTCTTAATTAATAACCTATTTGAACTTGCTAAATACTTTATTCATAAATGCAGATGTTTGAAAACCCCTCCTTTCCTCATTTTACTAATGAACTTAAAGCTTTCGCTGCTTCACTTTGTACCCTTTCAAGTGAAAAAGCTACTACAGTAGCCAGTTTCTTCAATGAGCTAAGTGCAATATAGCTCCCTTGCAAGAACTTGCTTCTCCATAAATGTTGTTCCTTCAATTATTATATTATTATTGTTTATTTTCTTTATTTATTTTCTTTTTCATTTATTCAATTCCTTGCCCTTGATTCGAGACTTCATTGCTATATGTCTGCCCTTTGAGTGTTGAAAAAACATTAACAATTTACAATGCCTAATTCGTATGTAAATTTGCTTTTTCAATTAAAACACCTGATACATGCATCGTTTCCATGTATGTCGCCTTCAAAAGCATTTTTAAAGTTTGCATTAGTAGGCTAGATGTATTTGTTATAGGCTATTTCTTTTACAGTTATTAGTTAACTTTCCTTAAGAACAACCGATTAAACATGTTTTGAACATTAAAGACATTCTTTTTTACTTGAACGCTAAAGCCCGATAAGAGCCAATGCACAATTTTTTTTTCTTTTTTCTCATGAACTCGCCTTAATTTTCTTTTAATTTCATTCAACATTTTCTTCAACATTAAATGACAAGGAGAACAACTCATTCTGAGCAAACATGCTTAGTTTCATGTACCCATTTAAGCAAATAAGAGGTTACAAAACTACGGTGACTCATTGCTGCCACATTCATATTTTTTCCACTCAAAAAATTGTCGTAATAACGAGATGTCGTTTTAACAACATCTTTTCACGTAATGACATTTTCTACTTATAAGGACATATGTATATGTTGTATAGTGATGTGTACAAAATATGCTTTTATCAACATTAGAGAATTTATATAGGCCTAGCCTATGTGCCTTTGTCGCACTTCCATGTTTGAAAAGCAGAAGCAAGCAAGTAAAATAGGCTCTTCCACTGCCTGTGTCAATGGCAGTGCCCATAGCACGAAATTGTTGTAATTTATTGATGCCTACAGTTAACAGATAGCCATCATCTAAATCAAAATTTCTCAAACTTTTTAGGGCCATGAACCGCTCATGATTAGCCTCAGTGGTGTAACTTTAAGTAATGACGGACCCCGGTGCAGCCACAATCTATAGGCCTACTGTAAGACATATATTCAAGAAATGTATTAAAAAACAGAAAGGCAATAGTTCGTTAGGCACGTCAATCCATTCTGACGTTCTTGGTTTGCTTATTTATTAAATATACATACAGACAATTAGTTAATGAAACATTGATCAAAATTAAAATATAGTTTATACAAAACGAAATTCACTTTAAAGACTTTCTAAAAAAAACAACACTATGACATGGTCAAAATCATGTCTGCATAATTAATTCTGTTTTCATAATTAACATGGATGAAATAAAAAAAAAAAATAAAAAAAAAATAACATTATGGTGTAAATATAGCCTATGAAACTAAATGGGCTATAAGTTTTCTTTAACCCTCTGGCTGATGAAGGTGCCGGCGCGTTCTAATCACTGATCAAAGCAGGAATGACAAATGCTCGTATTTGTATGACCATATGCGTCTACCGTTCGTAGCCTATTAGGCCGTGGATTCAGGGAACAGATTATTTTGCATGCACCCCACTCCAAGCACCGTCTTTATTTAAAAAATGTATTGTTTATTAAACGCAAAGTTTTTAATTTCAAAAGCATTTCTAAATTAAGTTCATATTTCCAACAAACAAAAATCCAAGCCAAAAAAAAAAAGTTACTAGCATGCAAATTCAAATATTTCGCCATTCATATGAATTTCGTTACATTTTAAAGTATTTCTTTCTCTCAACTTAAGTCTTACCCAGTGCATACTCGGGTGTGACAAAGGCACATTGGCTATATAAATTGATAAAGGCATATTTTGTACACATCACTATACAACATAATCATGGGCGATGTCCTTATTAGGAGAAAATATGTCTTTAACGAGAAAACATCTCGTTATACAAGAAAAGATGTCGTTAAAATGAAATAACATCTCGTTATTACGACATAATTGAGAAAAAAATTTCACTTATTGTTCACTTAGATCCATCTTTATTACCCCCAGACATATAAAGTCTTCAGTACGATAAACAAACTAATCGTTACAGCCCTAGATAAAACGTTTAAATATGCACCTGCCTTGTTTTGCATTTTTTTTTTTTTTTTAAAGACTATTTTCCAGTCATACATTTCGTCATTGTACATTTTTTTAAAAATAATAGGCTATTCAAATACGTTCTTGTTGCCTTCTCCTGAAAACAATATCACGTATTGTCCGATATTGTCAACTAGTGTATTCCCCCATTGTATGGTCATCTGTGTAAAGTACAATTCTTACCATCATCAAAAGTAAAAGCTCAGAATGACACATTACAGAATATTATGTTTATAGATTGTAATTACTGAATTTATGGGTTAATCTTTAAAGTCGTTGTTAATAATAATGAATATAAAATTGAAACTCTGATAGTGTATAATTTGCACATAGCCCTTAATCTCCAGGAGAAAGTGAGTGATTTAAAAAAATAAAAAAATAAAAAGTGTGTATATGTGTGTGTGTATGTATATGTGTGTGTGTATGTGTGTATATATATATATATATATATATATATATATATATATATATATATATATATATATATATATATATATATATATATATATATATATATATATATTATATATATATTTATTATTTATATATATATACAAGCAGTACATAGATGACATTAACGATGTACAACTTTGTATACAATGCACAATATGTATCAATAATATATTCGATGTCATCAGAACACATAGGAAAGTAGAAGAAAAAAAAGTTAACAATGGTTAATAAAAAATAAAAAGGAGGGATACGAAAAGCTAGACAAAACAAGGGTATGGTATTAGCCTACTTTATTGTGGTGGCAACGTAAGACGTTGGTGTCACGTCTGTGGTGCGACGTTAGTGTCACACGTCTGTTGTGGCAACGTACCCTTTCTCTCACATAAAAGTACACTAAAAAAAAATGTCTACTTCGGTAGGTTATCCGTGGCACGATCCACCCCCCATAATCAGATGCCCTTTTGAAACACAGACAGCGAAACAGTATGAATGCAGAACACTACAATACATTTTGCCAAATCATTATAGTAATTAATTTGTTGACTAGATGCTGCATTAGCAGGGAAAGAACAGCAGTATGTATAGTACATTAGCAGTACCTCAAGCAGTTAAAACAATGTAACAACTAAACAAAAACACAACGTTTGTGATGTGAGAAAGCAAACCGTATCGTCATGCAACCAACAGAAATGTAAACAGATCAGAAACGCATTCGATTTCAATAACGTTACATATTTTGTTATTTTGATTAGATAATCGTCGTGTTCTAAAAAAGCAGACCGTTTTTAGACCTGTATTTATATGAAATAACACTTTACAGTAATATTTTATTTGTAACATTAAGTAAGGTTAATAAATGCTGTAGAAGTCTTATTCATTGTTAGTTTCATCTGTTAACCTTAGTTAATAATCAAGGTACAATTGTATTGCTCAAATATTAATACATGCTGTAAAATGTATTGCATAATGCATTCATGTAAGCTAACTAAATAAGCTAATACATAAGTATTTATTTTAATCCAGTATCCATTTTAAAAACTATCGGTCGATTAATTGGTTATCGGCAAGTGCGGTCCAACCTTGTTATCGGTATCGGTAAAATCCCCTATTGGTCGACGTCTAATTTTCATTTTCAGCTGAAATTGTTTTGAAGGGCCGAAATCATTCACTGAAACAGTGACATTTGTAATTAGTGCTGTTTTTATTAATTTTTTTATTTTTAAAACTTGCTTTTGAATTCTTTCTTTTTTACCAAAAGCAATTGCTGTTGACTGCATCAGCATCCATTTAATTTCTTACCGACCCCAAACTATACAACTCAATTGCACACATTTTTCATAAGCACTTGTCTTCGTGACAAACATATTTAGGCATACATATAGAATTAACAGTAAGTAAGTTTCTTTTTTGCTAACTAACAAACTGAACGAACAAAGTGACCTATTGTTTACAACACTGATTGAGTGATTACATGAGTCATGATACGGATTTCGGTAAGTTGTAGTGTATCTTTCAACATACCTTTTGATATTCATGCATGTTTTTCGAGATATAACTGGTATTAAAGTGGAATGGATTTGCTGTTGAACTGAGGCACTACAGTGATTTGTCACGCCACATTTAGGAGCATTAAAACGACATTTATTGTTTGAATTTCGTGATAAAATGGACAGAATTTGAAAGGTGATGCTTTGTTTCTTTTTAGAAGGAACAAAGCACAGTGCTATTTGCGATTATTGGATGAGAGGTGTGCTACAAATAATGTTTAGTGTTGGAGAAAAACTGCAGACCTGGCAACCCTGGCTTGAACTACAGGTGATTCATGGGGTCAAATAGAGCCTGTTTTTATTTAGCTATTTTTTTTAACTGCTACTGCACTATTGTTGCATTAACTTGCCCTAAGTTTAACATGAGACATTTTCTTCACACACAGTATGTGTTGCAGTCGGACACGTTTTTCCACACCCTTTTGATTGACCAGATACCTTTGGCCGATAATGAAAATGGCTTTTATTGGCCGATACCAATAATTGGCCAATACATCAGTGCATCTCTAATTTGAATATGTTTTAAGTTGTAATTATTCCTGTGATGGCAAAGCTGAATTTTCATTTTTATTTTAGCATTTAAATGTTGTAGCTTGTAGTAGAAACAGTTCTATTATTATAAAGTCAAAATAAAATCTGCTTTATGTGCATTTTTAATGTTTGTATAACTTAGTTGAATAAAGGTTATTAATTAAACAAATCTTTATTTTCAGCTTTGTTTTAAATGAAAAGTTTAATTTTGGTACAGTAAAAAATTTAATTCATTGCATCACTAGTAAATATTATTGGTCAAAGGGGTTCATCTGACGACGACATTTTTTGTAATGTGTATCTTGAATGCAATTTAAGTCGCTTTGGATAAAAACACTCAAAAGCATGCTGACTACGTTTACATTTTTATATCACTCATCATTATCATCCTGCCCCACAGGGCCACATGCGTGAGGGCAAGTGCCACCTGCTGCTTGGCAATGCTATGGCTGCCAGCCGCTGCTTACAGAAGGTTCTAGAGCTGGAACCAGACAACAGCCAGGCCCAGCAGGAGGTAGAGTGACCATAAATACCACTCGCAGTCACGTCTCGTTGCAGACATCCATGATTTGGCAGGTGTCATTCAAAAGGCCTCTGACCTCCTGTGTCTCTTGCAGCTGAAGAACGCAGAGTCCATCTTGGAGTATGAGCGCATGGCTGAAATCAGCTTTGAAAAGCGAGACTTCAGGATGGTGAGTTTATATTGCTCCTCTAGCTGCTGCGGGTCTGATTTACAGAAAAATATAAATGTATACATGTACTGTCTGTCTCTCTGTAGGTGGTGTTCTGTATGGATCGGGCGTTAGAGTCTGCATCAGCATGTCATAGGTTCAAGGTGCTGAAAGCAGAGTGTCTGGCTCTGCTGGGACGCTACCCAGAGGCCCAATCTGTTGCCAGGTAATAGCACTACAGTATTGTGGGAATTGTTTAGTGGTTGTTCAAATGCCAGTACTGATATCTAGAGAACGTAAGCTTTAATGTTTACATAAAATGGTTCAGCAATAGCAAATGAAACGCATCACATTAATCTTAAAAGAGAGTGTGCTTTTATTTTTGATGTTTTTAAAAGAGCTCACCAGGAAAGGTCTTTTCTGAAATATTTAGTAGTTTTTCTAACAGTGCTGTGAGAGATTTTGTAATTGTTTAAACAATTTGTTCTTAATCTTTGGTTCTGATTAAAAAAGGAAAAAACTAAAATAAATCCCTCTAAATTCTTGACCAGTTATACCAAGCAAAATTTCATTTCTGTTCATAGACTAAGTGGATATAATTATTGGTCCTTAATGTCAAAGTGCAAAATAACTGGCCTGGATAATATATTGGTCTTTCACTAGTCTCTAGCATAGCTAATGACTAATGATTATTTTTCCCCTTTGTGTGTGTGCATGTATGATATGAGATATATATCTTCTCCCTTTCTTTTTTTTTTTTTTTTTTTTTAAGAACTCCTTTTCAGCAAATGTGCATTATTGATAACGTGAGAGGGAAGACATTATTTATGTTACAGAAGATTTCTAGTTCAAATGCTGTTCTTTAACTTTTTCAGAGACAGTCCCACTTTTAATGTAAGTAGAAAAAAAAATTATGAAGTAAGCTCACTTAAGGACTTATTTAGAGATTTTACCAGAAAAGGTTTTTCGAAAGTTTGTCACATGTGCTTGGCATTAAATAAGAGTTACATATATACACAAAAATAAAAACCATGTCAGCATCTGTGGCTATTTTCAAAAATACAAAACTATACTGATACTGAACTTTTTTCAGAATTGATGATAAATGTTTCTTGCAGTAAATCAGCAGTGTATGTGGGGGAAATGTTGTTAATGTTTTATTGGCCAAGCTGCTTGATCAGCCAAGCAAAAGTCTGAATATATTTAGACTGCACAATTTTTATGTGACCCTGGACCACAAAACCAGTCATAAGTTGCACGGTATATTTGTGGCAATAGCCAACAATACATTGTATGGGTTGAAATGATTGATTATTGATATTAAGTGAAGATATTTTGTATCTACCGTAAATCTATCAAATGTATTATTAGTAGTAATATGCATTGCTAAGGACTTTCAAAGGTGATTTCTCAATATTTAGATTTCTTTGCAACCTCAGATTCCAGATTTTCAAATAGTTGTATCTCGGCCAAATATTGTCCTATTCCTTATGTATAAATCTCAACAAATAAAGACCCTTATGACTGGTTTTGTGGTCCAGGGTCACACATAAAAATTGTGCAGTCTAAACATATTCAGACTTTTGCTTGGCCACATTGTTTTCTTCGTCCATTGAAAATCCATACAAGTTAGCCACTAATTATTTTTATTTAATTTTTTTTCTCCTCACTCTTGCTGTTTTGTACCTTCAGCGACATATTGCGGATGGATTCCACAAATGGTGACGCCCTCTACGTGCGAGGATTATGTCTGTACTATGAAGACTGCATTGATAAAGCTGTGCAGTTTTTTATTCAAGCACTGCGCATGGCACCAGACCATGAGAAGGCCCGTCTGGCCTGCAGAGTAAGTGCAGCATTACTTTGGAGTTTTAACTGATTGTGTATTCAAATTAAATGTGCCATGTCGGTTTTTCCTGTTATAGAATGCTAAAGCCCTAAAGGCGAAGAAAGAGGAAGGCAACAAAGCATTTAAAGAGGGCAGCTATGAGGAAGCATATGGCCTATACTCTGAGGCTCTGACCATCGACCCGAACAACATCAAAACCAACGCAAAGCTATACTGCAACCGAGCCACAGTTGGATCCAAGGTCAGCATTTGATTTACTCCTTGTTTGGGAGTAACATTTTGTTTGAATGCATTATCAGTGTTGGAGTGCCCTACAAGGCCAAACTCTAGACCCTTTTTCCTGTTCTGAAACTGGGTCAAGTGTCTCATTTTTGTCATTATTTGGCACTACCGCATTCTCTCTCTCTGGTGTCCTCAGTTAAACAAACTGGAGCAGGCCATTGAGGATTGCACAAAGGCTATTAAACTGGATGAGACCTATATTAAGGCTTATTTGAGAAGAGCCCAGTGGTACGTTTGTAGTTCTTTCTTCGCACTTTAAATGGTTATTTATCTGTGTTAATCTTTGAATTTTGTGTTGTAGTTACATGGACACACAGCAGTATGAAGAGGCCGTCAGAGATTATGAGAAGGTTTATCAAACAGAGAAGACTAAAGGTGTCCATCTGGATTAGATGCATCAAAATGTTTTTTCATGTCCCTTAAAGATGTGCCAAATCTAATTGCTCACATCTGTGGTGTGTTTCAGAACATAAGAACCTGTTGAAGAATGCTCAGTTAGAGCTGAAGAAAAGCAAAAGAAAAGATTATTACAAGGTTCTGGGGGTGGATAAAAACGCCACTGAAGATGAAATCAAGAAGGCCTACCGCAAACGAGCACTGATGCACCACCCAGGTACATATTTCATTGAAAGAATTACAGCATTTTCACTTTATACAGTCTATATCTGCAAATTCCTGTGACATTACCCATAAATCTGTTCTATAGGCCTCAAGTTGGTGTTTTTTTTTTTTTTTTTCTCTATTTCTGATTCTCTATAACGCAGTCTCTCTGTATTTTTCAAAGACCGACACAGTGGAGCGAGTACTGAGGTGCAGAAAGAGGAAGAGAAAAAGTTTAAGGAGGTGGGCGAGGCCTTCACTGTGCTCTCTGACCCCAAGAAAAAGTCCCGCTATGACAGTGGCCATGATCTGGAGGATGATGACATGAACATGGGTCTGTGTCCGTCACACATTCAGGCTCTTGTTCCTTCTCTTTCTGTTAACACCATTTTTTTCTTGAAATATGAGTTTCACTAATTTTAATGTTTCATGCTTTATTACTTAGTACTGTGGTTAAGTTTTATGTGTAACTGAAGCTTAAATAAAAAAGACTTCCATCTATGTTGGCATGTGATGAGTAATGATTTTACGTGTCTTTTTGTTTTCTTTCAGACTTCGATGCCAACAACATCTTCAAAGCGTTCTTTGGTGGTCCCGGTGGGTTCAGTTTCGAAGGTAATTCATGTAAGGCGGTGCTTTTTACTACTTCTCTTCATAATCATCCATTACTCAGATGTTCAGACTGAACAATAAATCATTGAATTACACTAGCGTTCAAAAGTTTGGGGTCGGTATGATTTTATAATGTTTCTAAGACTGCTCTTATGCTCACCAAAAAAGCATTTATTTAATCAAAAATACAGAAAATGGATTTTACATCGTAAAAATATTTTCACAATATTCTATGCGGTTTGGCCATTCGTCCACACGCAAACGCAGTATAAGGTCACTGAAGCATTTTTGAAAACTCCTGCAAGGTTGAAGATTTTCAGACACTCCGGTTGCAGTGTAGACGGTGAAACTGGAGGTTTTGGCTTGTGACGTCGGAGTGCACGCGGTTATCTCCTATGTTTGACGTCAGATTGTGCGCTGCTATCTCCTTTGTTTACATGAGGCGAGTCTGTGCAATGGCGGACGTAGCCAAAATATTGCTGCTAATAACTGTGCTAACAGGGCTTCTCACATACAGATACATGCACAGTTCTCCCATTATATTGCTGAAGAGAGGTGTCAGAATGCCATACTACGCAGGTCACTGCTTATTATTATTATTATTATTAATAATAATAATAATAATAATAATAACAATAGTAATAACCTTTTTTTTTCAGGACGATTGGCCAACATGGCTTTACTGTTCTTGACGGCGATTCATAGCGTGTTTTTGCGTTTTCATGTGGACGGAGATTTCCGTTGTACCAGTGTACGTGTGGACTAGGCCTTAATGTACTTTAAAATGTGACTTATACCTGTGATGGCAAAGCTACTATTACTCCAGGTTTAAGTGTCACGTGATTTTTAGAAATCATATTATTTATTTATTTATTTTTTGGGCTGATTTGATGCTCAAGAAATGTTTCTTATTGTCGAGCCTGTGCAGTGCTGTGTCACAGTAATACCACACGTAAATGCATAAATCATGTTTTACTTGCATAGAATTAATTTGGATTCAAACCAAATTGTATTCTCTCTCGCTATCTCCCTACCATCAGTTAACATTAGTAATGTCTTGTTTTACTTTCTTTGCTATTGACAAATCCGATTGAACTATAAACATTCCAGCAACGTCGTCTGCGAAAAGGGATGTGCGCTCGACAAGAGAACGCATCTGTGCCGCTGCACGCTCAATACACTATATAGGCATGAATATTTAATTTGTTTAATTATTCTATTAATTAGATGCGTTTATTCATCTAATACTTCTCTGATAATTACAAATATGCTCACTTTTTGCCTAGCTGTCCGTGTTTCTTTGTCTGGACATAAACACTGTACATGTGTTGCGTGGTATCGGACCATTTTAATTTGCACAAGCGCATTATTGGCCTGATACTGATGTGCATCCCTATTATAAATGTCATTTACTGTCACTCGATTAATTTAATGCATCCTTTCTAAATATATATATTTTTTTTTTTAAACAATCTTACAGACCCCACACTTTTAATTGTGTACATGTCTTAAATTGAAGACAACCATAAAAATACACTCTGCATCTGATGTAATTCATAATGTTTACTTCAATTCTGATTCTTTTCTTTTCTGATTTACTTAACTCTCTTTTTTTCTCTTTTCCCCTCCTTTGTGTCCTGCAGCATCTGGACCAGGAAATTTCTTCTTCCAGTTTGGTTAACTTGGCAGATTCCAGCATGTATGCAGTAGTTCCACAACCCCTGAATTCCCCTGAACCAGACTGCTCCCCTTCATCCCTGCTCTCTGATGTGCTACACTCTGGTGTAACGGGCCTTTGGGTCCCACAATTGGACCTGCATCTGTGCCATTGACTTGTTTTACTGCTTACGCACAAAGACAACAACGGCAGGGGCATGACCATTCTGTACCAGGAAAAACATGATGCATTACACGGTTCTCTCTCTGATCGGTGTCCTTTTTGGCCCTTGTAATCCAGCTCTAGTTTTTTTTTTTTAATCCACTGTATCGAATGTACCTGACTGCATTTGTCATTTTCACATTTATTATTTTGAAAATCAATTTAGAATTTTTCAGTTCTCAAAAGCTGAAATTACCAATTCAGTTGATGTTGGGGGGGAAGACGAGAATGCAAATCGGCTGTTTCTTCCCAACACTGCGTAGGAGTACGTAATACTCTAATCTATTTTCCCATCAGCCCCCTAGACAGCCCCTCTCCCAAGCATTTTACTGATTCCCATCGTCCAAATCCAAAGCATGTCAGAAAAAACACGGCTTAGTACAGGAATTCATTACCGCTAGCGACATATAGATTGTTTAAATGTGTACAAAGCCAGAATTCACACAGATTATATTTATGCAACATTGCAAACCATTTTAAAGACCTCAGTAAACTTATGTGAATGCAGTGCCTCATGCCAAATCTCATCATAAGAATAACGCTAGTTCTCATCCGACCATTGGATTGTTGGACTACTGCATACAGAGGTTCAGGGAGAGCGAGTTCATTGGAGCACCTGTTGTCCACACCCCTCTGTAAGGTTCATTTGTCAATGTTGCCATTCAATCCCTTGCTGCATTGTACATTTTACTGGAATGTAAAGTGTTTCTTTGTGTTGATAGTTTATGACTGTTTAATTTTTTTTTTAACTATGAAATACACACTTTTTTGATATGTATATTTATTGTAAATTCGCTGGATGTGAGCTTCGGACGGATGGATGATCTTTAAATACACTAGGATCTGCACTCTTAAAGGTTAAACCCAGGGAGAGACTTTGCTTGGCTACTTCTGAATTAAAGAGCCTTTGGAGGGAGTGCTGTCAGAAGTTAATTGATCTGGTTATTTGTGGACTTGATTCTATTGACTCCACAGTGTATGTAATATTGATCTATGTAAACTGCAGGCATGACCAGTGAGCCATGTTTGGTTATCTCTCCCGTTTTAACTAAATGTTCCTTGACATTGGATCGCTGAAGATTTGTTGTTTATCATATTAAGATCTTCCGTGTATTCAAACGTCAACGTCCATGCTGACTTTGCTCACTCCGCTGGAACAGTCTTGACAATGGACCGTTTTTAAAAAGCCATGTAAATAAAGTAAGCCTCTTTCTGTTTTCCCCTTCACCAAATACTTAATTTCTCTGTCTCTATTTAATACTTCTTTTTTTTTTTCAAATTATTTTACGTCACCAGGCATGTTCACAATCTCGTTTTATTAAAATAAAAATATATATATTATATATAAAATATAATTTTAAATGTATAAATATGCCTAAAATTTTCAGATTGAATGACGTAGTATGTGTTGGCATGTCGAATCAAAATACCTAACACTGTTCATTGGCCCCACTGGGTTTTGTTAGGAGAGTTGCTAGGATACGAGCGGACTGGACGATCCCGTACCACAACTGCTCCTATTGATGTGTACTGAAAGGCATTGATATAATTTTGCTTAGAATACGATTAAGATGTGCGATAACGAGAAAGAACAAGGGCCGAAGAGTACCTTTACCACCTATATGGCTGAAGGTGACCAGCTGTTTCAGAAGGGAGAGTATGTTAAAGCTATCGAGTGCTTTTCCATGGTAAGCTAATAATAACTAACGTTATGCGAGACACAAATTACATTCAGATTGATTGCTTTATTTTACATTTTAAAAGCGTCTTCACTGTTATCCAACAGGCTTTAAGTTTACAGCCGGATGAAAAGAACTGTCTGGTCGCCAGATCCAAGTGTTTTGTGAAATTAGGTGATTCAGAGAGCGCGCTGAAAGACGCCGAGACCTCCCTCAAAGACGATAAACACTACTTCAAGGTGTGTTTATCCGTCCTATATTTTGTGTGTGTTTTGTTTGTTTTTCGTCTCGTCGTTTGTTCCAAAAGGTCCCAGCAGCCACAGCTTTGAGCTGCTGTATGTGTACCTGTAGTAAGACACTTGTCCTGAAGAGGGCGAACTTGCATGATCTGTTATGTTATCAGACGACGACTCGGTCTCAGAAAAATTGGGATTTATAGGCACGTTTTTCGAACACAAAAAATATTACAAAATGGAACTTTGTGAATGAATATAAGTTGCTGTTTAAGATTAACACAAAGTTAAGGCAAAAAGGACACTTAGTGAAACAATGCGGACTCTACCTGTGAGGGGGGAAATCCACTAAAATGCTAAATGGCTAAGAAAAGAGAGGTTAGTTCTGTGGAAAGTGTGGCTTTTTCATGTCACTTGGCTTGTTATTTGGTAATGCACTGAAGTTAATGAATTTTTAATTGTGGATTAAGTGTCTGAATACTTTTTGGGGCCAATAAACACTCCAAAAATTAATAGTGTCCAATCCCTTCAGTACATGTTTGGCAGAGGTGGACAGTAACTAAGTAAATTTACTTGAGTACTGTACTTAAGTACACTTTGAGTATCTGTACTTTACTTGAGTATTATTTTTTGGGGGGGAAACTTTGACTTTAACTTCACTACATTTTAAAGACAAATATAGTACTTTTTACTCCACTACATTTCTATCAAGGTCCTTAAAGTCGAAAGTTGTTTCTGTAGAAGCCTGAAGTCAGTGGATACATTTTTTTTTTTTTTTTTTCTTTTAAAAGGTTTTTTTTTTTTTTTAAGCAGACAGCCTATCAGTAATCACTCTTGTAGGGTCATGTGAAGTTTCTCAACATTTTTTGAACACTAATCAGTTTATAGCAAAATGTAAGAAGACGGTTCCTCAGCACAGTGTGCGCACCCATGGCCATGTTTCAGTTTTCTGAAAAGATTAAACGGTTTAGTTGGCATACACTTGATGCATGTCTCATAAAATGTAAACGTCTGGGAGAATATCAGATGTGTATCAGTGTATAGGGTCCATGCATTCGGCCTTAAACTAAATTTAAATACTTAAGCTCTTTACAAAGCTGCTGTCACTTTAAGGCAGTCAAATGCTAGCATGCCGGATGGAGCATCACATACTGGCTTAAACCACCATGATGGCATAATGTGCATTTTATACAACAATGCAACAATAATAGAATAATGCATTGACATAAAGGAAATTTACTTTTGATACTTAAGTACTTTTAAAAACAAATACTTCTGTACTTTTACTTAAGTAAAAATCTGTTTTTAGAACTTTCACTTGTAGCAGAGCAATATTTGACCAGTAGTACTTTTACTCTAGTAGAGTTGTGTCCACCTCTGATGTTTGGGGTCAGATGCATTAAATTGATCAAAAGTTATAGTAAAGAATTATTCATTTTTTACATGGTTCATAAATTAAAAATAATTTCAAATAAATTTTTATATTTATCAAAGAACAGGTTCAACAAAAATATTAAGCAGCAGCACAACTGTTTTCAACATTGATAAGAAATGCTACTTGAGCACCAAAGCAGCATATTAGAATTTAATTTCAATTTCACATTAATTTCAAAATTTGAAATCTTTTTAGTTACTTTATTTTACGTTGTTTACAGAGGAATAACACAGGCCTTCTTCAGTGTTAATAAACTGAAGGCGGCCTGCGAGCAGAAACGCATGTTATTCCATTGTGAACAATGTAAAATAAAGTAACTAAAAGGATCATAGCTGTACTTTGACGCACAAAAACAGGATACAAGGTATGAGACGAGAGAGTGTGCTATAAACGACTCTGAATTATCATGTGACCCTGAAGACTGGAGTAATAGCTGCTGAAAATGAAATTTCAAAATTGATAAAAAAATAAGAGACTTATTTTGTAGTAATATATTTCACAATATTCATCCTGTTTTTACTGTATTTGATCAAATAAGTGCTAACAAGTAACCTCTGATTCTCTTTCGTTCTCCATCCTGTCTCCTGCAGGGTCTGTATCAGAAGGCAGAAGCCCTCTACACTATGGGCGACTTTGAGTTTGCATTGGTCTACTATCACAGAGGCCATAAGCTACGTCCAGAGCTGCAGGAGTTCAGACTGGGAATCCAGAAAGCTCAAGAGGCAATCGACAACTCAGTGGGCAGTAAGTCCTCAGACACAACATGATGAGAAATTAGATCATATTTTGGTTACACAGCAAAGAGACTTTAGTTACTTTTATCAAAGATTTCAAAACCCACCTCTCTCTCCCCAACCTAAAAGGTCCTTCCTCTGTGAAGCTGGAAAATAAAGGAGACCTAGCTTTCTTCCACAAGTCTCATGTGGTGAGCTATCTCTTGCTCGCTCTTTTCTGTTATACCACCTGCCCCGTCACTCACCCTACCATTGTTTATATCTTATGTTTGTTCATTGTAGCAGTTAGTAACACACATTTGTTTGTCCCAAGCATTTGAATCATTCTCATAAGAAGGAATCCAAAAAGCATGGCCAGAAGATGGGCAAATGTGAAAAAACAGCCAAGCAACTTCTGGGAGAACTGTACAGTGACAGAGAATACTTGGAGAAACTTCTACAAGATAAGGGTGTGTGTGTGTGTGTGTTTTCTTGTTTTATGTTAGTTTGCATCTATGAGGGTGCATATTCTATATAAAGTATGGCAATCTGCTCCCATACAGATCTTATAAAAGGTAAGATACGAACTGGAGAGCGTGTGCAAGATCTGATCGTGGGCTGTATCTCGTATCTGGACACACGGACAGCATTCTGGCAGCAGCAGAAACCCATCTATGCTCATCAGCGAGACAGAAAACTAATGCAGCAACAGTGGAACCGGGTTCTACATAAGCCTCCCTCGGACCCAACCCGATATGTCCTTACCAGTCTGGAGGATATTGACAAAGGTGAACTTCTGCAGAGTTTGAGAGGGGTCAAAGTTCACAGCATTAGGTTCCTTACAAGAAATTTAACATTAGTTGCACACTTGTTCCCTTTCAGTCGGTCACGTTCGACGTACGTCGGAACTGACCGACGAATTGGGATCTATTTTCAGAACCAATCTACTTCGAGTGTTTAAAACGAGCCAATGAAGATTGGCATGCGGTCAACGCACTCCACGCACCGCCCCGCAGCGCGGGTATAAATACGGAAGCGGAAGTACCGCATATCGCTTTCAACTTCGGAGCCGAACGGTACTCTATGTGCGTTCCTACGAAGAGTGTTTTTCTGGACGAGAAACGGGAGATTCGGCACTCTGCCAGTGTCGGTGTGACGGTGCCTGCAGCGGTGGTCGCGAAAACAACAGTACAAACAACAGCTGTTATCACAGCTTCTGGGCATTGTGAGTGCTCTCAGCGGGCTTGCACCCCTGAACCGCTGCAAGCCGCAGCCATTTCCCCTGCGTGCCTCGGCACTGGTTAGAGCGATTTCCTTCTCTAAAAGAGCTACACGGTTTGACCCTGCGTCTTTTTCAAGATGTCATTCAAACCGTGTGTTTCTGGATGCCGTCGTTACCTTTCCCAAGCTGATCGCTGTCTCACGTGTTTGGGCGTTCAGCACGCTGAGGCGGCTTTCGTGGATGACTCATGTTCCCGTTGCGGGAACATGACCATCGCAGTATTAAGGTCCAGGCTTAACTACCTTAAAAAAGGTGGAGTCCCATTGCGCATCTCCCGATCTGCTACTTTGGCTGATGCCTTTGGTGGGGACCTGAGGGTGACTGTGAGGGCACTCCCGCCGGGCCAACAGGCTCCTCGGGCCCCTCCCCCCTCTGCTGCGCCGGTTGAGTTTCCAGAAGAGCACGCTGGTTCTTCCCGCAGGGGACCAGCTGTTACTTTTGGGGCTCCGGTTGAGGATATGGTTTCGATCGCTGCATTCGCTGCAGGACCTTTCTTTCCGGAAGTGCATCAGGAGCTCACGAAGTCGTGGACAGCTCCCTATAGTGCTAGAAACCGATTGACTGACTCCACCTTCCTCACTACCCTCGACGGTGGCGCGCCGAAGGGTGACGTGGAGATCCCCCCCCAGTAGAGCGGTCGGTTGCGATGCAACTGTGTCCTAAGACTGCTACTGACTGGCGGGGAAATCCACGCCTCCCCTCCCGGGCATGTAAGTTCTCGTCCGGGTTAGCCAGCAAGGCTTACACAGCCTGTGGAGAAGCCGCGTCATCCCTGCATGCCATGGCGCTCCTGCAGGTCTACCAGGCCAAAGCGCTCATGGAATTGCACGAGGGTAGTTCCGACCCAGGCGTTATGCAGGAACTGCGTACCGCGACGGACCTCGCCCTCTGGGCGACGAAAGTCACCGCACGCTCCCTGGGTCGGGCGATGTCCACACTTGTGGTCCAGGAACGCCCCCTGTGGCTGAACCTGACAGATATGCGTGAGACCGACAAGGTGCGGTTCCTCAACGCCCCTGTCTGCCAGGCCGGCCTCTTCGGCGACGCAATCGAGAGCTTCGCCCAGCAGTTCTCGATTGCCCAGAAGCAGACAGAGGCGATTAAAAATATCCTGCCCCGGCGACCCCGCTGCTGCCTCCACCCAGTTATATTCTATAGCCTCCGTGTAGAGCCGGTATCTTCCCGCATCCTCGCCCCCAGTGGCCAGTAGCGCTAAATACCCGTTCTACAGGGAGTGCAGAATTATTAGGCAAGTTGTATTTTTGAGGATTAATTTTATTATTGAACAACAACCATGTTCTCAATGAACACAAACTCATTAATATCAAAGCTGAATATTTTTGTATCAATATTTTAAGTAGTTTTTAGTTTTAGCTATTTTAGGGGGATATCTGTGTGTGCAGGTGACTATTACTGTGCATAATTATTAGGCAACTTAACAAAAAACAAATTTATACCCATTTCGATTATTTATTTTTACCAGTGAAACCAATATAACATCTCAACATTCACAAATATACATTTTTGACATTCAAAAACCAAACAAAAACAAATCAGTGACCAATATAGCCACCTTTCTTTGCAAGGACACTCAAAAGCCTGCCATCCATGGATTCTGTCAGTGTTTTGATCTGTTCACCATCAACATTGCGTGCAGCAGCAACCACAGCCTCCCAGACACTGTTCAGAGAGGTGTACTGTTTTCCCTCCTTGTAAATCGCACATTTGATGATGGACCACAGGTTCTCAATGGGGTTCAGATCAGGTGAACAAGGAGGCCATATCATTAGATTTTCTTCTTTTATACCCTTTCTTGCCAGCCACGCTGTGGAGTACTTGGACGCGTGTGATGGAGCATTGTCCTGCATGAAAATCATGTTTTTCTTGAAGGATGCAGACTTCTTCCTGTACCACTGCCTGAAGAAGGTGTCTTCCAGAAACTGGCAGTAGGACTGGGAGTTGAGCTTGACTCCATCCTCAACCCGAAAAGGCCCCACAAGCTCATCTTTGATGATACCAGCCCAAACCAGTACTCCACCTCCACCTTGCTGGCGTCTGAGTCGGACTGGAGCTCTCTGCCCTTTACCAATCCAGCCACGGGCCCATCCATCTGGCCCATCAAGACTCACTCTCATTTCATCAGTCCATAAAACCTTAGAAAAATCAGTCTTGAGATATTTCTTGGCCCAGTCTTGACGTTTCAGCTTGTGTGTCTTGTTCAGTGGTGGTCGACTTTCTGCCTTTCTTACCTTGGCCATGTCTCTGAGTATTGCACACCTTGTGCTTTTGGGCACTCCAGTGATGTTGCAGCTCTGAAATATGGCCAAACTGGTGGCAAGTGGCATCTTGGCAGCTGCACGCTTGACTTTTCTCAGTTCACGGGCAGTTATTTTGCGCCTTGGTTTTTCCACACGCTTCTTGCGACCCTGTTGACTATTTTGAATGAAACGCTTGATTGTTCGATGATCACGCTTCAGAAGCTTGGCTATTTTAAGACTGCTGCATCCCTCTGCAATATATCTCACTATTTTTGACTTTTCTGAGCCTGTCAAGTCCTTCTTTTGACCCATTTTGCCAAAGGAAAGGAAGTTGCCTAATAATTATGCACACCTGATATAGGGTGTTGATGTCATTAGACCACACCCCTTCTCATTACAGAGATGCACATCACCTAATATGCTTAATTGGTAGTAGGCTTTCCAGCCTATACAGCTTGGAGTAAGACAACATGCATAACGAGGATGATGTGGTCAAAATACTCATTTGCCTAATAATTCTGCACTCCCTGTAGTGTCGGCTTGCATACGCCACTCCCGCCTCTGGCCGGATACGTGCGTCTATTGTCTCCAGTTGTGTTCCCCGGAAACAGCCAACCCTGTCAAGCTCCTCCGTCACCCCTTCGGTGTCAGACGTTGCGGCCGTTTGACACCAGGCCTGCACCCGTATGCTTGTGGAACGTGTGTAGGCTATATCTATCTATCTATATCTATATATATATATCTATATATCTTACCGACCACAAACTTTTGAACTGAAGTGAATCTAATTGATTATAAGCTAACTGACGAGTGACTGATTTAGGACAATATGGAGATAATGTTAGAATTGTGATCCTAATTATTCCCTATATCACACCACAATGTTTGTGTTAGCAGGCCAAATACATAAAACACCCAGCTGATTATTCAAATCTTATTAATAAAAGTTAATAGTGCTTGCTTAAGACATTTAAACAAACCTCTAACTATCAAACTTTGGCACATAATTGTGTACCATTTGTTCCATAGACATGAACAATACATCACATTTTGCTGATTGAGAAGTGCTATTACTTTTATGAAGCTGCAATCAGATTTACTGTTGTTCGGCTAATTTTTGTGGCCGAAATATAATCTTTTCAACAGGAATACACGCATTCTGGAATTTCACAGGAGGGAAAAACAGATTTACCAAAAGATTCACATTTGTCACGTGGGTTCACCACGTTGACCAACAGGAAGCTGCTTGATTAAAAAAAAAAAGACTTCTGTGAAATTGCACTGAAATGACCACACCTTAAGAGATTTAAAGGGTTGGTTCAACCAAAATTGATTAATTACTCACCCTCATGCTGTTCCAAACCCGCAAGACCTTCGTTTATCTTGAGATAAATTTAAGATATTTTTGATGAAATCCAAGAGCTTTCTGACCCCATATAGACAGCAACACAACGACCACTTTCAAGGCCCAGAAAGGTAGACATGAGGGTGGTAATTAATGACATACATTTTTCACTCAAATTTCAACTCCATTTTTGGGTAAACTAACCCTTTAAGGCAAGAGTGGCGAACTCCGGTCCTGGGGAGCCTCAGTCCTGCAGAATTCAGCTCCTACCTTGATAAAACTCACCTGCCCTGTAGCTTCCTAGTAACCCTTCAGACCTTGATTAACTTGTTCAGGTGTGTTTGATTAGGGTTTAAGCAAATCTCTGCAGGTCTGTGGCTCTCCAGGACCGGAGTTCGCCACCCCTGCTTTAAGGTGACATGATTTTTGCCTAGTGGACAATAAAACAGACCAGAAAATCACAGAAACAATCAGAACACTGTAGCAACCCTCTGGTATCACATGACTTTTGGATTGATGAACATTTTCAGAAAATGTTTTGTATGTTATTGAGTTTGAGAATTATTTGCTTAATTGTCAGCCTTGAGTACAGGCAATGCAGAAATCGGCCTGAAGAAGGCCCGTGAGCTCATGAAGGCGGTGAAAGAATGGTCTGAGGAGGTGCTGCCCAATAAGAGAGAAGTGCTTGGGAACCTGCACAGCTGCATTGGTAGAGTCTGGGAATCTCATCTGCCCAATACTCAAATTTATAATATCAATAGCACAAGAATCAGAGACTGTTAAAAGTCACTGTCTCTGTCTTTGTTTTATGTTCTGTGTAGGCAATGCACTGATGGAGCTTGGGAATATGGACAAGGCTCTGCATCATCATGAGAAAGATCTGGAGCTGGCTGAAAAAGGGTGAGTGCTCATGAGATCAGGAAAACTACCTTTGTTTTTCTTGGTTGGTTAATAAACTACAATTCATCAGGTGTGTTTGGTTTGTGCTTCGTGTCATAGCAACCTGACGGACAGTAAATCCAGGGCTCTGGACAGCATTGGCCGTGTGTATGCACGGATTGGCAAGTTCCAACAAGCTATAGAAGTGTAAGGCATTTGCCTTTAATGTATACTTTGGTGTTGATGTACATGGACAAGTCCATTACAATAGTCATTTTGTTTTGTTCTATGTATGTGTTTGCATAGCTGGGAGGTGAAGGTGTCTTTAGCATGTGGCGGGTTAGAGAAAGCCTGGTTGTTCCATGAGATCGGCCGCTGTTACCTTGAGCTGAAGCGCTATGGCGAAGCACGAGACTATGGCTCCCGCTCGCTTACAGCTGCAGATGACATCAGTGATGAGAAATGGCAGCTCAATGCTGGTGTGCTCATGGCGCAGGCCGAATGTGAGTCCAAACTACATCGCCCAGAATCACAGGAAGTCAGCAGTTTAATGCACTCTGTGACCATGAATAATCTGATTTCCCACAATGCTCCGAATCAATAGCAAGTTAATGTGGTCATTATGTATATTTGATCTACACCATGCTGTGTGATTAGATCATTTTGCATTCTCTTTCTGTCTTACATAGTGAAGCTGGGTAACTACAAGGCCAGTGTGTTGCACTTTGAGAGTGCACTGGACCGGGCAAAACTGCTGCAGGACGACTCTGCCAGCGAAGCCATCCAGAAGGTCAACACAGACATTCCTATCCTGCTCTCTCACTCTTTCCGTCATCCCTCTCATCATCCATCTCACTCGTGGCCTTTTCTATAGTCCCATTCAAACTACATTAAAATGACTGAGATTCTAAATCACACAGGATGCATGCTATTGTTTCTGTGTATGTCACAGAGGACCAATATGGAAGTTATTGTCAGTTGTGGTCACATTTACTGTTGTTTGGAATTTTTTTGCAGGCAAAATCCAGTCATTTCAATAGGAATCCATGCAATTAGAAATTTTGCAAGGGCAAAAGATTCCCCCATGCAGATTTTGCAATGGGTTTAAAATCTTGGTTTGGAAAGCTGCTTGGTTTGAAAGTGACTTCTGTGTGAGCTATCGCTACTGACAATGGACAACTCCTCTTTTTTGCCTGCAAAATTTTGCTGAAATTTCACTAATGTGACCACCTCTTAATCACACCTTGTGTTATTTACAGTACTATTGTCTAATGTCTATCCTGTAGAATTACCTTGAAACTGTCAATTTAAGTCACTCTCATTTAAAATGGGACATAACCATACACGAGGAAGCAACATTTGATAAAATGCTTCTCTTCCATGTTAATACCTGTGTCAGACAACACTATATTTTATCTTTCGCTTAGTTCCTACTTCTATGGCATTACCCTGTGGAGCCTGTCATATTAAACAGGGATTGATTATGGAAGCTCAGAAACATCTTGTATGACAAAACTGTGACTTTCATAAGGAAAGCAATTCTGCTTGGAGAAGCATTTTAGAAGTCATGAAAATAAAACGTTATGAAAACGCCATCTTAGTTTTATGGCAGGAAAACGGCTGTTCTGATGTTACATTGCGGCACATTATGTGTCACTGGAATCTTGTTGCGTTGTGTGTAGTTAATACATGATAACAGAATATTTATCAATACTATTTGTTTTGTCATAATATAAACTAATAATTGTAATATTTACATGCATTCATTGATCAATTTTAATTTTTTGTATGTTATCTGATTCTTGACTATCCCGTTGCTCTAATATATTTCTTCATGGTGCTCTGATATTATTTGACTCACTTTAATCAATTCCTCAATTTCTCAACTTGCAGGCTCTTCGTGAAGCAAGACACAGAGTGACCCAGTAAGACGAGAAACCCCACTGAAAAAAATGTCTGCAATCCACCTCCAAGACAAGTCAGAACTAATGCATCCTTATAGTGGAATAAAATCTGCCTGAGGAACATTGTGTTGGATTGCATTCAGGTGTCATTGGTTAAGGATTACTTTATAACTGCCTTCTCTGTGCTTGTTTCCATATGGTAAAAAGATGTTTTGCATAGTTTTGCATAAACAGACTGTCATAGTTTCAGAGGTATAACAAATCATGTTTGATATTTGTGATGCAGTGTCCAAGCGATGTTGCCCAGACACGGTTAATGTTTTGCAATAGACACACACTTGTGCTGTGACCATCTGTTGATATAGAGAAATACTCAGAATCCAAACATGGTTTTGAATTGAAAATCATTCAAATTAGTTTAGGTTTGACCTCTAATTAAGTTTACACTCCATCTATTGAGTCGATATTGACTTGAACACAAATATATACCCTGACGAATTGCTGCCAGTTTGTGTGCATGAGAGAGTGTTTGTGTGGGATACATCTGTTAATTATATGAATACATCACAAACACTTGTGACAAAATGGTCGCAGCCAACCTGTTTTTGTGCTAAACTAATAAGATGAAGCAGCCATTTTGCAAAACCTGTCAGTGCAATGTCAAAACGGATAAACACTCAGCGGCAGTTCACACAACCCTCACAGACATCAGCAAGACATAACATGCACTCATTTTTGCTAGGTATGCTCTTGAACAACAGGCCTGTAAGAATACATTCAAAGAATAATAGATGCCTACGGATCCCCTTTTTTTAATCTGGAAATTAATACTTTGAAAATTGAATTGGCATGTATTCATTATAATATAATCTAACAATCTTCATATTTCTGTCAAGTCTGCTAGAAATCAAGTTCATACTTGTACAAGGCATGAAAATCTTGATGTTTGCCATCACAACCTATCCAAAGATTGGTGAACTGGGGAAAATGAGTGTGTGGTGGTTTGTTGTCTCGCTAACCGCCTCATCAGGTTCTGCACAACTATTGTTTTTTTATTTTATTTCATGGTTGTAGGTTTATTCTGACTGAGGTGTATTCATATTCTGATAATTTATTGATTACATTTAAGAACATGACATAAGAGAACACAGATAGGACTTTTTTTTTTTTTTTTTATTCTGTTAAATTTTGACTTTATTTCTTAGTGATAAGACTACTTCAGGGTTTTGATCTTTCAACTGAGAGAACATCATGTATTTTATTGCATTTATTTAATGAGACTGATGAATTGTTCTAGGAACCTCGAAGCGTCTTTTAATTTTTGTGTATTTTGTGCTACTCCATAACAATGTTCTAGTTGTCATTTATAGCGTAGGTAGGGCCCAAACCTAAATTCAACGCTGTATGTGTCCCTCCCAACACATAATTCGCACCCTCTATTCACATCACAGTAACAGTATTTAGAGGTAAGATTAGTCATTGTTATAAAATTAAAGATGTAACTTTAATAATGCAGGAATTAAACCATATGATCATTTGAGGCGGTAAGATGTCAGTCAAAAAAGTACAAATTCCGGTTGATGACGTGCACAGCACGCTCTGCAAAATGAAGTAGCGGGAGCGCGCTTAAAATTTGCCTCTGTTCTATCTGCCTCTCCCTTCCGTGTCCGCGCGCTCGTGCATGCAGGGAGCGAGCTCAAGTGCCAGTGGTTTCCGTTTTGTTTCCTGATTATTGCTAGTGCTTGGTCAGGCGGGGGTTTTCTGCGCAGCGTTCTGGAGAAACGTGGAATTTGGCTGTACGGTGCTTTGAACCTTCAGCCTCGGGGAACGGTGACAGCTTTTCATACATCTGCCAACGTTGTAATCAAGTGAGTTGCATTTACGCAGTACACTGACTATTACTTTTTAATCTTGCATATCATATTTGCAACCAATAAGTTTGATTATGCAGATCTAAGTTAATGCAAAAACAAAAAAACTAAGGTTTTACATGTAACAAAAATGTGTTTCTGGCATGTGCTTTTCTTTTCCAGCTGCGCGAGGCATTGCCACGCTGATTTGTTTTGTCTGCATGCAGCGTGGCCGGGCACTGCCACTCCCCGAATCCCTGGCTTTGTATTGTTACCGTTAATTAACGGAGTTCGCTCATTTGGTCATATTCATTTACAAGCTTCTGTAGATTGAGACGTTTGTTGAATGAAATGTAGTTCGCGTTTCTTTTGAATTGGCGCACAAATTGTCCACCAAGTTATTTAAATGTGTGCTCAATGTCGTTAAATCAAGTACAGTTATATTCGTGTGACCCGTGACTTCTGCTTGATTTGTCGCTACTGTCTAAGTGAATCTACGGGGCGTTTTGGGTTTTCTTTGTCTTCCATAGATTAGGTGGCGTGCCCGAATCTAATTTGATCACACAAAGGCTGCGTATTAAAATCCAGTGAGCTGCCTACCTAGACAGCATTTTTGGGTATCGGACACATTGAAATGACTCTCAACGTGTTTGCTTCCTAGAAATGCTAAGTAGGCAGCCCTCTTGATATTAAAACACAGCCACACAAAAAAGTGGGCCAAATGATGTGCAGGTGTTTGTGTCTCACATCTCACTACTGGGCTCCTGTAAAACCGGCCCCTGCTTCTGCTTTTCACACACTTTCATCAGAATCTGGACTGTGCCCAAGGTTAAATTAAAGCCTTACTTTTTCAAATCCGGCCACTGCCTAGAAGAGTTAATGTTATTTAGGGGAAGTTATAGTTGCCTTTTGAACCCATGAGATGTGAATTATATTGCCTGGCAGATATGAAGGTTTGTTATTTGATTTAAGCTCTATTCATTTGCATAGTTCCATTTAAATGAGGAACAGATGTATTTTGGCCAGATGATGATGACTGGTTTCACAATAAAAGCATTGCATTTTACATCTGATGACTCCGTTTCATGTATCTGAGCTACAGATTTCTGCTTATTACTCTGAGTCTGGAATCTAGCAGCCAATACATTAGAAGATATGACAGTGCAAAATATCATTGAAACTGAAGACTTCCAGCATAGAGTTTCTGTGTTTCTCTTTAGGCCTCTTTAAAAGATGTGAGGCAAAGAGAAATACGGATAAAAAGCAGAGTAATGTGTAAGCCAGAGAAAAAGCAGCTCTTGTGTTGGCAGTCTGATGGCTGCTCAAATTTCACTCGAAATGCACAGTGGTGTTTTATTTCATATGAATTTGACTGCATTGGACTAAACGGAGCAGTGGTTTTCAGATTTGCTTGGAAGGACAAGAGCTGGATGCTGTACAGAGGTTGCAGAACTAAAATATGCAGTTGTGAGTAGTAAAATAGAAATTTGCAAGAGACTACGTGCTGTGAAGGGTCTGAAGAAGTTGTCATTTCAGCTGCCATGTTCAGGTGGATATTGCTTTGCATTTCTACAAACAATTCACTAGAAAACAGACTTGCAGTGAGTTTCTGTTAATCTTTACCAAGCGTTCCTGAAGCTGCCTGTCATTTATCCCCTTGTTAACGTTTGCATGTAGTTCTGATCATGTAATTCATTTTGTTTGTGGTCTTGTGTAATTCAACAGTGTAATCTCCTGTAAAAAATTAATTCACACTCACTATTGCAAATTTGTCTTTTTTTTTTTTAGAAGCAGCCTGCTGTGTAGCAATGGAAGCTGAACAGAATCAGGAAGTTCCAGAGGCTGTTGCTGAGACACAGGAAGTGGCAGTGCAGCAAGTGGAGAAACCGGAGCCCAAGTCTGAAGAGGTGGCTCAGGCACCTTCAGAAGCAGCAGGTCTTCTAGATGCGGCCTCTGAATGGGAGAAAACCCCAGAGACTTGTTCTGCTGGGGAAATGCCAGAAAAGGAGAAAGTGACAGAATCTGAAGCACCTCCTGTCAAACTACCTGAACCCAAGGTGGCTCTTGTGAAATCTCCTGAGGAAACCCCAGCTGCAGTGTCTTTGGAGAAACCCCCTCAGCCAGAACATCAGGAGAAATCTGAGGAGCCACAGGTTCAAGTGAGCTCTGAACCCGAGAAGCAGGAGGAAGAAGATGTGAAAGAGGTGGAGCCTAAGAAAGAACACGAGCCTGCCAAAGAGGCAAAGTCCAAACCCACTGCTGTGAATGAAGCCAAGCCAGAAGAATCTGATAAAGGTGAGGAGACTAAGACAGAAGGAGGAGAGGATGAAGTACAACTGCCAGAGGCTGATGGGGTTCAAGCCGAGCTTCCAAAAGAGGCCGAGACCCAGCAGAAAGAGCCAGAGCTGCCTTTCTTCTTTGGCTGGTTCCTGCTCCCAGAGGAAGAGGAGCGAATTAAGTGTGCAACCATGGACTTTCTCAAGACTCTGGACACTTTGGAGGCCTTCAAAGAACACATCAGTGAATGTGAGTGGCCTGTGTAAACGGGCACACTCATGATTCTTCTCAGAGTTTGTGGATATGTTGCTGATTTTGTTTTTGCTTTTCCAGTTACTGGTGAGGCAGAGAAAGAGGTGGATCTTGAGCAGTACTTCCAGAATGCACTGCCCCTCCACTGCACTACAAAGTTCTGTGACTATGGCAAAGCAGAGGGGGCAAAAGACTATGCAGAGCTACAGGTCAGTTTTCCACATAAGTGTTCTTCCTCTGTTATGTAGTGCAAATGTAAAAAGTGCATGTGTTTTTGGAAGATACTAAATCATAATATGTTTATTAAAGCCATTTAACTAGTATTCTGGCTAAATATTTGAGGTCTATACTTGTTTTCTCAATATAAATTACAGTATTATAATATTACATTTGGAGTCAGTCATTTTAAACATTTTGATTTGCAATAAAGAATGGTAGCTATTTCTTACACTTTGTTAGAAAAATTATTTATTAGTATCAGATCAATACTAATAATGGTATCTGATATGTTATGTGTTCCTGAAATTCGGTTAAAGATGGTTTGCAAATATTTCCTGTATAGAACATACAAAAATGTTTTTTTTTTTTTTTTAATCACAAAACTAAAATCTAAGAAGAGTAAATTAACATGTATCATGACGTCAGTGTGTGTGTGTGTGTGTGTGTATATGTGTATGTGTGTGTGTATATGTGTATGTGTGTGTGTATATATATATATATATATATATATATATATATATATATATATATATATATATATATATATATATATATATATATATATATATATATATATATATATATATATATTAAATAAATAAATAAATAATGCATGTAGATTAATAAATGCTATAAAATTGATGAAACCTAATGCATTAACAAATTGATCAATTGTAAAGTGCTACCAAAACATACAGTACTTATTTGAGAATTTTTATGCAGGTGGTCAAGGAATCATTTGGCAAGTCTGATGAGCTTTCAGTCACTGCTCTCATAGTGACCCCTCGTACGTTTGGGGCCCGTGTGGCATTGACAGAAACCCAGATAAAGCTGTGGCCTGAGGGAGCGGACAAGGAAGGCGTTTCTCCGGCCCTCCTGCCCAGCGTTGAGTCTCTCCCGGCGGGTAGCCGCGCCCACGTCACATTAGGCTGCTCCGCTGGCGTGGAGTCGGCTCAGACCGGTTTAGATCTGCTGGAGATCCTGGCTCTGCAGAAAGAGGGCAAGGAGGGCACCCAGGTCGAGATGGAATTGGGTACTTTGTCCTACCTGAGCGAGGGCCGTTGGTACCTTGCGCTGAGGGAACCGATTACCGCAGACACCACCTTCTCTAGCTTCTCCGAGGACAAGCCTACCAATGACCAGGGCAAAAAGGATGGAGAGAAGAAAAAGAAAAAGTGTACCATCCTGTGAGTGGAAAGCAAGGAGGAGGAGGAGGAGGAGAAGAGAGGGGGAAGAAGACATTTTTCCTAAGGGCTCTGGCCCTCGGTTGGCTGAGGATGATGTTGTGTTTTTGCATGTGTGTAGGTGGATTGCGTGTATGTTTCGCAGCTTTAGTGTGTGCACAGGGATGGCTTGGGATGATTTGGCAGGCAGTGTGAGACCAGATGTTCCAAAGTGGCCTGCTGGCTCCCGGCTCTCTCTTAGCTGGTGCCTTTTTTCCTTTTGCCTGGCAACACAAGCTCAGAGGCCTTAGTATCTGCCTTAAGGTCATGGTTCACTCTGCTGGAAAGTTCACTTTGTGTTAGGAGCTAGTTCACACGGCTGTTTGGCCGCCACACCATCCCTGTTCCCTTTACAGAGGTACATTCACGATTGGTCTTCCTTACACGTGACATTCATGTAGAACACTTAGATTTAGCACAACTTCACTGATTTGATTAACTGATTTGTACTCTGTCTGAGCTTAGTCCAGATACATGTTTCGAATTGCCTTCAAATTTAGTTTGAGGCTGGTGTTGCTGCATTTTAGAAGATTTGCAATCTAAATTTGCATTTATATGTTCTATTTCATGAGCATTTTGATTGTTCAACACAGGAAGTTTTGGTATAGAGTATAAATCTGTTAGTTTAGTATGTGATTCTTTGGTGTCCCTCTCTTTCTTCTGCCTTTTGTGAAGCTGATAATTTCCAATAATTCATTCTGCACCATTGTAATAATCTCACTCCTCTGATAGTGATCAGTTGTGTGTGTGCGTGCATGCATGCGTGCCTTTAGCAAAAAACAAAACACATTCTTCCTTTCAATCGTGTTATATTTACCAAGGTTTTTATTTTTATCAAATAAGACTACATACTCTCTGTGACGTTTTTATGCTAAAGTGTTTGTGAATGTCTGTGTATGAAATGGAGCATTCTCTCCTAAACTGTCTTACCGTTTACAGTGTTGGTCAAACCATCTGAGACCCCTTTTGAATTTTACAGCCCATCACGTCGGATAAGACATGCCTGTGCTTCTCTTCATTATATCTGTATGATCAGCTTTCATAAATCCAGTATATTCACATGTGATTAGTAAATTTACTCTCTCTCTCTCTCTCTCTCTCTCTCATTCATATCAGTTTTGAAAAAATGTGCACTCTAAATACTGTGACGAGCATCTATTTGGTGCCTCCTTCTTCTTCTGTAGGTTTCTAGATGGCCAAGCCATGCTTCTCGTAGGTCTCTGACATCAAGGCACTAAATTTTTTGCACTTACCTTGTTTTTCATTTGTTTTTGTACACTTAATAAAGAATGCGCTTGGCTCTGACAACCCTGGCTTTTGGTTCTTGCTTTAAGTAAATTATGTTCTTGATGTTTCCGGGATTTAATTTATTTGTTAGCTTGTTCTAATTAAGGACGCGTGTGTGTAATCCGTATTTTTTTTTTTTTCGATTGCAAATGGGTGGTTGCATGCTCATTCATTCCACTTCAAATAGTTTCCACCTTTGCCCAAAATGTGTTTAGGCATAACTGCAGCTAACATCTGGTTCCTAATCGGCAGCAGTTTTAGCATTCATAGGAAATTTAATTATCTTAAAAATGCAGGGAAAATAAATAGTTTAAGATACTTGTGAATATACAAATTTTAATTCTTAACAGTCAGCAGAAGTGCTGCTTCCCATTCTTAGTTCACTCCTGGGTGTGTCAGTGTTCTGCCACTTCCAGTAGGTGGCGATTGTCACCACTGAAAACTTCCAGAATCTAGCTGGAGGCCTGGCCTTGCCTTGACAGTATGTTTGTATCAGCTTGCTCAATATCTCATAGGTGATGATTTCCTGCCAAGTCTCATTTATCTAAATATGATTGAGGTGTTTTCACACACACACACACAAATAAATCCATATATATCCTCCTGGGATCCAGGAATAGACTTTTGCTCACTGTAGTGGACATATTTTAGTGAATTTCTCTGACACAATACATGTCACAGTTTTAAGTCAGTTTTATGTCCTGTAAAGAGTACATTCAGGGGTTTTCAGAGATACCAAATGTTTGGAGGTTTCACCAGGACAACTTCTCATTAGTGTTTAAAAATGACTGACATAAATTTAGTGATCAAATTTAGCACTCTTATGGAAAAATGATAATATTTTGTAATTATCATTTAAATCAGATATTTTCAAATTGTTTTTTCATAAATCAACATCTCAGGAAAACTTTATGGGCTTTCTACTAAGAATATGACTACAAAAACAGGGCATTGATTTCATACATTTCTACACCAGGACTTAGCATGTTTATCAGGCATTTTGGGAGACGAAGTGAATAGCAAAATAAATTATATATCAATATTTCTTTGAAATGTTAGATATTATGAAAATGTTGCCAATTGTTACTCCCATTATTACACTTTTCATTATATGTTGCTCCAAGAACACATTAATATGCAAATTAGATACAGTGTATAGGTATATTGTATTGAATGGAACTACCCATGTATGGCAATTTTACCCATATATTGTATAAAGTAAAATGGTATATCAATTCATTCCGTTATATATTTTGTAACATAGTTGAGAATCATCTTTGGTTTAAAAAAAATTCTGAAACCTAAAAATTGTTTGGTGAATGGGAAAAATCTCATTGTTTTTGCCTATACATGTCATTTCATGACATTGTATTTTTTTAAAGTCTGGGGCCTGTACCATGATGGTAGTTTAACAAACTCAGGGTTACAGGATTAGTTTCGAGTTGACAAAACCAAACCAATCTATTCAGGCTTTGTTGGTCCCATGATGCTGATCATCAGCTTTCTCTGTCAACTCAGGCTTTGATCCTGAGTTTAGGAGTTTAGCTGTGACATCAGTAGTAAACAGCCAATCACATGCTCTGGATCAGTGGAACTGAGATTCACTTCTCGTGAGAGAAGCAGCGAGATTCATTTCTCTCTTCTGCAGAATATTACATGATTGAAAAATATTAAGAATTTAAGCAAATTTACACAGCAAGAAGAAAAGAGCTGTCTATGAAAGAGGACAACTTAAAGAAAAATCGTATACGTCAATGCAAGTAAAAGTTATGAAGTTAGTTTAGTTGATATATAGAGAGAATTGAACATTTAAGCTCACATGCTGTAATTTTTATAGCTTTATTTATTGATTTTAATGCTTATTTGTATGACCTTTATATACGCTATTTATATTAATTTTAACAAAGTGCTTATTAATGATTAACTAAAATGATACATGTGTAATTGATTAAGGGTATAATAAATTACATAAATGATATCTAAATCATTCAAAATTATTATTATTATAAATAAGCATTGTTAAAAGCCAGACACTTTAGTCTTTAAAAAAACATTTTCTATGTAGTGACCTTTAATTTGGAGTAAAAAAAAGGGGGAGTGACTTTATTGCATCAGAGGTGTGTCACTTTGCTCACAGCTGATTGGTCCAATTTCAGTTTGAGATCTCTTATCCAGAACATAACCTGCCCCGGAGCAGGTTAGCTGTGGAGAGTAAGTTACTATGGAGATAAACACTGCTAAAAGCCAAACCACTTTAATGGTACCTAAAACCCAGGATTGGCACAAACTAAGCTTAAACATATCTGGCTAGCCAGCTAAACCGGCTTCATGGTGTAGGCCCCTGGTGTCCACTACAGAGGACATAGTATAACATGTGAATAAAATATCACTTTTCAAAATAAAATAAAAATTCTCAGGAATCAATATTGTGTACATGAAAGCGGCCGACTCCTTGATCAGTGCCCTGACTACTGAACTAGGGAGCTGATTGAGACGCATCCTGTATCTCCGCTGAGGTACAGATTTATCACTGAAATTCACTGCATTAATAATATGGAGCTTACTTTTCACAGTTCTAATGCTTTTCTTTCAACTGGGCACTAGGCCACGCTGTTAAACTTGTGACTTATCAAAGTCTTGCTTCTGCAAACACTGTTGACATCCAGTGATCAGTGCCAATGTTTCTATTTAAAGCTTGCACTGTCTGTTTTGTAAATTCATCTTGAGTCATATCTCTTGGCTGGGGCCCTTCAAACCCATTAACTGATGCTGCTGAGGACAGAGGAGCCAAACATTGCATTAGCAACAGCCAGTGCTGCAATGCCCTTTGTAAAGGCCAATTAATTCACCTGAGAAGCTGCATCACTTTGATTTTATCTGACATGGAGCAAAAGAAATGGAGCTAAATTTAATTTTTAAAGTGAGATTGCGCTGCCTGGGGAGCCTGCCTTTAAAAGCCTCCGAATTTGTGTATAATGATTAATGATTCCGTCTTTGGTTGGCAAATGTGAATATTATTTTGTGACAATAATGGATGTTGCATTTTTCAATACTTTGGTTTGTTGTAATATTTTAAGTGCCACTCTCTTCTTGCTAATCCATAGTTAAGTAATTATAAATTATAAATTAAATAATCTAATTAATATAACATATGTGACCAGACTGTACGTGCAATATGACGCAATTACTAGCCATGATTGTTTACTTGTCTGGCAAAATAAAAATGATTGTGACAACTAATTTTAAAATCGTCAAGTCCACATTGCACATTCGGGTCATTTTCCGTCCGTAACGGAGTTCATAGCGGCGCGTTGCTAAACGCTTGATGGCGCAGTCTGATTGGTCGAGCGGCGCGGAATTAGCTAACCAAACCCTGGTCCGATGAATCGTTCACTGTTCAAGTGGGCGCGGCCTCGAATCACGGCGGATGGCGAGAGCCAATCAGAGACAGAAGAAATCAGCCAAGGCCATCGTCAGATGTCGGCGTAGAGGAAACGGGAACGGCTGAAAGAATACTGAGGGAGGGAGCAAGCAAAGCAAGCAAGCAGCCACGCTGTCTGGAGGATAAGTGTCTCCTGCAACCAGATCTCGACTGTCAACACACTCGGAGAGGCTGCGCACAGTAGGACGTCCCTGAAAAGAGAAAACTTGCAATCCTTAATCGTAGACCGGTAAGTGACTTAAAAAACCTCAAGGTACAAGTAATATAAACAGTGAATACTGAAAGCAGTCTTTAATTTGGAAGTACATTTAGCGGAATATATTAAACGGAATATAAAGCGTACAGTGACACAGCTGTTTTTGCTCAAAACGCTGTAGAGCTCGCTGTTGACGAACATTATTGTTATTTTCATCATGAATATCAGTCACACACAGAACCAGTCTACTGGTCTTTACCTGTCATTGAAATGAATGGATAGCTGAGGTAACACCTTTTCACGTATACGGAAGTGCATGTTATGTTCTTGAAAAGCAAAATAAACAAATACAGCACACAAGAAGAATTAAAATAAATGTTCATTTCCATTAATTGTAATCTAGAGATGTTTGACCGATTATGGCAAGCCGTTTTAAATATATATTCCTTTAAAAGTACTAGTATGTTTCTATGTCTCTTATGTTATTATGAATGTTACTATTAATTAGATTGTAGTACTTGCACACTATTACTAATTCAATTAGTGACTGGTAGGCATATCTATTCAATTAGTCACTGGTACTTACGCAATGGATGCTAGTAAGTATTCTCTTGCTGCTAGTCACTATCCCAGTGGCACCAAGTAATAGTGACTAGGATCAAAGGAATGGGTATTTGTATTTAATGCATTGTTACTAGTGAAATTTAATCTCAGTTGGATTACTTGCTAGCAATTAAAGTATTAGTAACAACTAACATGCTTATCAGTTTAAGAATTTTTTTTAATGGATTGCTGTAGTGAGGCATTTGATTAAAGTAAATTAAAGTGAATCCACATTTGGATGAAGCATTATATAAGCTTGATCTTAAATGAGGAGGATTCATCCTTACTCTTTAGATGAGTAGAGATCAATCAGGATAGAAATTAGATTAATAACGCCAGTCATAAGTTTTAGATTTGGTGTTTCAATTTCTTTAGTGTTGTTCAAATGCAGCAGTCTAATAGAAATATTTGTATCAGATGTGTGGAGGGTAATAAGATCAATATCTTTAGTCTGACAGCCCCCTTTCTCCCCGCATCCTTCCTATGTGATGAATGATGCTGCTGTTTTGTGAGTAAGGGGAAACGCAGTTATAAATCAGCCGCATTACTAGTAGTGTGACGCACAACCCCTTAACCAGCTGTGCATCACAGTATGAGCGTGTGTGTATGCAACTGGCCTGCACTTACAGAAAAAAGTACCACGGCATTACCATCTGACCTCACCATTGTAAATGGGATCAGATCAGGGCACTGGTGATTCTGTGTGCAGTAAAATCAATACTAAAACACTCCACCCCGTTTTCAGCAATATAGGAAAGTACATGGCATATCAGTCGCTGTAACGGAGACTATCTACTGAATCTAGAGATGCACTGCCAGTTTTTCTCTTGCTCATCCATTACAAAATGTACCACAGAAACCATGGCTTCTGTTACTGCATTTATTGTTACTATCCTAAAACTGTAATAAAAAAATATCCTCAGAATCCATGAGTACTGTCGTGTTTTGATGAAATTGGCTAATAGGAAGTTTAGTTTGGTATATTTTTGAAGAGATATGCATGTTGAAAATCAGGGGGAAAAATACATAGAACTATATATAACTCCTTATAAATGCATTTTATGTGCTCTATTTGGTTATCATTTTAAAAGCTGCATCATTATCTATTTTGGATGCTGTGTTGGTTTCACAAGCCTACTTGGTTATCTGTCGTATTGTGGACTTATTTTACATCACTGACCTGAGTCCAGTGTGGCCAGTGCAATGACTCATCACTTTGCTGTTTGCAGTGATGCTGGATATCAAATCTAGATGTAAATTGACACATACAGCAATGTCTGTTTGTGCATATGTATGTAGGTGTGTGTGTAAGAAGTTGGTTGTGGTAAGATGTTGTTTTTTTATTTATTTTTTTAAATTCGAGCAATGCTGAAGTCTTTAAATCCGTTGCTTTCTTTTCAGTCTGTACATATATTTACAGCACTCCAGTGAGCTGGATGAGTGGTGTGCAGGGAGGATGTTGGGGGTGGAGCGGTCCTCTCTCTTTTCATTAGTAAATTGTTTGGGTCAAGGACCTGACTGTCTACTAACTGAACGCTTTGTTCTCCTCACCACATGCATGCACATCAATTCTCATTAAAGAAGGGAGGCTTTAAAAAAACGTTAGACTATTATAAAGGTGCATAAAGAAGATGGCATTCTTATTTAGAGCATTCTATATTAACATTTGTCCTTACAGACAATGTTATCCATTAAATCAATGTAAAAAGTATGGAAAAATAGTTTTTCATTTGTTAAAAATAAATTCAGACTACCACAAAAGTTTGGAGTCAGATTTATTTAATTGTTTTAAAAGAAGTCACTTATAATTATAGGCTTTTTTTAATAATAATAATAGAGTAAAAACAATAATATTGTGAAATATTACAATTTAAAATAACTGTTTTAATGTATTTTAAAATGTAATTAATTTCTGTGATGTCAAAGCTGAATTTTCAGCATCATCACGCCAGTCGTCAGTGTCACATGATCCTTCAGAAATCATTCTAATATGCTGATTTGATGCACAAGAAACATTTTTTTTATTATTAACAGTGTTGAAAACTGCTTTATATTTTTGTAGAAGCAGTTACATTTTTCAGGATTCTTTGAATAGAAAGCTCAAAAGAGCAACATTTATTTGAAACCAAAATCTTGTATAATGTTAAAAATGTCTTTACTGTCATATTTGATAAATTAGTTGTAAAACTACTAATTTTTTATAATACACACACACACACACAATCTTTTGAATGGTAGCATAATAATTTTGTGAAGCATTAGTTTTTGTTTTCTGTGTTGTTTTAGCCAGTATAGTGTTGAATGCAGATTGAGATGGTCGGCCTTTGTCATTCTCTTCCGACTGGAAACAAATAGGGTTGTGTTGACCCCGTTGACAGCTTGGAACTTTCGTTCTACTGCATGTCCTGACAGGGTTCAGACAGGCGGCTGTGATGTCATCTGAATTGGACTTTAGGCTGCCAATCACAAATGCAGTCATGTATGAGTCGAGTTTTCACTGCATGGCACTGTTGATGGAGAGAATGGGAATAATAACTTCTAGCTCATATAGGTGTGCTAATGCATACGATTTGGTGAAATTAGTTTCAATTGTTTGTCATACTGTAAATGTATGTCTGTCTGGATGGTTTATCTTTTCTCTTGGTTTAAGAAAGCTTAGTTGATTAGTGCTGTTGTACCTGATTGTGCTTCTATCATGTGCCAGTCAGACTGCAGTTAAATGGCACTGCACGAAGTCCAGGTGTAATCTAATCAGGGTGAGCATCAAGCCTATTTTTAGCTGCCTTCCCTGATTCAGGAAAAGGTAAACCGAGAGAGACCAGCAGATGTACTATAAGTGGCAAAGACAAATGTAATTCAGAAAAAGAGAAAATGCCATTTTACAGAATACTTGTACATTTACATTTATTCATTTAGCATTTGTTAATTTAGCAGACGCTTTTATCCAAAGCGACTTACAACTGAGGAATACAGGAAGCGATCCGTCATGAAGAGGCGAATGATCACAAAAAGTGCTCGAAATACTACGTTTTGGACATGCGAGATGTTACGTTTGTTTCAGCAGGATGCTGTGTAGATGTGGTCTTTAAATGTGTTCATTAGGGTGTTAGTTTCACTTAGCCCCTTAACTTCATGGTCAGTTTCCTGGTTAAAGCAGAATGGACAAAGCAATTTGGCTCCATGTATTGAATTTATATTGCATTTTAAAGACATACCAACCTAACATAAAAACGGCATCATTTCTTGCTAGATTTGCTTATTTAGCTTTTTTAGTTGTTTATTTAGCCATGTTTATTTTTAATTACTTTTTATTTAGCTTTTTTGTTGATTTTATTTTATTTTTTTACATTTATTTATTCATTGCACTGATCAGACATGCATACCTGCTGCAGGTTCGTAAAGCATCTTGAAAGATTGCTGTTCATTTATTAGTCTCAAGGGGCTGATGGTTAATAAGTTGCTATATGTCTTTCTCTCTGCAGTGCTTTTAGTCATCTAGCACCATGTCAGCCAAAGCCATCTCCGAGCAGACGGGGAAGGAATTCCTTTACAAACACATTTGCACTACAGCCGCCGTACAGAACCGCTTTCGCTATGCTAATGTGACCACAGAAACTGACTGGGAGCGACTGGTCCAGGATCACCCCTGGCTTCTGACAGAGGTAAGACCGCTGTTGGATGTAACTGATCTGGGATCACATTTGGGTTTGGGATGAAACTGGAACGGCCATGTCGTGCAACTCAGTGACGATGAGGCACTTGTACAAAGGCCAACAATTAAATAATAGTGCAGGTGAAATTAGAGAACTCGTTCTGTGTGTCTGTATCAGACAGATTTACAAACTGTTGCAAAATGTATCGCAGTGTACTCTTAGACAGTAATCAGTAACTTGGTTTTAATCTCCATTTAATGGTTTACTTGTTTACTTTGCCATAATAAGGCAATGTCTTTGAATCTTCGTGTGGGAGGAGGGGGAGGGGGAGGGGGGCTCAGTAAATATTTTTAATATTTAAAAAAAAAATTATATTTAAAAAAACAAGTCATGTAATTTGAGTAAGTTTTTTTTTTTTATTAGATCATATCCTAAATATTGTTAAATTATAATTTATTATTATAAATTCAGTTATATTTAAAATAATTCAATTATCAAATTATGTATATTATACATTTTATTTAAATTCTATTTTAAATGTACTTAAATTATATTAATTTATATAAAAAAATGTTTTTGTTGTAATATTACCAAGCAAGTAATATACATTAGTATTTTATTGCAATAAAAATATAACTGTAACAATGATTGTTGTTGTTATAGAGTAATCTTGAGTAGTTTCTTTAAATCATTCATGAAGTATGTGAAGTGTTACTATTACCAGCAATTCCATCTAATTAAATTTGAGACCTTTTTGCAGGACAGTTCTGTTGAGGGCTCAGCATGAAGGGTAATAGGTCAAATAAATCATATACACTCACCTAAAGGATTATTAGGAACACCTGTTCAATTTCTCATTAGCAATTATCTAATCAACCAATCACATGGCAGTTGCTTCAATGCATTTAGGGTTGTGGTCCTGGTCAAGACAATCTCCTGAACTCCAAACTGAATGTCAGAATGGGAAAGAAAGGTGTTTTAAGCAATTTTGAGCGTGGCATGGTTGTTGCTGCCAGACGGGCCGGTCTGAGTATTTCACAATCTGCTCAGTTACTGGGATTTTCACGCACAACCATTTCTAGAGTTTACAAAGAATGGTGTGAAAAGGGAAAAACATCCAGTATGCGGCAGTCCTGTGAGCGAAAATGCCTTGTTGATGCTAGAGGTCAGAGGAGAATGGGCCGACTGATTCAAGCTGATAGAAGAGCAACTTTGACTGAAATAACCACTCGTTACAACCCAGGTATGCAGCAAAGCATTTGTGAAGCCACAACACGCACAACCTTGAGGCGGATGGGCTACAACAGCAGAAGACCCCACCGGGTACCACTCATCTCCACTACAAATAGGAAAAAGAGGCTACAATTTGCACGAGCTCACCAAAATTGGACAGTTGAAGACTGGAAAAATGTTGCCTGGTCTGATGAGTCTCGATTTCTGTTGAGACATTCAGATGGTAGAGTCAGAATTTGGCGTAAACAGAATGAGAACATGGATCCATCATGCCTTGTTACCACTGTGCAGGCTGGTGGTGGTGGTGTAATGGTGTGGGGGATGTTTTCTTGGCACACTTTAGGCCCCTTAGTGCCAATTGGGCATCGTTTAAATGCCACGGCCTACCTGAGCATTGTTTCTGACCATGTCCATCCCTTTATGACCACCATGTACCCATCCTACTTCCAGCAGGATAATGCACCATGTCACAAAGCTCGAATCATTTCAAATTGGTTTCTTGAACATGACAGAGTTCACTGTACTAAAATGGCCCCCACAGTCACCAGATCTCAACCCAATAGAGCATCTTTGGGATGTGGTGGAACGGGAGCTTCGTGCCCTGGATGTGCATCCCACAAATCTCCATCAACTGCAAGATGCTATCCTATCAATATGGGCCAACATTTCTAAAGAATGCTTTCAGCACCTTGTTGAATCAATGCCACGTAGAATTAAGGCAGTTCTGAAGGCGAAAGGGGGTCAAACACAGTATTAGTATGGTGTTCCTAATAATCCTTTAGGTGAGTGTAGAGAGACATCGAGCATGTTGGACGGAGAGCATTGCAGTCATTAGTATGCTACTTCACTAGCAGATCAATTAAAGCAGCTAAAGTGAGCATAGCAGAATTTCTCGAATGACAGTACAGGGACGGTTTCTGCTGAAAAAGCACTCTTAATCACCTTTGTGGAGGAGCCCAGAGGGTAAAATGATATTAGATATGACTCATGTCTCTCTGTCTCCAGCGACTGAGACCGTTATAGAGAACGGTTTAATTTAGAATGTCACTTATAGATTTGAAATTTAATTTGATCATCCTCCTGCGTTGTTTGTGTTTTTAAAAAATTAATAAGGAAATCTAGTTTTCTTAACACAGTGCAGGTTCCAAAAATTTAAGACCATTGGAGTTAGTTCAGCCTTGGAATTTGTCACCGATTGTCACATTTGTGTATTTTCTATTCATTGTTGTTTTTGCAATAATTCCAGCAACAATATTGGCAGCATGACTTTGTACGTTATAATCAATATTTGATTGATTATTGTTTCGTTTCTCATGTTTCTGTCTAGCGGTTAGTCGTTAAGCCAGATCAGCTGATCAAGCGCAGAGGAAAACTGGGACTGGTGGGTGTGAACCTGGATCTGAAGGGTGTGAAGGAATGGCTCAAACCCCGCCTTATGAAGGAGACAATGGTAAGGACAGATACCAAAACTGCCTCTTAAAGTGCCCCTATTATGCTATTTTAAAGGTTCCTAATTTAGTTTTGGAGGTCTCCTACAACAGGTTTACATGCATCAAAGGTCAAAAAACACTTTCATTTTCTTATAATATACATTGAACAATGTGGTGATGCACAATGATTCTCAAACGACTCAACGGATGAATCAGTCTCTCTAAATCCCTCCTTTCGCGAGCTACTCTGCTCTGATTGGCCAGATTACGTAACAGGGCATACGTTAGCCGACTAATGTGAATGACTGATGTAACATTAAAGTTTGCAAAACAAATCTTGCTTTATCCTTTATCTTTACTCAAAGTAGTAAGAACAACAGAGAATCTGCATTAGTAGACAGTTTTAGGTAATAGTGGCACACAGCTGATTAGCAGAAGTATTTCAGTAAGACGGTAATAACGGGAGTTAGCCGGTTAGCTGGAAACTGAATACCCCGGTAGAAAATATATACATCAATAATTATTCATACTTACAGGTGGTGTGTGTGCGTGTGTGTGTCCTTTTTAATGCAATTTAATTTTAGCTTGATAATCACCGTTCAGTTTTCATTTCTTCATTTTTGCATAACATTGCACCATTTCATGCTTTTCATCTTCAAAAAGATCTTTCTTCCTCCCCATATTGCATCAGAACTGTGACTTGCTTAATAATGTGGAACAACCTCTTTAAATAGGGTTTTCATTTACCTAGATTGATACCAGTTATCTAAAAAGAATTATGGACAAAAATTTAATTGTACTGAAATCCTACTGATATATCACTTGCATAATAATTTGTGTAACAGTGTATTGTAGAATATTTCTGCAAAGATCTCTCCTTCATCTGTTAGACTGGTCATAGCCCCTGTGGACTCTCCCAAGAGAGCGGTTTATTGTTTTTTCCACCTTGTCATCCTTTTATTTTTCTCTCCCTCTCTCTGAAATGTCACCTCGCCTTCCTCTTTCTCTCTAGCTGATTTATATCAACTGGCCTTTTGACCCACTGTTGTGACTGCAGCACAAATTAGATGTGTGTGTGCGCGTGCGTGTGTGTGCGTGCGTGTGTGCGTGCGTGTGTGCGCGTGTGTGTGTGCGTGTGTGTGAATTTGGCTTGCGGCTCTGCTTGTCAAATCTTTGACTTTTCTCAGCGAGTCTCTAAACACTGAGGTGCAATCACTGGTGCTCAGCACAAGCCTTTATACTGTCTGAACACTTGCTCTCCTCTTCTATACTTCCTCCTCCCCATCTCTGGCCTCCTTTTCTTCTGCCTCTTACATAATTCTCTTTTCATTGTGTGTTTTTCATTAGGAGAAGCTTTTAGATTCTGACCGAAGGCAGTTTCTGATGTTTAAACCTTAAGGAAATCCTGATATACAAGCATAAGCTTTTAAAATTTCTGTCTCTCAGGTTGGGAAGGCTAAAGGCATTCTCAAGAACTTCCTGATTGAGCCCTTTGTAGCCCACAAGCAGGTGAGCCTGTCCAGTAAATGCTATGTACTATGTCCATGAATAAATTGGCTTATTTAATTGTGGCTTATTTAATATTAATAATAATAATAATAATAATAATTTTAATTTGTAATATGTATTACTACTACTGATGATAATACTAATAGTTATAATTATAATTAATTTGAGCTGCAGATTTGTATTATTGTTATTATTTAACAATAATTCTGCATCTAATATATGTGTATTATACTTTATTATTTTACGATATTCACATGCATTTATAGGAATTATATAATAATAATAATAATTTATTATATTATAATTGTATTATATTGTTGTAGTATGAGTTATATTATTTACATGGTTTTAAAATGTATTATGGCATGAGCAAATATAAGAAACCGAGAGGTAACATAGTTGAATTGTGACTTTCCCTCAGGAGGAGGAATTTTATGTGTGCATCTATGCCACACGTGAAGGTGATTACATGCTCTTCCATCATGAGGGGGGTGTGGACGTGGGTGACGTAGACTCTAAAGCCTTGAAGCTCCTGGTGGGAGTGGATGAGAAGATCAGCGCGGACACAGTCAAGAGTCAGCTCCTCACAAACGCCCCTGCAGATAAGAAAGAGTGAGTCAGACAATCAGAGCAAATGCATAAATATAACATATTGTATGAATATAAATACTTTTACCATGTTTACTTCTATTCAGCAGGACTGCACTGATTTTTCTATAGAATCTATAGTTTTTTGTATAGTTTATTTGGCCTTTTTGTGTTATGCTGAGGTATTTGCACTTCATTTTTCTGTTTTAGTTAAACGTGCACTATGTAACATTTTTGCAGTAAAATATCCAAAAACCACTAGGCCAGTGTTATATATTTTGTTCGATTAAGTACTTACAATATCCCAAATGTTTCCAACTATTTGTACATCGTGAGAAAATTGCTATTTTAACCAAGGAACCGGGACGTGTGAGGGAGTCGCCTGTCAATTGCGTCATATCTGCATTACTCTCAGTTTCTGGTTTTATTTATCAGAAACGCTTTACTCTTACTGCAGTGTGCAACAAGTGTCATAGCAGCTGCGCGAGCGAACGCACAGAGTAACGTCATAACATCATTTTCAACAAATGTATCTAATATGATAAACAGAGCTGCGTTACCTTACACAAACCCATCAATTTGCTTCAGAAGGTCTTTATTAACCCCCCGGAGCCGTATGGTTTACTTTTATAATGGATGGATGCACTTTTTTGGGCTTCAGATTTTGGGCTGCCATTCACTGCCATCATAATGCATGAATTAGCCATGACAATTTTAAAGGCCCACTGAAGTGCCTTGAAACGCGCAGCATTATTCAATGTGTTGACGTAATTTCCCCTGAAACGGCTCCAGCTGTTAGCAGCTCCTCCCCTTTTATGCAATAGCCCATAGCGTTTCGTCAATACCACAGTTTGACTAGAGCCTTTCTGTTTGGTAAAGCCACAGTTTCCTCCTAATCTCTAACCGTTTCTCATCATAATCTCCTCCATATCGCTTTGAAATACAGCATTCTGTGCAGAATTTAAATGAGTCCGATATGTTTTATTGTATGCGCCGACTCACGCATATGATCCGCGCTGCACTCTCGTGTCTCTAGTCAACGGCTCTGGTCTAGACTATGTGTGTGTGCTGCGCGTGAATACTAACGTGAAACCAGACTTCATTCGCCTCAACTGAAAGTCTGAATCATTTCCTATCGCATGTATAGTGTCCTATGTGCCATTCACCATGTAGGAAATAGTAAATGTGTGAACAGCTGACCGATTTCAGCCGTGGTTTCAGCGTCTATTTATAGTGTAGGGGGCGGGACCCTTCAGATTCTAGAGAGCATTTGATTGGACAGAAAATGTGATGAGAAGCTGAAGTCTGTGATGATGTCATCAAAATCTGTGATCCATTTTACGGAAGTGAGAGACTGTTAGTTTTGAATGCTTATATCTCCTAAATGGGAATTTTGTCATTGTTTTGGAACACACCGGCTTATTCCTAACCTTAAGGCTAACATAGTCATACTAAAAGCTAAAAAACTTTATTCATTGATTTCAGGGGGCCTTTAATATAACTCTGACTGTATTCGTCTGAAAGAAGAATGTCGTATACACATAGGATGGCTTGAGGGTGATTTAAATTATGGGATATTTTTTTTTTTTTTTTGGGTGAACTATCCCTTTAGGGGGCCCCTCTGTATCCCTGAACACAAGAGACTGCAGGCAATTCTTGGTCCTGGTACATTCATACCAGGACAGGATAACGGTGAGCAAAAAATTAGAGAGCGGGGGGAAAAAAAGCAAATGAGAAGCTCTCAGCTGTATTGGCAGTAGTTGAGGGCACTTTGATCCATTACACAAATGAGATCTTTCCTCTTTCCCCATGTCCTCCCACCCTCCAGTATTATTCAATCCACGTCTATAAACCCTGTCCGTCTTTTTGATGGCGCACACACACACACATACACTGACATCTCGTTCTGGCTGGCCTCATCGTCTTGGCTGACATTGAGATTGACGGGGAGACTGTTTGGCAGCATTGGCCAATATCCACTTCTTTCTTTCTTTCTTTCTTTCTTTCTTTCTTTCTTTCTTTCTTTCTATTCATCCGTCTGTTTTAACTTTTCCTCTCACTCTCTCTTTCTCAGTCAGACAACCGTACAACACTGACAGCTTGAAAAACCACACACAACTCCCTCTCTCAAATATTGTGGCATAAAATATATTTTCTTTCCTCCTAAATCTCCTTTTGTCATCTTTCATCAAGTACATTTACTGATTTACTGGCATCCCACGAGGTCCTCCCTCTTCCTCCAGTGATTGTGTCCTCGTCGTTTCTTGTGTATAATTTGTATTCTCTGGACTATGGGCCGTCACAGTTTTTTGTTTTATGAGGTGGATGACATATGATTCTCTCACTCTCTCCTCCCTCATGTCTCCCTTTATTTTGCCTCGTTACTCCAAACACCAGCTGTTCTGGCTTAGATTGGTAAACGATTCTGTCATTTAAATTGACTGTCATTACTGTTCCCAGTATTTTTTTTATTTTATTTTTTTGTAAATAAAATTGTTCAATAAATTATGTTCTTTTAAACTTTCTAATCATCAAACAGTCCTGATATAAATGCATCTACAGTTTCAACAAAAACATTAAGCATCACAACTGTTTTATTTGAATCTTGGTTAACATTTTTAAAAATCTTACTGACCCCAAACCTTTGAACTGTAGTGCATCTAAAAATCATTTAAACAAATGCCAATGGAGTAAGAAAACTAAGCTTAATTTCAGAGTCTTTGTTTTGCTCTGTACTTCCATTTGTTTGTTCATTTAAGTTATAATGACAGTCATTAAACTGTCAACCACAAATCCATACTTGACTGAGATACAACTATTTGAAAATCTGGAATCTGAGGGTACATATTGAGTAAATCGCCTTTAGAGTTGTCCAATTTTTTTTTTAATATATTTACGGTAGGAAATTTACAAAATATATTCATGGAACATGACCTTTACTTATTATTATCCTAATGATTTTCGGCATAAAAGAAAAATTGATAATTAGACACCCATACAATGTATTGTTGGCTATTGCCACAAATATACCTGTGCGACTTATGACTGGTTTTGTGGTCCTGGGTCACATTTTGGATGTGTGAAGTCAATGTTGAGATTTTGTCGTGTTGGTATTGTGTTGTGCTTTATTGTGGAACTAAACTAAACTACTTTGTATCAGTTTAGCATGTTCATAATATTTAATGTAACAATAATATTCTAATAATTGAATATTACATAGAGGTGCTTTTTTTTTTTTTGTCTCTGCAGGATGTTGACTAGTTTCCTGGTGGGCTTGTTCAACCTGTATGAAGACTTATACTTTACATATTTGGAGATCAACCCTCTTGGTAAGTCACAAAACAACCCACCCCACCTTAGCTGTCAGCCAGGCATGGATTGCATTAGTGCACCCACCCAGACTTCTGATTCAGTTCTTCCTAATGTCCTGCCACTGTTGGTTTGCTCTATGGAATCCAAAGACAAACCACTTCCAGTTCTTTTCAAGGCATTAAAAGCTCTACTTGCTCATTATGTTTGAATGACTAAGTTATAAAATATTTTACACTTTATTTGGCTGAACTCTAATCCAACTTGGTGTAAAAAAAACTATCATAGAATGTTTCGAGAAAACAACATTTAATTTGAGAAAATGAATGCGATATATTGCTAATTAATTAACATTGATGCTGTTTGATGGTGAGTAGGGATGTTTCATAGGGCACTAATTAATAATCCCTGTGTGGTCTATGGTGTCTGTTCCTGTGTTATGAACTGAGTTTCTAACGTTCTTTGATGTTCTTGTTTGTGGTTTGTGGATCTAAATCACATTTCTATAATTTCACGTTAAAACAAGCAGTGAAAGTCTGCTTATCGGCCTGTTAGAAAATTATGCTCTGTCTGCATGAGTTTCACATTCTTTAAAGAGTGTGTCGTCATCCAGTGGAATGCATGACACATTTTTATGGTTTAAAGAATGTGAAACCATATATCTATATCTATACAATACCAATATAAATCAAAATATTGCCATCATCTCAACATCACATATCCACAGCACAACCCAAAGCATTTAGTAACTCTGAGATTTAAGTGAAGTGCAATCAGTTTGTGAAGTTCAAGCTGGTATGAAATGCTCTCTTTCTCTCTGTCAGTGGTCACTAAGGATGGAGTGTATGTGCTGGACATGGCTGCTAAAATCGATGCCACAGCCGATTACTTGTGTAAGGCCAAGTGGGGTGATGTGGAGTTTCCCCCTCCCTTCGGCAGAGAGGCCTATCCTGAGGTAACATTATTTGTCACATGTATTTTGTTGCATAGTATTGTAGATTTTCAGTGACCGATGCCAACTAAATATTATTTTGTATAAGTTAATCTATAAGCCCAGCAAGGAAAAAGAAGGAATCGCTTGCCTTTATCGTTTTATTTTTGTTGATTCTTCAGTCGGAAGCTTGTACCTCTCATATTCTGCTGCGTTTGCTAACTTTCACTTCTTCTAAAGAATATGATTGAATAATTAATTGGAAGCAGTCCTTCATAAATCATTTATGGCGTTCAAACTCACCACACACAGACAGTGACGAGTCGTTGCAGGGCGAGAGTGATGTGTGTCCTCTCTTTGTCACTGTTGGTAGTAGGCTATGTATTGAGGCAATGTTTATCTGACAGAAGGCTGGTTTAATTGGTCTCACACACACAAATACAATAGCTGTCATAACAGACTGAAATAAATTCAGAGTTGGCTTATTAATAAATAACTTTTCTGTCTGATGTGCTGCTATAATTGGTCCATATGGGTTGAACAGGGAAGAGTTTTTGCTTCATTAAATATTTGTCCAACACACTGTCCACAAGACATTTTATGATGTTTCTGTTTACTGTACCTGCACAACAAGTTTCTACTTTTTTGTCATGTATGAGCAAATTATTTGCTTCATTATGGCATTTGCTTTTGCTGAACTGCTTTTTTTACCAATAATGTTAACCAAACCAAGCTATATGGGAATTAACTGAAAAATTGTACAGTATAAAAGCCTTTTTATAACCTTCCTGTAGGAGGCATACATAGCGGATCTAGATGCTAAGAGTGGTGCCAGCCTTAAACTCACTCTCCTGAATCCTCGCGGACGGATCTGGACCATGGTGGCAGGGGGCGGAGCTTCTGTTGTGTACAGGTACCTGTCAAAGGCTAGTTTGCGCATATGCATATGGATCATGTAACTTAATTGCTTAAATTAAAAAAAGTTATATTTCATCCAAAAATGTTGTTCCCAATCTGTATAACTTTCTTCTGCAGAACACAAAAGATATTTTAAAAAATGTTTAAACTCTTCTGCCCATACGATGAAAGTATGAAAGACTTTATTGTTTAGACAAAAAAAAACCCACCAAAACATTGTTTAAAATATCATCTTTTGTGTTGTGCACAGAAGATAAAAAGTCATGCAGATTTGGAACTAAATGACGGTGAGTTAATGATGACAGAATATTTATCCTAAATCTTAGTAGAGTAGCTTGGAATAGCAAAATTATAGTTGGAGACAGTTTAAAGGGAGATGCTGGTATAATGAGCGGAACTCCTGTGCTTCATGGTCTGAGAGATGAAGCAGATACCTGTATATGAGCCAGACGCTGAGAGCTAAATGACATTACCCATCTATGCTTGATAACTATTATCTGGAGGTTTATCTTTCATCACTGCATCTGTCCTTCTCTCTCTGGATGGAGGGAGGAGATGGAGCGAGAGAGACTAATTAGGATGTGTATGTGCTGTCCTCTGAGAGTAGAGCAAATGATCAAGAAACCAAATGTTTTCTTATTTAATGCTCATAAACAAACAAATAAAACCCATGCTAGATTTACTGGATAATTTGACTTGCTCCATTTGCTATTTGATTTAATTGGGATCTCAGTGATAAACATTTATGACATAACATTGCCAGTCTCATGTTAATCTTGAGTACCTATAGAGTAGTATTGCATCCTTCATATCTCCAAAGAATCTTTAGTTTTATCATATTTATAAAAGACGGATACGCTGTACCTATTCTTTCCGAAAATAGCTGAACTCAAATAGCCGAAAGGCGTGCAGTGGGTGGGGCTAAAGAGTCACAAGCACACACACACTCCCTGGATAACTTTTGATTCACTATACGTTTGTGTGTTTGACATTTATATGCACTTACACGCCAATTGCCAACAAAACAGACATTTGATGCAGTTTCACTCACCGCCTGCGGTTTCGACTCATGACCGAACACACTTTCAGAACTCTGTTGCTGCTCTGGCAAAACAAACTGCATCCACTGTTTCCTTAACACTAGGTTATTTGGGATGCTGAACAAGGTTATCTTTCCCTCACAACCAGAAACACACTTCTTTAGTGACATTGTTGATTTCGTGTTCTAAAAACAAAATGACAGCGCTGCCGACGGCTTCAGTTGATGGTCGTGCTCTTGCTCTCGCTCTGGTTGATGTGCGCACGCGCTCATACAGGAGAAGTGCCTATACAAAGAATTCCACCCTGTATAACGCCATACTCTGAAAAAACGTTCTAAAACTTCCTGAAGGAGTGTATTTGGCACAGAAATACTCCGTCATATGTCCAACAAATTTTTTTCATGTTTAGCATGAGAATCCAACTTCGTGTAAATAAGACAGAATGCATGAAATGGCATTAGACTCCCCCTTTAACTTCACGTTTGATGTTATGTGTTTTTGTGTCTGTCTGTCTACTAGCCAACAGTTTAACCTATTATGATTTTTCCTCACTCATAGTGATACAATTTGTGATCTGGGTGGAGTTAATGAACTGGCCAATTACGGCGAGTATTCAGGTGCTCCTAGTGAGCAACAAACATATGATTATGCCAAGACCATCCTCTCCCTCATGACCCGTGAGAAACACACCGATGGTACGTTCACTATGATCTTGTTATCCAAGTGCTTCTTTATTAGTCTTTCACTGATTAGAATTTATGTTAGCACTGCTATCATTACAAAACCAGTTGCTGTCTGAGAATTTTAATTCAGAAACCATTAATTCAGCATAATTCAAAGTTAATAGACTAACTTGTGTTGGCAATCTTAAAGGAATAGTTCACCCCAAAATTTAAATTGTCATCGTTTCATGTATTTGTGGTATCCCATGTCACCATTCATTTCTCTTGTATAGGTAAAGTCCTGATCATTGGAGGCAGCATTGCCAACTTCACTAACGTAGCGGCAACGTTCAAGGTTAGACACTGTTCATGACATGCATTTTTGCTATCTGTCTGCATTAGCAGAATATGAATATTGTAACACACCCATTTATGTGTTTGTTTAACTGTTTGAAACGTACCAGGGTATCGTCAGGGCTATCAAAGATTACCAGGACCCTCTGAAAGAGCATGAGGTCTCTATATTTGTTCGTCGTGGTGGCCCCAACTACCAGGAAGGTTTAAGAGTGATGGGTGAAGTTGGTGAGTTTGTTCATGCGCGTGTTGTATACAAAAAAAAAATCAGCGCTTCTGTACTCTAATCTAATCTAATCTTGTGTATGTGTGTGTGCAGGAAAGACCACCGGTATCCCCATTCATGTTTTTGGCACTGAGACCCACATGACCGCTATTGTTGGGATGGCACTAGGTCACAGGCCAATCGCCACACAGCCTCGTGGTGCTGCCCACACCGCAAACTTCCTTCTCAACGCTAGCGGTGGAACCACAGTGAGTGATTATGTGTCTTACTTTCAGTGTGCTTGCATTGAAAACCTCTTATAGCCTCAAGCATGTCATTAGAGGATCCAGGGCTTTCAGTAAAGTGTTGAGTCTTTCTTGTTTTAGAGATCATAATATGCTGTTTGTGCTGGACTGTGAGGGTCACCATAAAGAGTGACAAATTCACATTATGACCAATACATAATTCTCTCTTGAGATCTCTTTCTTACTACTGCCCTCTCTCCCGCTTCCAGACTCCCGCATCCTCCAGATCAGCCTCTTTTTCTGAGGTCAAAACTGGAGCAGAAAACTCATCAGCTCAAAAGACTCGTGCTGGACTTCCTCCAGGTTAGTGCAAATTTGATCACACTCTCACAAGCAGACAATCACAGTAAGTGAATAGATTTATGGTAAGCTGGTGCGCCCCCTACAGACCCACGTTAGAAGGATTTTAAACGGTAACAGACACAAAACGTGTGTTCGACTTGAAGTGGCGCTGCCCAGACTGATCAGTTGTAAATGGCCTACATCTTAGCCTATTATTACTACTAATAAACTATTATTGGGTTGGGATTGTTTGTTTTTTTTTTTGTTTTTTTTTGGTTAATTTCTACAACTAATGTCTATATTTTATTTAATTATTTTCAGTGGCTTCTGGCTTGTAAAATCTGGATGGCACAGTCCCCAGTCTTCAAATGGCCCTAAAATACCTGAATTTTAACATATTCAGCCCTAATCTTCAGATTAATTTTGTTTTTTAAAGCCCACATTGTGCTTATATTCTGTACGTTCATGTTGTTTTCTCAGAACATTTAGTATTGGAAGCATTCCCTTCTTGAATATACAGTATTTTGTTAGCCTATAAAGACGGACTTAACAGCAGACTGCCCTGTTATACTCTCAGAAAGAGATGCGATATACTGTTTTGTTGTTGTTGTTGTTTTTTTAATCTTTCTTCCCTCTGTTGTTTCTCTTTGTCCTTCTGTCATTATCTCTATAGCCAAAAGCACCACTCTGTTCAGTAACCACACTAAGGCCATAGTGTGGGGGATGCAGACACGTGCGGTACAGGGCATGCTGGACTTTGATTATGTGTGCTCACGTCAGGAGCCGTCAGTAGCAGCCATGGTTTACCCCTTCACGTGAGTCTTATGAATGCAATTAAAACCCTAGTTGGGGACAGCTGTCATGATAGAGTGATATCTAGTGGTGGAAAGCTTCTGAGATCTAATTTCTATTCAACAATGTGGTCTTTATCTTGTCACCATATATATATCTAATGTTAGTATTTTTGTTTTAATCAGTGGAGACCATAAGCAGAAGTTTTACTGGGGCCATAAGGAGATCCTGCTGCCGGTCTATAAGAACATGGCTGATGCAATGAAAAAACATCCAGAAGTGGATGTGCTCATCAGTTTTGCCTCCCTCCGCTCTGCCTATGACAGCACCATAGAGACCATGCAGTTCCCACAGGTGTGAGATCAGCATCAGCTGATTATATATTCATATGGCTGTGCAGTGGACTAGGCCTTACATGTTCACAAACCATTGTGGTCTGATTGTTTATCTGTTATATGTGTTTTTTATATACAGATTCGCACCATAGCGATCATAGCTGAGGGTATCCCGGAGGCTTTGACTCGCAAGATCATCAAAATGGCAGATGAGAAGGGAGTCACTATCATTGGACCTGCAACAGTATGACTCCAAACTACATTTCTGTGTCTCTGTGTGTCTCTGTGTGTCTCTGTGTGTCTCTGTGTGTCTCTGTGTGTCTCTGTGTGTCTCTGTGTGTCTCTGTGTGTCTCTGTGTGTCTCTGTGTGTCTCTCTGTGTGTCTCTCTGTGTCTCTCTGTGTGTGTGTGTGTGTACACTTTAGGGACAAATTGGTTTGATTTAATGGTAGGTTTGTGTGCCCTCTACAGGCCAATTATAGGAGACCAGAAACTCCTCATAAGGAAAAATAATTTATAAATGTGTTATAATTTTATAATAATAATGGAAAAAGATTTGTTTATTACTCTTTTAATTAATTCTTCTACTAGTAGTAATAGTAATAATTTAATTTTTCTAAAATACATTTTATATATATATATATATATATACACATACACTCACCTAAAGGATTATTAGGAACACCTGTTCAATTTCTCAATAATGCAATTATCTAATCAACCAATCACATGGCAGTTGCTTCAATGCATTTAGGGGTGTGGTCCTGGTCAAGACAATCTCCTGAACTCCAAACTGAATGTCAGAATGGGAAAGAAAGGTGATTTAAGCAATTTTGAGCGTGGCATGGTTGTTGGTGCCAGACGGGCCGGTCTAAGTATTTCACAATCTGCTCAGTTACTGGGATTTTCACACACAACCATTTCTAGAGTTTACAAAGAATGGTGTGAAAAGGGAAAAACATCCAGTATGCGGCAGTCCTGTGGGCGAAAATGCCTTGTTGATGCTAGAGGTCAGAGGAGAATGGGCCAACTGATTCAAGCTGATAGAAGAGCAACTTTGACTGAAATAACCACTCGTTACAACCGAGGTATGCAGCAAAGCATTTGTGAAGCCACAACACGCACAACCTTGAGGCGGATGGGCTACAACAGCAGAAGACCCCACCGGGTACCACTCATCTCCACTACAAATAGGAAAAAGAGGCTACAATTTACACAAGCTCACCAAAATTGGACAGTTGAAGACTGGAAAAATGTTGCCTGGTCTGATGAGTCTCGATTTCTGTTGAGACATTCAGATGGTAGAGTCAGAATTTGGCGTAAACAGAATGAGAACATGGATCCATCATGCCTTGTTACCACTGTGCAGGCTGGTGGTGGTGGTGTAATGGTGTGGGGGATGTTTTCTTGGCACACTTTAGGCCCCTTAGTGCCAATTGGGCATCGTTTAAATGCCACGGCCTACCTGAGCATTGTTTCTGACCATGTCCATCCCTTTATGACCACCATGTACCCATCCTCTGATGGCTACTTCCAGCAGGATAATGCACCATGTCACAAAGCTCCAATCATTTCAAATTGGTTTCTTGAACATGACAATGAGTTCACTGTACTAAAATGGGCCACAGTCACCAGATCTCAACCCAATAGAGCATCTTTGGGATGTGGTGGAACGGGAGCTTCGTGCCCTGGATGTGCATCCCACAAATCTCCATCAACTGCAAGATGCTATCCTATCAATATGGGCCAACATTTCTAAAGAATGCTTTCAGTACCTTGTTGAATCAATGCCACGTAGAATTAAGGCAGTTCTGAAGGCGAAAGGGGGTCAAACACAGTATTAGTATGGTGTTCCTAATAATCCTTTAGGTGAGTGTATATTATACATTTTAGAATAATTCTAAACTATTCTACAGTGCATATAAAATTATTATTATTATTATTATTATTATTATTATTATTATTATTATTAATAGTAGTAATACTTTATTAGATAAAACAAAAAAATGAGAAAATTTATGATAGCAGTAGTAATGGTAATAATAATTTAATTTTAATCATACAATTTATGAATAATAATAAAAGTCTGTGGTGTGGGTGTATATTTGTGTATGCTGTAGGTCGGCGGTATTAAACCAGGCTGTTTTAAGATCGGTAATACGGGTGGGATGCTGGATAACATCCTGGCGTCTAAGCTGTACAGGCCAGGAAGTGTGGCCTACGTCTCCCGCTCTGGTGGAATGTCTAATGAGCTCAACAATATCATCTCACGCACTACAGATGGCGTTTATGAAGGAGTTGCCATCGGAGGAGACAGGTGTGTGTTCAAGTCAACATCTCTTTGATACTAAATATAGTTTGATGCATTTCATCAGTGTCAATTTGCATGAGAGTTTAAACCTGTGGCATGTCTTTCCTGCAGATATCCAGGCTCTGTGTTTATGGATCACGTGTTGAGGTATCAAGACACACCAGGAGTCAAGATGATCGTTGTGCTCGGAGAGGTGAGTGTGCCATATATTCAGCCACTTGCACCATTCTTCCTCCCCTTTAAACATAATAAGATTTCACTGTCACTATAAAACTCAGAGCATGGCTGCAATATGACACTCATGGGTCTTCTCTTCACTTACAGATTGGAGGAAATGAAGAGTACAAGATTTGCAACGGCATTAAAGAAGGCAGGATCACCAAACCTGTGGTCAGTTGGTGCATCGGAACCTGTGCTACCCTGTTCTCCTCTGAGGTGTGTATGACACAGTGATATTAGACAGTATTGAGCATTTGCATTGCATATAATGTGTTTAAATGACTTACTTAGGACACTAATATGACTTTCAAATGTTAATGGCTGAATTAACTGATTGTAACCTGCCTTTTGTGTTTAGGTCCAGTTTGGCCATGCTGGAGCTTGTGCTAACCAGGCGTCTGAGACTGCAGTGGCTAAGAACCAAGCTCTGGAAGAGGCAGGAGCATTTGTGCCCAAGAGCTTTGATGAGCTGGGAGAAGTCATCAAGTGTGTCCTCTGTCTACCTATGAATTTAACATCTTAACCTGGCCTTCACTAACCACATATTTGTGTATCCCATAGATCGGTGTATGATAATCTGGTAGCCAAGGGTGTGATTGTGCCTGCTAAAGAGCTTCCTCCGCCCACAGTACCAATGGATTATTCCTGGGCACGTGTAAGTATTAATTATAAGTTTGGATGATAAATACTCGCTTGCTTAGTCTTGCCTGGTGGTTTATAGTCATCCGTATGTCCTTCTCTCTATCTAGGAGCTGGGTCTGATCCGTAAGCCTGCGTCCTTCATGACGAGTATCTGTGATGAGAGAGGGCAGGAGCTCATTTACGCTGGCATGCCCATTACTGAGGTCTTTAAGTCTGAGATCGGGCTGGGTGGCACCCTTGGCCTGCTCTGGTTCCAGAGGAGGTGTGTTTCACTCTTTGTTTTGAAAACTGCCAGGTTTCTTTCACTCTTACCACCAGTACCTCACAAATCACATCTTAAATGATTTTCATGCGCATATTGCAGGCTGCCGCGCTATGCATGTCAGTTCATCGAGATGTGTCTGATGGTGACGGCGGATCACGGCCCTGCTGTGTCTGGAGCTCATAACACCATTGTATGTGCACGTGCTGGCAAAGACCTGATCTCCAGCCTCACCTCGGGACTCCTGACCATTGTACGGAAACAAACGACTTTTCCACATACAGTCTGTTTAGCATCAGAAGAGCATCTGTTTCATCACTGGTTCTATTTGTGTTAAGGGGGACCGTTTTGGAGGTGCCCTGGACGCAGCTGCTAAGCAGTTCAGTAAGGCGTTTGACAGTGGCATGCTGCCTATGGAGTTTGTCAACAAAATGAAGAAAGACGGCAAACTCATAATGGGCATCGGACACAGGGTGAAATCGGTAAGTACACAAACACACACAAATGTAAAATGTTCGCAAGCGTGTTGTATTGCAAATTGATCAATTTAACACTGCTTTTCACACTTGGATTTGATAGAATTTTTTTTTTTTCCAGATCAATAATCCTGACATGCGGGTGCAGATCCTTAAAGACTTTGTGAAACAGCATTTTCCTGCCACTCAGCTGCTGGACTACGCTCTGGAGGTGGAGAAGATCACCACCTCAAAGGTACAAATGTGTATTTTGGATCTCGTTTACACCTGGTATTAACAGCAGCAATGTTTACGTGAACACCTTTTGTTTCAGTCGGAGCATAGTGTTTACATAAACACTAAATAAAGCAATCGGGTTGATGTGTGCAGTTATATGTCACAAGCTTCAAATCAGATTTGATCTTTTGACCTGCGTACACATGAGAACATGAAGCTTTGCGCCGTGCTGCTTCTATTTATTAGTCAGTAAAATGCCCCCTCCCTTTCCCAAAACAAGGCATCTGTGGACGAGAGCCTAAAGCAAGGACAGGTGGGACAACATTGTCCTGCACTACTTCACAGATGATGAGTGGAAGGACAATTTAAGAATGGGATGATAGTCATTTGACTCTATATTCAACAACAGCAGCTCGTTTTGTGCACTGTGTGTTAATTCGTCATTTCTGCCTTTTCACATGCGCAGAACTTTCCAGTTTCGATTTTCAATCTGATCAAGTGTTTACATGTCCTATCGAACAGATTAGAAAATGTTTAAACCCCCCTTTATAATCCGACTGAAATTTTAATTGTATTTGGCCAATTCAACCCGATTGACTTCGTCCAATTACAAACGGATTATGAGGGTCCATGTAAGCGCAGCTAGTGACTCGAGCCCTCACACAAAATTCCAGATCACATGGAAATAGCTAGATTTTGTCAGTGAAAATTCACAGAACAACGGGAAATGTGACTACAGCTTTAAAAGAAAAACAAGGAATAAGGAAAAACACACATTTTCTGTATGCCATATGCAGTGAGTGATAATCTGCATTTGCTAAAAGCATAAACTATGAATAAATGTAGTAATTGAACGTTGTTTGTGACCAGATGAAAATTCAATTATAGTGTTTTGTGTTGTTGTTGTTATTTTAATCTCATAAAATATCTCTCTTTTTTTTATTATCAGAAACCCAACCTTATCCTGAATGTTGATGGTTTCATTGGAGTGGCATTTGTGGATCTGCTGAGGAACTGTGGCGGCTTCACTCGGTCAGTAAAACGCCTTGTGTAAAAGAACAGGGTTATTTTTGTATTATTTTATATACTATTATAGTATTAATGGAAAACCATACGCAACACTGCAAACGGAGTATGTGTGAACCTGGTGTTATACAAATGTAGCCGTCATTCCCGTTCTAACTGATAAATTATATTTATTTTCAAATCAAATTTAACAATATAGTTATATTAATTTATAATGCAATTAGAGCATGAAATAGCATCTGGATGGCATTCTTGCTCTTTGGTTTTTAACTGCGATAACTAATGTGCTCACTCACAGAATCAAACACTGCTGCTTTTTATATAACATTTCCTGTTATGAATTATGATACCGCTTGGTTTGTTGGGTTGGCTTGCTTTCTCACCTCAACCAAATCACTCCAGAGTTTGTTTTCAATTGTGCGGAGACCACCTCATTCGGGCAAACTTGGACCGATTGTTTTGGTGCGGATCCAAGCGCGATTGACATGCTCATAAATACGAGGTGAAAACAAACCAGTTTCCGAAACAAGCGCTCAAAGCGAGCCAAGTGTGAAAACGCCCTAAGTTTCTGTAATTTTGTGATGTGCTTTTGTCATTAAGTCGTTTTTTTATATTAATTTTATTTCAGTTTTAGTTCATTTCAATAAATGAAAATTATTTGCAATTGATGACAATAAGAACACTAGTGAAGAAAAGTGTTCACTTAAATGGTAGTAAAAATAAGACTGATCTCTCATGCACTCTCTTTCTCCTGTACAGCGATGAGGCAGATGAGTTTGTGGAAATCGGAGCTCTGAATGGAATCTTTGTGTTGGGACGCAGCATGGGATTCATAGGTGTGTGTGTGTGCGTGTGATCTTTCTCTTACGTGTCTGTTTTGAAATAATTTTATTTAAACAACCTTATCTCTTTTTATGCAGGTCATTATCTGGACCAGAAGCGGTTGAAGCAGGGTTTGTACCGCCATCCTTGGGATGATATTTCTTATGTACTTCCAGAACACATGACCATGTAATGACAGAATCCAGATCTCACTGAACCAGTACGCTATGAAGTCAAAAGAAGTCTTTGTGTGTGTGTAAATGTGTATATACACTCCTCCAGCTATGAGTGTGTTTGTGTTACGTTTTCTTTCTTCCTTTCTTTTTTTGCTCCCTGTTTTGATGTTTTGTAATCTTGTGAGGATGTAAAACTGAGTTACTGGCCTGCTATAAACTGTAGTTGTAACCTGTCAATAGGCTAATTGCCTAGTATTGATTTGCGTTGCAAAGCATTTTAAAACTGTGAAAACATCCTAACACATTCCATTTCTCTGTAGTAAACATCTCATGTACATCTACAACAGGTAAATCTGTCATGTCATGTCATATCAGTGTGCCTACAAAAGGGATCTAAAATGCCTGGTTGCTGGAATCTTCCCAGCGTAATTTTTTTTTCCAAGAAGCCAAGACAGTAAACTGAACTTTTGGAGAAGCACTTAAAGAATGACATTGGCAGACTCAAGTGTCCCAATAGTTAGATTGTGATTTTTGAATGTCATTTTGATTAGCATGTTGCCAGTAGTGGCATCTATAATTAACACAGTGCAATAATCCACTGCGCATAACAGCGAACAATAGCTTAATGTGTGTTTATAAGTCTTAATTGTCAGATCAACTAATTTGCAGGATCAAAAGAAAGTTGCTATTTTTAATAACTAATATATACAGATCGAGCAGGTCTTTTAGCCATCAATGTTATTTGTAAACGTGCAGAGTGCCATAAAGTTCACAATGTTTACAGTCCGTCTGCCAGTGCAGCTGTATGAAGATCAGGTGAAACAGTTCAGTGTCTGATATTTAGCTGGTTAAAAATAAAATCCATTATAGAAATTCAATAAATCTTTTTCATTATATCAAATCTCATCCGTTATGACCATTAAACTGAAGTTTGTTTTAAAGCAGATTCATTGGTTATGTATTTTTTTCCATGTTGTAATTATAACAATAAATAAATGTATCAAAGACCAATTGCTCAATGAACATTGGTGCTGATGACTTGTTGCAGAGCATTACTGTCAAATAAATGCTCACTAGATGGCAGTGTGCTAATGCACAAATGCTGGAGCTCAGGCCTCGCAGGAAAACAAAATGGTCCACTTATTCCAGACCTCCATCAATGCTGTTTGAAATACAAATTTAGACACATTAAAATTAAAATATTATGCAGGTAAGTACTATTTTGAGTTTGTTTATTTATCATTAAGTTTCGCACGTTTGTAAATGTCACTTTATTTGATCGTTATTTATTGTTTTTGTTGGATTTCCTCCACAGCAAGCAGCGTTTCATGTTCTGATTCTGTATGTGACGTGCCTTAAATTAATACTGCCAAAATGATGTCGTCTTCAGTCCTGTTAGACTCAATTAAGACAGTAAACTGACTGCTCTGGGTTGTAAAATTGTGTAAGGTGTCGTTGAACAGGAGACAGGCCGCTGAGTCACTGGAAGGAAGGATTGCACCAGTCACCAGTGCCAGCATGAGTTTACTAGGGTTTCATAATCTAATACTAAGTGCTGTAACATGATGCATTATGAAGACCAGTCTTCTTCTGTTAAGTATTAGGGTTAAATTAGTTGTGATTAGACCTGGAACAGCATAAGTAGACCAATGTAGCAATATCATATTGTGACTAGTATTGGTCTGCCTGCAAGCAAAACGTTGTTTTAAGATGCTTTATTTAATAGTAATCAAAGTAGATTTGCAATAAGTCTGCATTGTTATTCTATATTCTATACCACTATGGAATTAAATACCAGAAAAGGTTTGTGTGCTGTATCGTGCAACGAAGGACAGGAGGTGGAATGTGTTGAAAGCAGTGTGAGATGTGTAAGTAATGCATCTGTCACAGTATCACGATACACTGCTGACCTGAAACTATCTAAGGCTGCTAGCGCGATGAGCACCCTGAATCTACCCCAGGACAATCCCAAAATAAGACCAGATGCTGGCCAAGGAATGATGCTATAAACCTTAGGGATTGTGTAACTAGCATGCTAACTGAGCTGTGAGTGAGAGTATGCTGATATGCTGTGCCTACAACCATATTACTTCATCATGTGTACGCAATGTAGGTGAATTATAGCCACATCAAGAGACCAGTATGCTCAATGGAGACCAGGAGACAAAGTTGAAGTTCAATCAGTTGACAGCATTTACTGAAGACAAAATTCTCCACACTTTCAAAGATTGTAGAAAAGAGGATCCAGCCTCAAATTAACTTAGGATACATAAGTCATATGGATAATTAGTTGATGTTATTTCTACAAGTTCTGAAGTTAACAGTACAGATGATTCTAGCAGCATCTGAACATGTTATTCTGTTCTTTATGCAAATTAGACAATATCTTTGACACACGTTGTTCTATATGTAAGGGTCACAGTTAAATCATATATTCAGGAATACTCTTCTCATCTAGGACTTTTTAGACTATTCCATTGGCATGGTCACATGCGTCTCATAAAAATAATAATAAACCCCTGCAACACAAACAGTATCTTGAAAACGTACTCGGTTACATAACGTAACCTCGGTTCCCTGAGATAAGGGAACGAGTACTGCGTCTTACTAGACGCAATGGGAATCATTCCTTTTGTAAAATCACGCAGTGCTACTGCCCCGTCAAAACAGTGTCGAGACATCTCGCACGCTATTGGCTGGCCAGTGGGAACTGCATGAACCAATGGCAGAACAGCATCACTGAGCGAACCAATGGGCACAAAGCCCGTGAAGCTGAGCACAAAAACCCACCAAATGGACGGAATAAAGGACGCTGTATTGCCATAAACGTCAGGTTATATCGACTGAAGCGATGATCACCCGTCGTTAGCGCCATTGCGCGGCCGTCTACGCAGTACTCGTTCCCTTATCTCAGGGAACCGAGGTTACATTAAGTAACCGAGTACGTTCCCTTTCCAACGGTCAGTCGTACTGCGTCTTACTAGACGCAATGGGAACCTGTTTAATCCTGCAGTGCTATGATAAGCGCAATGACATGTACAGGTGCTGGTCATATAATAAGAATATCATCAAAAAGTTGATTTATTTCACTAATTCCATTCAAAAAGTGAAACTTGAATATTATATGCATTCATTACACACAGACTGATATATTTCAAATGTTTATTTCTTTTAATTTTGATGATTATAACTGACAACTAAGGAAAATCCCAAATTCAGTATCTCAGAAAAATAGAATATTACTTAAGACCAATACAAAGAAAGGATTTTTAGAAATCTTGGCCAACTGAAAAGTATGAACATGACAAGTATGAGCATGTACAGCACTCAATACTTAGTTGGGGCTCCTTTTGGCTGAATTACTGCAGCAATGCGGCGTGGCATGGAGTCGATCAGTCTGTGGCACTGCTCAGGTGTTATGAGAGCCCAGGTTGCTCTGATAGTGACCTTCAGCTCTTCTGCATTGTTGGGTCTAGCATATCGCATATTGCATTAAGGTCAGGCGAGTTTGCTGGCCAATTAAGAACAGGGATACCATGGTTCTTAAACCAGGTACTGGTTGCTTTGGCACTGTGTGCAGGTGCCAAGTCCTGTTGGAAAATGAAATCTGCATATCCATAAAGTTGGTCAGCAGCAGGAAGCATGAAGTGCTCTAAAACTTCCTGGTATACGGCTGCGTTGACCTTGGACCTCAGAAAACACAGTGGACCAACACCAGCAGATGACATGGAACCCCAAACCATCACTGACTGTGGAAACTTTACACTGGACCTCAAGAAACTTGGATTGTGTGCCTCTCCTCTCTTCCTCCAGACTCTGGGACCCTGATTTCCAAAGGAAATGCAAAATTTACTTTCATCAGAGAACATAACTTTGGACCACTCAGCAGCAGTCCAGTCCTTTTTGTCTTTAGCCCAGGCGAGACGCTTCTGACGCTGTCTGTTGTTCAAGAGTGGCTTGACACAAGGAATGCAACAGCTGAAACCCATGTCTTGCATACGTCTGTGCGTAGTGGTTCTTGAAGCAATGACTCCAGCTGCAGTCCACTCTTTGTGAATCTCACCCACATTTTTGAATGGGTTTTGTTTCACAATCCTCTCCAGGGTGCGGTTATCCCTATTGCTTGTACACTTTTTTCTACCACATCTTTTCCGTCCCTTCGCCTCTCTATTAATGTGCTTGGACACAGAGCTCTGTGAACAGCCAGCCTCTTTTGCAATGACCTTTTGTGTCTTGCCCTCCTTGTGCAAGGTGTCAGTGGTCGTTTTTTGGACAATTGTCAAGTCAGCAGTCTTCCCCATGATTGTGTAGCCTACCGAACTAGACTGATAGACCATTTAAAGGCCTTTGCAGGTGTTTTGAGTTAATTAGCTGATTAGAGTGTGGCACTATGAAACTATGAAATTTATAATAAAAATATATATTTGTTGAAATAACTATATATTTATTGTTTTTTTGAGGTTGCACCACATGATATCCAAATGTGGTAACTACATGCCAGCCGTTAAAAAGGTTATATTTTATTTTTTTACCTGCTTGCTGCTTCAATGGGTTTTTGGCAAATTGGTATATGATGCAACTTCCTGTCTCTGAATGGATTTCAACATAAAGTCCAAAAATTGGTAGTTTCTTGATGGTCGCACCACATGATATTTCATAAAATGGATATCCTTGGACAATGTTTGTTTGTATATTATGAAAGAAATAAAAAAACAAAGGCTTTGCAATTTTGTGCAGAATTATAAAACTTTGGAAATCATGCCAAATAGTATAGAAAATAAATCTGAATAAATTTAGAGTAATTTCAAAGATGTTTCCAAAACAGAAGTTATGGCCAGACGGTCGCACCACATGATATTTTGACACTTTAAATAACAGAAAAATTATAAATAACTAATGTTTTTTGAAAAATTACAGTGAGTACATACATGGGAGAGGTACTACATATGGTATCTTTTTATACATTTAAACCGAAAAAAATGCAATCAGACAGAAAATGTAGGTGTCACTTCATTGACCCATATATATATATATAATATATATATATATCCTTATGCGTACTGGGCTCATAGGAACCTCCAAGCTGTAGAATGTGGTAAAAGTAGACTGTGAGGACCAGCCTGCCGATCTACAGATGTCACCAATAGATACTCCACTAGACCATGCCCAGGAGGAGGCCATGCCTCTGGTGGAGTGAGCTTTGACACCTATGGAACATTGGAGGCCCATAGTATCATAGGCTAGCGCTATTGCGTCCACTAGCCATATGGCTAGGCTTTGCTTGGAGACCGGAAGTCCCTTAGTGCGGCAACCAAAGCTTACAAAGAGCTGCTCCGACTGTCTAAAGTGGGAGGACCGCTAAATATATGCTCTAAGCGCCCTAACTGGGCAGAGTAGGTGTAACTGTCTCTCGTCCTCAGAGGGGGGAAGAGCAGAGAGTGATTATCTGTGCTTTGAATGGTGTTAAAAGCACTTTGGGTACATTGCCATATCTCGGTTTGAGGATGACTTTAGAATAACCTGGGCCAAATTCTAGACTGACGCGTTCAAAGAGAACGCTTGAATGTCACCAACACGCTTAACTGATGCCAGTGCTAATAGCAGGGCAGTTTTCAGCGAAAGCAGTTTTAATTCGGCCGTCTGCAACGGTTCGAAGGGAGGTCCTTTTAGTGCTCGTAGGACCAACGAAAGGTCCCAGGATGGCACCGTAGGAGGGAGAGGAGGGTTAAGCCTCCTGGCTCCCTTTAAGAATTTTACGACCATGTCGTGTCTACCTACTGATTGGCCAGCTATCGGTGCATAAGATGCGGCAATAGCTGCCGTGTAGACTTTGAGTGTGGATGGCGTGCGTCCTGCATCCAACGTCTCTTGCAGAAACGGACGGGGGTGCCAGACTGTCCCGTTTGCCTGAGATAGGAGATCTTTCCTCAGGGGAACTGGCCATAGGGCTGCTGATAGTAGCTGAATCAACTCGGGGAAACCAGTGGTGGGTTCGCCAGAGTGGAGCCACTAGCAGGACTGTGTGCTCGCATTGCCTGATTCTTTTTAAGATCTGGGGAAGGAGCGGAACTGGCGGAAAAGCATAAAGCAGGCAGCTGGGCCATTCGTGGGCCAGCGCATCCCTGCTCTTTGAAAAATAAAATGGGCAATGACAGTTGTCATATTTCTGTTTTTTATTGGGTAGCAGTAGAATGCAGGGGAGCGCGCATTAGAGCGGGCTCGCTGTTTACACTCACAACACACATAACATTTTTCTCCCCGGCCGGAACTAAAACAGGCCGCTGGGAGAGAACTCTGAGCTTTTTGGGGGGCTGACCAGCTTGGGCGGGACTCAACCCTCTGCTCTTCCTGTGTTCAGGGTCCAGCGTTATCTTAGGCCGGGGTCCCTGACGCTTAGGAGGCAAGAGCTTCGTCTGACTCTGACATTGACGTATGTCATTATAAGGGTAAAAAGGATACACCATAGTGTTCATCAGAGAGCGCAGGGGAATGGCGCGACAGCTTGCGGGATCGCTGGCGATTGAGCGCGCTGAAACAGGCCGCTGACTCGTTCGCAGGAGGACCGGGCTGGCTAGCTCGCTATTCTGCTCATCTTTTCTCGGCGAAGGTGGTGTAGGCTTCGAGAGTTATCAGCAAGGACCGAGATCGCTGCAGGAGATTAATCTGTCGTTTATGGCAGCGCTGGTTCATGCAGTTCCCACTGGCCAGCCAATAGCGTGTGAGAAGTCTTGACACTGTTTTGGCTGTGCAGTAGCACTTTGTGATTTTACAAATGCTTCAGTATTTCGAGAAAAGGAATTATTCCCATTGCGTCTAGCAAGACGCAGTACGACTGACCGTTCGAAAGGTAACTACATCCACATAGAGCACTGATCCAAACTTCTACACATGATACACTGTCATAGTTTAACATATATTGACCAATGATGCTATAAATCCTATAAAGGATTATACATGCTAAGTATGTCAGTGGATACATTATTGACCTTCACGACCTTAGACACATTTGTCTTTACAAAAGTTGTCTATTACAGCTATCATAAGAATAAAGTTCAAACCGACCATTCTTTTTCTACAAAATATGGTTAATTTAGTTGTATGAGCAAAAGAACTATGATTTTCATCATACAATACAAGAGGGATTGTAATTTGGGAAGCCGAACAAGGTTATCTTTCCCTCACAACCAGAAACACACTTCTTTAGTGACATTGTTGATTTTGTTGTCCAAAATCAAAATGACAGCGCTGCCGACAGCTTCAGTTGATGGTCGTGCTCTTGCTCTCGCTCTGGTTGGTGTGCGCACGAACTCATCCGGGAGAAGTGCCCATACAAAGAATTCCGCCCTGTATGACGTCGTACAGGGCCATACTTGGAAAAAAAAACCTTTCCGAAACTTATTCGAATCCTTGAGTGTATTTGGTACAGAAATACTCCTTCATACGTCCAATGAAATTTTGGCCATGTTTAGCATGAGAATCCAACATTTAACAGTGTAAATGAGTCAGAATGCGATTAAGATATCTTGAAATAAATGTAAATAAATAAATGTATTGTGAATGATATCTCATTCATGAGGACGGGTGTGCTATTACTTTTTTAAAAGATTGAGAGTCAGAGAGGCTCCTGAAGTGACCCAAATATCATCATCATCATCATCATACAGCTGCACTGGCCATTTATAACACAACTTGGCATCATGACTGAAAAGAACCTTACATTTTCTTCAGAAAGTGTAAAAATCAAATTTAAAGTAACTGATATGAAATTATATTTACATGGAAATGGGCATAAACGCAATCTGGAATGATTTAATATGTCGGTGCCACTTTAACCACACAGAACTGGCAGTAATAGTCCTGAACAAGTCATGATCTATCATAATTACTCTGTAGTTTGTTCCAGGCAGCATCCTGGGGTGCCACATGATGTGAAAAAGCCCCCTCTGAAATTTTAAATAGCAAATAATACACAGTATTGGGTTACTTGTTTTGCATTCGGTGTGCATTAAAATGCATTGTTTGAGTAGAATTTCTTCCATAACTGGAATAAAATTCAGGTCGAATTAGAGATATAGACTAACTTAGACTTCTAATTTGTGAGTTGCAGGGAACAACAAATGCTATAGCTAGAAATACATCAATTATGAGTTGCAATGTGACATTTGACAGTCAGATATATAGATGGAACAAAAAACTTGTCAGTCTGAATCGTGTTGAATATTTTCACTCCAAAGGCTGTGATTGGCTGACACTGAAGAAACAGGAGGAAGTTGGCTGTTTAGAAAGAAAGGGGTGTGATCTCTGCTTGCAACTGGGGTTTATGTAAGTGATCCTGAAATCATGTGAGTTTCTTGGAACATCTTCAAGACTTCACACTGAAAGAGCATTTTGAACACGATACTGTGAGGTTCAGACATATAATGCTGTTAGAATAGTTGCACCCATCAGTAGAAATGTATGAAGTATTGTTTCAGCTTAAGAGTTCAGCATATCGTGATGCATAACTATTATGTCTTGTATTTTTCATATATGTACAAAAACTTCGAAACCTGTCGTCCTGTGAAACATTTTGTAATATTTTTGTAACTCTTGAGGTATTTTTTTTTTAAGGATTGAACTTTGGATGACTATAGTGTTGTGTGTTTCTAACAACATAAAAATACATTTAAAAAAAACAGAGGATTAAGAAAATATATTGTTTTTATTACAAGTCTGGAAAAAGTGCACTGAATAATAATTTAGAGCTGATTTCCCTCCCTTTGGTCAACCATGTGAACATAATGATCATAAACATGAAAAAGCATCCTTAAACACTTTACTACAATCATCATCCTCTTTCACTCCACAAATATTAATTATACACACAGGCTCATCATCTCAATAAATTATAACTCTTACGGTTTAAATAAATAGGCTTTCCAAACACGTGTTGTTTTTTCAGCAAAAATCTGTGCTGACATTAACAGTCCAAAATCCAACAAACTGGATTAAACTGGATTCTTCTCCAGAACTGACTGATTGTAACAATGTATGTGGTTGTAATGTATCTCCTTGTGCCTATTGTGTCCTCAGGTTGCTTTTCTGAGTGAAGTCTGCTGTCGATGGACGCCGGTGCTATAAAGTTTGGTTGCTCGTGTCTCAAAAGCGTTGACCATCTGTTTGACCACCTCGTCGAAAAATACCGTCACTAATTGTGAGTGGAGCAGAGATTTGAACTCAAATGACACCTAGAGAGGGGAACAAAGGTTTATGGGTAAAATTTGCAAAATTAACCAAAAAAAAACATTTACATAATTGTATGATTTAAAATGGCATGCTTTTTTATTTACTTTATTCAGTACCAGTGTCATTGAGATATTTTGAATTAGTTTTCATCTTTATGTAACGGACGTAGGCCCTTAAGGTTGAGTAGGACTGGTTACATTTGGTGCCGTGACCCGGATGGAAGTGAGGTTTAGGGGGGTGAGTTAGGGCTGGGCGATATGGCCCAAAAAAAATATCATGATATAATTTTCCATATCAGTCGATATCGATAATTAGCACGATAAATGTCAAATCTTTATTTCTTCGAAGTGGGAGCTTTTGCGATGTCTTCGTGTCTTTAGTTTTTTTTGTCGTAAGGCACGGCGTGGGTAAATGACGCATTTGGTGCTTGTAAATGGTCGACGTTAGGGCTGTGACGGTGGCAGTTTTTTTTACCACCGCGGTGGTAATAGACCAACTACCGGCGGTGGTTGGGGGTGGCGGGTACACACACATATATAACAAAATACACAAAATATACAAACATCCATTTAAGCATGTGTGGTTATGTTAGTACTTCCGTCAGTGAAACAACATACTACAGCCTGTAAAACATTTAAATAAATATCAGTAAATAATGGTAATATAAATCATATAAGAAAGTTAAATATTAGTTTAAAAAAAAAAAGTTTTATATTTCCCCACAGAGGTGCGTCATATGCCGCTTTGCGTTAAAAAGGGAAGTGGGACAGGAGCAGGAAAGAGAGCAACGCTTTTCTAATATCTTCATGTTTTCTCCTGATGTCCGAAAACTGACACTTGTAGTAAAATGTGTGAAGCAGGGTTTATCTTCCGCAGGGTCAAAAACTTTAGGCTTTGTTTGATTGTGGGCTGCGAGAGAAAGCGAAACTTAAAATCTCCGGCGTGTATGAAATGCGCTGTGTACACATAAACTTGACGCACCTTAAGTCTAATAACAAGCACAAACTGTTTTATATAGAATTTGAAATAAAATGTATCTGTACCGTTTTCTACTTTACCACAGTAAACGATGCGAATATAGCTACTCCTAATTTTTTTTTTTTTTTTTACGATACTATACTAACAATGCTTTTTACAATGCAGATTGTTTCAAAGCAGCTTCACAGTGTTAAACAGCTCTGGAGAAAACGGTGATGTCATCAGCTCATTTCAATTATCATATATATTCAAGTAATGTAGTTGACATAGTTAATTTAGTTTAGTAATTAAATTTATTTGGATATTTATTTGAAAATGTAGTGTCCCCAACTGAGCAAGCCAAAGGCGACAGTGGCAAGGAACCAAAACAGGTTCAGGTTCAGGTGGCATAAGCAAACAAAAGGAAGAAACGTTTATAATCCCCTGTGAGAGACAGAAATTAAGATTTGGGGAAATACTATTATTAAAACCTATTATTTATTTTGTAAATAAAGCTTTGTGCTTCATTCGTATTCACATAAAAAACAGCATTCACATACAAAAAAAAAAAAGTGTTCTGGCCGACCACCGCCAGTGCTACTCAGCCACCGTGGTGGTGCGGTTGTCAAGTTCACCGGCACAGCCCCAAGTCGACGTGCACTAACACTTATTTGGGACTGTAATTTCTTAGCTTCTTCGTGTTCTAAAGGGTGACATTGTTTTAAATGATGAAACAAGTTTGTGGTGTTGCCTGTCTTTGATGGCACTAGTCGTCTGCACAGTTTGCAGTGCCCGTCGCTGTTTTATGTCGGATCGCAAATATCCAAAATATCTCCAAACCACTGAAGTTGAGTGACCTTTCTTGTCAACGATGTCTGTGTCCTCCGAGCAGGTCGTGGGCGCTGCATTTTCTTCACTATCGCTTATGTTTCTTGCGCCACTCCACAAAGTCTGTCAGCCTGTCGGCCACAGCTGTGACTGTCAACAACACTGTGTGCCGTGCGGCACCCGGAAGCCCGTTCTGCAAAACGCATGCGCAGCATTACGCATAGTGCGTAAACATTATATCGAGCATTTATCGAACTGTGGTTATCGTTTTATCGAGGAAAATGATATCACGATAATTAGCGTTATCGTTTTATCGCCCAGCCCTAGGGTGAGTGTAACGGACGTAGGCCAGTAAGAGCTGTGCGTGTAAACCTCACTACCCTGGCCTCAAAAGGCACTCTAGCAACTGACACTAGAGGCTGCGGTCTTTAGCGTCCTCGCCCGCATCCCACGCCAGAGACCCCAGTTCGGATCCCACTCGAAGCAGTCAATAGGACTGGTTACATTTATAATTTTCATTTTAAATTCAGGTTCAATTTTTGTAATTTTGTTTTCATTTTTATTTCAGTTTTAGTTTTAGTAACAAAAATGTTGTTTTCATGGTATTAGTTTTATATACATTTTAGTTTTCATATAACAACTATAATAATCCTGCTTTGTACAGATGCTAACATTCATTCAGTTTTGATTCTTCTTTAATGGGCCCTTTCTTTAATCTCCCAAATCCCTGTCGTCTTCCTGTGATGTCCATCGCACCATGTCTAATCCGATGACATTTAGGTCGTAGAGTTCCCTCCAGCACTGGAGTGGTTATCATGCCTGTCTTCGTTACTGGCTATTTAAGGAGAAAGGAAAGGCAACCCACATGTGGTAAGAATAGCCACTAATCTGGTCTAATACCTCTGCTCACTTTGAACAGGAATTATGAGATTAAACCACCAAAGAGGCGTAAAGGAAGTGTCAAACTAATGAATGTAGATTGAAAAAGTGTGCGTGTCTCTGTATTTGCTGGTTGCACTACTTACAAAGAACTCCACATTGCATGATTCGGCCTGGCCTGCAGCTCCAGGAGTGAATCGCCACAATGTCTCAAGGTGATTGAAGAGCGTCCCGTCTGTACACACCGCCTAAAACACATGCACAGACTTCAGACAGACTGCTACAGACAGCTTACTTGGTCAATATGTAAGCTGATCCTATGATGCGTAGACATGTTGAAGGCTTAAGATTTACCCTTGTTAAATGAGTACCACTCATGGGTGTCAGAACCATTGTGTGTGGGTGGGACAAGACCCATCCACTTTTTAAGACCAATGATATTGGGCCCACTCAGTTTTACCGTCTCTAATTCAGCGCATGTCTGTTTACATACTCCTAACCGATAAACACACGTTAGACGTGTTATTTCCAGTTTTCGAATATTTTCTTCATTTTTATTGAAAATAAATGCCTTTCCGATTTAATATGTGATGGGAAAAGGGAGTAGAGCGAGTTCGGCAAAAGGCGGATTCGAACCTCGGGTCGATTTGCGTCAACTTTCTGCCATGTGCCTTACCCCTACATTATTGCTGCTGTAAATAATTCGTTGTCTTCTGTAATTTTGTCTGGCCCAACCAGACGTTTATTAAACAAGGCAGGCTATTTGAACTTAATGTAAATGGAATCTACTCTAGGACATTTTTTCTGGGGGAGGACCCACCCACATTTTTTTGCTTCCGACACCCATGGTACCACTTAAAACAAGAATAATTTCTTCCATTCACAATTGAAATGGCATTCTGATTTCTAAATAGACTCACTCGGACTTGGTGGTTCGGGATGACTGTGACCTCAGAGGTGTAGCGTTCGACAATCGGGGGGAACCCGATTTCAAGTTGAGCTCGCATGTCCCCGTTCTGCCCCTTTGTGACCTTTGACTTCTTGCACCAAGGCACAAACTGCTGGTACTGGTCAACATTGGCAACAACGTTGTACATCTGCTCGGGTGAGAAACTGGTGGGAAAATTAACTTGTGTTACCAAAGATATTGTTAAAAGTGAAGATTTTATGGTTTTATGTGACAGTGGTGTGTACATACCCAATGCTTCGGCTCTCTAAATACTCCATTCTCTGTGTTATGAGGGGGGCTGATAAGTTAATGAAGCTCCGGGTGGGCACCATCTGAGAAGATGCTGAAGGAGGTGGTAAACTCACCCGCCGGGTTGCTAAGATGCCACATGAGCTCAAATGTCTACAGAAGAAACATAAACAGTTACTCAATTAACAAAAGCTGAATACATTGTCATATGTGTCTAAAGGGTTGCAGCTTGCATGTTGACAGGTTTGTTCACTACAAATATGATGTGACGCAGTGTTTTTAGACATTTCTGTGTTGACCCGGTAAAATGACGTACATTCTAGTAAATGGTAAAGAGCAGCCGATCAATACAGGTAACCCTGTTTCACAGTTGCGTGGCACAAGGCCAACAGGGCGCAGGCGTGCACTGGCACTGCATTATTCAAACGGGGCACATGCTTCGCTTTCAGGATTTTGTTAAATCTAAAAAATAAAATTCAAATCCTTAAGATCTTTCATACGCAAATTTAATATACTGGGCGAAAGCTATGGTATAATTACGATACAGCACCAGGAATATTTGACAGAAATACTATAGTTTTTTTCTTCTGGTAAGTTAACTTGCTCTAAGTACTTTTCGCTCACAGCAGCTTTTTCAGTTTCACCGTCTCGTGACTTCTCACTCCCCTGTGAATGATTTTACACCAGCACTAGCTTCTCTTCTGCTTTGTTTAACATTCCCACATAATTCACAACTACTTACAACACAATTCAACAGGTTTTCACCACGGCAACCCTTTTAAATAAACACTAGACGCATAGGCTTATTTAGCCTATCAATTGTTAAAGTAAAGTGTAACAATAACAAACCAAAAAGAGTCTGGGCTATTTTCTGAGCTTTTTTGAAAATTTAAAAATGCATTAAGTTTTCTGTGATGGGTAGAGTTAGTGCAAGGGGATAGAATATACAGTTTGTACAGTATATCCATTACGTCTAGAGTTCCCACAAAGATAGTATGTGTGTGTGTATATAAATAAACAACCTGTAGGCTACAATACTAATTGCTGTAAGTTAAAGGTTGAGTGATGCGCTTTTACCTGAGGGAGCAGTTGGAGTTTCTCCTCATGACATCGTACGCCTGTCTTTCCGACATCTCTAGAGCCCGGAGTACAAGCAAGGTGGCCTTTTTTGCCATTTGTGCTATTCGATGCTTGTAAAAGGGCCCTGCGAAATGATAACCGTGTCAATGACCGTAATAACCGACGGCTCCGCTGTTCACTCGCTGTAACTGAACGACAGTGGAGGGCTTTACTCTTAAGGGCAGAGCTGTGAAGTGACGCACTGAGAGGGGAGGAGTTGAGAACCGGCTCCCACAGGTACGATTATGAAGTAATTCACCTTTAGGGGGTTTCACTTTGGCGAGTCGATTGTCTGGAACATAGAGAGAATGTGCTTTAGGACGGTGATAGGTCCATACCAGATACAGATTAAAGATATTGCTCCAGATTTACTAAACAGGGCCAACTAACGTGAGAGCGTAGCTAATTCCAAAAATGAGTGGCTAATTCCACTCCGATGGGAGTGAACATTTCTGCGCGTGATCTACTGATTAAAAAAGAACACAAATTAAAGAACACAGGCTTATTTCCATAATGACCAACGCAGTCTACCAAGAGCAGCGCAAACTTTTAGTCAGTCTGGCCCACAGATGTTTGCTTTACATTCTACAAAATATTTAATTAGTATAACTAGAAAAATGTAAATTAATAAAATGTATAAAAATGTCCATGGAGTTATAAGATCTTGAAATTACACTATTAAAAGTTAAACTCGTATACAGTAGTACAGGGTTTTTTTTTCAAGACCATGGCGGAAACCAGATGTTGAGAGTGAACAAACTAAAATTTTTCACTTCGATATACGCCACTATATGGAAGAAAAGACAATTAGTTTCATGCTGAATCTAAACCATTTTAAGTCATATTGAGGTCCCCTTCATAATGTTTGCTGAGGCCCCCTGTTTGAGAATCACTGCTTTATGGATTAATGGCATCCAACAGTCTTCTTTCTACAGAATTGTTTTTGTTGCATTCTATAAATACTTGAAAAAATTAGATTTACCCTGAATATTAAATTTAATTATTATCATTTTTGTATGTGTTATTTGCCATCAAAAAATGTTCTACAGAGAATATGGGCCATAACCTGTCCTGAACAGAGGCAACAGGATCTAAACGATTGGAGGGGAGGAATCATGCGCTTCTGCCTGAGCCTGGCCCAACATGTCATTAACCCATAGGAACATAAATAATCCTGATAAGGCACATTCAGTTGGAATTAAGGTAACGTCACAGAAAGGCTTAAATGTTAACTTTTCAGTCAGTAAAGGACTGCAAAGTGCAACTCATTTGTGTTGTGTAATACCTAGAACGTCAGCCATGACATTGCAAGGATGGTCTTGATGTAGAAAATGTGTTCTCTCAGAGTCAGATCAGAGTCCACAATTTCAGGTGAGTTGGCACTGTGGTTGTGTGTGTGTGTGTGTGTGTGAGAGAGAGAGAGAGAGAGTGAGTGAGTGAGTGAGTGAGTGAGTGTGATAGATAGATAGATATAAAAAGTTAGCAATGAATGCTCTACACACTTGGTCATTATAACTATTTGGCTTTTATTGGGAACACACATTGTATACACTAACTGCTTTATGACTAAGACATGCTCAAGATCAAACATAGTATAGCTAAAATGGTAAAAAAAAAAAATTATATCTATATTTAGTTGACAGAGTCAGATATCAGTCTTATTTTCTTTCAAGTCCAAGAAAGTTCAATGTATTCTGTTGGTATTATTCCACTTATTGAAACTAAAATATGTTATTACCTTAAAAGGGTCAACCCTTTGATTTATTTCAAACCCATGAACTAGTCCCACACATTGCAATGGCTGATCCTTGCATTTAAGTGGCTTAAGTTGGTTATGTGACTGTCCCACCAAAACCGATCTCTCATGTTAGATCTAATCCTATTCTACAGTCCCTGATCAGAGTCCCAAAGGAAGACCGTATATAGTTAGGGTACTGTGGCACGCAAATTAGTACATCATGTGGGCATGTTACTGCACTTTATCAATGAACTCATCAATCTCATCTTCCTTCCAAGGCAAAGGAAAGGTAATTTCCTATTATTATGCAAAGTATCACACAATGTTTTCATAACTGACTTAGGTAAAGGAGCTATTTCATTATGCTATAGATCTAAATATATATATATATATATATATATATATATATATATATATATATATATATATATATATATATATATATATATATATATATAATATCTATCAGAATGAAGGTGTGAGCCTGTGATATGTTGGGCATCAGTGACGTCTGCATGTGACGATCAAGGTCAGTGTCCTTGAATGATACGCTCACAATATAGAGTAAAATATTGACCTTGAGCAGACTTATTGTGCTCTGCCCTCATGTTCTTTGATTCTAGTAAACAAATGAAGAAAACATTTGACGGTTTTAGGTGAGAAGGACATAACAGTGCTGAACTCTGTACAGAATTTCAACCACAGACTGATAGGCAAATACCCAAAGCTTTTATTTTCACTGCCTCTGTTGTACAAATCACAGTTATTCAGAGTATGTTAGTGATTCTAGCTTAAAGTACCAGCAGAAGCACTTCAGTTTCAGCTAAATGCTTAATATGTCAAAACATTTGAATTGTAAATGTACTGTTTTTTATAGTTGAGGGCTTATGAAAAGAATCGTACTGGATGTATTAGCATCATATCTGTGGATCTGTATTGGGTGCAGAGAAGATGAGCTTGCTCATTGCTCGGATGTATTGAGAGCCATCCATGGAGGTGAGTTTCAGGCTGCTCATGGGTAGCAGGCCTCTGTTAGTGTAATATCTGAGGAATGGAGTCGGTGCTTCTATTGCCTCCAGATATACCTAAAAGTAGAAAAAAGAGAAAGATGGAATATGTTAAAATGGTCGAGGCAATATATTTGGTATAGAATATCTTATAAAACAATGGGTAAATAGCTAATATAATGGGGAAATATGCTCCACTTAAGAAAAATGTGCATTTACTTTTAAATTGTAACATTTTTAGATATAAGTTTAGCATTTACAGATTGATTATACATCCGCCAATGTGTTGTTAAGGGAAATAAATGGAGTTGTTGTAGCACAAAATGTAAAATGAATAATATATATAGTATGTGTGTGTGTGTATATATGCTGTGCTTAAAAAAAAAGTTGATTAATCGTAATTAATTGCGTCCAACATAAATGTTTTTGTATATATAATACATGCGTGTATATATTATATTTATATACATATATATTATACACTCACCTAAAGGATTATTTGGAACACCTGTTCAATTTCTCATTAATGCAATTATCTAATCAACCAATCACATGGCAGTTGCTTCAATGCATTTAGGGGTGTGGTCCTGGTCAAGACAATCTCCTGAACTCCAAACTGAATGTCAGAATGGGAAAGAAAGGTGATTTAAGCAATTTTGAGCGTGGCATGGTTGTTGGTGCCAGACGGGCCGGTCTGAGTATTTCACAATCTGCTCAGTTACTGGGATTTTCACGCACAACCATTTCTAGAGTTTACAAAGAATGGTGTGAAAAGGGAAAAACATCCAGTATGCGGCAGTCCTGTGGGCGAAAATGCCTTGTTGATGCTAGAGGTCAGAGGAGAATGGGCCGACTGATTCAAGCTGATAGAAGAGCAACTTTGACTGAAATAACCACTCGTTACAACCGAGGTATGCAGCAAAGCATTTGTGAAGCCACAACACGCACAACCTTGAGGCGAATGGGCTACAACAGCAGAAGACCCCACCGGGTACCACTCATCTCCACTACAAATAGGAAAAAGAGGCTACAATTTGCACAAGCTCACCAAAATTGGACAGTTGAAGACTGGAAAAATGTTGCCTGGTCTGATGAGTCTCGATTTCTGTTGAGACATTCAGATGGTAGAGTCAGAATTTGGCGTAAACAGAATGAAAACATGGATTCATCATGCCTTGTTACCACTGTGCAGGCTGGTGGTGGTGGTGTAATGGTGTGGGGGATGTTTTCTTGGCACACTTTAGGCCCCTTAGTGCCAATTGGGCATCGTTTAAATGCCACGACCTACCTGAGCATTGTTTCTGACCATGTCCATCCCTTTATGACCACCATGTACCCATCCTCTGATGGCTACTTCCAGCAGGATAATGCACCATGTCACAAAGCTCCAATCATTTCAAATTGGTTTCTTGAACATGACAATGAGTTCACTGTACTAAAATGGCCCCCACAGTCACCAGATCTCAACCCAATAGAGCATCTTTGGGATGTGGTGGAACGGGAGCTTCGTGCCCTGGATGTGCATCCCACAAATCTTCATCAACTGCAAGATGCTATCCTATCAATATGGGCCAACATTTCTAAAGAATGCTTTCAGCACCTTGTTGAATCAATGCCACGTAGAATTAAGGCAGTTCTGAAGGTCGAAAGGGGGTCAAACACAGTATTAGTATGGTGTTCCTAATAATCCTTAGGTGAGTGTGTATATATATATATACACACACACACACACACACATATGTTGATATTCAGATTTATACATTTCAACAACAAAAAAAAATTATATTCATATATTCATACATTGTCACAATCACTATTTTCTAGACACAAAGTTCACAAAGATCAATTAACCTCAACTGTTCCAACAGACTAAATCTAAATTATGTTGATATTCAGATGAAATAATAATTACATGTGTGATTGTTGTAAACAGGGCCTCATATAATTTCAGTATTATATTTACTTTATACTATTACTTTTAAACAATTGGTGTTGCAATACGACGAAAAATTCATAACATTATATTATTATAATATAATGTTATGAATTTTTCGTCGTATTGCTAGACCAATTGTTTACTTTACTCACAATATAATTTTTTTCTTAGTGGAAGCTTTACAGTAATATTCAGGTAAGATTATAAAATAATTAACTCAAATCTATATTTATTTATTTAGCTCTGCATCTGATCACTCTGTCAGGTTTTGACTGTCTAGACCAGACACTGTCCTTCACTCTTGCTCAGAGGGTGGCGGTTTGCTGCCAGTGCTGAATGTAGCACCTGTATGATGTCATCCGTATCCTGAGCTGCATTCTGGAACACTGACTGGCAGTGCTGCAGGTACTGATCATACAGGCTGCGTGTGTGTGTGTCAACCTCCAGCGCCTCATCGCTGGGCTCAGTCCTCTTTAGGTTCATCAAGAAGTCTGTGTTGACTGGTCCACATTCAATCAGGCTCACACTACAGCATGGGAAACGGAATGTTTAGATGGACAAATTGTATGGGTGCCTGAGCAGTTTATCTGAACATTTAATAGGCAAAAAGGTTCTACTTGGTTGTACAATTACAAAGATATTCACTCATTATACTCACTGAATGTTGAAGTGTTGGAGTAGAATGGCCAGGCTCTCACAAGCGCCCTCTACTGCAAATTTGCTAGCACAGTAGACCTCATTGAATGGTAAACCTGAGTTTCGAACAGAGAACTTATTTTATTTAACCCCATTGGCAAATTCTAGGGTTTTATTTTTTGTTGCAAGCAAAAATATCACAGGATTTACTGAGATTTAAGCTTAGAAAAGGGCAGTTGTGGCCTAATGGTTAGAGAGTCGGACTTGTGACCCGAAGATTGCAGGTTCGATTCTTAATACTGGCAGGAAATGACTGCTGCAGTGAATGGCTTCCTACTGCTCCAAGTGTGTGTGTCCACGGTTTTCAGTGTGTGTCACTACTCACTGCTCCTAATGTGTGTGCACTAACTTGGTTACCATACTTTGCCTTCACGTCACTAAAACAAGCCAATGCCATTTAGCCAATGATGAAGAAAAACACTTCAAGAGAGATTTTTGTTTCTTATAGGTAAATCTTGTTTTATGGATGTTGCCTCCTTTGGCTTGCTCAGTTGGGGTTTAAAAGACAAATATTCAGTAATATTATCGCTTCAACTGCACTGACACTGTCAGATGAGAACAAAATCTGAACTGAATTCATCTGGATAATGACACTATTGTCTCCTGTAGAGCTTGTTTCATAATTGATGAATTCTCCATAATTAACAACACTGTCAAAGCAGCTTCATAGTAATTAACAAGAAAATAACAATGAAGTGCTATATAAATAAATGTAACATCTTGACGTTTTTCAGAAATGAAAAAACAAGACAGAAAATCTGATTAAGAAAATCATTTTTGCAATGAATTTCTTAGCTTCAATGCATGTTTTTTGAAAAATCTCACTTTCTCTCTCCATTCCCACTCACCCTGTAGCCCTCCCATGCTGCCGGTCACAAGGATTCGTCCATGTCTTTTTTTCTTCATGTCTGGTAGGAAGGTTTGTATGGTGCAAAGTGTGCCCAGCAGATTGACATCCAGGATTCCACGCATAGTGTCCAGTGATTGAGCTTCCAGAGGACCCATCAGACCTACACCTGCATTACAAACTAAACAAAGATATCAGGAGGGAATCGATGAAATAATTGATCCCAAAGTCCTTTGTTTAAAGTTTGTTAGCACAGCAAATTTAAAGGATGCCTGTTCATGTGGGCTTTTAACCTTGTCTTTATACACACCTTTTCCCTTTGAAAGGGCATAATGTCTTATACTTTCTCTTACCCAGTATGTCAATTCTGCCCTCTGTAACATTTCTTTTAGCATCAAGTATAGACTGCTGGTCTGTCACATCCATCTGTAGTATGGCCATAGTGTCTTTATGGAGCCCTCTCACACTCTCCAACAGCCGTTGCTTCTTGTCCAGGTTCCGCATGGTAGCATAAACTAAACAACATTGATAATCACTTGTACCTGTTTTAAACAATGATTGTAACTGTATAAAAAGCACACTTTCTACTAACGTAAACTGTTATTTTCAGACATACATGTCAGTAGGTAAAAAGTACCACAGAAATGCACTGATTTGTTACATCAGTTACCTTTGTAGGCTTTTGACGGATTTGATGCGAGATGCACAGCAAGGCTGAGCCCAATCCCTGAAGAGCATCCAGTAATGAGAACAACTTTCTGCTCCATTTGTGCAATAAAATATCACTCTGCAACACCAAAGAGACAAGCTCTGCAGTGGAAGTGTTCCATCTAACTGCTTTGTCTCTGATTCAGATATTTTAGCTTTCTCTGCTATCACAAGGCCAGCTTGGTGTAAACATTTTTGGTTCACACTCTTTTTTTCCGCTCAGCAGGTGCGACTTCCAACTGACACATATTGTACGTCACCAGCTGTGGTAAATATTAAACTAACATGAAGCAATATTCAGTAAATTACTTTTTCTTTTTTTGAGAATGTTAAAGTTATGATGCCGGAAAAATCAATCATTTATAGATAGAGATTTTCAATCATGCGTTCATCAATGCTTTAAAAAGGTTTTATTTGATGCCACAAAAACATGATACTTGGTTGGTTGGCAACTTACTTCATTAGACAAATTCAATGTGTGGGCCAATATCTAAACCCTTTTCCCATTCTTCTCCAAAAATATTTTGGTAATAGCCAAATAATTTGTTTATTCATTTAAATCAGTTTTCCTAAAAGTAGAATTTTTTTGGGGTGATTTTGACAGCTGAAGATAGATGAAAGAGATGTTAACAGCACTGTAAAATGATTTTTTGAAGTTGTAAATAAAAGATTATTTGAGTATATTTTACAAGAATAGGAGAGAATACACTTACAAGAACTATTTCAGTCTCTCTACTTCGAATTTTCAAATTAAAGGTGTTACTTGCCGTTCCTCTAATTAATTGTGAAATTTGCTAGCATTTCTAAGTGAGAATTGTTTTACACCATTTTTTTCAGTGAGTTACTTTTTAACTGAAAACTGTGTTGATCGTCACCTTTGTTGAGTGTTGACATCTTTGTGTCTGACTTGCATGAAGTTGTCATACTTGTGAGTGAAAATATCTACTCTCCTGTGCTAGATTTCATCTCACTAGTCCCGCTTTAAGATTTATTTTTGACACATTCTACCAAATATTTTCATTAACATGATCTCTCTTGATTGGATACATTTCTACCACTCAATCCAACACCACAAAAAATACCCAAGTTTTTTAAACACAATACATCTTTTTTTTTTTCTTCATTATATCTTCACAATTAAAACTCTTCCCAGGAACACAAAACACCAAGTTCAGTAAACTTATTTGAAATCTGTTTAGGAACAGCTGCACCTTAAAAAGTAGAATAAACAGTCGAAATAAATAACATCAACAGAACAAAATAACTTGAATATAAAAAGAGAGCTCATTACACATAACTGGAAATAAAACCCAGCAGACCTTCTGAATGAGAACACATTTCATATTTAATAAAAAAAAACTTGAACAACGTTCATTATCCATAAAAGATAATCATGCTTGTATTATTTACATCATTACAGTATATACAAATTGATAACACAAAATACAGTGGTTTATGGTTAATAAATAACAAAACAGGACTGGCAGAGCAGCAATGTCATTAAAAAAAATCCTTGCTAAAAGTTTTAAGTGAGTTCTAACTGACACATGATATAAGTTAGTCCATAACTTTAATCCACCTCTTCAATAGTTGGTCCCTGGGAAGCGGCCCCTGATCCACCGCGTGCCTGAGCTCCACAGCCTCCAGCTGGCATCCCTCCCTGATAAAGCTTAGTGATGATTGGATTGCAGACTTTCTCCAGCTCCTTCAGCTGATGTTCATACTCTTCCTTATCAGCCAGCTGGTTGTTCTCTAGCCAGCTGATAGACTGGTTGCACTTCTCTATGACTTTCTTCTTGTCATCCTCACTGATCTTGCCTTTCAGGTTCTCATCTTCCACACTGCTCTTCATATTGAAGGCGTAAGACTCCAGGGAGTTTTTGGCAGCAATCTTCTCTCTTTGCAGATCATCTTCAGCTTTATACTTGTCTGCGTCCTGCACCATTCTCTCAATGTCCTCTTTGCTCAGTCTGCCCTTGTCATTGGTAATGGTGATCTTGTTCTCTTTTCCAGTGCTTTTGTCCACCGCTGACACGTTTAGGATTCCATTGGCGTCAATGTCAAAGGTCACTTCAATCTGTGGGACTCCACGTGGTGCAGGTGGAATTCCTGTGAGCTCAAATTTACCCAGCAGGTTGTTGTCTTTTGTCATGGCCCTCTCTCCCTCATACACCTGGATCAGGACACCGGGCTGGTTGTCTGAGTAGGTGGTGAAGGTCTGGGTCTGTTTGGTGGGGATGGTGGTGTTGCGTTTAATGAGGGCCGTCATGACTCCACCTGCGGTTTCGATACCCAGGGACAGTGGAGCCACATCCAGGAGCAACAGGTCCTGGACATTTTCAGATGTGTCACCCATGAGGATGGCGGCTTGCACCGCTGCACCATAAGCCACTGCCTCATCAGGGTTGATGCTCTTGTTCAAGTCCCTGCCGTTGAAGAAATCCTGCAGAAGCTTCTGGATCTTTGGGATTCTTGTTGATCCACCAACTAGAACAACATCATGGATCTGAGACTTGTCCATCTTGGCGTCTCTCAGGGCTTTCTCCACAGGGTCAAGTGTTCCCCTGAAGAGGTCTGAGCACATCTCTTCAAAGCGGGCTCTGGTGATAGACGTGTAGAAGTCGATGCCCTCGGACAGCGAGTCGATCTCAATGCTGGCCTGAGAGCTGGAGGAAAGGGTTCTCTTGGCTCGCTCACACGCTGTACGCAGCCTCCTCAGTGCCCTCTTGTTCTGACTGATGTCCTTCTTGTGCTTCCTCTTGAATTCTTCTACAAAGTGATTCACCATGCGGTTGTCAAAGTCCTCGCCACCCAGATGAGTGTCTCCGGCTGTGGCCTTCACCTCAAAGATGCCATCTTCAATGGTCAGGATGGACACATCAAAGGTGCCTCCACCCAGGTCAAAGATCAGGACATTGCGCTCTCCTCCTTTGCCTTTGTCGAGGCCGTAGGCGATGGCTGCAGCTGTGGGCTCGTTGATGATTCTGAGGACATTGAGCCCAGCGATTACTCCAGCGTCTTTAGTGGCTTGCCTCTGGGAGTCATTGAAATAGGCAGGAACTGTGACAACTGCATTTGTCACCTTCTGCCCCAGATAAGCTTCAGCAATCTCCTTCATCTTCACCAGGACCATAGAGGAAATTTCTTCAGGATAAAATGTCTTGTTTTCTCCTTTGTATTCGACTTGAACCTTTGGTTTTCCGCCATCACTGACGACTTGGAAGGACCAGTGCTTCATGTCAGACTGCACTACTGGGTCATCAAACTTTCTGCCAATCAGCCTCTTGGCATCAAACACAGTGTTGTTGGGGTTCATGGCCACCTGGTTTTTAGCTGCATCCCCAATGAGCCTCTCTGTGTCTGTGAAGGCAACATAGCTGGGTGTTGTTCTGTTCCCCTGGTCATTGGCGATGATCTCCACTTTTCCATGCTGAAACACCCCCACACAGGAGTAGGTGGTGCCCAGGTCAATTCCAATAGCTACTCCTTTTGCTGATGACATGTTTGATTACAAGTAACTATAGTAAAACACAAAAAAGAACATATTTTTTCTAAATGTATACAAATTAGTGTGAAAAGAAAATAGGTCTTGTTATCATATAGTTTAATAATAACAAAAAATAAACAACATAATCATATTTTTTTCTTGATGCAAAAAAAAGTGTAACAGTGAATACAGTGGCCAGCTGCATAATTTTTAAGACTAGTCTAAGCAGTGAATATAAAAAATGTTCTTCAAGACTTTTGAGATTTAGATCAGTCTAATTTTAATTAGAAAAGTAAGAATGATTACCTCTTGGTTAACTGTAGTTGGTCAAACTATACACAGTTTAAACATAGTGGCTAAGTTTAAGCAACTGGCCCTGCTGGTTTATTTAGGAGAATATAGACTGTCTGAATGTAATAAAAGAGTCTAATATCGAATAGCTCATATTTAAACATATTAAGTACACAATGCATTTTGCCTAACCCCTACAGTAAAATAAAAGGCAGGCTTACCGTAGATTCTTCAATTGAATTAGGCTAATTTACACCTCGGAAAAAGTCAGGTCAGACTGGGTTTTTTTATCGCTTGCTTTACAGGTCGCTCCTCTTCAGATGAGTTTCGTTAGTCTCTGACATTCACTCTTTAAATACACCCGAGCACGCACCCGTTCAAATTCTACACAGTTCTGGAAACGTCCAGTAAATCCGACCAATCAAAACACAGCAAGCGGCAGCGTCACGTCAGCTGTCACTAAGACAACTGAGAGGAAGTTTCTGGAGATTTCCAGAACTATGCTGTGAAATTACGCCAAAACAGAAAGAAAAGTGAAATTAATCGCAATGAACTATATATAAAAAATAATATTTGAGTGCACTGATACACAAATTACCTGAAATATGGCAAAGTGGGTTTTCTAGTCTGGTCGCGTTGTCCTTAATAGATACAAATAAAATTGCATTTACTTGCAGTTATTCTAAAACATTTTTTTTTAAAGTTATGTAAGACCTTACTTTAACTATAACTATAAAAATATAAACGTTATGGTTTCAGTTTGTAATATTGTAAATCGCGTAATGCGTTAACTGAATGCAATCGTTTGTGTAACCTGTTAAAAAACATCGACTAAACATTATTCACTACAAAATGGAACTTTTTTTGTTGGGTACAATAGCTACACAGTTAAACTTAAATTTCAAGTTATTTGAATAAAACAGGTTGTGTTCACTATAATTATTCCAATTTGGAGTAGCCTTAAGCTTAATCTCCCACAATTTCAGTAATAGTATTACTGTACTATATTATCGGAAGTCTGAAATACCAAATACAGCTACATCTAGGTTTAATACACCATTTGAACATGCCGCTTTAACAGGGAACATTCACGCAGATATTTTATTTTGGCCACTGATGCATTTCACAGCCCAAAGTTAATTTAGTAGCTTTAGATTAACTGAGCGTTTGTAATAAATTCATCAAGACACATATGACGTCGTGTGTGCCACAATCGCTCAACATTTGAGAAAGAATAATAATGGGTGAAATGAGAGAACAAAATAATACGCCCTGAATGCAGTTAGCAGTGACCTCTGGTGACAGTAGAGCAGAATGACAAAACGTGCCACCGTCACCAATGTTCCAGAATCATCTCTTGATCTCTTTATTGTAAACCAAAGACATAACTCATCCCCACATTCCTACAGAAATGTAAAACTTAGGGTAAATAACAAAAATACACATGCAAGAAATGCAGGCACTGAAAAGCACAGTTATATCCGACAAAAATACTTTTCTTATAGCTATCAATGGAATGTAATTAATTTGCCTAGACACACATTCTCTTATGGAGACTTTTTGTTTCATTGCAAGTTATTTGATTATTCGGACAATTTAATTAAAACGTCGATTTTAACTAACACAAATAACGAACATTATCGGTCATTTGTAAATATTTAAATTTGTTTTGGCATACGAACATCATTGAAACAAAAGTTTCTACATGAGCCTGTATATATTACTGCATTTCCTTGAGGACTTACGTATAAACAGCTGAAACTGTTCAGCGTTCACGAGAAATAGTCTTAATGTTTAAAATGTTTAAAAAATAACAGCATCACAGACAGGGGCGTAGCACAGACATAGGCAGTCCTGATGTGCCCCCATGTTCTATGTTAAAATATATTCCAGACTTTTCAAGGGCCCTGGTAATCAGTACTGGTTTTACCTCCAGTCCGACGCCCCTGATCACAGACTACGAGGTTCACTAAAAATCTATTTAAAATCACAGAAAACTCCAGAAATAGCTAGAACTGGACAATACCATAACGCAGCGTAGTGGGTGGAGCCATTTCGCTGTGCTGGTTTTTGATTGGTCGAACTCGCTGGCGCTTCGAGAAACTTCAATAGCACTATGCTGGAGAATATAAAACACGACTGGTTCCAGTTCTCAGTTATAGACTACGGGATAGTTGGGATTGGGAACACAGCGGAAAAAGCGAGACAGTGAAGTGTACCATTAAAGACAGCGAGCCACAATACGCCTGTCGGAAAATATCTAACTCACAATAGGTAAGTGTAAAATTAAAACTACCGCTGTTCTTTTTCTATTGAGTTTATATACTTGAGCCATAAATCTGTACATTTACAACTAGCTTTATATCAGACATGAAATGCTTACAGTTAATTATGTCCTATCATATAGCCTACTCATCTGTTTTATGATTAAATATTAACACAAAAATGTGATGAAGAGCCACCTAATGAATTAAATAGGAATTTATTTACGTGTTTTAACAATTATATTTGACTGTTTATTAGGCTATACATATTCCTATTAAACATTATTCATTATAATAATAATATGGTCTTCAATATATTCATTAGTGTGAACATGCAAAAATGATTTTTTTTTATAAAGAGACAATTATTGTTTAACTGCAAAAATAATATTCATTTTATGGTTACAAATTTGTGGTTTTACATTGCAATTGCCTATTTATTTTGCTTGTTAAATACAGGTAGACATTAAAAGAAACCAAACATGTCATCAGCAAAAGGAGTAGCTATTGGAATTGACCTGGGCACCACCTACTCCTGTGTGGGGGTGTTTCAGCATGGAAAAGTGGAGATCATCGCCAATGACCAGGGGAACAGAACAACACCCAGCTATGTTGCCTTCACAGACACAGAGAGGCTCATTGGGGATGCAGCTAAAAACCAGGTGGCCATGAACCCCAACAACACTGTGTTTGATGCCAAGAGGCTGATTGGCAGAAAGTTTGATGACCCAGTAGTGCAGTCTGACATGAAGCACTGGTCCTTCCAAGTCGTCAGTGATGGCGGAAAACCAAAGGTTCAAGTCGAATACAAAGGAGAAAACAAGACATTTTATCCTGAAGAAATTTCCTCTATGGTCCTGGTGAAGATGAAGGAGATTGCTGAAGCTTATCTGGGGCAGAAGGTGACAAATGCAGTTGTCACAGTTCCTGCCTATTTCAATGACTCCCAGAGGCAAGCCACTAAAGACGCTGGAGTAATCGCTGGGCTCAATGTCCTCAGAATCATCAACGAGCCCACAGCTGCAGCCATCGCCTACGGCCTCGACAAAGGCAAAGGAGGAGAGCGCAATGTCCTGATCTTTGACCTGGGTGGAGGCACCTTTGATGTGTCCATCCTGACCATTGAAGATGGCATCTTTGAGGTGAAGGCCACAGCCGGAGACACTCATCTGGGTGGCGAGGACTTTGACAACCGCATGGTGAATCACTTTGTAGAAGAATTCAAGAGGAAGCACAAGAAGGACATCAGTCAGAACAAGAGGGCACTGAGGAGGCTGCGTACAGCGTGTGAGCGAGCCAAGAGAACCCTTTCCTCCAGCTCTCAGGCCAGCATTGAGATCGACTCGCTGTACGAGGGCATCGACTTCTACACGTCTATCACCAGAGCCCGCTTTGAAGAGATGTGCTCAGACCTCTTCAGGGGAACACTTGACCCTGTGGAGAAAGCCCTGAGAGACGCCAAGATGGACAAGTCTCAGATCCATGATGTTGTTCTGGTTGGTGGATCAACAAGAATCCCAAAGATCCAGAAGCTTCTGCAGGATTTCTTCAACGGCAGGGACTTGAACAAGAGCATCAACCCTGATGAGGCAGTGGCTTATGGTGCAGCGGTGCAAGCCGCCATCCTCATGGGTGACACATCTGGAAATGTCCAGGACCTGTTGCTGCTGGATGTGGCTCCACTGTCCCTGGGTATCGAAACCGCAGGTGGAGTCATGACGGCCCTCATTAAACGCAACACCACCATCCCCACCAAACAGACCCAGACCTTCACCACCTACTCAGACAACCAGCCCGGTGTCCTGATCCAGGTGTATGAGGGAGAGAGGGCCATGACAAAAGACAACAACCTGCTGGGTAAATTTGAGCTCACAGGAATTCCACCTGCACCACGTGGAGTCCCGCAGATTGAAGTGACCTTTGACATTGACGCCAATGGAATCCTAAACGTGTCAGCGGTGGACAAAAGCACTGGAAAAGAGAACAAGATCACCATTACCAATGACAAGGGCAGACTGAGCAAAGAGGACATTGAGAGAATGGTGCAGGACGCAGACAAGTATAAAGCTGAAGATGATCTGCAAAGAGAGAAGATTGCTGCCAAAAACTCCCTGGAGTCTTACGCCTTCAATATGAAGAGCAGTGTGGAAGATGAGAACCTGAAAGGCAAGATCAGTGAGGATGACAAGAAGAAAGTCATAGAGAAGTGCAACCAGTCTATCAGCTGGCTAGAGAACAACCAGCTGGCTGATAAGGAAGAGTATGAACATCAGCTGAAGGAGCTGGAGAAAGTCTGCAATCCAATCATCACTAAGCTTTATCAGGGAGGGATGCCAGCTGGAGGCTGTGGAGCTCAGGCACGCGGTGGATCAGGGGCCGCTTCCCAGGGACCAACTATTGAAGAGGTGGATTAAAACACCTCATGAACTGAATGGTGCAGGGAATTATATAAATCTTTTCTCTTTGGTTCTTCCATTTTTTTTCAGGCCTCATTACATTATGAATCTTTTTTTACCCCCCTAATGCTCACACCTTTCTTCAGTTCAAACTTGATATGTAAACCGTCATCTCATTGCACAGTATATTAGTTTACTCCATCTGCTCTTGAAAACATTTTGCTACTAAAAAAAAAAGTGTTAAACTAAGTCAATAAGTTTTGTTTTGAAAATAAGCTGGAAATTTGGAGGTGATTTTTATTCATGATTTTTTTACTGTTACATGTTGATACATTTTGTAAAACTATGTAAATAAAATGTTTAATATTTATTTTTAAAATTGTATTTTTTTTTTTTAAGTACTCTAAAACTAAATCTAAACAGTTATTTCAGTTATTTACCTCATATTTCTTCAAATAAATAGACCAGTAGATGGTATTCTCAAAAAGAGTCAAGCATTTCCATGTATTATGGACTTGTCATATTGCATATATTAAATAAATATCTATCAAAATGACTACAGGCCATAAAGACTTACATAATAACACAAAAGACACCAAGAATCTAACCAGACAGCAGTTTTGAGTCGATAGTGCAGATTCGCAAATGACTTTGGACTCAAATCTTTCTACACATTTATGCTGTAGTTACTGACATAAGCAGCAGGGGTCAGTATGTCTTGACTGTAAAACAGACAACCACAAATCCCTGTGTAGCTAATCCTGGAAGGCTTTTTAGTTGAACCCTGATATGAGCACAGCAAAAAAGAGACTATGACATAATCTTCCTCAACTTTAGAGGCCGATCCCTCATCCCAACACCAATTAACTGGCTTCTTCATATGGAACACATAGTCCCTCACATATACATAAGGACCACAGGTGACACTGTTCATCATCGCTATGTGACTGCAAACATGTATATGACTGTTTATGCAAATATTCTGAGAAACCACCTGTGTAAATGTATCACTCTTTTTAAAGAAAAACATCCTAATGATGGATAAATACACTGTTTAAAAAGTGATGCCAAAGAGCCATTCACAGTGATGCCATTGAGAACCATTTTTGATTCAAAGAACCTTTTTAGTGTGATGATCATTTTAATAATCTTAATAGCATTTAACACTATATAGAACCTTTTGGGTTATGGAACGTTTTTATTGATTTTAAAGGGTAACCATATATTCCAATAAATAACTTTTATTTTTAAAAGTGTAGCAGTTAAAGAAATATTCTAGGTTCTATACAAGTTCAGTTTACAGCATGGCATAATGTTGATTAAAAATATTTCCATTATTTAAAATATAAACTATGCTATGGTGTGGCACTTACAATGGAAGCAAATGAGGCCAATTTGTGAAGGATTTAAAAGCAGATATGTGAAGCTCATAATTTAATAAAATAACTTGTATTATTCTTCTGTTAACGTGTATTATTTGAGCTGTAAAATGTTTACTTTTTTTATTTTTTTTAAGGTTTTCAGGCTTTTCAGTTGCAACTTTGCCTGTTGTAAAATCAGATATAACTTTACACAGAAAATGTTAATAAGTGATTTTTCACACTAAAATCATGTCTTGTGGTGATACTATTTAAACATATTGAACATTTATGGATTGGCCTCATTCACTCTTCTTGTAAGTGACTCACAAACCAGAGTTAAAGGAGGAAAAAATAGATTTTTTGTGGCAATCAACATTATGCCAAATGCTTTCAATTGAGCTTAACTTGCAACTGAAGCTATTAGTTTTAGTCCTCAGTAACACATTCAGCCGTCATTGTAACAGCTGCTGATGAGTTATAATGAGCACTGATTAGGGCAATTACGCTGGCATCAGGGATGTGTGTCTCTGTGTGAGACCACCACATGTGAAATACAGCATTTCAGAGCCTCTGGCTAGTTTAAATCAGTGTCCCTGGAATGACAAGGTCCTTTTTGGCAGAGCATGCTAATCAAAACATGCTCCACCACAGAAAGTACAACCTCAAGAATGGAGGAACAATAAAAACAAAACAAAAAACACCTCATAAAAACAGAGCGGGACAGTAAAGAGGATCTATGTACACATATAGTATGGACACATGACATGCTCTTAAAAACATCCTGGTACAGCTCCATGATCCCCACACATATACAGTACATTTAGCTCTTTGTTTGTTTGTTTCATAGTAACCCTAAATCTCATACTAATTGTATGGGAACAAATATCGTAACTCTATAGTGGACAACCACAGCTTTGAATTTATTATCAGACAAACAGATACCCATATTCACAACCAAACATGCTGTAAACCTGAAAAAGTTGGCAAAAAAATAAATAAATAAATAAAAATAAAAAACACACACATATACATATATATATATACACTCACCTAAAGGATTATTAGGAACACCATACTAATACTGTGTTTGACCCCCTTTCGCCTTCAGAACTGCCTTAATTCTACGTGGCATTGATTCAACAAGGTGCTGAAAGCATTCTTTAGAAATGTTGGCCCATATTGATAGGATAGCATCTTGCAGTTGATGGAGATTTGTGGGATGCACATCCAGGGCACAAAGCTCCCGTTCCACCACATCCCAAAGATGCTCTATTGGGTTGAGATCTGGTGACTGTGGGGGCCATTTTAGTACAGTGAACTCATTGTCATGTTCAAGAAACCAATTTGAAATGATTCGAGCTTTTGTGACATGGTGCATTATCCTGCTGGAAGTAGCCATCAGAGGATGGGTACATGATGGTCATAAAGGGATGGACATGGTCAGAAACAATGCTCAGGTAGGCCGTGGCATTTAAACGATGCCCAATTGGCACTAAGGGGCCTAAAGTGTGCCAAGAAAACATCCCCCACACCATTACACCACCACCACCAGCCTGCACAGTGGTAACAAGGCACGATGGATCCATGTTCTCATTCTGTTTACGCCAATTTCTGACTCTACCATCTGAATGTCTCAACAGAAATCGAGACTCATCAGACCAGGCAACATTTTTCCAGTCTTCAACTGTCCAATTTTGGTGAGCTCGTGCAAATTGTAGCCTCTTTTTCCTATTTGTAGTGGAGATGAGTGGTACCCGGTGGGGTCTTCTGCTGTTGTAGCCCATCCGCCTCAAGGTTGTGCGTGTTGTGGCTTCACAAATGCTTTGGTGCATACCTCGGTTGTAACGAGTGGTTATTTCAGTCAAAGTTGCTCTTTTATCAGCTTGAATCAGTCGGCCCATTCTCCTCTGATCTCTAGCATCAACAAGGCATTTTCGCCACAGGACTGCCGCATACTGGATGTTTTTCCCTTTTCACACCATTCTTTGTAAACTCTAGAAATGGTTGTGCGTGAAAATCCCAGTAACTGAGCAGATTGTGAAATACTCAGGCCGGCCCGTCAGGCACCAACAACCATGCCACGCTCAAAATGGCTTAAATCACCTTTCTTTCCTATTCTGACATTCAGTTTGGAGTTCTGGAGATTGTCTTGACCAGGACCACACCCCTAAATGCATTAATTGTTGATTAGATAATTGCATTAATGAGAAATTGAACAGGTGTTCCTAATAATCCTTTAGGTGAGTGATATATATATATATATATATATATGGGGCAATCAGTTACATCAAATTTAAGTTAAGAAATATAAAGTTTAAGTAAGCAGAACTTGCAGATTTTTATTTTGTACTCATACATTTTAATTGCTCTTAACTTCAAATATTAGAGTAAGCTAATTCATACATTTAAATTAAAATGTATCAACTAAAATATTTTTTGTAGTAAAAACTAATTCAATAAATGCTACCTTGCTAATTGGTAACACAATACTTTGATAGCATTAGCATAGCATAGCACTTGCTAAATGAGTAAAGCAATATAGAATATTTAACATACTGTACATCTGTTCTCAAATTAAACTCAAGCTCCCCTCATCACCATGATGGTAACCCCCCCAAAAACCTCACATAACAGAAACTCTTCTAAACTAGCATAGCAAAACATTAAACACTGCTAAATCTAAAAAAAAAAAACATTAAACCTAAAAAAACATTATATAACACTTAATTTTAGCATTTACTCTCCCTGAGTGTCATGGCAAAACATGCTGGGAAATAGAAATCCCAGCCTAGTTTCAAATCAATTTAGTTAATAAAGTGAATAAAGCTCAAAACAATAAAACAATTCAGATTACTTAAACTGTGTCAGTATTGTGAACTCAAACGAAAAAGAAAGTTCTAAATACTCATAAAAGTTAATTTGATTGAAGTAATTTGCTTAATTTGAGTTGGCTCTACTCAAACCAATTAATTATTTTGAGTTAGGATTTACAGTATAGGTGCAGTATACAGTATATCAGCATTTTAATTAAATTGAATAGATGTAGCAGTTAAACATTTTTAAAATTACACCAGTTAATGCATTAACTTTGGCATTCCTAAAACACCACAACTAAAATAAACAAACTAGAAAACATTGAAAATGTACTACTAAAATTAACTATGCGAAAACGAACACTAAACTAAACTTAAGGTAAATTGAAAATGTCTATAAATGTATATAAAATAGCACATCTACCAACAGGAAGATCAGCAGACATGAGGTGCACATGCTCAATTCTGCTGCTGCTGATGGTGATGCTTATAGGATGATTATGATGATTAGCTACTGCAGCACATTGGTGGACCCATCCACTTAAGTAAAAACATCAAGTGTTGCTAAGAAACAGTACTTGTGGTTGGGCCTTGTAAGGCTACAGCCTGCAGCAGAGCAAAAGGGTCGACACCCCTAAAGCCGAGCTAAATATAACCTGGAGGGGGGAGAGAGAAAGAGGTGTTTTTGAGTTAGAGTGTTGGGCTTTCTTTGGGATATCCTCTGCCCTCTCCTCTTTCAAGAATACCCAAGGACAACCCTCACTATTATTAATAGCGGTAAGAAGCTGTTCCCACAGAAATGTTCTTTCACTGTAAAAGCTGTTTTTTTACAGCTGTGACATCTGATGTACACAACCACCCATATAGACAATGTTTGTCCCTGCCTTGGTGCATCTATTATTTCACAGAGTGAGATGTGTCAAACCACATGAAATCATAAATGGTTTAAAATGCCTTCAACTTAAATAACAAAGTAACAGGTTTTATTACATTAGCTGCATTGTGAATAAAAAGTACAGTTTAACACTGCCAAAATGCAGAAGTTGCCACATGAGGCACATTTTTGCTTTAGGGGCAGAACATTTTTCAAAGCAAGCAATACATCGCTTACTAACGTAAATGTACAAAACAACATGGTTAATAACAATTAATAGCAAAAAGTGCTTTTCCGTGTCCCTCCAGATGTATTCACGTGCCGTCTGCGTGTGTATATAGAGGTGTTAGTCATTAAAGACTGGATTACGGCACCATACTTTGGAGCCAGAGATTCAAATAACCAAGAATAGGGACAGTGCTGAGAATTTAACACCATTCCTGTCCAACACCTGTCACACACTTGTTTGGCGCGCACACATGTACACAACATACATTGGCCTCTGCATATGCTACACTCTTAAAAATAAAAGTTCTAAAAGGGGGTTTATGCAGCGATGCCATTGAAGAACTATTTTTGGTCCCCCCCAAAAAACTGTTTTCTTAGTTTTAATAATCTAAAGAACCTTTTGTGGAATGGAAAAGTTCCATGGATGTTAAAGGTTCTTTAAAGAACCATTGATGCCAATAAAGAACGTTTATATGAATGAAGTAAAAAAAGTGACAGACAGAGAAAGGCCACAGTAATCACTTCATGTGATAATGAATTTGCCAGAGGCAGTTAACTAAAACTATAACAGCTGAACCACTGTCAAATCTTCCCACGTAGTTGTTCCCTTTTATTACTTTCTTAATTCCCCAAGTGCATATTTTTTTCTCTTTTACTCCTGATCTTTTTCTTCATATTAGTTTCGTATATCCATTCTACACTCCTCTCATGCGCCACTGTATACATTTAACCTTCAATTCATCCCTGCATCTTGGCTTTCCTGAGTCCCTCTTCTCTTACCCTTGATCTGTCTTCCTGTCATCAGCAGAGTCATTGTGTATGTCTTCTCTTTCAGGACTACACTTGCCCTGCGGAACATACAGTTATAGAAGGATAAATATATTTATAAAATGAGGGAATGTTATTTCTTAAATCTTTCGGCACTAACAGTTCCATGTGTCCCATCTCTTTCCAGTACAACATCAGATGTCCTGCTGTCCCGTCAAACTGAATGAACCAATTTCTATCTTTCTATCTACTTTTCTTTTCTTTCACACTTAGCAGCTGGTTTACTGATAACATGTTATGATATTTTATAAATATTTAATATATATACACATATACATATTATATACATACACGTACTACCATTCAAAAGTTTGGGGTACATTTTTTTAAGCATTTGAAAAGTTTCTTATTTTCACCAAGGCTGTGTTTATTTAATCAAAAATAAAAGTAAAACTGTATTTTTGCACAATATTGTTATAATTTAAAATAACTGTTTCCTATTTTAATATATTTTAAAAATGTAATTTATTCCTGTTATGGCAAAGCAGAATCTTCAGCAGTGATTGCTCCAGTTTTAATTCAATTTTGCTGAATAAAAGCATTTTTTTCTTGAAAAATATATTAAGTGATTTGTACTTTTACTTCAGAACAATTTACTAACAGCACTGCACTGTTTTGTCCCCCAAAATATTAAATTTAGTTGTTAAAATGACTTATATCCTTCATAAATCAGGATCAGTGTGTACTATAAATCTTTATATACAGATTATTTTGTAATTTTGAATATAAGAAATACCACAAGTCCAATGACTCTGAATGGTAAGAAACCGCTTTTTTTTCTCTCTCTCTTTTTTGGAAGCAATGTGACACATGTTGCAACATGAGCACATACATGCCAGCAGCACCGGGACACATTCTGTGGGACGACAGGGAGGGACGTCAGAATAATGACACACAAGCACACCTGATGGGGCCCGGTTCAGAGAGGGGGCAAGAGGTCAGAGTTGAAAAGTCACAGAGAGTCAGTGGTGAAAAAGATATAAAGTACTGAAAAAAATTAAATAACAGGGTGAAAGACAAGTGAAACAAAACAGGATGTATGAGACCTGTAAGAATGCCTAAATATCAGCTATACCCCTCATGCTCTCCATTTCTTCAGTGGCACTGGAGCAAAAATCCAACAATTGGGTTGAGCTGCTGCTGGTCCACGTCACTCAGATCTATTTATACAGGACACACACAACTGCGGCTCAATCTACAGTTACACAAGTACCAAAAGAACCACCAGCCCCCACCGACACAGACAAGAGTGTCTAGTTCCACTGTAACACCTAAATAACAATAGTTGAAGTAGGAGAACAAGTCTTCACGCATATATTACAGTGGGGAGAGGCAGAGAATGGTTTTCAGAGACTACTGTAGACCAGCATGAACATACTATGTTAAATAAAGCAAAATTGATAGACATAATAGACAGAAAATTGATTATTTATATACTATTTATTCATATTTTGAATTAGCATTTATTTTAGTATTTTCAGTTAAGTTTTAGATTGTCATATTATTCATTTTGTTATTTTTCTATTTAGCTGTAATACATATTTATCTCTGTTTATTTAGTTTTAGTAATTTTAGTACTTAAACTTAGCAGTATTTTTTTAATTGTATTAATAATGTTTTTTTTTTTTTTACATTTTAGTTATTGAATTTTAACTGTTATAGTTAATTAAAAACAACATTCCATAAAAGGAAGGAGTCATAGAGATTGTTTGCCAAATAGCATATAAAGTGTGAACGGCAAGAAAAGAAAATGGAGATGATGAATGAAAATTGCCAATAAAACTGAATAAATATATTATACATTGTGAATTTTTTTAATTGATCATGTCATGTTGGCTAAAGGTACAGATTTAATCATTTGACATGAGAATGATAGGGTGAAAATATGAATCCAAATGTCTTAAACCACTCACACAATATTATTTTAAACAACTAAAGATCTACACCACACAATACGGGGGTTGGGGGGGTGGTGGTGATGGGGGGGGGGGGGGGGTGTGGTGTGTGTGTGGGGGGGGGGGGGTTGGCTAAAATCACACACTGGTTTCTTCCGGTCCCTGATTTGGTTTGACAAAAAAATATTTAACCAGTCATCCATCTCTGTCTATTCATCCAATCTATCTGTCAACATATAAAAGATAAAAGATCTATAAACGTAGCGCTCCCATTTCTAATTTAAAGGTCCTCCTTCCTACTTACTTCCCCTCTTTATGCACTCTTGCTATTAATCCCTCCTCAGACTGTTTTACAGCACATTTGCCATGCCTAAAGTGTTGCTTTACCCTCACACACTTTTTCCATAACTATTCATCCCAGGTGCTAATCCTCTCTGAGGATGGAGGCCTGACAGTCTTCATATATTTTCAAACATACCCTCACATTATAGTTCTTATAAAATTGATAGATATTTTAATCCCATACCACATAATTATAACAGAGCCATGTCAATTTTAATCCCCATAAAAAGCCAAGCCTTTGGTCATGCATATCAAAATCCCAAAACCATTTGAGCAATCATTCTTCCAACCCCCTATCGCCATCATCCCAACACCACAATTCCCCATTTACTGTCTCCATCCTCCTGTTGGTGCATGTTCCAAAAACAGATCCCAATTTGAACCCCGCTTTCAAGGCTGCTCACCCCTGCTGCAGTTGTCACCCAATTGCTCCAATCACACCTCTTCATCTCTCTTTCCAAGGCCATGCCCCTTCCCCACCATATTTGTCTTGTTTCAGCCAATAGGGGGGCTCCTCTGGGTGTGACCTGGGTGATGGTTTGCCTAGTGTCTTTATAAAACTCTACGGAGATGAGTGGAAGTTTGCACTTTCTGTCAGACCTGCGCTCCAGAGGAAGGAGGAGAGAAAGAGAGAGGGGAGAGAAAATCAAGGGGCCATCTGTTTTGTCCCTATTCTACACTTTTAAAAAGTGTTGGTGCGTACTCTCTTTTGCTCTCAATCTTTTTTTTTTTTTATAATTAAGGGATTCATTAGTTCCTCAATGACCTGTAAAAAGGACTTTTCTCAATTTTTCTGAGTGGAAATCCTTAACTACTTAAGGTGGAAAACTTATCTACATCTTTGTGTTGTTTTTGTGAAGTCTCCCCTTTGAGCAGACAGGATGGAGAACGCACACATCAAGGAAACAGCAGAATGCCTGGCCTACTTCGGCGTGAGCGAGAGCACAGGCCTCGCTCCAGATCAGGTCACGAAAAGCCAAGCCAAGTACGGATTCAACGGTGAGAAAAGCATGGACAAGTGAATGGAGGCTTCTTAAAAATATGAATGGATGTTTGATTACAATGAAACAATGTTGGAGTGAATTAACAGAACAAGCTATTTTGAAGCAAGAATTCCCAACTTAGTACTGAGAACATGTTTTGTGTAGAAAGATAATTTGAGATTGGTCAGTTGAGAACAGACATCAGACTTAGACAACAAAATGGAGGAAAATATGAATGGGCAACACTGTATCTTAAGACTTATTCAAATGCATTCAAAACTGAGAGAACACATAAACATTTTCTTACCAGAACTTTACATGCTGTATTTAGCTCTCAGCCAAAGGCAAACTTACCCTGAACAGATGCACTGATCCATGCTGCACAATAACATTAAGTTGCAAAAGCAAGATTAGAAGATAAAGAAAGCAAGAAAATGACAGCTGAGACACAGGAACCCTTCCAGGCCTACAAGGACTTCAGTAGAAGGTCAAACAGAAGGACAAATTGCTAGACTACTAATAGAATAGTTTTATATTTCTGAGCTCATTTAATTGAGAATGAGCCATATTATACATAATCATTTAATATGCCATGTTAAGGTGATTGTTGATGGGAAAGATATTGATGGCTAATTCTAATGGTTCTGTTTTAACCACCTCCTCCATTCATTTTGTCAACTGGACCAAATCAACCAATCACAGAGCTGCCCGCTGAAGAAGGTAAGTTTTCAGTTTACTGTTTTTATAGCTTTATATGACAAAACCTAGACCTAAAATTGACGTTATGTCTGTATTTTACGCATACTGAAAATATAATACTTTGAAAACACATTCCTTTTGATTTATGTGCTTCTCATTTCAGTCAGTTGTACTTAAGTCATACAAAGATCATGCTTATTGATTGGTCATATTGATTGCCTGAATTGTCATATATATTTAACATTACCTTCTCTCTCAGGTAAGACCATCTGGGAGCTGGTGGTTGAGCAGTTTGAAGATCTCTTGGTCAGGATCCTGCTGTTGGCTGCCTGCATCTCTTTCGTAAGTAAATAGAAACTGCATAACATCATAATGTAGTTTAAATCTTCAGAAACCTCACTTTCCACAGGTAGTGCTTCAGTAATTCACTAATTTCATGAACTGGGTTATGCTGATTTAGGTTAAGTTTATAGTCACAGAGCTGTAACATTTTAATGAATGAACAGGCTTTCATTTATGGGTGCAGACAATGATTAATAATGTACATGAGAAGGACAGGGATACATTGCCCACATTCCCATCCGTTCCTGTCAATCAAGTTAAACGCTAAACCTTTAGCCGTGTGTATATAACGGGTAGACCATAATCCAGCTGTTTATCTGTGCCGGGTAGTATGGAAACCTTATGGCTGCATGAAACAACACCAATAGCATGAGGTGCTATAGGCATCTTTTCTTAGTCCCAGATGCATATATGCCCTCGCTCTTGAAATTTGAGAACATGCCGTACTGATAATGACATCGGCACATAGAACTGCTTTTCTTTCTTTCAAATCTGTTTTGGAATAAATGAAGCAGGCAGCATTAGTTCTGCTGTTTTGTTCAGGCCCATGACATCACAGCTGTCATTATGGCCTTAGAAGGCCAGGAAAGAATCTTTGAAGAGAAGCAAGGACAGAGAAATAAAGGAGAGACAAAAAGAAAAGAGAGAGAGAGAGTGTGAGCGATTAAGACAGAGAGAGGAAGAGAGTGTTATTTTAAGGTGGTCTTAAGCCAGTCCAAGAAACTGAATCCACCCACAAAGGTCAAAGATAGAAGGAATGAAAGACTGTATCAGTGAAGGAATGAAAGACTGTATCAGTGGAGAGTCTGTAAAGGTAAAGCAAAGAAAGATAGCAGGTGCTAACGTGCCGTAAATCGAGCAAAGCATGCACACGCGTGAGAATTACTGGAAGAGGATCAGCTGTACACTTCAACCATAACTCAATGTACAGATGACGTGTGTGTGTGTGTGTGGGGGGGGGGGGGGGGGGTCACTTAACTGACAAAAACTGTCAGAGAATATGCACACACACATTCACAATTTCACATAAACCCACTGGCTCTTTAATTAGACTCTAATGAGGTGAATAGTTGATCTTAAATCTATTTCTTTTCTACCTCTCGTATGGATCTTGGATGTCTCTCTCACACTCCAACTCTCTCTGTTCATCAGGTACTGGCCTGGTTTGAGGAAGGTGAGGAAACCGTCACTGCCTTCGTCGAGCCTTTCGTCATTCTCCTCATCCTTATCGCCAATGCTGTGGTTGGAGTATGGCAGGTGAATATGCACATGCTTTTTGCATTCCCCATACAGTGGCCCCAAATGGTATTTAGACACTAAAGGCAACCTCAAAACAAAATAAATAATTCTATAACAAAAATGTCAAAACAAGAGGCATTTATTTTTAAAGAAATAAAGTAATAAGTTTAAAAAAATCGAAAATGGCTAAAACGAATCTTTAGTTTTAGACATTTTCACTGAGATGCCAATTGGTTTGATATTTAATACAATAAAATACATAAATTTCAAGAGAAACTTAAGAGCCTAAAACTATAGAACTCAAAGTGGTGTAAATAACATCAGAGTTTAAAGGTTAGGCACAGCTGTATTCACCCTAAGGGCCACAGGAACACAAATGACGACAAAGGTCCAATGGTAAAAATACTAGAGGCTGATCAGATTTCATCAAGTGTCCATGGGGCTGACACAAGTCATTTGGAAAGTATGCACACCCTTGGAAGGAGAGGACTGTCAAGGTGTAAAATCCTAAGGGGAGCAAGAGCTGATCTGGATGTTTGTTTTCACAGGAGCGCAATGCAGAGAGCGCCATCGAGGCTCTGAAGGAGTATGAGCCAGAAATGGGCAAAGTCTACCGCGCTGACAGAAAGAGTGTACAGAGGATCAAAGCCAGAGAGATCGTTCCTGGAGACATTGTGGAAGTGTCAGGTATACCAATGGATCAGATCATCTGACAGCAGAGCATCTGTAGCACAGAACAATCCTATAATTCTCACACACATCAGAATAGCACAAACGTATGAAAATGGATATGCAAAGTAAGCAACACCGTAAAGCCAACTGTTACACCGTAAAGCCAAAACGATGTCAAGTAATGAGACGTGTAGAGGGGACAGGACTATATGGGACTCATGCCCTTGAGAATGTGCGAGCATCCTTTTAAGGCAATTACAGGGTGTGTGTGACAGCGGGAGGAAGAATATAGAGTAATGGGATCAGAAAAGGCTGAAAGAACCCGCGAGAGCATAGGCAAAGAAAAGGCCTGTATATAAATACATCCCAGCACCTGTTCCTCTACTTGCCCTCTCTCGATCCCTAGCCCCTTCTCCTTCCCTCTTCCACCTGTTCCTTCCTCATCACTCATTTTTCTCTCCAGGCCACTTGTTTGCACCACTATGAAGGTCAACTTGTCCTTGCCATTCTTTTTCATTCATTTGCCCCTTGATCAGATTCTCCTTTTGGATCTTGAATCCTTCACCAAAAGATCTGCAAACATTTATCGACAGTGACATCATTGACAAACGTTTTTAATAATCCTAAAGACCTTGGTTAGCTGGTTCTTGTGTGTTTTAGTAGGATTGGAGCTAAACTCTGTAAGAAGGTGGACCTCCAAGAACAGGATAGGACAGCCCTGGACTAGAAAAAATGATAAATCATTATCCAACCATTAATCAGATAGATATATTAGAGAAGCTTAGAATATACATAATTTTAGAAACTTTTATAATAAAATAATGAAATATTTAAAGAAAATTCGATCAAATAAAAATAGGACTGCTGAGACACCTTAACCGCTAACACTAAGGGCCAGATTTACTAAACAAATTATCGTGAGAGCACAATTCCAAAAAAGTGCAGATGGGAGTGGAAAGTTCTGCATGTGATCTACTGACGACGCGCAAATTAAAGCACACAGACGCAGCCGGATAATTTCCACGTCTAGTTTAAGACGTGCTTTTTTGGGGTGGTAAATAATGGTGCAAACACCAGTAAACTGACAAGCGCAAACCTTAGTAAATCACCTTGCGTGATTCATTTAAATACTCTCCTCCCATAAATACTGCGCCTAAAAGGTAAACTCCTACAAATGCATTTGCAAGAAGTTCATCCGCAAAAATAACCCTGTCCACTCCTTTTCAGCAAACATTTTTCACTACGCGTCTTTATTAAATCCTGACAGTAGATTTTTAACGCCAAAAGAGGGTTTTCGCTGGCGCAAGCTGTTGTAAATGATGTCATGCCCTAAATGTCACTCTAAGCCTTTCTATACTTTGTTAGTATTAGTTTTGAGCATGTATTGTTCTTCATATATGAATGTTACAATTCTCAACTTTTTCCCGTGTAGTTGGTGACAAAGTCCCTGCTGATATCAGAATCACTGCCATCCGCTCCACAACCCTGCGTGTGGACCAATCTATCCTCACTGGTTAGTCTCTGATTTACAATAGCTGGCCTCCCAATACTCACAAAAACATTGCATACATCTTTGCCCTTCTCTGACCTCCTTTATCACTTTATTCTCAGGTGAGTCTGTAAGTGTGATTAAACACACAGAGTCTGTTCCTGACCCCAGGGCTGTCAACCAGGACAAGAAGAACATGCTTTTCTCAGTGAGTGTGCCTTTCTTAAGCCTTTTGTTGCTCCTCTCCTGTCTCCAGCACTAGCCCTGAAACATCTTCTCCCTCTCATTTTTCCAGGGCACCAACATCGCTGCTGGCAAGGCTATCGGAGTTGTGGTTGCCACCGGTGTCTCAACTGAGATCGGTAAGATCCGTGATCAGATGGCTGCCACTGAGCAGGAAAAGACCCCCTTGCAGCAGAAGCTGGATGAGTTTGGTGAGCAGCTCTCCAAAGTCATCTCCCTCATTTGTGTGGCTGTCTGGCTCATCAACATTGGCCACTTTAACGACCCCGTCCATGGCGGCTCCTGGATCCGTGGTGCTGTCTACTACTTCAAGATCGCTGTTGCTCTTGCCGTAGCCGCCATCCCCGAAGGTGAGATACAGGAGTCATTGAGAAATCAAGAGTAAAATGCAGACAAGATTCAGAACTCACCTTTTCAATGCAGACTTTGTAAGTTGAGCAAATCCAACAGAGCGTATTTGACACTTTTCTTTTCCGAACAGGTCTGCCTGCTGTCATCACTACCTGCTTGGCTCTGGGAACCCGCCGCATGGCTAAGAAGAATGCCATCGTCCGTTCTCTCCCCTCTGTTGAGACTCTGGGCTGCACATCTGTCATTTGCTCAGACAAGACTGGCACCCTCACCACCAACCAGATGTGCGTTACAAAGGTTTGTAAGAGTCTTACTCCAAAAGCAATCAAGCAATCACCAATATACCAGTCATCTCGCTACAACCACAAAATCCTTCTCCTTTACACACCGTTTTAAGCTTCGTTCTCTTCGTATTTAGATGTTCATCATTGACAAGGTGGAGGGTGACTCTGTGTCTCTTGACCAGTATGACATTTCTGGATCCAAGTACACACCAGAGGGAGAAGTGTAAGTGATTTTATATTTATGAAGTGACACTCACGCACCAGCACACACAGACTCACCATTCTTCTCAATTTACCTTGCAGTACTAAGGGTGGACTTCCTGTCAAGTGTGGCCAGTACGATGGGCTCGTTGAGCTGGCAACAATCTGCGCCTTGTGCAATGACTCTTCTCTGGACTACAATGAGGTAAAAAAAAACCTTCATTCTGTCTCCATCTCATCTAATCTATTCCAGTTGTGGAGCAATAACCAAGCGTAACTCTCACTCTCTTTGTTTTACAGTCTAAGGGAATCTATGAGAAAGTGGGTGAGGCTACAGAGACTGCCCTGTGCTGCCTGGTTGAAAAGATGAACGTGTTCAACACTGATGTCCGTGGTCTGTCTAAGGTTGAGAGAGCCAACACATGCTGCACTGTAAGTATCTCATTCTCTTCTGAGCCCTTCAAGTTCATGTTGGCCAGCTGTATTGTGTCCTTTCGAATTTATTGCAGTTCTAAGTTAAAATCTTTAGTCCTAATTTCATGACTGAAATATCACAAGGACAGCTATGATAGTGGTATTTATTTCTACACACTTGATTGGTTGGATTTTTGTAATGGTTCAACTGTCAAATGTCATGTGCCAAGATTGAAGTTACATTAAATTCCATATCGGACATTATATCAATGTAGTTTGCTACTCTTGGTTTCCTAGGTGATCAAACAGCTTATGAAGAAGGACTTTACTCTTGAGTTCTCCCGTGACAGGAAGTCCATGTCCGTCTATTGCTCTCCTGCAAAGGCCTCCAAGGCCCCTGTTGGAAACAAGATGTTTGTCAAGGTAAGACAAATCCTTAAAATGAACTAGTACAAATTAATACCTTAAAAATAATCTAAAATCATTATCGTTGTAGGGTGCTCCTGAGGGTGTGATTGACAGATGTGCCTACGTGCGTGTTGGCACCACCCGTGTGCCCCTGACTGGTCCAGTTAAGGATAAGATCATGGCTGTGATCAAGGAATGGGGTACTGGCCGTGATACCCTGCGCTGCCTGGCTCTGGCAACCCGTGACAACCCTCTGAGACAGGAGGAAATGAACCTGGAAGACTCTACCAAGTTTGGTGAATATGAGGTATTTTTGTTAGAGAGATAAACATGGACCTTATTTGTATTCCATCAAACACGATTTAACCTGATTTAACTCTTTTTTTTGCTTTCCTCACAGACTGATCTCACCTTTGTGGGTTGTGTTGGTATGTTGGATCCTCCTCGTAAAGAGGTTGTTGGATCCATTGAGCTGTGCAGGGCTGCTGGCATCCGTGTGATCATGATCACAGGTAAATCATGTTCAAATTTCAAATCAGTGCTGACATTTCTTAAAACAGCATTCTAGGCACACTGTCAGTCTGTTTGTTGCCCTGTTACAGAGATTAATCCTGCTTTGTTATCCAATATTCAATCTCCCACAATAATACTTGACTGACACAGAACATTTGGAATAAAAAAGCATAATAGGTTCATATAATACAGTAATCCTGAAAATATAATACTCATAATTCTCAACTTTTCTTCTACCCAGGTGATAACAAGGGTACCGCTGTGGCTATTTGCCGCCGTATTGGCATCTTCAGTGATGATGAGGATGTGACAGGCCGTGCTTTCACTGGCCGTGAGTTTGATGACCTGCCACTGGCCCAGCAGAGAGAAGCTGTGCGTAAGGCCTGCTGTTATGCTCGTGTCGAGCCCTCCCACAAGAGCAAGATTGTGGAGTTCCTTCAAGGTTTTGATGAGATCACTGCCATGGTAAGTGAACTGAATGGAGCAAATGAAATAGGACAAAAGACCAAAGACCATCTTTGAACAGACAGGATCTTGGTCACTTCCTTAAGTTGAAGACCTACCTGTGGACTGCATAATAGTTTGGAATCCACTAAACTTAACATGCTTGGTTTTTTTTTACTATAAAATGAAGTCTTACCTTTTTAATATTCCCTTCCCCCACTAAATATACTCCAGACTGGTGATGGTGTGAATGATGCTCCTGCCCTGAAGAAGGCAGAGATTGGCATTGCCATGGGCTCTGGCACCGCTGTTGCCAAGTCAGCCTCTGAGATGGTCCTGGCCGACGACAACTTCTCCAGCATTGTGGCTGCTGTTGAGGAGGGCAGAGCCATTTACAACAACATGAAGCAGTTTATTCGCTACCTCATCTCCTCTAATGTCGGTGAGGTCGTCTGGTGGGTGACAGTCTCTTGCTTTCAAACACACATATATCTATTTACCTTCCAAAATCAGGAATAGGTTTCTAAAACCTTATTTTCTCCTCCTTCTTCAGTATCTTCCTGACAGCTGCTCTTGGTCTTCCTGAGGCTCTGATCCCAGTTCAGCTTCTGTGGGTGAACCTGGTGACTGACGGCCTCCCTGCCACCGCTCTGGGCTTCAACCCCCCTGACTTAGACATCATGGGCAAGGCTCCCCGCTCCCCCAAAGAGCCCCTTATCTCTGGCTGGCTGTTCTTCAGATACCTGGCCATTGGAGGTACGCTACTTTCCATTCTTCTGATTTATTCTTGATTCATTATAGGTTCACCATGCATTCATTGCCATTGTACCTTTCCTGATTACTTCAAACTGCATTACATATTCTGTTCAATCTTTCTCTCTCAGGTTATGTTGGTGCTGCAACCGTTGCTGCTGCTGGCTGGTGGTTCGTCTACTGCGATGAGGGCCCCATGGTCTCCTTCTACCAGCTGGTGAGAGTCTAGCATTATCTTAACTAATGCTACAGGCAGTGTTGCAGTACTCAAGACAGAGTCCAAGACCATATTTTCTATGACAAATCAAGATCAGCTCTTTCGAGTCTGTGTAGCCTGACCAAAGTGTAGAGTGTAGAGTCCAAATGCTCCTAAAAATATGGTCTTGGACTTCAGCTCTAGTATTACAGCACTGGCTACAGGGATACAATAGTCTCTGGATGTTTAGAATGAAGCAAATAACAATGTGGTACATTTCACAGTAAAACAATAATGCTGTACCTATTCTCTGTCCCCAGTCCCATTTCATGCAGTGCACTGCTGAGAACGAGGACTTTGCCGGCATTGACTGCGAGGTGTTTGAGGCCGCTCCACCCATGACAATGGCTCTGTCTGTGCTGGTCACCATTGAGATGTGCAACGCTCTGAACAGGTCAGAACTCACCTACTCCAAATCCAAACATCACAAAGCAGCTCAACAGAAGTTTTTTTTTTGCTGATTGTAACATACATTGGTGCATGTTTCTGTAGCTTGTCCGAGAATCAGTCTCTGCTGCGTATGCCCCCATGGAGCAATTTGTGGTTGGTGGGAGCCATGTCTCTCTCCATGTCTCTGCACTTCATGATCATCTATGTGGACCCTCTGCCTGTAAGTACTGCATCCATCCAGCATGTTACATTTTGTTCAGTTTGTGTATTTAGCAATATCGCACGCTAAAGGGTCTGCCATTAGGGGGCAACCAAAGACATATGTGCCCAGGAGCCTCTGGAGAGACCATGACCAGACCTGGCATTTCCCAAAAACTGCTTGATTCAATTGCAAATGCATAAAAGCGCAAATATTTTTCAATATTTAATTAATTTTAAGTTTATTACATCATTCAGCTTCAATCCAATTGCTTTTTAGCAGCTGTCATTTTTCATTTGATAATCTCTGCCTTTTTTCTAACAGATGATCTTCAAGCTAACCCATCTCAATGTCGACCAGTGGATTGTTGTACTGAAGCTTTCTTTCCCCGTCATCCTCATCGACGAGCTGCTCAAGTTTGTTGCTCGCAACTACCTGGAGCGTGAGTAACCATTTAACACACACAAAAACATACTGACAAATGTTCCTAGATATTAATATTTTAACTAAACACCAAGCATATTTAAAAAGTAACATACAAACACAAAACTAAATGTTAGTAACAACTTCAACAAATTACTGTATGTAATAGGGATGTAACGATCATATATCGAGATATTGCGATATAAAATGCGACGATATGTATCGCTAATGTAAACGATATGATTCACAATATAGTTTGTTTTACTGTATTTATGTATAATTCACTCAAAAATGTAAATTCTGTCACCCTCACCCTTATGTTGTTTCAAACCTATAAGATCTTCATTTAACTTCAAAACACAAATGAAGATATTTTTCAAGAAACCAGAGAAAGATTTCTATACCTCCATTTAAAGTCCATTCCTCTCAAACCTAAAAACAAAAAATGTCAAAGGCATTATAAAAATAATCAATCGAGTGGTCTAATCCTAATCCAAATCTTCTGAAGAGACATGAGGGCTTTATATGATGAACAGATTTACTTATCAAAACAATGTCTTTATTATCTTTCAAATTCTAAAAAAAGGTCAACAGATAAATAAAATATACCAATAAAACAAAATGTTACAAATAAAGTGCTGCACATGCAAAGTCTGTGGCAACTTTAATCATTGAAAGGATACTATGACAAAGACATCGCTTTCCTTATTACATTTTTTTTTCGTGAATATATGATGGACCTAAAGAATGAAAGCTATATCATATACTTAGATATTTATGAGCAATATCACTCACAGTCATACAAAATGTCTATGCAGCATTAATTTTGCATGAAAAAATTAAACACTAAGATTCACATATGTTGTCTTTCAATAATAATAATACCTCTTCATAAATATGGCTGTTTTCAAGGGTTTTCCAGGACTTAAATTTCAAAAAGTCAAATTTAAGTATTTCAAGCACTTTAAGTACCTTGTACGAACCCTGTATTTGTGTGTCCTGAAATTAATATAATAACAATAATATTGTTTAAATAATAAAAAAAGTAATAATAAAAAAACACCTTTTTGTTTTGGCTTATAATATAACTATAAATATCGTATTGTGAGTTTAGTATCATGATGGTATCGTTACACCCCTAGTATGTAATGAAGACGTGATTTACTAATTGAATATTAATAATAAGCAAATATAAACTCCTATGATTTATTAATTTCCCACATAAAATTGTATTCTCCTATACTTATCGCTTGTCCTATTTTTTAAACCCTCTCTCTGCACCCCATTTTTTTCCACGGGTGTAAATATTCCTCCTCATTACCCTTCTTCTTACTCTCTTTACTCAATCCCCTGTAACCCCTCTTTATCTCATTCCAGCCTAATCCTGTTGCCCTCTATATTCCTGTAACAAAGCAAGGTATCCCACAATCCTCTCCACCTCTGCCTGCCTGCATCCGTGTCTGTTTGTCTATGGACAAATTGTGCCATGTTCTTTTTGTTATGTTCTTTGGCTTGTTGATAGACGTGTATTTATTTATATATATATATATATTTATATATATATATATATATATATATATATATATATATATTATACATATTATACTTTCAGTCATGGAGCTCCTTAGATCTGAATCAGTGATGTGACTGTACAGCAATGCTCCATATAGTAATAGATGCCATTGTAGATGCCTAAAGGGATAGTTCACCCAAAAATGAAAATTACCTCATGATTTACTAACCCTCAAGCCATCCTAGGTGTGGGTATTCTTCTTTCAGACGAGTATAATCTGAGTTATATTAAAAAATGCATTATAGCATTATAATGGCAGCCCAAAATTTGATGATCCATCCATCATAAACGTACTCCACATGCATTTGTGTAAGAAAAATATTTAAAATTCATATTTAAAACTTTATAAAGTAAAATATCTAGCTCCCGCCAGACCACCTTCCGTATTCAACTTACGAAGAAAGGGATTACTTTTATAATGGATGGATGCACTTTTTTGGGCTTCAAATTTTAGGCTACCATTCATTGCCATTATAATTCTTGGATTGGCCAGGACATTTTTTTAATATAACTCCGATTGTATTCATCTGAAAGAATGTCATATACACCTAGGATGACTTGGGGGTGAGTAAATCATGGAGTCATTTTAATATTTGGGTGAACCATCCCTTTAATGTTTTAATGCTAAATTCATCCTCATAAATGTAGTTTTGTCTAGTTAAAACAGTACAGATTCTGTTCAATTAAAGCAATAAGTTTAAAGAATATTTAAATAATTAATTATGACTGTAAAGACATTTAGGATTATACGATTTGAAGCATCTAAATGTACAGTCATAATTAAATATTCTTTAAACTAATGTGTGCCTAGATTATTTAAACTTTACAAATGGTGTTGTGGACTAATCTTTAAGCCATCCTGCCTCACATAACTGATTTACTTCAACAGAGAAAGATGAAAATCTAGTGTCCAAAAAGTGGGACTGAAAAAGAGAAGAACAACTGAGAAAAACAGCACTCCAACACGGAAAATTCGCCAGGAGTGAAAAAGAGCACACTGTGAACCAGTGAATATCACCCAAAAAAATTAAACCTTACAGAACAAAGGAAAAAAATATTTAAGTAAAAAGTGTTATGTATATGTATTAAGACTTAATTTAATATATATATTGTATATATACAATATATTCCAATGAAAATGCTATTCTTAAAATAAAGATGTGTATAAAAAAAAACCAAGTGTGGTCTGATACCGTATTTTAATTTATTGTTCATTTTTCATAAGCAATGCATTCAGATTTGTTACTAACATTGTTCTACATTTACATTAAAATGTATTAGCCCCATTCAAACAGATTTAGTGTTTTATCATACATCATTAACATATCATTGATCTTCCACTGCTCATTGGCTCAGGCACCAGATACTTCATAATGAAACGATGGCTCTTTCCAGTAAAGTGACTTTGGCCATAAACAACGCACAAATCATTATAGTAGGGTAGATAGTACTATAGTAGGGGGTAACTGTAATACACAAAATGTATGCAGTCTTAAGTGATGACATCTTTTCAGCATACACTTTGCCTGAAAACAATAAGTATGAACATTTAAATTTGAGCAAGTTTCAACAAACTTTTTGAGGTATAAAAATATTTTTTGGAGTTATAATGTTTTCTTATGCCGTTTCAAGTTTTAATGTATTTACTTTAAAGTGAGATATTTTATCTTTTGGTTTTAAAATAACAAGGAATATGCTAACACTGTTGCTGGTGGTAATCATAAAAGATTTCATCATGGCCGGGGGCAATTGTAACTAGTTATGAATAAAAATTTTATTAATTGAATGATTTAAATCACAAATGAGCATGATTTCACTAGTAATTTTACTAAACATCAGTAGACTCGTATCTAGTCAAAATCTAGTTACACTTAAAATATATATTAAATAATAAGATATTTTAGTAAAAAAGGATGCATCTCATTTCTAACCATAATAATTCATTACCCACTTAGACTTTTTTACACAATAAAAAAGATTAGCACCATGTAAAGGAGAAAAATATTCAGTAATTAAAGCCATATGTAATAATATTTGATATTATTATAGTCTTTTTTAAATCAATAAATGTTTATTAATGGTACTGTTACTTTGGCACATAGTTTTTTTTTCTTGTAGCAAAAGATTGCAGGTAGATCTAAAGTAGTTTATTATGAAGGAAATAAAATAATTTAAAAAGTTACAATTGCCCCCAGTCTCCATCGCCAGCATGTTTTTGGCTTTGATTTTGCTGGTGACAGGTGCTGATGGGTTATATATTATATTATATTTTAAATATATATATCTCAATCAGTGTCTATTAGGAAATAAGGGCTATGCAAACTAAGTTTTACTAAGATAAAACTTACACTGCAGTAGCACTAAATCTAGTAAAAACAGTAGTTAGCATTTCACAAAATTCAAGTATTAGCAATTCCAATTTGTCCAGATCATGTTTAGCCCATATGTTTTGAGATCATTAGAAGAATTATGAACCCATGTGTACAGGAGCGGCTGTGTAGTCTTCATGTCAATGCATTTTCTTTTTAAATGTAGGCAGCCCACCTCAGCTTAGCCTTTTCTGAGGACCACCTCTTTGCCCACATCCTCTTCCTTTTGGACTGCCCAAAAATTCACCTGTTCTTATATTTATGGTTTCATGTGGCATCTGCAGGTAAATCAGTGTATTCTTCAATCTCCTCCCCCAGAATCTGCTTGACTTGGTTCAATGACTCTGCTTGGCGAATCTGCTCCAATTTCACCTGAGAATGCAGAGAGAGGAAATAAAAAAGTAAAAAAACTGTTTAAATACCATGTAAACTTTTATACAAAATCAACAAGCTAAAAAACACAAATGGTCACACAGTTATAAAGTAAAGACTTGTGATTTCACTACACAACTGTCAGAATACAAAAATTGCACAGGACATAAGTCAGTGTCAAAATTATATTATATATACATACATACAAAATTACAAACGTTTCAAAAGTAAGTCTCTTAATCTCACCAAGGCTGTATTTATTTGATCAAAAATACAGTTAAAACAGTAATACTGTCATATATTATTACAATCTAAATTAACTGGTTTCTGTAAAATGTAATTTCTTCCTGTGATTTCAAAGCTGAATTTTCAGCATCATTACTTGTCTTCAGTGTCACATGATCCTTCAGAAATCATATTATTATTATTATTAAGATGATTTGGTGCTCAAGAAACCTTTCTTATTATTATTATTATTATTATTAATGTTAAACACAGTTGTGCTGCTTAATATTTTTGTGGAAACTGATTTGTTTTGTTCAAGATCCTTTGATGAATAAAGTTCAAAAGAACAGCATTTATTATAAATAAATACATTAGAAATAAGATTTATTTTACGTTTATTACATTTCATAAATGCCTTTACTGTCTTTATGAATTTAATGTGCCTTTGCTGTATAAAAGTATTAATTTCTTCTTTTTTTTTGTAATCTTACTTACCCCAAACTGTTGAATGGCAGTGTATCATGATTTCCAAAAAAAAAAAAAAAAAGGATCTTAGAATGATTTCTGAAAGATCATGTGACAATGAAGATTGAAGTAATGGCTGCTAAAAATTCAGCTTTGACACACACTACAAGAATGTAGCAATGAATTCAAACAATCTTGAAAATATCATGTGTGACATGTCAAAAATTGCATCGCTGAACTGCTCATGCTTAGTTTAACGCATTGCCTGCAATAGCACAATCAGAATAGAAATCATGTAGTGAGAGCACGGCCTTAAGTGTGCCATCAACAATTAATTATGTCAACAGAGACTGCAGTGTTTATGCAGAATAGATGAAGAAGAGCAAGAACTTTATGCTGATCCTAAATCAGTGTAGTACCTGCAGTGATTGTGACAGCTGCACAAAATCCTTCTGCACAGCCTGACTAGTGTCTAGTTGAGAGCGCAGACTGATCACCTGACTGCGAAACTCTAAACACTGCTGCTGTAACACCCCCTGAAAGATGTAGAGAGATGTAAACTACTATATAATCAAATTCAATCATATTTAACTATATACACCAAGATGCAGGTCTACCTTCTCCTGGATGTGAGATTTGTTCTCTTTCTGAAGGTGAGCAAGCGCCACCCGCAGACCCTGCACCTCCACGCGACACTCCTGCAGCTCAGCCTCCAGCTGCACACACAGATGGAATAATGGCTACGTTCTCACTGGAATACTGGCATACCTCATAGTATGACAATGAATAGTATTTGAAACAGTTATGTATTATACAACAAACATTTTCAACAGCACTATGCTACATTGTTGTCACATGGCCTCATTATGGTGAATGTTTTATTCTGTGAATGCATCCAATTATAAGGGATGAAAGGGATTATTTTTCCATTTTAATAATCTTGTAAATCCTGTAAAAATGTCTTAACTCTTCATGGTGCGAATAAATAATGAGACAAGCATGTTATAAATGTGTGTGTGTGTGTTTGTGTGTGTGTGTGTGTTATATATACAACAACAACAACAACAAACAACAAACAACAACACAAAGATGATATTACAACGGCACTGAAGTGCAAATGGGATTTGACATTCAAAAAATTTCTTGAAGGATTTAATTGAGAACCTCTAAATAAAATGGATTTATTTTTAATATCAGCTAGTCCCACAAGAAATAACAGCTAAGAATTAAAGGCAGGCATACCTTTTCCCTTTGGATCTGTATGCGGTCAGTCTCTACTGTCAGGCTGGCAAGTTTGACTGAGGGAGAGAGATTTTTATCACAAGGTGATGCTGGGCACAGTTTCATGGTAATACACTAAAATATCAACACCTACCCTTAAATAACCACTAGGATCTACACTACTGACTAAAAGTCAAAGTATACATGACTTACCTTCTAAAATCTCTGGAGAAGAAAATGTGACGAGAAAGATGAGGAGAGGAGGCGAGAGAGGAGAACACGTGTCAACGCAGAGAAAACACAAACAAAAGCTTCAACAAACAGGATAAATGGTAAGGCAGACACAATTTAAACGTAAATGTATAACTTGAAAATCCAAATGAATAAATGTAATATAAATGTGATATTGTGACGATATATAAAAGACAGACCGCTCTCCTCTGTGCGTGTCTCCAGCTGTTCCTGTAGGTTGACTATTTCAATACGAAGCCTCTCCTCACAGTGAGCTGCCTATGTATAGAGATATATACATTGACTTAAAGACTCATTAATACACATACACACACTACATTCAATTCTTCCAGACCTCAGGGGTGTATTCCAGAAAGCAGGTTATGTGCCATACCTGGGTATGTTTAAGAGTAATTAAGCAGATAACCTCAACTTTCGGTTCCAAAAACGGAGGTAACTTTCAGGGTATGCAAGTAGCCATAGCAACTCACTCTCTGAACATAACCTGCTCTGGAACAGGTTATGTTCCAGGGTTAGTTTGATTCAGATGTGTTTTATATAATTAATATAGTTATTAATATAACCAAATTAGTTTCAGTTATATAATATACAATATTATATATTAATTCTAAAGAATTAGAATTAAAAAAATTATAACAAGGTAATGTTTAAATGTTAATTCAATTCAAATATATTTATTATTTATTTTACTGTCATCTCACACATGGATCTGCATTCAATTAATTAGCATCAAACAAACAATATAATCCTTATGCTCAGTGAATAAAGATTACTTATTAAATGAAGACATGCATAACCACCAAATAGGTGGTGATGTGCACCAAGTAGGTTATGTAAATCACCATTAAACAAAAGAAGAAGAGGAAGTAGAATGGCGCGCTTTTTCTTAGCGTCTGTTTCCATGGTGAATCATCGATTCTTCGCTCTGTTGAGAATGTCTTGTGTGTTAACCGGGAACATACTCTGGGTTGTCTGAACTTACTCCCGGACTCGTTTTTGGAACCAGCATAACTCGAGTGAGCCAGGTTTGGGTTAATCAACCGAGAGTTCAGGGTATATGTGACGGTAAGTTAACCTTGCTTTCTGGAATACCCTCTGTGGTCTCCTTTCGACAAATCCGCTTGTAAACATACACACTTGCCTACCTCTAGTGTTGGACTGTGGGGTGGAATGCTATTTTCATCCACATCAGTTTCTTCACCTTTCAACTTGGACAGTTCATTACAGACTCTCTTCTGAGAGTAAGACAGCTCTGCCTGGGTGAAAAAAATACATGCAGACTCTTAAAGAGTTTGTAATCTCATTAGGATTTTGGCTCATGGTGTCTTGCTAATGTTGCCATTTGATTGGACAACCTGCTACTCACCAATCTGCTCTGAACAGCATTTTGTGACTGGCTAAAAGATTTCTGTAGGTCTTGAAGGAGGGCCTCGGAAGTCTGCACCTGAGACTGAAGCAATGACAACTGCAAAAAACAAAAACACAAAAATATCAATAAATGAGAATTTGTTTTGTATGTAATCATCTGCAGACATGCTATATCAGGGTGTATGCTCAGAGAAATTAAACCACATTAGAATAATTATTATATTATATTAGTTCAAAAGTTTGGGGTCAGTAATTTTTTTTATGTATACTTTTATTAAGCAAGAATATATTAAATTGATCAAAAGTGACAGTAAAGACTTTTATAATGTTACAAAAGATTTTTATTTCAATGAAATGCTGTTCTTTTGTACTTTCTATTAATCAAAGCATATTTAGTTTCCATAAAAATATTAAGCAGCTGTGGGATTACAAATTTAAGTATCTGTTTAATCAGTCTCTGATCTTCCTACTGAGAGCCAAACTATGTATGAATGTTGACAGTCTTAGTTCTCGTGACCAGGTGCTGTTTATACCATTTGGGGGTACTATTATCTTCACAGTCGGGGGTAAATGCCTGTATTGTCTTTAGATGCTTTTGTTTTAGTCATCATCTTTCCAAATACCTTGCAGTCTTTGCACTTGACTACTTGTCTACTTACAGGACATATTTCCTGTATGTGGCCCAAATGGTCAAGCAGGCATGAAGACTGCAAGTGTGTGTGGAAATTTTGATTACCCAATGGGACACACTTATAGTGTTGCAAAATATAGTGTTTACAGAGCTTTTTTATTTTATTTATAATTTAACTCAATTACAAAAAAAATACACGTCTAAATGTCTGTTCAGTAGCTGCTATGTAACTAACAGATAAAACAATTAAAAAATTGTGGAGCTTCTAATTAAGTGATAAAAAGCAGTTGCAAATGTTACAAATTGTACAAAATACAAATAATAGCCTACTCTTTGCACCAATAAAATGTGCAACACTTTGTTTTACTACCAAATTATATGTAATATCTAATTAATTTAACTTACAGTGGAATGTTTTCCTCCACATATCACGATTTCGGTGCATGCAAGTTCCTGAACATAATGTATGGTGGGATACGCTTAGCCAGCATATAGTGTGGGTTTAGTGTGCATTAAGGGCACTGCACTTGGGCATTTTAAGACATGGGACAGCCTGCACACTCACTTCTTGTAGAACTCTGGCAGAAATCATGTTCATGGATGCAATTATTAACGTTACTGTAGTATGAAGAAGAGCAGACCTGAGTGGTGTGGGAGCTGAGCAAGGCCGCTGGAGTGATTGTTAATAAGATACAGGCACCATTTCTGCTTTTCCAGTTATGAGTATGAGGTAACGCAGCTCTGTTTATCATATCAGATACATTTGAGTGTGTTGAAAATGATGTTATGACGTTACTCTGTGCATTCGCTCGGTGGCTGCTATGACACTTGTTCCACACTGCAGTAAGAATAAAGCATTTCTGCTTTATTTTTTAGGGTAACGCAGATATGACGCAATTGACAGGCTACTCCCTCACACATCCCGGTTCCTTGGTTAGAATAGCAATTTTCTCACGATTTAGAAATAGTTGGAAACATTTGGGATATTGTAAGTACTCAACTGAACAAAATATATAACACTGGCCTAGTGGTTTTTTGATATTTTACTGAAAAAATGTTACATAGTGCACCTTTAAGACTGGCAAAAATGATGCTGAAAATTCAGCTTTGCCTTTACAGGAATAAATTACATTTTAAAATAGACTAAAGTTAAATCTTACTGACCATAAAGTTTTGAACAGTAGTACATTTTATAAAGCTGTATCTCAGACCATTTCTGTATCTTACAAAGGGTCTTGTGTCTTGTTGCAAAAAAAGATCTGTGGCAAAAGACGGGAACTGAGAGTTTCTGTACCTGTTTTTGTGTCTCTGTGCTTTGCACATCCAGTTCTTTCTCCAGATCAGTTTTCTGCTTTCGAAGCTCTGTAACCTCCTCTTGAAGCTCTACAAGCTAAAAATGGTATGGTAAAAGATTCAGCAAGTTAGTTGAGAGATGGTGGTATCAATGATCTCTAATGCACTGATTAACAAACAACAGGATAGAAATGTCCTACACTTTTTGAACGATAAATGTCCATGATGTTTTTAACCGTTAATGGATAAGGACTGCACTCATGAGAAGCAATTTCTAGTTGATCAAATATTTTAGTGTAACTACAAAAACTTTCCATTACTTTTTATTTTTTTGTAAATTTCCAGGCCTGGTAACTGCAGTTTTACAATTGAGTCCATGGCCATAGGAAACCTGCTAGAAAGGCTAGAGGTATACTGACATGTCCTTGCAATTTGTCCCAGTCGGCATGTGAGACCAGCCTGTGCCCTGGTGGTGGCAGGTAGATTGCTTCAGGCACCAGCGTTCCTGTGGACACCAGGGAGGCGGTGTCATCTTGAGGGGGCGGATGTCGGGGCATGGAGGGCGTGTCCAGAGAGAAAGAAGACAGGGAGGCAGAGTCACAGTGCTGAGGAAAGTAGTCCATCATAAGGCCTGTTGTTTCTGTATCTGACGTCTCTGTCAACAGCTCCAGTGGATCAGAGTCTGACCCTGAGCCCTCATGGTCAGAACCTCGCGGAGGAGAGGAGTAACCCTGTACTCCCTGACTGGGGGGAGATGTACCCTCTAGCTTGCCCTTTTTAAAGATGCCCTACATGTACAATGAGAAGTGAAAAAGAACGTAAAAAAGGGACATTGTGCATTGTAGAAGAAGCGCATTGTAATACAGAAACTGAAAGAAGTTTGTAAAAAAATGACATATAACATGTCAAAAAACACCAGTACTTATGTCTTGGTCCTTGGATAACAGAAAGAAAAAAAGAAAAAGAGGAGGGACACAGAAACACACTAACCTTAGTGTCATGGGGCAGAGCAGCTCTCCTCCACTGTGCTCGCTCTGACTGCAAAGCAGATATTCTGGCCTCATACTGAGCAGCTGTTTCTAAGATGGGAAAATAACAGAAGAACTGGATGTGAAGGAAATGAAATCAGTCAGAGTAATAATGAAACATTTCCTGTCGCTTCCAGTTCTTTGGGTAAAATTCCACTTCATGACATTCAAGTTAACGAATTAAATAGAAAATGCAACCGACTTCTGAATTGTGACATACATCTGAATACGACAGCTTATTGACAAAAAATTTTTTTTATTGTATCGCTTGCATTTACATTTATGCATTTGGCAGATGCTTTTATCCAAAGTGACTTACATTACATCCAAGGTATACATTTTACATCAGTTCAGTTCCATGCTCTACTGTTCCTGAGCAACAGAAATGCAGTTGTTAATTGGACTGTGACAAGCGAGTGTTGCATACAGGAATGGAGACAGATTTAGAGCAACTGGCTTTAAATACGTCAGCAGAGATAAGTGATTCAGATCACATTTTGATTGAAGATAACAAGGTCATTCTGATGTCACTGCAAAAGGCTCTACCTTTTACAATTTCATTTAAAGTGGAAACACCCCCTACTCTTAATTGAGTAGGATTTAATGGATTTAAGGGGGGCTCAAGAAAAGTAGATTCTCACTCACAGGCTCCTTAATAACGTCTTTAATATATAGCCTATATTTACACTGTAAATTACGTAACTGTGATGTCTGCTCCAAATTGGTCTATAACAACATCTGAAGTTATGCTTTACGTGGCGTGGGTAAGTCATTTCAAAGGATTTCAAACCACATATGAATGTAGCTTGAAACAGATTTGTAAAAAAAAAATTATAAAAAATAAATTGCTTGATGTGATTTTAGCAGTTCACACTGGCTAAATATGTTTGGATTTCAATCAGATATTCACAAAAATCGGATATGGACTGACAGTCTGAACGTAGCCAAAATCAAGTCCTGCACTACATTTTTTCTCGTTCGAGAAGCCGCTTCACTCGGATATATACGTCACCACATAGGGTAGAAAAGACTATTGCACCCTCCATTTCATGCTAACTTTAAAGCCAGTCTGTGGCATCTCTGAGTCTGACACATAGGCTATACAGAAGCTCCACTTAGCTAATCAACAATCCCCCCAATCCCCAAACAGACTTGTGCTTTTCCTCCACCTTAGGTGACCATACTCCTTCGATCCCTCCCTCTCACTCCTCACCTCTCAGAGCCTCCTGCAAAGACTGAATCTCCTGGTCGCATTGTTTCTGCAGTTCCTGCAGCTCCTCCTGTTTGCTAAGCTCACAGATCCTCGCCACACCCTGCCAGTGTTCCAGCTGAGCTCGGCACTCGATTAGCTCCGTCTGTAGGTCTGCAGGGAAACAATACAGAAGGACTTGTGAAACTCCTCTAAATAGCATTTGTTCCCTTTCTTATCCACAGTCTTATTTTTAAAGAATTATTTAAAACAGGTGCATAATATGAAAACAGGTGCGTGACACGTATAAAGGAGCTCTACTTCATTAACAAGAGCAGATTAACCCTAAGAGTACTTTATTTGTCCAATGCCTACTCAAGATTTAAACCTGACGCGACATGTCAGAGTGTCTTATATTGATTCTAGTCGTAAACACCTGTTGACTTATGCTGCACCGCTTTGCTGTTGTTATTATCAATAGAAAACTGTCCACAATTAAATCCACATAATATAATGAGGTCTGTACGCTTTATTTAAGAGCGTCGGCTACATGATTACTTACGGATTTAATCGCAAAAATCTTGTGACAACAATGTTTAAATCGACACCAACCTTTATATTTAGACTATATCTAACGTGTACTGGTTGTTCATACCATTATTCTCCTCACTGCGCGATGCTGATGTGCCCGACACTTCCATGGTTTCACGTCATTTGTCTCGATATTTTCTTTTCGTTTCGATCTTTTTCCCTTCATCCGCATCCGTCTTCCTTTTCCTGTGTGAAGTGCAGCAGGACCGGGCTTCAACAAACTGCACCAAGAGTTCAGGAAACAACTTTCCCCGGTTCAATCCTGCGGATATTACCTAACCATCCTCCCTAGAGCCACACACACACGCGGGTTGTCTTCAAATCTAGTGAGCCGGCTACACAGAGCGCGCTTTTGGGCCTCATATGACTGTGACCGCGCCTGTGATGCTGTCTAGATAGGCAGCTCACTAGATTTTGAGACGGATCCAGAGGGGATGTGGACGACCCAAGCGATCCCATGCGGGTTTCATTGAAAATATGCGAATGCAAATTTTTCAAAACTCATTTTGTCATTTCAATGACATTGGGGGTTTATATTAATTATAGAAATGTCCATGATAAAATTCATTTTAAACACTCATAAATGCCTGGCTAAGAATTTTAACTCCAACATGTGCTCATTACAATGATGTGCACGTGATTTTGTTTTGACAAAACATTCTGATTTCATAAGATCTAAAATTACAAATTACAGCGCACACGAGAGGATTTGGCTGTTGACTTGGACCTAGTTAGGAATCTTTCAAGTTTTTGCTTTGAATGGCAATTAAAGCAAATACACATACATTTATTATATTTTATTAGCATAACAGCAATAAGTTGAATTAAAAATGTAGGAAACGATGGTATACAAAAGCCAGCTTCAATATTTCTATTAAAATTGACGATGTGAAAAAAAATACCAAGTCAATAGAACCTTATGTCATTTATGAAGGGCTCCTCATTCTTCAGTCATTGTGGTAATTTACCATTAAGTACACAGTATTTTAGGTACAAGGCAGAGAAGAGGATGACTTTAAAAATGCTAATTCACAACAATATGATATTTCAGAGCATTTAGGTACAATCTCATAATGTGGCCCTTCAATTAACATTTACAGTACAATTGTATTGCAATGAGACTTAAAAAAAAACACATAGTATTGGTCCACAGCTCCATCATTATTTAATGCTGGAAGACAGAGCTTACAAGAGCAGCAGTGTGTAACTAAGTGCCCATAAAATAGCTTATCTGTTTTAACTACATTAGATGAACGATTCTTCCCATCCAAATCCTTTGTGTAGATTCCCTCTCAGTTCATGTCCTGATCACCCACACTCTGACGCAGGTACTCCTCATAGAGATTTTTCTGCAAAAATATACAAGCAAATCATTAGATGAGTCAGTCCCCACTGTAGCCATCTTTACAAAATATACACTATACCTTTTTGGTCTTTACCACCTCCTGGACATACTCCAGTTTTTCCTGAAGCTGTCTCTTTTGTTTCCCAGAGAGTGTTGGTTTGGTCCTAAAAGTGGAATGAAAAGAAGAAAAAAACACAAATTTGTACAATATATTCAAAAATTTCAAGTCATAAAATAACTATGAAAGATATTGATTATTTTCCCCCACAACATTCACTCTGCTGCAGTTCTAAACAAAAAAACAACAACAAAAAAAAATTATATAAACTTCTGCACCAAGACTCAAAATTATTCACCAATATTTCCCTCTGCTGCAGGTAAATATATAAATAACAAAATTCACTAAACTTCCATGCTGCCACAGGCCTTTAAAAAAAAAAAAAAAAAAAAAAAAATATATTATACAAGTCCATAAAACTTCTCCACTATATTCCAAGATTAGTCTTCCTCTCTTCTGCAGGCAATTAAATATTAAAATAATTAAATATATAAAATGAATAGCAAGGAGGCAATTAGATTTCCCCCCCCCAAAAAAAGTTAAAAACACCAGATACCAGATAATTTTTGGAGCTTGACTCTGAACATTCTGATAAATAATCACCTTTTGGGCACCACAGAAAAAGCCAAACTTAATGAGCAAATGGTAATTTTCATTTTTGGCTGAACTACGCCTATCCCTTTAAAACTACAAATGCCTGTGTTTAGAAGTTAGTAGATGCTTTTTTTTTTTCTTCACCTGAAAGAGAAGCGTGCAAGGAGGAGAAAGATGAAGGACAACAGCACCAGTCCAGCACAACTGTACAGCTGCACTTCCACTGACAGGGTCTCAAACGCCTTCACTGCAGGAGCCTGAACACAAACCCACACTTACATCAGGATCTACAGAAAATCACAAACACACGTACACATGAATGCATATACATACATACTAACCACATATAGTGAGAGTGCCTCTGTGCCTTTATCACCCATCATGAGCTCCATTACTTCTCTGGAGAGGCTGCCAAGGACCAGGGCCACAAGCAGCAGCAGGGGCACAGTGAAACCCAGCATGCCCAACAAACAACCCTTAAAACGTGCTCGACGGTTCTCTATACTGCAGTGCCTATAGAGAATAAAATACACAATGGCAACTGTAATAGTACACATTTGCAATCTAATAAACATATATATAAAATATTCATTTCAATGGATTATATATATATATATATATATATATATATATATATAAAAATCCAACCTAAGAATGCACTACCTGTCATTATCAAGTGTTTCAGTGATGGCCTCAGTAATGAGATTACAGTCCTTCTCCAATGAGTTAAGAGTGTTCTGCACAGTCTGATTAATGGTCTTTTCTACAGTCCGACACACCTCCTCAATCTGATTGACACATCGGCTGGGCTGATGGAGACAGTGAGCAAAGATACTTTAATATTCTTTACTTACAAAATAAGATAAAGCTGTTGTTGCATAAAATGGTGAGTAGCTGAAAAGTTTATGATACCTTATTAGGGTTGGGAACGTAGATGGTGGGCATGTCAAAGCCACACTTGTTGAGTCCCGGACGCTTGCAAAGTTCCTGCACAATCTGCATCATAACTCTCTGAAATATTCAATAACCATTAAATGTGCCATAATCAAGCAGTCAAACAAAGACTATTTTCCTTTAAAGATCTTCTCCTTTAAAACAGTCACATGCACTACCTTTCAAAAGTTTGAGGTCCGTAAGATTTTTTTTTTTTTTTAAATAAACAAACATTGGTTTATTCAGTGTCTAGACTAGAATCTAGACTTTCAGCTTTGTCATCACAGGAATAAATTGTTTATTTTTAAAACATGAGCATTGTTGAGCAGAAGAGAATGGCAATGGTAGTGTATATGCAAAATAAAACGTAACAGTGAAGATTAGTGTGTATAAGAGTAGTTTACTTGTCGATCAGACTCTCCTCCAGCCTCATCAGCTTTACTGAGATAAAAACGGAGACGGTCCCCTTGCTTCTCATTCAGTTTCTCTACAATGCTGAGTGTGCGCTTGCATAAAGCCTGTCCCATTGGGTCAAAGAAGACCAGGATCAGGTCACAGAGCTCACCTAGTGTAGACAGGTAGAACCGTAATACAGAGACATGCATTAGGATCATAAACATACATTTAGAATGCTAAATATATAGACGTGCATAAAACAAAATGTCAACTCCTAAACACACAAACAACTATAGACAAACACACACCGAGCCACAGAATAGCTTGGTCCACGTCAAAGGGGTACTTCATATCTCCATCCACCAGACCAGGAGTATCAACAAAAGTCACCAAGCTGAAACGTTTCTGTCGTGAAGTGCAAATCTCAGTGCCGAGGTATTCTGACACCCCTGAAATTGAGAGAAAGTTGTGTTTTAGACAGAGATTCATGCACATATGCAATGTAAAACCTAAAAGCTTGTAGCCCTGCTTTTAACACACGGTCGAAAATTCAACAACAAACCTTTAAAGTCTTGCAGTGGTTTGAAGTGTGGATAAAGATGGAGCGTTGCATTTCCCTAAAACCAAGACAACAGTTGTTATACAATAAAAAGGTGAAAAACACTTATAATCAACGATGCCATTTTCATACCCAAACCACGTCACACAAAACCTTCATGCAAAATGTATGGAGGGTCATACTTACCGTGAGCGATTCCCTCTTTCGCCCACTGGTAACAAAGCTGAAGCCCTGTGTCTCTATAGCGACCCCTGTCCTTTGTATATGCTCCTCCACATACCTGCAAAAGCAATACAAATATGGGTTACTGCTTGAAAACTAAAAGTGTGTGAGGCTTTCTCAGTCTCACACACACTAATCTGAGTACGTGGTTGTAAGGCATGTATATTAGCCTACCAATTGATAAAGCTGCTCTTTCCAGCTGAGTGGTTCCCCATCAACATCACAGTTATCTTTTTCCGGGGAGGCAGCAACGTCACCCCAACAGTTTGAGCGATTGTTATTAGTCCTATAGGACAAAGGAATTAGTGGTTAGACAAACCGGACTGGAAACTAAAGTTTATTTTTAATCCAGGTTCAGGGGTTGAGTCAATGAAAATTCAGAAGAGTACTTTATACAATGCATTAAAAATAAATTATATATAGTACCGCTTGTTGGGCTGCAGGGTTATGCATGTAAATTAAAGCAAACAGGTGTTTCTGGCACTAATAAATGTCAAACCAACAGGCGTTTTAGCTATCTGGCTACCGTTAGCACCTCTCATCCACGCCTGGAGACATATCCAATTCCTTAATACATGACTAAACCACATAAATGAGTGAGAAGTAGTCGTTTATAAAGTTTTTTTTTCCTAACCGCTCTCCGGATGGATGTACATCTGATGGCAGTCCCGTAAGATGCGCTCGTCGCAGGACACACTGCCAGATATTGAGTCGGCATTTGCAGCACTCCTGCTTTTGATCTTCCCGGACATCTTGATGTAAAATTATGGGCTGTAATAAAGCAACGCGTTTTATCGCGTACAACGTAAAATCGATTGGCAAATTGTATGGAATATAAGAAACGACATAGATTGTTACTCACATCCAAATGAAGTTCAAATCGCCCCGGTCTGCTGGATAACGTTAGCCACGTCACCGGTGTTCGCATAGTATTGTGGGAGTTGTAGTCTTTATTATTCTGTTTCGCTCGCGCCGTTTCTGATTATTAGGGCATAAAGGCTGTTTCTTGTTTCCGCCTCCCTAGACTATTTATAAACCACGTCGTCTGAACGCCATTAAATAACGATTAATCATTTGGGAGTTGAACCGTTTGTACTTCAAGAAGCTTGTGAAGAGAGCCATTAAATTATTTGAAAAAGTTATTTCATTACAACTATAATACGAATGTGCCATATTAATAATTAATTATATACACTCACCTAAAGGATTATTAGGAACACCTGTTCAATTTCTCATTAATGCAATTATCTAATCAACCAATCACATGGCAGTTGCTTCAATGCATTTAGGGGTGTGGTCCTGGTCAAGACAATCTCCTGAACTCCAAACTGAATGTCAGAATGGGAAAGAAAGGTGATTTAAGCAATTTTGAGCGTGGCATGGTTGTTGGTGCCAGACGGGCCGGTCTGAGTATTTCACAATCTGCTCACTTACTGGGATTTTCACACACAACCATTTCTAGAGTTTACAAAGAATGGTGTGAAAAGGGAAAAACATCCAGTACGCGGCAGTCCTGTGGGCGAAAATGCCTTGTTGATGCTAGAGGTCAGAGGAGAATGGGCCGACTGATTCAAGCTGATAGAAGAGCAACTTTGACTGAAATAACCACTCGTTACAACCGAGGTATGCAGCAAAAATTTGTGAAGGCACAACACGCACAACCTTGAGGCGGATGGGCTACAACAGCAGAAGACCCCACCAGGTACCACTCATCTCCACTACAAATAGGAAAAAGAGGCTACAATTTGCATGAGCTCACCAAAATTGGACAGTTGAAGACTGGAAAAATGTTGCCTGGTCTGATGAGTCTCGATTTCTGTTGAGACATTCAGATGGTAGAGTCAGAATTTGGCGTAAACAGAATGAGAACATGGATCCATCATGCCTTGTTACCACTGTGCAGGCTGGTGGTGGTGGTGTAATGGTGTGGGGGATGTTTTCTTGGCACACCCCTTAGTGCCAATTGGGCATCGTTTAAATGCCACGGCCTACCTGAGCATTGTTTCTGACCATGTCCATCCCTTTATGACCACCATGTACCCATCCTCTGATGGCTACTTCCAGTAGGATAATGCACCATGTCACAAAGCTCGAATCATTTCAAATTGGTTTCTTAAACATGACAATGAGTTCACTGTACTAAAATGGCCCCCACAGTCACCAGATCTCAACCCAATAGAGCATCTTTGGGATGTGGTGGAACGGAAGCTTCGTGCCCTGGATGTGCATCTTACAAATCTCCAACTGCAAGATGCTATCCTATCAATATGGGCCAACATTTCTAAAGAATGCTTTCAGCACCTTGTTGAATCAATGCCATGTAGAATTAAGGCAGTTCTGAAGGCGAAAGGGGTTCAAACACAGTATTAGTATGGTGTTCCTAATAATCCTTTAGGTGAGTGTATATACACATATACATATACACACACGTGTGTGTGTGTGTCAATATACAGCTCTGGAAAATCACTGCACACTACTTTTTGTTGCCCTTTAAATGCTAAAAATGCTAATAATTTCTAACCTAGTTTTAATTAAAGTGAAAAATAATGAAGTGATTCAAGCAGGGAAAAAAAAGAACATGACAAAAGTTCTCATTTATACCCCATACTTTAATGTAAAGAATTCAGGTTAATGTAATACACATTAATGGTTTAGCATTCAAAGAAATACATTGCTACACAATTATAAACACATTTACATGACATGTCTGCTCTAGCATGATCAGATCAATGTCTCTGTACACGCTCCTTAAATGTTAGATTATACTTACAACATTTCTCAGACAAAATGCATAAAACAAGACACACATACAAATGAATTACATCTTATAAGCACTAAGTGAAGTGTCTTAAGAATGTCAGACAACTGTGGACCATCTCTATTCTACAGCCAATAGGCCTGACGTTCACACACACACACGCACGAGCAGATATTCATTTGTTGGGATTCCTCAATGACTTGGTAAATTAAAAGATGAATTCAACCGAAATGACTGAATTTGGAGGCATGAATCATCCTTTATGCAAACTCTCACACGCATATTGCACATAATCCTCTAAGTCAAACACACAAAACACATAGTAAAATAATTTCACTGACACTACCTCGTTAACAAAGACCTCATTCTTTAAAGTAAAAATGAATTGAATAAAAAGTCACTGGATCTTGGCATTTCGATCACACTTTGTTTAAACCTCATGAATTGCACTTAATTGGGAGAATTTGAGGGCTTGTCAAAATCCCAACAAAAATCAAGAATTCTTTGAAACTGGATTTAAGTGGTTGATAAGAATTTTAGCACAGTTTCTCCTAAGCCTGCACCTCCAAACACATTAAAACACACACACACACACACACACACACAAACACCAATCACCCAATATATATATATATATATATATATATATATATATATATATATATATATATATATATATATAAAAAAGAAAACATAACTCATGCTATTGCAAGTGGTGACAGCAAGTTAAAGCAAAGTCTGAAGGCTTCAGTCCCAGCCATTATCCTTAATCATGTGAGATAATTCAATAATAAACTTCCCCTCCTTATACTTCTGACTTAACTCAAATGCCTGCTCCTGTAGAGGAAGGGAGAAAGAAACAAAAACAAATTGTGATCAGACTGTAGGGCAAGGATAAGTCATTTAAGCATGTGTCATACTTACATATTTCCAGCCCAATGTGGTGTGGCAATTCTCACAGTAAATATCAGCCACAGCATGAAGACCGGTCAGCAGCAGCCTTTCCTCTGCTGGACCACAACCTACGTTCACCCTGAAATAACAAAATGACAGTAAAACAAAATAATTCCTCTATCACAAAGTGATCTAATTTCTGAGAAGGTTTTTTTCTTCCAGAAGTGATACTCACACAGAATTGAACAGGTAGGCACGTCCTTGACTGCCTTGAAATGACTGAAAATAGACAAACATGCAAGTCTAACGCAAACAGCATCACAATTCACAAATCTAGCTGTAAATGTGCCACAAAGTCACACAAAGTAACTCTCACCTTTGAAATTAGGTCGTCATGGTTAGCCAGATGTGCACGGCAGTGGACGCAGCTGTAGCGACGGTGACAGGAGTCCAGATAGGCCTGGAAAGTTTTGGTCTTGGTCTGCTTCACCATGTCTTTGAAGAACACACAGTCACACACAAACAAAAACGATGTCAGATCATACCTGTCCTGCAAGGATAAAAAAAATTCTGCTGCCCTTTCTTGTCTGAATCTGACTAGGAAAACTTGAAGGCAAATGCTACAAAACAGCTTTGACTGCCAAAACATTTCATGGCGAGGTTGCCAAATAGTCTTGCGTAGTTAGGAAGCATGGCATTGACATCAACCAGTAATGTTGTGAACATGAAAGCAGACTAAATGCTTTGAGATTGCTTTTATGGACGTGACATTTACAGCAATTTTTGTTTAGGCAATTGAAAAGCGTTTTAATATCATCTCATATCCTTCTTTAGATATATACCAGGAAAAAGGGAAACATGACCTACTTTGCTTGGCTGCCCACACTGTAGTTACCCCATATATGGCCCGTCAGGCACGAGGGTAAACAGGAGTGAGAGGCAATGAGAACTATGACATGCTGTAATAAGGCAGCTTTTGCTAAAATATTGGGTTATGAAATCTTTAAAAAGTTATGCTAACGATTTTAGTTTCGTTTATGGACTTCAATGCTACAGCTCGGCCCACAATGCAGCTGGAAAATAGATGCACGAGTCTTGAACGAATCGTTCATACGAGTCGGGTGCTTTCAACGATTTGGTTGAATCGGTGTACAAAACCGATTCGTAATGATTCGTATTTGACTGATGGGGCAAAAGTAATTTTGCAAATCGCAAAAATGACAAATAAACAAATAAAGCTGACTGTAAAATAATTCACTTCACTTTGCGTCCATCCGTAATAGCATTATATTAAAACATGCCAAAACTCTTACTTAAATGTAAATTCAAATTATATTCCAAATTGCTATTTATTATATGAAATCACCGCTGCAACAAAATAAAGACATGAAATTACAATAATAACATCCTATACAGGCCAAATTTAGGAGGGGAAAAACGCTTAAAAGAACCAATGAATTGTTTTTTTTTTAACGAACTGTTCGAAAGAACCGAATCACGGAGTCCCAATCGCTACATGAAAACCTCACCAACTCGCGCGGCTAGAAGCCCGCTAAATTAACATTTCAATCTGACCTCCTCTACATATTCAAGTAATACAGTCTCTTCACAATTTCAGCATAGCATACCGCTTCTCAACCCATGAATGGAGCCGTTTTACATTACGTTAGAACCGTACTCGCTGTTTGAAATGCTACGCAACAATAAAAAGGACCCACCTAAATATGAATGATTTCTTCAAGACGAACGCTGTTCGCAGTATTGTCACCACAAGAGAAGCGTGCTCAACTCAACGACATGAAGCCTGAGCATTAACTGAGCTCCCTTTGAGCGCACTCAACCAAACAAACGTGCGGCACGCTGCGCTTTTCCTACAATTCCCTCCTTTGTGTCCCTCCTGTCGACCTGCTCTAATACCCAAACCGTGTGATAATAACCGAAAACCTCGTAATTTCCTAAACTCAAACAAGCCACCGTGCAGAGTCGCAACCGAATATAATAATCCGCAGGTTTGTTTACTGTATTTTTGAGGAAGTGTCTTATACGTCATATGGCGCAAAACAAACCGCCGTCGACCAATCACAATCCAGAAAGAGACGTCTTGAATATAGGTCAGCCAATCACACGCGCTCTTCCCGTGCGTTTGAAGTCACCTGAACGATACAGTTGCGTTGAGAACGTTTCAACGAGTAAAAACAACAAAGCCCTCGTGTTTTCGTTATCTTTATCTTTGAGAAGTGGCGATTTTTGTGTCCTCTGACAATTAATAAGTCACGTAGACGATTTGAAAGTAATTAACTGTACATGTATTATGAACCTCGGCCGACGTTTTGTATGACAAAAAATGTTTCACTGAAAGATAATGTAGGCCTATTTTTTCGGATCTAAATAAGGTTTTTTGAAAGGACAGGGAAACCTTTGTTGTCGACTGATCCTATGTTGGCCACAGCTGGATGGACTTTGCACGGTCTCTCACAAACGTCGGTAATGTTTGTTTGCAAACATGGACAGGGAGGCGCTAAACTTACACGGACTCACTGAAAACCACAAACATGAAATGGACATGGTTATATAATAATGCAAGAAGCAAAGAAAACGCACTTAAAACAGTCCAATTGTAGAATATACTAGTTCCATTTATTGTTATATGTTCACACAAATTGTCCCAAGAAGATTGCATAAAGACAGTTTCATCTGTACACTGTGCTTTATGGCCAGTGTTGATAATGTAATAGTGGCATTAAAATAAACTTGGCTGTGTTTAAAGGCAAACAGCATTTGTACAGTGTTTGACCAGACAAAGGTACACTTTGTGCGTTTGATCATGTGGCTTGTTTGCACCTAATATAGTTTGATAACAGGGTGGGATAGTCAGACATGACTCCAGTTGCTCCTGCGGCAAATGCAGCCTCAATATCCTGTTCTGCATTACAAACAAAGAGATGAATCTAAAGAGAAACAAAAAAGAAAAACATGCTGTTTTTAATTTTGAAGCATGTTGGTACTCACAACATGAGACCAGTGGCCAGTTGCATGAACACAGCCACTATGTTAAGACTGTATTTAGAGCTAGTCTAGTAATAAGTTTTACTTTTTGGATTCAAATGAGACCAATGTACTTTTTCATGTAACTGACAAATAATAATAGACTAGAAAAAATAGACTAGCTTGTAAGACAAGTCTAAGCAGTTTATGCAACCAGAGAGTTTCCCACTGAAAACATTGGTTACTCAATACACTATGCTGTTTCTTAATATTACAAAAACGGGACATGATATAGCATGGACACAAACCTGAATTCCTCTGTCTCTGAGGTGCTTGAACATCCCTTTTCTCAATGTCAGCCTGCCACAGAAACATGTAAAACACAGAAAAACTTTTTAAATAAACATTCATTTGAAGGTTTATTTTGACACCACTACTTAGATAAGTTACCTTTCAATTAAAAAGATGATCAGACTGCTTCTCAAAATCCACATATCAGGTATATACTCTCTGTAGGAAAGAATATGCATTTCAGTGAATATGCATCTGCGGGATTACCAAGCACACAACATAATATGGACATTTTTAGTGAATACAGACTTGTTGAAGATTTGTGGCAAGTAGAACTGCAGCAAACTCTCTCCGAGGGGAACAAATGGCAGAAGACCGGTGTAGTACAGCAGGAGTAGCTGTAAGCCTCGCTTTACAGTGAACATATAGGGCATATTGGAGTTCTGCCATTGTCAAAAAAGGAGACAAAGATGTAGGAAAGAGCAAAGTATGTGGAGTGGACTATTTATTATTTAAACAATAAAGGTAGAGTGGGACATAAATGCACACGCACTGTTTTGCAACAATTTTTCATGATGGTGTTGTCAACAGAAGCCCAAACTGAGATGCCTTCTCTGTTGTATTTTTTTACAATATCAGAAATCTGAAAGAGAGAGAAAGAGTGCATAAAACCTAATGTTATTGGAATAAATGAAAATAGGGAGGTTTAGTAAATAGATGTAGTTAAATATGGTTGAAAAGTTAGAAAAAAAAACATTAGGAGCCATTATGTGGCTCAAACTATTGAATTATGTGTCAATATGTCAATAATGATGATCCTGCTCTTGCCTTCTCAATCAGCATGGTGTTATTTTCTTTCATTTCGATGTTCACAGCTGTATTAGGAAATTTGCGGAAAACATCCTCTAATAATGCAAAGTTTCTATCTGATCCAGTGCCGAAGTGACCTGTACAAGGGGAATTAATAGAGTATTTATGCATTAATAAAGATATAATGTGTGTTGTGATGTTAATGTGTGTTGGCAATTTCATTGCTAAAAACACACCTGTCTTGAAGGTGACCTCGAGTGTCTCTTTATAAGGTGGCAACTCCTGAAGAGGAAAAAAAAGGAAAATAGAAAACATAACCAAAAAGTTTGTTTTTTTACATGGAACACTGGTGAGAACTCGACAAGGGGGGGTAGGATCAAAATGCAGTTTATTTTAACAAGCAACAATCCCAGCAAAAGAAGCAGAAACCAGGAAACATAGGAGCTGAACTGAGGACACCAACACCACATCCAATAATGGACAAGACCCATCCAGGAACACAGGGGTTTATATACACAAGGGGTAATTGACAAACAAGACACACATAGGAACGATCAGGGAACTAATCAACATGAAAACTACAAACTGACTACAAACAGAAACAGGAAACAAGAAAAGAGCCGGGCAGAATACAAACCTAAAAGTCCAAAAAATAGAAACACAAGGTCCACAAAACAGAGAACATGTAACAATAGACTATCATTAAAAATTTCGTAACGATTTTTAATGTCTTTGAAAGAAGTCTCTTATTCTCACCAGGCTGCAATTATTCGATTATAAATACAGTAAAACAGTAATATTGTGATTGTGAAATATTATGACAGTTTAAAAGAATTTTTAATAGATTTTAATCTAATTTATTTCTAAATTCTCAGCATCATTACTCCAGTCTTCAGTGTCACATGATCTTTCAGAAATCATTCTAATATGATGATATGAAGCTTAAGAAACATTTCTTATTATTATTAGTTGAAAACAATACTGCTCAATCCTTTTGTGGAAGCCGTGAGTAATTGTTTTCAGGATTCTTTAATGAATAGAGAGCCCTTGAATTTGAAATCTTTTGTAACATGATAAATGTATTTAATGTCACTTTTAGCCAATTTAATGCATTTTTGCTGAATAAAAGTACTTTTGTATAGGTCCACGTGGAAACTGCATTTTTTCATTTATAACAAAGTGTAATTCGACAATTATTTGTAATAGCATAGTATAGAGCAGCAGTATCAGGAGAAAATGTTAACCTTGACCTCTGACCTCCAGATTTAAGGAGGAGATGGTGACATCTTGCCCAGTCTGTCTCAGGAGGTCCTCATCATGTGACACAACCACATGACCATCTTTAGTCAAGTGACAGTCCAACTCCAGCATCTCTGTGCCCACTTCAACAGCACTGAGAGGTAAACAGAGAGGAATTTTAATCAATGCGGCAAGAACAGTCAGGGCAGATGTTTTCAGTGAATAATGACTTTATGGTAACCCATTCTCATTATGAACTAGTTGCTTATTAGCATGCATATTACTAGGATATTTGCTGTTTATTAGTACCTATAAAGCACATATTAATGCCTTATTCTGCATGACCACATTTTACATCCTTAATACCCAATACCCAAACTTAACTACCTTACTAACTATTAATAAGCAGTAATTAGGAATTTATTAAGGCAAAAATCGTAGTTACTAGCTAGTTAATAGCGAGAACTGGACCCTAAAATAAAGTGTGACCGACTTTATTTATATTTTATCATGCTCCTCACAAAGCTATCATATGACTTTAGACCAGTGTTCTCAAACATTTTGACTCCAAGGCCCATCCTTTTGTCCAATATTCAATAAATGAAGGCCCTTATGTAAGCTGATATGTCATGTTGTACATATTTATTTATTTTTTTAGCATTTTATTTAAGATTATGTTAATATAACTAAATTTAAATAATTCTAAAACTTATTGGGCCCCCTTGTTGAGAAAACACTGCTTTAGATGACTTGAAATATAATGAAAAAATTGTATGAACCATTTTTATGATACTTTTAAGGCACTTTTTGTCATCTTGGAGCACGTGTTCTAATAAAATCATAAAAATCATAAACATAGAATGTAGAAATGTGAAAATGTATATACACATGTGTGTATGTATATATCACAGATAGACTAGAAAAAAAAAAAATATATATATATATATAATAAATAAAAAATAAATTAAACTTTTTCCCTGTTTCTCCCCAAAAATTATGGACCCTTAATTATCATGGGAAAAAAACATCTCCCACAAGCACCTGTCTTCTTATCTTTCCTTTTTTCCCCCTTGTATCTCTCACTGCTATAGTTTACTACGGTTTCTCAGCCACTCCCGTTTTCAATCCCCAACCTTGCCAACCTCTCACATTACTTTGCAAAAAATTTTGCCCAATGTGCTCCAAAGCAAAGCGAACCTACACAGCAATGTAAAGGTCCCTCCTTTTTTCTTCATTCCTACTACCAATGTAACCGCACCAGAGAAACAGACCTAAACAATGAAATCTTTTCACTAATCAGTCAGTCATTGGTAGTTACACTCTTTGTGACTCCAAATTCCCTCCTACTTTTTGTGTCTGTCATTTGGGTATGTTCTCAAACATTTTGAGTCCAAGGCCCATCCTTTTGTCCAATATTCAATAAATGAAGGCCCTTATGTAAGCTGATATGTCATGTTGTACATATTTATTTGTAATGTTTTTTTGTGTATTTTTTAGCATTTTATTTAAGATTATGTTAATATAACTACATTTAAATAATTCTAAAACTTATTGGGCCCCCTTGTTGAGAAAACACTGCTTTAGATGACTTGAAATATAATGAAAAAATTGTATGAACCATTTTTATGATACTTTTGAAGCACTTTTTGTCATCTTGGAGCATGTGTTCTAATAAAAACATACAGGTTTGGAAAAACATAAGGATGAGTAAATAGTGAGAGAATGTTCTTTTCAGGGAGACAAATCCCCCTAAAAGGATTGTGAAAAGACAAGCATTAGTTTGACTGACCAGTCATACAAATATAAGATATTGATCTACTGTTCAGTCTGAATGCATTGAGGCATAGGCTTCCATAAGACCAGCTTCCCACTCACTGTGTAAAGGCCTCCATAGTGTTTTCAATCCTTTCACCACAGCCTGAGGACAGAGAACAGGAGGTCAGAAACTGTAAACCAACTCTCATGCACAAAAAGATAAAAATTCCTCAAAGAGTTAATCACTCACTCAGTCACATATTAACTAGCACTTTAAATACAAACCCCATGAGGAAAACATTCACACATGCTGTCACAGACACAGAATCTCATCTAATGCTGTTCACTGAAAGGTTTATATAATTTTTGATGCTGTATGATAAGCCATCTGTCAGAATTTGGTTGTGACATGCATAGAGCAACAAGTGCATTCAGAAACATTTTGGTTCATTTTAGTAAATTGCAGCATTATTACAATTAGATTTAATGTGGCACAAGCAAGGGCAAGAATCCCAAGCCCAGGCATGAGGTGGATACTGTACCTCCCCTATGAGATATGTGGGTGCAGTAGAAGGCTGTCTGCTTCTTCTTGTGCAGAATATGAGGGTTCTTCAGAAAGTACAGTGACGTGAGAGCGTAGCCCCCTACTGCTGGGAGCAGGTAGTACAGGTAGCTCACCATATTCCCAAGATAAATGGAAAGATGAGGTCTCAGGGGCAGCAGATGAATGCAAAAACAGAAATCTGATCTTTGAAGGAAAGGTGGGATTTTAATATTATGTAGCATTTTATTATTTTATTTTATTAAATTAAAATGTGACTATTGCACAATAATAACATTACATAAATGTTATTATATTCAGGCCCAGTTTCACAGACAGGGTTTAGATTAAGCCAGGATCAGGTCTCAGTTCAATTAGGAGATTTAAGTAGCTTTTATAAATGTGCCCTAAAAAAAAACATTGGCTGCATCCGAAATCGCATACTTCCCTACTATATAGTAGGCGATAAACAGTATGTGACAAAAGAAGTATATCTGAATTCACAGTATTCATTAAAGAGTTGGCAAAAAGCAGAGCCGTTGTACCCGGATGACCTACTACTTCTTATGAATGGCAGTTAAGCGACGCTACTGACGCTGGTAGGTCACATGACAACATGGCGAATGTACGTTCATACTATATAGAACATACTTTTTTGCTGTCGTGAAGTGATTCTTGATGAGTGCTTGTTTTGAATACATAGAGTATCCGATTTTGAGACAAAACAATGGCAGTGACATATTTTAAGCTAATTATGTCAGTGCAAGTTGTTTTGAATTAAAACAGCTCAAACATGCATTTTAGTCTAGGACTAAGCTTAAGCCTGGGCTGTGAAACCGGGGGTAAGTATTATAAATATACTTCAAAGCAAAAGCGTAAATTAAATATTTTAATGTATGCATGTGTTGGCCTATATATTAAATATTTTATTTAATATTACACAATAATAATATTAAGTATTATATATACTCACCAAAACAAAAGTGTAAAATAAATATTTTTATGTATGTATATAAAAAACATAGAATGTAGAAATGTGAAAATGTATATACACATATGTGTGTGTATGTATATATCACAGATAGACTAGAAAATAAAAATATATAATAAATAAAAAATATTTGTTTCTCCCCAAAAATTATGGACCCTTAATTATCATGGGAAAAAAACTTACCAGGACTATTTGTTCCTTAAACTCCTTAATTGAGATCCAAGTACACAGCAACTCCCACAAGCACCTGTCTTCAATGCTGATGTCAATATGACTGTCCTTATCTTTCCTTTTTTTCCCCTTGTATCTCTCACTGCAATGTAAAGGTCCCTCCTTTTTTCTTCACACCTACTACCAATGTAACCGCACCAGAGAAACAGACCTAAACAATGAAATCTTTCTCTTTAGTTTTTTCAGTAATCAGTCAGTCATTGGTAGTTACACTCTTTGTGACTCCAAATTCCCTCCTCCTTTTTTGTGTCTGCCATTTGGGTATGAGTGTTTTTGAATGTGGTTGGCTCAACTTCTTGAATATATGTTGGCAAGCGCAGGTTGTCAGTGTTTTTATACTAACAGGTCAACGAGTTTTTATACTAACAGGTGATTAATCAAAGATCACGTGAGCTATTATTTCCTTTGTCGAGCATACAACTTTTTGCCAGTGATGTTTGTGCTTTTGTCCCGGTCCTGTTAAGTAGTAAACATATACAACACACATTCTCAGTGCAAATTAGGCAAGATTTGAAGGTAGAAACAACAAAATGGGGATGCAAAGCACAAGGGGCTTCAGTCGCTTCTGTATCATTACAACAGCTGGTAGAAGGTACAGTGGAGGACACAAGTTGATGTTTGGCCACGCAGTGTTCATGTTTTCACACATTTCAGTGTTTAACAAAGGCTTACGGTGGGATAAATGCAAACTCACAGTAATGTACACACTCTGCCTGTCAGCAGAACATTTTTGTTTTCTATTGTTCTGGTTTTGTATAGAATTGCTGAGAGATTGACACTGAACAAACAAAGGGCGGCAGAGACAGATGACAAGTGAGGCCGAAATGGACACTAATAATCCATTCCTAATTTGTACCAGCCTTGATTCATCTTAGTCTCATATAACAAATTGCAATGAATCAGTATTAGGTCAGAGTTTTGCATTTGAATCAGTAGTACACAAGAATGCAAACACACCCTTATCCTTAACAGCTAGATCTGTCTTCAAGAGCAGAACGCCTCACAGCAGAATTCTTAACCCATGCTGAAACATGTTGTAAAAGCAGAGGAGTGGTCCAACTGGAGAGGCAACTTGGCACATTTGAAAGCAGAAAAAGGTAAAAGAACTCCCAGAAACAAGGAGTGGAATTTAGGGGAAAAAATTAATCCATTCATTAGCCATGAATTAATTAAACATCCAATAAAGTTTACCTTTGCTCGGTTTTAACTTGACATGTACATCCATGCTTTGTTTTTCCTTAACTAAGGAAGTAGCTTTTGATAGCCATAATGCCACTCCCTTGTCAGGAAACCAGATAATGTCCATCATGTCCATCCTATTCCTATGGGAATATGACTAAAGGCAAATGTAACCATGGCTGTCAAATTGCAATTTATTCGCAATACATGGGTAACGTTTGGAACAAACCCTGTAGCTATTCACAAGGAGGAAACAAGGTCATAAATACATTATTAATACATTTGAGTGGCAATAAAAAAAGAACTGAGAGCAAATAAAATACTTTTGCCATAAGTGCACGAGCAGAGCAGTTGATTTAAATTTGACATATGCACAAATAGGTTTTAAACAAAAAATTAAAACTAAAAAATTGTATATAGAATATGTAGATTAACTTTTTAAAGGATCATTTGCAGATATATTTAACTTTCAAAAGATTTGTTGATGTTAATATATGCAAGATATTACTATTGATATGATAATGAAAAGTGGTGTATGTCCATTTCATTTTCATGTTTGTTGAAAATTGTTTAATGTACATTTTCTTTCTTTTTAGTAAAAATCTGTCAAGCAGGATTAAAGGTTTTCTTTTGTTTATTTAAAAAAAAAAAAAAACACAAGACAAGGACTTACAGTATCAGGAATTTTATTTAATATATGTATATAATTCTGTTTTTGTTAATTGTTTAATTTATTATACCCATAAGCATATACATAGAATATAACCATCCATAACTCATTTCTCTTGACAATCTACCTATATCGTTTAATCATCTTTTAAAATAACTCCTTATAAGGTTCAGGGAAAAATAGACTTCAGAAAGAGTGAAGAGCCAATTATTTTTCACACCCAAAGCGAACAAAATGAAAGAAATGCAAAACATACTTTAAAAAAGGACAAAAGTTTTTAAATCCCTTTTCAGTTTTTAAAATAAAAAAAGACTTTACCAATATAACACCAGCAATAATCATTATAACAGCCATTAAAAGGACATTATGATATCTGCCTCCTTTGCAGGCTTTTGAAATCATATACCGTATGCGTGCAGGTTTATATGTGAGAAATACATCCTTAAATGTGTGTGTGTGTGTGTGTGTGTTGACTGTTGACAGTCCCCATGGTCCCATTCACAAGAAGCATATCATTGCCACTGACAAATACAGTAATATAAATAATCTTTTTCTTGGTAATGAATTGTTTCCCTCAGATCACAGAGTGAAATGATCTCCCCTCCTCATGAGGAAGCAGAGAAGCAGCTTCTGGTTGGAAAAGACAGACATAGACATGGAACGCGACCAAACGGCATTGCCTGTTACATTTGATTTTACCCTAACAAGTCGTGGATTAAGAAAAAAAGATGAAGACTAAAGCCTAGAAAGAAAACAGATAGAAACAAGGAAACTTTTGTCACAGGAATATATTTAACAGAATAAAATTGCACTAAATAGAAATGAAACAAAACATTTGGTCATAAGACACAAAGTGCAGGTGCACCGAATGAGAAATGTTACGCGATTGACGTGCAGGGTGAATTTCTTCTGCAGTTGGGTCTCATCTCAATGGGGTTTTACACAGGGGGTTTATTAATTTATACAAATCACACCCTGTATTTATGCAAAACAGCTACACACTGTGCCATTTTAACTCTTCCCACTTGAACATGCTTTCCTCATCCATGATTGGCCAAAAGCAATGACGGTTTCTTTAAAAACAGCTTTTTTTCCCTCTACTGAAAACATGTAATAAAGGCAGGTTGTTATGTCTTAGATGCAATGCATGCAGAATAAGTCTCGAGACTAGATAAACACAAGGTGAGCCAATCACAGGCAGGAGAGGCATGAGGTCAGCAAGCCCTGTGGAAAAGCCCTTTGAAAAGTTCTGACATCACAGGGAGGGAATGAGGAAAAAATGTGATTATGGCTCTGAAAGTGTTAAGCTTGGCTATGATTCCTTAATCACTCCAGGACAAGTGAAGAAAAGCAAAACAAAAGAGAACAAGGATGATGCGAGAGAAAAAAAAAAAAAAGAACCGATATCTGCTAGCAAGAAATCCAGAATGTGCGACTTATCAGAAAGGAATCATGGCAACAGTAGTCATGGACATGGTAACCAATGACAACTATTGTTATTCACAAAGAAATCAGTAAAAAAAAAAAAAACGCACGTTGAAGGTCTGCTGCACGCCACAGAACCTCCATGAAATGAACAGACAAGCGAGAGGAGGAGAAGAGAAGGAGGGAAAGGAAGCCAGCATTTAAAAAAAGAAAAGATGATACTGATGGCTTAATTTTCCCAAGAACATTGGCAAGAAATAGTCTCAGTTCTCAACAGTAGAACATGATATTTTACAGCAGATGATACTATTCCATCTTGCTCTCTTTCCTCCGTTTATCCTGCCTGTCGCCGTTTCTGTTTTACACAATATATTTCTCAAGAATCAAAACAAGACCTTTTTCCTCACAACAGAAAACAAAATAAAAGTCTAAGCTCATTAAATGTAATATCATTTGTCTTTGAATGAATTAAAAAAAGAAAAGAAACACAAGCAATGACTTTATATTTCAAAAGATATTCAAATATAAATCCCCAACATTACAAAACACGATTTGTAACTGATCTTTACGTTCAAATTACAGTGTACATACAGATCGCCAACTTACAATACTCCAATGAAACTCAAAACCACTTATATATACACACACCAGTCAGTGCCCATCGTAGAGATTCTCTTTCTCTCTCTCTCCATCTCTGTTGGAATGGGAAAAAAACACCCAGAACAACACAGACCAGTAAAGAGACACCCTCGAGAGAGACATAAAGAGAAAGAGACGGATACAAACAGAGAGAGAAGCAGGGTATTGATAGAAAGGGTGAAAGATGCAATTGTTTCAGAGAGCAGGAGCTGTGTGTGGTATGCAATGAGAAAAGCGAGTCTGGCGGCCCCCATTAAGGGCGTTATGATAAGATGTTACAAGCCCAAACTAGCGCACAGCTTTCCAGCAAGAAAGAGAGATGGACAGATAAAACAAAGCTGAAGTTTTTAAATGTACATTTTTCCTCTTTTTATCTTATTTTTTTTTATGTATATATGCATGTATATGTTTTCGCAGGTTGTTCTGGAGTTATCTTTATCTGAGACTCCACGCTGCTCCATTATTCTCAATGATGGCTGCAAAAAAGAATTACTGACCATCAGTGGACATCAACAGGTTTAAATGGGTAATTCTTTAAACCAGTTTTTAAATATAAACAAATAAATATTTAAATACCATCATGTATTTTAATATACTGAACAAAACAAAAAAATTAAGGGGGGGTTTTTGGAAAACAAATTAACCATTTTTTTTTCTTCTAAATGTTAAAAACATTTTTTTTTAAAGAAAGTTCACCCAAGAATAGACAGCAATAGTCATCAAAATCTCATTTGTACATGTACATTGAGATGCAATGCAATGCACAAGGTTTGACAGCCTGTCAAATATGAATATGCACATGCACAAATGAAATTTAAGGATAACCATTTTTTTTGCAGCTCGACAACCTCTGGTCACCAACCATATATGCCTTTTCTGGAAAAGTACAGCTTAACTATTTTTTAATGAATATCTTGTTTTGTGCTTGATGGAAGAAAGTCAGTCATATATGAGGGCAAGTAAAGTTGTCATCAATTCATTTTTGGGTGAACTTTAATTGCTCATGGCATATGACTTCCTCTAAACTTATTTTAGTCACTTTTCTTGAAATCTATTATTTCTTTCTTGCATGCCTTAAACAAAATGTTAGTGTGTGTGTGTATATATTATATGAAAAGTAAATTGTTAAACTTGACATTTTTGACACGTGTTTGAGTTTTTGTACCTGTCACCCTCAAGAGCCCTGGTAGTTGGCCTGGAAGCGTGCGGTCTCCTCAAAGATGAGCTCTTTCAGCTTCTCTTTAGGAAGGTCGTCCAGCTCCATGTTGAAAGTGAAGGGCTCCTCAGCCACTGGCTAAATTTGCAAACAATGTGAAATGCTGTTAGGCTTAACTAAATATGGGATTGTACAATTGACAGATTGAAGGGGAGTGAAGCATGCAAACAACAGAAATGGATGGAGTTGGAGAGGGGAAAGAGAGGTACCTCATCAGAGGGGTCATAGTACTGCTCCAGGTAGGGGTGGGCCAGTGCTTCCTCCACGGTTATACGTTTGATGGGGTTAAAGGTTAGCATGCGGTCCAATAAATCCAGAGCTGAAACGCAAAGGTAGAAGTACATAAAGAACTTCCACACTACTATGTTAAATCTATGATTACAAAATAACTTATTCAATAGTACTACTAATATACAAGCCTATAAATCATGCACAACTAACAAAACACAAACCGACAGTCACAGAGAAAAGGCATACCAGGATGTAAATGTACAAATACAGTAGTTTTACAGTCTTCCCTGCCAATGTTTCATTAAACATACTTGCACAATGCAGCCAGACCATCAAAAGACCATTTGTTGACACCCACATTTGTTCAATACTCCCACATGTACACACGCACACACTTGTATATGTGGTTTACGGGGACTCCATAGGCGTGATGTTTTTATACTGTACAAACTATTTTCTATCCCCTTACACTGTGTCTGCAACTTGTGTTGTCGTGTTGCATCATGCCACAACAGCTTACAGCTGTCTACACTAGACAAAGTGACTGTTGCAAATCCATTTTCTATCCATCTTTGTGTTAGAAGTAGCACAAGTGCTTAAAGTACGTCAAATGGAATGGGATGTCAGTTTACTGTCGGGAATTTCTCGTCGCACCACATCCAATGTAGACAGAATTACTGATTATAACGGGTTCTATTTGTTTTTTTTCACATCGCACAGCTTGCGTTTGAATAATAATTTTTTTAATACGTTTTTTTTTATAAGTTTTACATTTTTTCCCCACCTTTGACAATTTTCCTGCATTCCCCATTTTCACTGTTATACAGTAGGGGGCATTATTATGCATCTTCTGAAAGAGTAGAGAATATCCAGAGCAAAACACAGGAAAAAAAGGAGCAGAAACAAGCGATAAAAGCATTGCTTATGCACGTTGTAATATTTGAGGGGGGGGCATGATTTTCTCAGCTTCAAACGTCGTTTTCTTTCAGCGTTCAAAATGTTGCTTTTTTTTAAGAGAAGTGGAAGTGTTCTCATAAACCCATGTCATTACAAACGTATTGATTATAAGGATTATTAGGAACACCATACTAATACTGTGTTTGACCCCTTTCGCCTTCAGAACTGCCTTAATTCATACGTGGCATTTATTTAACAAGGTGCTGAAAGCATTCTTCAGAAATGTTGGCCCATATTGATAGGATAGCATCTTGCAGTTGATGGAGGTTTGTGGGATGCACATCCAGGGCACGAAGCTCCCGTTCCACCACATCCCAAAGATGCTCTATTGGGTTGAGATCTGGTGACTGTGGGGGCCATTTTAGTACAGTGAACTCATTGTCATGTTCAAGAAACCAATTGGAAATGATTCGAGCTTTGTGACATGGTGCATTATCCTGCTGGAAGTAGCCATCAGAGGATGGGTACATGGTGGTCATAAAGGAATGGACATGGTCAGAAACAATGCTCAGGTAGGCCGTGGCATTTAAACGATGCCCAATTGGCACTAAGGGGCCTAAAGTGTGCCAAGAAAACATCCCCCACACCATTACACCATCACTACCAGCCTGCACAGTGGTAACAAGGCATGATGGATCCATGTTCTCATTCTGTTTACGCCAAATTCTGACTCTACCATCTGAATGTCTCAACAGAAATCGAGACTCATCAGACCAGGCAACATTTTTCCAGTCTTCAACTGTCCAATTTTGGTGAGCTCGTGCAAATTGTAGCCTCTTTTTCCTATTTGTAGTGGAGATGAGTGGTACCTGGTGGGGTCTTCTGCTGTTGTAGCCCATCCGCCTCAAGGTTGTGCGTGTTGTGGCTTCACAAATGCTTTGCTGCATACCTCGGTTGTAACGAGTGGTTATTTCAGTCAAAGTTGCTCTTCTATCAGCTTGAATCAGTCGGCCCATTCTCCTCTGACCTCTAGCATCAACAAGGCATTTTCGCCCACAGGACTGCCGCATACTGGATGTTTTTCCCTTTTCACACCATTCTTTGTAAACTCTAGAAATGGTTTTGCGTGAAAATCCCAGTAACTGAGCAGATTGTGAAATAGTCAGACCGGCCCGTCTGGCACCAACAACCATGCCACGCTCAAAATTGCTTAAATCACCTTTCTTTCCCATTCTGACATTCAGTTTGGAGTTCAGGAGATTGTCTTGACCAGGACCACACCCCTAAATGCATTGAAGCAACTGCCATGTGATCGGTTGATTAGATAATTGCATTAATGAGAAATTGAACAGGTGTTCCTAATAATCCTTTAGGTGAGTGTATACAAGAGCACACTTGAAACAGCTACTGTCAGACCTCTCTTACATTACACATCATTCACTAAACATCCTAATGCGTGAGCTGACCTTTGTTGTCTGCTTTGGGGAACAGCTTGGTCCATGGGATTTTCGGTTTCTGGGGTAAAGACTGGAGGTAGTTCCTGGCCTTCATGTTGATGATGCAGTTTAGATCATCTTGAGAGGGGGAGCCCAAAATACCTGGTTGATGGAACAGGAAAATTAACACAATAGACAAGCTAAAAATGCTTGCATGCCAAAATGAGTCAAATAACAACAATACAGTGATTGTCAACTGAAAGTCATTGTTTCTACGCAAAAAAAACAAACAGCAAGGAAGAAAATTATGCTGAATGAAAAAATAAAATGATAATATTATAATTGTGCCTGGTTAAGCTTATCAGTTTTTAAAAGGGTGTAGAAAATGCTTCTGAAAACAATAAAAATTAATCTTGGTAGAAGATTCTTAAACCAAATATAGTTAAACAAAACTATATACCAAGTAAAAGCTAAATGTATGTTTACTTGCAAAGGTAAATTATTATTTCTATTAATTATATCAATAATAATAATTATAATAGTTATACATTTTAAAGGTTGACTTTTTGTTTACTTTCACACAATAAACAATTTTGTTACTGTGCTGGGTTGCCACTTAAAATACAGTAATAAAATAAAAAAATGTTTTACTAAATACATAATAAAATAGATTTTTGATATCAAAAAGCATCATTACTCAAGTCTTCAGTGTCACAAGATCCTTCAGAAATCATTCTAATATACTTTTTTGCTGCTCAAGAAACATTTCTGATTATTATCAAAGTTGAAAACAGTTGTGCTGCTTAATATTTTTGTCTAAACTGTGATGCACTTTTTTTCAGGATAATTTGATGAATAGAACGTTTGAAAGAACAGCATTTACTTTTTTTGTAACAATGCACAAGTCTTTACTATCACTTTTGAGCAATTAAATTAGTCCTTTCATAAAAGTATTAATTCAATCTTCCTGACCCAAACATTTTGAACGATAGTGTACTTTCATATTATTTCTTAACTTAAGCCCAGGGAAGTTAGCTGATAACACTGCACCCGGTTCAGAAGCTGCTAGTCTATTTTCTTCAGTGTTTCCTGCCCTCACTGATATACAGCGTGTCACTGTGTCATAATGCAGGGTTCTCCTTGCTACATACAGTTGATACAGTTCCTCTTTTATGTTATGCTTCAGATAGTGCAGATTTGAGAATTAAAGATAAGGGAAATTCCATTTAGCATTACACTCATGTTCTTACCCAATATGTGGTTGAGCTGGTCCAGATAGTGCTTTCCAGGGAAAATGGGTCTGTTGGACAACATCTCAGCCAGGATGCAACCCACAGACCAAATATCAATGGACATGGTGTAGCCCTGAAAGATAAAGAGATAACGTCAAAATATGCATCCAGTTCATATCTTAAATGCTAAAGACAAACACACGGATATACCTTGGAGTTTAGCATGATCTCAGGGGCACGGTACCAGCGAGTAGCCACATACTCTGTGAGGAATCCGGTGTGGTCATGTTCTGGGTCGGCTATCCGTGCCAGCCCAAAGTCACAGATCTATGGGTGAGGAAATATAATTATCCTCTATACAACCCTCCAACATGCAATTTTGCTTGAAAAGGACCCTCATTTCTATATTTAGCTTCACTAGGATCATTGCCTTCAGATTAAACAAAGCACAAGTGCTACATTACTAAATTTGGTCTTGCGTTCCTCAAAAATATCTGCACCAAAATAGATCTATTACGAAATAATTTCCACTCATTAAAAATCACATTTGTTTTATATTAGATTACATTTTTTATGTCGGGTTAAAAGCTACTGTGTTACCACCAATGGTTTACTAAACACTACTTATATTAAGCATTAGAGTTTAATGTTTGTAGCTTTTTAATCAGGAAAATCAGTTGGGCTGTTCTGACCTTGAGGTCACAGGTGGTGTTGATGAGAAGGTTTGAAGGCTTCAAGTCTCTGTGCAGGACATTGGCAGAGTGAATGTATTTCAGCCCTCGCAGGATCTGGTACAGAAAGTAGCAGATATGGTCGTTGCTGAGTTGCTGTGTCTTCAGCAATTTGTAAAGATCAGTCTCCATCAGGTCCTGTACAATATAGCTGAAATGCAGTTAAAGAACTACAACACAATACAACAATGTGATTATATACATACTATGTTTAAATTACAATGAATGATATGTAGAACAATTTGGCCCAGTGCATTGTGAGCCTGTTGCTGTGCATGTTTAAGGATACACATCCCTCATATATTCAATGCGACGCGCTCTCAGGATGTCATTGATGCCTATGATGTTCTCATGACGGAACCGCAGGAGGATTTTGATCTCCCTCAGGGTGCGCTGGCAGTAGGTCTGGTGTTCAAATGGACTGATCTTCTTAATGGCCACTCGGATCTTATTCACATTATCAAAAGCTGAGCTGCAGGCGGCAGGAAAAGAGATGGTGGGAAGAGAGAGAGAGAGAGAGAGAGAGAGAGAGAGAGAGAGAGAGAGAGAGAGAGAGAGAGAGAGAGAGAGAGAGAGAGAGAGAGAGAGAGAGAGAGAGAGAGAGAGAGAGAGAAATCAGCATACAAGTTTGTGCACGTATTTAACTCGTATAGAATGTGAAATGTAAAAAAAACCCTGCATGATGTAGTGGCACATAGAGGTTAATTAAAATAAAATGTTGAGTGTCTAAATATTATATGAGGTGTTTACTTTTATATGAGATGTCTAAATTGTTTAAACCCGTTTTGTGTGTTTTAGCAATGTTTTTTAATTAAAGGTTAATATATATAAAATAATAGAGAATAATTTAGACATTTAAAAATATTTACCAAAATTAACATCATGATAACATTTTTATATGATTTTAAATTGATTTGAGATTGCACAGGCCAAAATAATAAATTGTACATACAATTGATGCATTTAAAACTACCAAAGTGCACTGTATTTGTGGAAAATACCGAGTATCTGTCCGATAGCCCTAACAAAAGATATCCATAGAAGGCCTTAGTGTTTTATTACAGGGGGTTTGTTTACATCCTTCTGCAAAACTTGACAGTCATTTTGAGGATGGAGAGCAGACCAACGCGCTCAGGCCGGAATTCTGCACCTTATCGATTTTGTTTACTTTAACCACATGTAATACGCAGTTGACATTCTCAAAAATGGTGGTTATGCATTTCTACAAAAACAGCAAAAATATTTCCTAAAACACTTTATCCACATTTGGCCGCATCGTAACCACGCCTGTTTTACGAGCTCAGAGTGCGATGTCAGATTGCTAGCTGTGACGCTAACAGACCTAGCGTGCAGATTCAGATTACAAACTAATCAGACTCCTAAAATCACGAGTGACAAGTTACATTCAACATCTGAACTAAACGACTTCTCAATGACACAGATTCACGTAACTTACAGTGAGACACTGTTTGCGTCTTTGAACCTAGTAAGATGCCTGCCTAGATAGGACTTTTTAACGTTTTAAATGTGTCTATGATGCAAAAAAAAAATGTTTATATAGGCAGTTCGATGTGATTTGAAACACAGCCAGTGTTGAAGAAATGGGATTTAATCCAATGCATTAACGTTACTCGAAATCTGTTGTTAGCCCTGACATTCTAGGAAGGATATGCAGAAACTTGTTGAGCCAAACAAATTATTCTGTTGAACACCTTTTATATCTGCTTATCTGTCCATGAAATGGGAATGCGGAATGGTATTTGTTTTCTGCGAATCAACACCCTTTTTTTTACTACGAAGAGCTTATCAGTAGTACCAGCCCACTAATTCTCACCCCGATCCAACAGTATCTCCACCGAAGTGTGCAAATGCAAAAACAAGTAGTTTCCGCTTACCAGACCATTCCATAGGCCCCCTCCCCGATGTACTGGAGATCGGTGTATCGGGGGCCAACGTCAAAATTTTGTCCCTTCACTGACTCTAGGCCAGGTTTGGATCCCGCCGCTCCATTCGCTCCCCCGGGCGCGACGGCTCCTCCAGCCCCGGCGGCGCTGCTATTCGAGACCGCGGCTCCGGCCGTCGCCGCGCTGCTGCCCGATTCCGCCATCGTTTCTGTCTACAAATCAGTCGCCTTCGCTCAGTCTGTGGCGGGACGGGGGGCTCGTATGTGCCTTCAGATCAAAGACAGGTTTAGTGGATAGCAAAGGCTGCCGTTATACGGTGCGCTTTCTTGACAGTCAAAGAGGAGTCGGTCAAGGCCCCCCTGTGGATGCGAGTGCGGAACGAGCGTGCATCTAAACGGATCGTGAGCGCGAACGCGCATTTCTTCTGTACAACATTTGGGGGCGCGCGCTGCGCGTGAAAAGCCACAGCAGATGCATTTACATAGTGCTCGAGTGGGTGTGCAGATTGCCTCCCACGGATTCGTTAAGTAGGCTCTCCGGCGTGATTTAAGGTTTGTGGTCGGAAAAAAAGGGAAAGGGAAAACTGTGGAAAAGTGTATCTTAACGTGCAAGAGAAATATACGAACTCTTCACATTCATATATATATATATATATTATATAATTTGTTTTCACATTGGCGACGCACTTGAATATTATTTATAATATGATGCGTTTAAACCTGTCCCAAAAAGAATTAGTTATGTACATTATATTGGGTAGACTACAATGTGCAACAGTCCCTGTATATGATTTATTACTAATATAGAGATTTTACTGATCATACAGCAGAGCACCCTAGTGCTCGTGATCCTTACAGCAAGTCGCATGAATTGCGTCACTGAAAGGCTGGGCTGATCTCTCACTTCCTGGTTACTGCAGCTCTGGGTTTCATATATTGATTTGGAATGAAATCAGTTTCCCGTAACTGGGTTGCTTCAGTTCATGTAGCGCTTAGTCTTATTGGGCTTCCATATCCTGCTGGTACAAGTGCAATCTGGTATGTAAATAACTATAATAATTCAAATGAATTTAAGTTCTGAAGCTGTAGTTGTGATACAAGGTTGACAGGTCTATTATCATCGACAGCTTTTCCTCTTCTTAATTAATAATGTACGTTCTCTTGTAGTACCTTGTAATTTGTCGTCTGAGTATTAAAATAATAAAAAAGAAACATCGCTGATATGTGAAATTGAAACTTCATTTTTAAATTAATAGTTTCTTTTAACTAATTTTCAGCAGGAAGATCACCATTAGCAGCATTCCCAGTCTCTGTTCATCAACATCTGTCTACATGTCTCCTGCTGCGCACATTAAGGCTCGTTGTCCAGTATATCCTGGCTCAGACACAAGCCGCTTTCCTGTCCCAGATGACAAAGTTGACTGGGAGACACACTGGCCCCAGTACAACCCTGTTAACTATACGGCTCCGACTGTGCTGAAAAAACCTGTTTGGGCAGACCCAGAGATCGGGTGAGTAACAACATGTGTAAAACACACCATGAGCAATATATATATAATTTTGTTTATTTAAAAAAATCCATTAAAATTCAATCCAAAACGTTACACAGCAAATTTCCCTTACGGATGTAAAAGTGCACAAGAGAATTATCATGGTTAAATTTGATACCTGATAATGTTTAAAAATATACATGTATTAAAGTTTCTTTTAATTAATTTATACTATGTACACTTCCTTTAGCGCATTTTCAGCAAAGTTCAATTCCTTGGATGGATCTGTGGACAGGAGAAGCCACGAGGGCCCATATCGTATCCAGAATGGAAATCCACTGTGAGTCAAAGTCAAGTCACTTTTATTTATAAACAGGAAAATAACAGAATTAATGATGCAAACAAATTCTGCTCTACAATTGTGTCAAAGCCAATTGTGTCATTATTCAGCGCAAGTCAGTTCAGTGTTGATTCAGTTCAGTTCAATAACTGTGTTGATGCAAAATTCATAAATTATGAAATTTAAAATGTTAATTTAAAAGGTCATCCAAAACATTTAAATATTTACAAGGCTTGATTTCCTGCTTATGAATGTCTACTCGCTGTAAATCATCCTCAGTAATCCACATGGAAGAACTGGACTGGAGGGCAGAGGGTTACTCGGAAGGTGGGGTCCAAACCATGCTGCTGATCCAATAGTTACCAGGTACTAGAATGTGTGTCATAATAAATGGTAACCCTTCAACTGCAGTCGTTCTCCTGGTTTAACAATTCCATGCATGCAAGGTATTTTGTGTTCAATGTGTCAGAGTTCACATGATTAAAAAAAAAAACTCATTCCTGTTCCTGTGGCTGCTTCATACAGGTGGAAAAGAGACTCAACAGGACAACGTGTCCACCATACGAACTCGCAACTACCCATGCTGCAATTTGTGTCCATCAAGAGGTTGGACTGTGGCGAATGGGCCATCCCAGGGGTAAGTATAAACTGTGATGCTTGTTTATGTAAGCTTGTTTGTCTATTATATATTTTTAACAGGGACCAAAGTAAAATTTTCCGAATGGTTATTTTGAGTGTACACCATGTGTAGGGAGATTGTAAAGCTTTTTTTTATTTTATTATTTTTTTTATTTTTATAAATAATTCTGCTAATGTGCTAACGTATGGTTATATTTTTTGTGTTCAGGGTATGGTGGACCCTGGGGAGCGCATTTCTCAAACACTGCAGCGCGAGTTCTCAGAAGAGGCAATGAACTCTTTGCAAGCATCTCCAAGTGAGAGGGAAAATATCCAAAAGCGAATCACTGAGCTTTTCAGCTCAGAAGGTCTTCAGGTGCGACCATGTGCTTACGTGTAATTTTCAGTGTCTAAAGGTAGAGCCACATTAGCGAGATTTACTGTCCATTGTCAATAGTGTAGTGATGCACGAATCACAGCTCACAATAAACAATGGTAAATGTGACCACACCTTAAGCGTTGCAGTGCTATATAACGCAGCATCTTTTTTCCTTTAGGTGTATAAAGGTTATGTAGATGATCCAAGAAACACGGATAATGCTTGGATGGAGACAGTTGCAGTCAATTTTCATGATGAATCAGGTAAAAACAGTATATTAATGAAACAATAATATTCTAAAGGTATCTTATTGAGTAAAGTACATTGTTCTACCCCAAATGTTTATTTCAGTTCTTTTTTTTTGATCTAGGCAATAGTGTAAGTGAGCTTCCATTGCAAGCAGGCGATGATGCTGGTCAAGTGAGTTGGATTGATATTGACTCCTCCATGGCCCTTTATGCGAATCACTCGCATTTCCTAAAGACAGTTGCTAAGGAAATGAATGCCCATTGGTAACAGTGCCTTTCTGCTGTGAAATAAATGAAGAAGCATAAGAAGAACTGTAGCTTGGATACATAATTCAAATGAAAACTAGGAAAATCTGTTCTGGTGCTGGCCGAAGTGTGACCTATTTGCCACAATACTGCCAAAACTCGCATTCCAATAAACAAAATGTTAACCTCATTTATCTGTGCACTTTCTTAATATCCAGTATAAAGCATGGCTACTGAAAATGAAGGCTTACTGATTATTTAATTTAAGTTATTCTTGTTACACTGAGCTCTATTACCTGAATACAAACTTTGTCAGCTTATGTCTGTCTCTGTAATAACCAAAGGAATAAACTTAAAGGAATAAATCTCATACTGTACACTTTGTGTGTTGTTTTACCTTTTGTCTGTTGTGCTATATTTCAATAATTTAAGGAAAGGTAATTGGGCACTTGTGAGACTTTGATACTAAAGTGGTTAAAGTTCAATGACTAGAGAAATAAATATTAAAAAAAAAAAGTGTTTATTCTGCTTGGTCTGAACATCATGAATAATGTAAATTCTCTGAAAGCCTGTTTCTTTTGAATTGTTATTAAAGAGTATAAAAAATAAGGGACAGTGAGGCACTAACTCATGCATTGCCTTTTTCAACAGATCAGTAATGCTGATATCTGAAACAAGGGAAAATCATTTCTTTTTTTAATCTTGCAAAAATTGCCAAGTTTGTCCTCTGAGTGACTGAGCCATGTTGACATCACTGATTATAATATAGTTTTAAATTTCAATTACTCTTTTAGGTTGTATGTGCTGCTGGATTCCCAAGTCCAAATAATTTGCTATCCAAATCTTTTCAATAGTATTGATGGACAAACTTGGTCCTGGAGGGCCACTGCCCTGCAGTTTAGCTCCAGCCCTGATAAAACAGGGTTATCAGGGTTGGAGCTAAATTCTGCATGGCAGTGGCCCTCCAGGACCAAGTTTGTCCATCCCTGCTCTAGAGTAACAAAATTCTCAGATTAGGGGACAGAGTTGTTGATGAGATGGAAAGATTTGTCTCAGATATTATCATGGCTTTAGTTTTAAATGATTCCATGGCTTTGCTATTACACCCTCCTTTAAGTTTTTCTTTAAATATTTTATGACTCATTCAATTACTACAAATAAGAAGTGTATAAAAACATTGCTTATGCTGAAAAAGAGATTTTTAGAATTTACTGTTTTACCCTCTATGATGTAAGATCTGTCGTTTGTATCCCCCAAATTTAATTTATAAATAGTTTAATATTAAATGTCATTGTATGTTTTTGTGAAAGCTGAAAAAAAAAAAAAAAAATCAAGGCTTTAATGATGGGCTCTTATGCCATTTGGTTGACTGTGGCACATATGATGGTATCTGTCAAATGACTGTTAGTCGTAAGCTATCCATTTCAGTGATAATTGATCTTATGAAGGAAGAAAGAAACATCTAGTATGGAGAGGACAGGAGATCTTGTCCCTTTTATAGGGTTTTTCTGTGTGTGTGTGGCAGCAATAAAGGTATACCTGCAGAATTAATTCTTTAGACCATAAGTTTACATTGTGATGGACAAGAGCATAGTTCAAGCTCAATTTAAAACATTAAATTATACAAGTAAAACATTGTCCAGTTTCTTCTCACACATCTGTGGTCCATTTAAGTTGGCCAGTTATAGTGAGATATAAAACTTTCAGTAACCAGTCAGCAAATTAGTATAACAATTAACAAGGTTAGTTAAATCACCAAACATCTTACCTAGTCGCAATTTTGATATAAAATAACCAATATTTTCAACAAATATGAACCAAACCAGCTCACAACATAAATATAAATGTGTGTATGTGTATATATATACACATATACATACACAACGTAGTAACTCAAGTTTTCAGAGCACCTTAAAGTTGATAAGAGTCACCTCTTGTAATATAACAAGCAGCAACATAAAAAATAAAAAAACTAGTTCATGGATATGCTCATTTCTGTACAGATTTATATATGCAAATATATACTCGTTTTATACCCACTCGTTTTATTCTTTTTGTTGGAAAAAAATATTACCAGTTTGAAAATACAAAACTACCACATACTTAGGGACAGTCAAATCTGTTTCAAATACATTAGACAAGATGCAAAAAGAAAAAAAAAATGGTAACAAGGAAGGAACGTGAAAGTTTATGAAAAACAGGCAGTAAATGCTGTAACTGGTCCATTCACTGAAGTACTCATGTTGTGCAGATAAAAGTTGGCCAGCACACACACAAAAAAAAAAAGCATTAAAAAAAAAAAAAGGCAGTCTATACAGGTGTTGTTTCTGATGCTTCCAAATTTTCTCCTTGACTGGAAAGTCAAAGGAAGTAGTCAGCCACAGGTTTCTTAGAGGGAAGGCCTCTGGTTTCCTGAGGTGCAGCTTCAAATATGATAAACTCCTTCTGGAGATGCTCATCAAGCTCCAAAATGGCTGCCACATTACCACACCTAAGAAAATATTACAAAAGAGGGAAATAAAAAAACAGTTCCTAGTAAGACATCTCAATAATAATGCAGACAAGTTATGGAACCACTGTAAGATAGAAAAAAAAAACCCCACACCTATAACAGTAGTTTGGGGCAGACCACACAGTTAACACAGTATCATTGAAATGCCACTTGTAGCCCTCCATCACCAGCTGATGAGCTCTGCAGATCATGCTGATATCATTGGCAGCATTAAACTGTGCCACAACATCACTACCAAACAGATATCCAGCTCCTCTTGGACTCACACCCCACCCTGTGGTATCTAGACAAAAAAGGGAGCAAACAATCTTAGGTCTTTAGGTAAACACATTAAAAGGTCTTTCCATTTTGTTGCATTATATTAGTCGCTCACCCTCAGGGTCAGACCACAGTAGGTCACACATGGGTCCATCATGAGGAACTTCCTGCTTTCTGTCAATGGTTCTGATCTGATCCAAAGTTTGAATAGATGGAGAAAGTCCACCATGCACACAAAATATCTGGGAATCAAAAACAGTATACACAGCACCATTAAAAAGTTTGGGGTCAGTAATTTTATTTGAAAGAAAATCAATACTTTTATTCAGCAAAGATGCATTAAATTGATCAAAAGTGACCAAAAAAAAAAAAGTTTTACACTGACACAAAAGACTTCTATTTCAAATAAGTGCCATTTCTTTTTAACCTTTTTTTAAAAAAAATCCTTAAAACTGACATGACTGAAGACTGTAGTAAGGAGTAACTGAACTGGAGTAAAAGATTTGCCATTACAAGAAGTGTTACATTTTATTTTCAATTTTATATTACTGTTTTTACTGTATATTTGATTAAACAAATACAGATGAGCATAAGAGACTTTTGTGTGTGTATTAAAGATGCATCAATGTATCGACCGCCAATATGTATTGGCCGATTTTTGATTCATTTAAAAACCACCAGATAACATCTTGTGCACAGAAGCCATTGGCACATGCCGCTATGCTTAGTGGCACATCTTGTTGTCATTGGCATGTGCCACTAAAACTTGTGACATGTGCCAATGGATTGCGACTGAAATTGTTGCGGAGCATGTTGTGGCACCTCCAGTAGCCCACTGTCTGCCACGTATCATGTAGATGTTGTAACATACACTAAATGGCAGAGTATATAAAAAAGTTAAGTTAATAATAAGTTGCTTTCAAACCGTTTATTACATCCCAGAGTTGATTGTTACAACCATTAAGCTTCTCCATATTTAATATCTGCCTCGTGGCCTATTGTATGTGTTTTTTATTATAATAATAAAAATGTAAAAAATTTAAAAAAGTTCACACAGTGTATTTAAATGCATATTGTAAATACCAATGGCACCTGGCACCAAGATGTTAGCAGCAATCACTTCACCTGTCAGTGGTCATAATGTTATGCCTAATCTCTGTGCGTGCGTGCATATATATATATATATATATATATATAGAGAGAGATAGATAGAGAGATAGATAGAGAGATAGATAGAGAGATAGATAGAGAGATAGATAGAGAGAGAGATAGAGAGAGAGATAGAGAGAGAGATAGAGAGAGAGATAGAGAGAGAGATAGAGAGAGAGATAGAGAGAGAGAGAGAGATAGATAGATAGAGATAGATAGATAGAGATAGATAGATAGATAGAAGTAAGATGTAAAAGTTATAGAAAGTGGAAAGATAATAAAATATATAAGAGGACCTACCTTGCCATCAACGATGGCAGAGAGGGATAGGTAGTCAAATATCTCTGTGCAATACCTCCAGACTGTAACAGAGCCATATTTTCTAAGACACTCGTCATAAAAGCCATACACTTGTGTTATCTGCCTCGACTCGTGATTCCCTCTGATCAGCGTTATTCGGTCAGGGTATCGCACCTGAAGGCATAAATAAAAAGATCTGAGAATAAGAACAGACTGAGAATAATGGCTTTAATGCAGCTATAACATTACAAAGCAAACAAGATTAACTTCTGGACAGATATTGCACCTTTAATGCTAGCAGCAATAGAAAAGTCTCCACGCTATAGAACCCTCGGTCCACAAAGTCTCCCATGAAGAGGTAGTTTGTCTCTGGAACTTCACCCCCGACCTGAAAACCCAGAGGACAACAATCAGAATCAAACACACATTGGTTTAAAAAAAATAAAAAAATACTGATCTATCAAGGTCAATTCAAATTTGAAAGTTAAATGTACTGTGAATTCAATTAATGCCATTGATTGTATCCTCAATTGCTTACCCTAAAGAGCTCTTTTAAATCATAAAACTGCCCATGTATATCTCCACAGACCTGCAAACAAAATAGTGGGTTGGTTTCAATTGCATAATCCTATAAAAAGTAAGTTATATAGTAAATTTATAAAGAAATACTCACTGTGACAGGAGAATCTACCCTCTGAACATTACTCTCCTCCACAAGAATCTCCCTATAGAGCAAAACAATGACATTAATTAAAAAACAACTCTATATTGATATACAACTTAAGAAGAATCAGCAATAACCATTTAGGTGCATATGGGTTGTGCATTGCTTTGCGAAAAAAAATAATAAGGCATGCATAATGAGATATCTGGTCTCTTGAACACCTAAGTGCAGGCATTACCTCGCTTTGGCACACAGCGCCTTGACTTCATTTTCCTTGATAAGTTCACAACGTCTGAGTTGCTCGATCTGTCTGTCCAAGTCAATGACGTCGCCCATGATGACACACATGCATACACTCACAAATATACTCCTCAATGTGAGGCTGATAAAATCCCTGTTACTGGCTCTCCAGTCTTCTCTTAGTCTCACAGAGACCACAAACACACTCACCCTCCTGGGAAATTAAGAGACTATGAGGTCGTGCACATAATTACACACACCGAGATGATCCTGAAAGATGCCAAGACGAGTAAATAACTGCAAAACAGAGGTACAAAAAAAAAACAACATCAGAAATGTTAAACAATCACATGTATGCTTGAAAATCAGATCATATCCTAGCGAGTCCTTTAGTAAGTATAAAAACATTATTATATAGCAGTAATAATAGTTACATACAAGGATTTTTATATTAATGTTTTAAATTATAAATACATATTCTAATTACATTTTTTATTAGTCACATCAAATATACACTTTAATTGCGTGGTATTCGTTTTAATTGTGCATTATCATCACTTAAAACAATAATAAAACTAATGATATGACTTTAAATCTAATATCAAATGTAACATGTCTGACTTACTAACAAAATTATTTCTCTGTATATAAAACAAATTAAACTATTTGAATTCTCTCTTTCCTTTATTTTTTACGAGTCCTTTAGAATAGAGTTTTCTTGCGTTTTTTGTTTAGTTTTGTTTTTTTTAAAAATGCATTTCTAATACATTTGCAAAGCCTGGTCAACAAAAATAATGTACAAAGAAAGCGGTTAGCATAAATTCTAGTCATGTCCTGCTATGTTTTTTAGTTTTTGTTAAAATAAGAATTGCATTTCACACGCTTAAATGTACGTATAAATGCATATAAAATACCTTGGACTTTGAATTAAACTCGTTTAGGCATCCGTCGTTCCTTTTGAAGATGCTAAGTTGAATAAGCGGCGTATGCAAGTGTGACCGTCGCATCAACAAGCCCGCAGCGAGAGTTCGGCTAACCTTTCAAAATAAAGGTCCCGATCACCTGTTCTACATGACAGCATACATTAATTGTTCTTATTAATTACATATATTTAATTTATATAAAAGAGAGAGAGAGAGGGAAAACCCTTGATCTGACAGAAAATGTTAAGATAACTTACTTATTGTGTTTTGTCATAATACACATATACGTTCAATCCTTAAATGTGGGATGTGTGAGGATAGAAGACATAATTTAACCCATAGTTAAAGTTAATTACATTTAAGGGGACAATATAACTATATTAATGGAAATTAAACCAAGAAAGACCTTTTTGTTCTTGTGGCAAACCTTTCCCAGATGACTGTTCCTATTTTGAAATCGAATTACGTTTGAAAACGCGCTTTTCCTGTTTGAGAATGTATGACGACACGGACTGTGATTGGCTGACCCGGCGCGGCGAAAGACGTCCATGATATTTGGCGCCATTTGTCGAAAACAATTAAACTACACTAAAACCTACATTACAGGAGAATATGGGCTCCCGTTATTAGCGTCAAATGCACTTCTGATTTTAGAGATTTACACGTAGGGCGGGTTTCGGGTTGGTAAATACCACATGTTATGTTTGTTTTTCGCCGGTTTGGGAATGTATATCGATGTTTGGAAAATGTAGATAGATAGGCTTTGTGTTTACTCAAACTCGTTGTTGTATTCATAGTTTATGCACTGTGAACTGTAATTTTGGAGTATGTATCAACGTATCACTGAAGGAAGAAAAAGAACCGGTGAGTTTGCAGTGTTTATGAATTTTCTACAAACACATAATTGACAAGTAATCATTTAATACATGCAATTATTGAGGCATCGTTTATTCACACTGTAACTGTAGCAGCTTATGAATTATGAAATTATACCACCTTACATGTTGTAAATATATTTAGATAAACTTTGAACACTTGATTTATGTGGCTTTGTTTTGTGTATTTGTCTTTAAACTCTTCTACAAAAGTTGGTTTTGTCTCTTAAATCCATACAGATTTTTAGTTTGGGGGTGAAGCAATGGCTGGTGCCGTTGCTATGGCAGCTGTCATGGAGGATTTTGAGGGTCAGGTATGTGTCATAAAAATTGATATGCTGATATGGCTCTAAATTTATATTCAAAAGACACCGGATGATTTCCAATACTTGACAATATTGCTCTGTTTCTCCAGCGATGCAAGAAATTGAGGAAGAATGACGATGCACCATCTGTCAAAACTATTACTAACTACTTTATGCCCAAGCCAGTGGAGAAGCCGTTCTCACCACCACGGTCTAACAACATTATGGACTACTTTAAGAGAACCTCACCTGCACAAGAAATTAAAAGCTGCTCTCTGGTAGCTAAAGAGAACTCCCCGCAACCTTCAGAGCAAGCAAGTCGAGAAGTCCCTGCAAAACCTATAAGAGGACAGGGACAGAAGCGAACCAGGAAGGGTAAGGACAACAAGAAGTCCAAAGAGGAGGATGCACAGATGGTCACAGATGACGTTGTCTTGATAGAGAGTCCCAGTGAATCAGCTGTAAAGGAAAGTGATACTGTTGTTGTTCCAGCTCAAACCTGTAATGATGTCTCCAATAAAGAATCTACTGTAAGGAAAAACACCACAGAGGCTGATCCAAATGTTCTGATGGTTAAGAATTCTGGGGAAAGTTCTGAGCAAAAACCCTCTTTAAACCAAAGCAGGAAGAAAGATTGTGGGAACAGAAAATCTGCTGTGAGGAGAAACCGTATGGCGAAAGGGGCCTGTGAAGAGACTAAGGAATGTGATGCTGATACTCAAGAGCCTGTATGTGATGCTAAATTGGAGGAAAGTGTAGATAAGAAATGTAGCACCGTCACAATCTCATTTGAAGACTTCCTACAAAATCAGAACCAAGAGCAGGAAGAGAGCAGTGCGATTCCCAAGACTGACACCACTGAGATGTCAAATGAAGGCAACACTTGTAATGGTCAGAGTGATTCTGCAAACGGTCCTCTGCAGGTGTCGCCCCGAACTCTCACGATCCAGGCTGAGGTGCATCCCATTTCCCCTGATCATCATGAGTCTGTCAAAGCTGCCAATGAGTTAAAAGTCGCGTCCATTTTTAGTAGAAATAAAAAAAGTCAATCAAAAGAAGACAAGAGTTTGTCTTTTTCTATCCCAGAGGTTAAACAGGACATATTGCCTGACCTCAAAAGGAAGTCTAACGTTGTTGTTCTCGAGGAAGATCTTGAACTTGATGTGATGGAGTCCAGCTACAATCCTCCTAAAAGTACTGAGGTGGAGAGAAAGCAGTTTATGAATGCCTTTAAGCAGCCTAGTCTTGATGGTTTTAAAAACAAAAACAGCAAGGGCCAGAGCAAGCAGAACCAGGTTCCAGAGAAGGATCAAGAGACAACAGACAAGGAACATAAAGAAAAATCTCTTGAAAACAAACACGAAACCAGCTCTGAGCAGAATGAAGAACAGAAGAGCTGTCCTAGTGATAAAAAGAAGCAAGTTAGGAAGGCTGGAAAAAAGGGACAGGCTAAGAAAGCTGAAGAGGAACAAGCTGCAACTCCGAAATCTGAAGAACCTCCCACAGACATGGAGGTCGACAATGAGAGTGAGCCAGCTGATAATAACAACAGTGAGCATGCTGTCAGAGAGCTGAGGAGGTCGACCAGAGAGATCTCACGCAGGCAATCAGTTGCTGTGCTCAATATGGTGCCGCAGAAGAAAGAGAGGCAAGAGAACACTGTAAAAGAGGATGAGACCCAAAATACACCCACCCTCTCTTTGGCCTCCACCCCAAAAGCACACAGGACCAAAAGGGGCGTTTATAGAGCTGAAATGCTCTGCCCACCAGACATGAAAGGCAGCCCTATCAGGTGAGATTAATTTTTTAATTTCCTAGAATTTCCTTTTTCTTGTATTATTTATTGTCTCATGTCTTTGACATTTTGTTTGATAGGATGAGAATCACCAGAGTATTTCCATCCTCTGCTACAAAAGCTGGTGATTTTGAAATATCAAGTCCTCTCTCCACACGGGTAACTAACACTTATGATTTATGTATGTTGCAAAAAATAATGCTATATAACATTTTAAACATTATTATTATTATTATTATTTATTTAATATTTATTTTTTTTAATTTATAAAAGTGTTTTATATACACTACCCGGCCAAAGAAAAAAGTCGCTGTTTGGTTTTAAATTGGCAAATGCTTAAGAGTCTGTAAATTGGATTATTATTGCATTGACCATGGAGGCCATCTTCCAGGATGACAATGTCAAGATTAATCAGGCTCAAACTGTGAAAGAATGGTTGGGAAGGAGCATGAAGGATCATTTTCACACCTGAATTGGCACCTCTGAATCCAGACCTTAAATTCATTGAAAGTCTTTGGGAGGTAGTAGACTTCACAGAGTGCTGGACTCTCACATTGCCAATACATGATCTTGACCAAAAATGTATGCACCTCTTGATGAAAATAAATACTGTGATGTTATTTCCATCAAGAGGTGCATCAATTTCATTGTCATCCTGGAATATGGCCATAATGTGTCTTCCTACATGGTTGTTTAAGAAATGAAAAGCTACACAATCCATCAATTAGGGTCGGAAGAACTGTTGCCAAACATATAACATGATAAAAACACAAAAATCACCATCATCCAATCATTGACTCTTAAGCATTTACCAATTTAAATCCAAACAGCGACTTTTTTGGGGGGCTGGGCGGTGTATTTTTTTATTTAAAAAATCTAAACAATAACATGAAAATAATACATTTATATAATAAGTAAAAATACATCATTTAATATTTGGAATTGGCAGATGTTTTGAGATTAAAGATAACTCACAAAAACTTTTATTATTTGTTAGGAATTAAATGCAGTTAAAAAAAGAAAACAAGCTAGAAAGCTGGTGCAGAAAGCCAAAGCTCTTCAGCAAAGTAAAAAGGACACTACTAAGGAGAAAGACACTGTACGACGCTCTACAAGAAGCAAAGAGTCCATCATAAATTACTGTGATGATGAGGTGAGATAGTGGCTGCGTCTTAAAGGAGTAGTTCACTTCAGAATTACAATTTCCTGATAATTTACTCACCCCCATGTCATCCAAGATGTTCATGTCTTTCTTTCTTCAGTCGAAAAGAAATTAAGTTTTTTAAGGAAAACATTCCAGGATTTCTCCATATAGTGGACTTCAGTGGGGTACAACAGTTTGAAGGTCCAAATTGCAGTTTCAATGAAGCTTTAAAGGGCTCGACACAATCCCAGACAAAGAATAAGGGTCTTATCTAGCAAAACGACCATTTTATAAAAAATAAAACAATTATATACTTTCACCACAAATGCTCTTCTTGCTCTGATCTGCGATGCATTACGCATCAATTTGGACCTTCAAACCGTTGTACCCCAATGAAGTCCACCATACGGAGAAAAATCCTGGAATGTTTTCCTCAAAAACCTTAATTTCTTTTCGACTGAAGAAAGACAGACATGAACATCTTGGATGACGTGGGGGTGAGTAATTTTGATTCTGAAGTGAACTACTCCTTTAAATAAGCAGGTGTAAATGTTTTATACTTGCAATAATTGCTGCTAATAATTGCTCAAGCTATTCTCTCATCTTTTTAGGACTTAGTTTTTTTGGATGAAAGCAAAAGCACTCCGGTCACCTCACAGGAAAGTGACAAAAGCCAAAAGAAGCTTCGTAGTTTGAATGAGGTTTTGGGTAGAAATACAGCTCAAAACAAAACATCCAAGACTCCTGCAGGTAACTTAGACTGACACACATAGTTAAAATTAAGTTAATATCTGAAGTTTTTTTTTTTTTTTTTTTTTCAATTAAAAAAATGCATTCATGCATTACAATTACAAAAAATACAAATTACAATTTCTTTTTCAGCTTCTAAACTGGCTTCTTTGTTTGTTGACAAGAAAACCCAAAGAACATCTGTTGTTATCTCCATTTTTGACGACAGCAGGTATTATGCTAATAAAAACAGACGGTACTTGAATTAGCAAATTCTCTTTGATGCCCTTATTTTCTCGTTAGTATAAAAATCGAATAAATGCTTGTTCCCAATCTCAACCCTGTCAGTCGAGAGGCATCAGAGAACTCGCAAGATGATGACCAGTTCAGAGCAAAGAGAGAGTTTCTGAAGAGCGGCCTTCCGGAGTCTTTTAAAAAGCAGATCGCAAGAACAGCAGCCAGCCGAGAGGCTTACAGTCAGGCCTGTGCTTCCTTCCAGACAGTGGTACATGTTCAGCAGAAGGCTGCAGGTAAGATGACAGGTGTTGTCTTGGTTAGAACACAGTACATTGATTTGTGCGTGTGTGTGTGTGTGTGTTTGAGACTAATGTGCTAGTTTCTTTCCATGTTAGATTGCTTTGTTTGGAACCTTCAGTGGCCTACAAATCCCTTCCTTATTTGCATAAAGGAGCCCTATAATTTACCAGCTCTACAACTGATGTCTTTGGGGAAGTCTTTAGGTTATACTACCGTTCCTGCTAAGAGAGCATTTTGCCAGAAGGTTGGTAATCCTTTGTTGACAATTATTAGATTTATGTTTTTCACATTTTTTTATTCAAAAGGCAGATTATTTCTTTTTGAAAGAAATTTAATACTTTTATTGCGCAAGGATGCATTAAGTTGATCAAAAAGTGATAGTAAAGATTTATAGTTACAAAAGGATTCTATTTAAAATTTAAAAAATGCTGTTATTTCGAAGGCAAAGCATCAAGAACAAAACAATCACGGTTTCCTCAAAAATATATAGCAGTACAACTGTTTTCAACTGATAATAAGAAATGTTTTTTGAGCACCAAATCATCATATTAGACTGATTTCTGACTTTATTTATGTGTCTTGTATTTATTGTACAGTATCAATTAAATTTTTTTTTTTCAGGTTTCTTGTCGGAATTCAGAGTTTTCTGAACCAATCAGACAGCATCTTTTGGAGGAGATGAGAATCTCCAATCCCTCCTTCCCTCATCAACGTTTCTTTATGCGGTTTGTTAAGAGACGTGAAGACTACATCCTCCAAGCCTCTGCCTCAGGTGACAATTAATTGTTTTGTTTTTGTTTGCCCAGAGGAAGATGGATGTAACCTAGAATTATTCACAGATTTGATTTCATATGTCTATTTATATGATTATTTGTAGAACCTGAAGGTGAGTCTAAGGTGTCCTGTCCTGCTGGTTCATCTGATGGCGTCGGAAGGAAACGGAAGCGTGTAGATGAAGGAGAGACAACAGGCAAAGTGGGTAAAAAACCAAAGGCCAGTCACTCAGAAGGGGATGTCATAGTGATTGAAGAAAGTCCACCATCAAGAGGTCAGGCAGCACAGAATGTCTCTGACACAGTGGCGTCTGGCAGAAGTCGAAGAGGACGATCACAGAGGCAAAAGCGGAAAGAAGAACCCAAGGCAGCAGAGTTAATCTCACCTGTGGGGAACCAGAATGATGTTCAAATTATAGTAGATTCCTCTGTCCCAGAAAATTCAAGCACAGAAGGTGAAAATTAAAGACAATCTTTTCACACTCTGAATTAGAGCTGCACGATTAATCGTAAAAGATCGCAATCTCGATTCAAACACCCACGCAATCTTGTTCCTAAATGACCACGATTCTGCTCTGTCTTTTATGCCTGTTTCACATTGCAAGCATGAGCAGAGCGTGAACAGCGTGTGTTTTGCCACTGCCCATGTTAATGAATGACGGGTGTCCACTGGCGCAAAGCAAGTGGAGCAGGGCGAGCATTTCTAAATTGAAAACACACTGACTCTGTTCCGCACTGGAGGACACACCCCATGAGAGGGTCGGCCGCCACGCTTCCGATGTGAATGCTCTTGTTTATTAATGGGCAGTGACAAAACACATGCTGCTCGCGCTCCGCTGACGCATGTGATGTGAAACTGTTAAAAACGAAGATTTTGGTTAACCTTTGAAAGTACGATCATCACACTGTAACATTCAAATCTGTGCGTGCTGCTGCTGATCCAGAGAGAGCAGCTGCCATGTATGAAGCAGCTTCACAAACAAACAGTCTTTTTAACCACACATTATCGTTATTTATGTTACAAACATTTAAATAACGGGATAAAAGTTTATAGTTTAGGTATAAACACGGTATTGATCAAAATAAATTGTCTTTTAGAAAAGTATTTTGACATTTGTATGTATTGTATTGCTTATCATTAGGCCAGAAGTAAGTGTTTAAAACAGTGTTTGTCATTGAATCATTGAATTTATTTACAAACGCTGATTCATCCAATAACGAAACAAGTCATGATGAATGAGACATTGACTCTATTCCAATTATTTGTTTTATTTTGTTTATATTAACATACATTTTAAATAGACTAAAGCAATCAGTATTTTGTGAGAACCTCTAGTTTGCATGTTTTTTTGTTTAGTTGTCTGTTTTTTTTCTTCTTCAGAATTGTGGGAGAATCGCGATCTCCATTTTACACAAAAAAAATTGTGATTCTCAATTTATCCAGAATTGTGCAGCTCTTCTCTGAATAGTTATCTTCCTCTTAAAGTCTGCGTGAAATTTTTAAAAACGTTTTACAATAATGTTGAAATCATTAGCATAGTAGTAATTTTACAGAATTAATTGTTAATTTCTACATACACATTTTTAACATTCGTTTATGTATTATAAACAAACATGAATTAATGAGCACTAGTACAAAAGTTTGGGATCAGCACATTTTCTATTTTGATACACTTTAAAATGTAATTTATTCCTGTGATGGCAAAGCTGAATTTTCATCATTACTCCAGTCTTCAGTGTCACATGATCCTTCAGAAATCCTTCTAATATGATTTGAAGCATTTCTTATTATTATTGGAAACCCTGGTACTTTTTTTTAAGAACAGAAAGTTGAAATTAAATTTTTTGGTAACAATATAAAAGTCTTTACTGTTAGTGTTGATCAAATTAGTGCACCCTTTCTGAATAAATGTATTAATTGATTTTTAAAAAACTGATCTCAAACTTTTGAACAGTAGTGTATTTATAAACTAACATTAATCTAGAATAATACATGCTGTACAACATGATTAGTAATTGTTAGTGCATGATACCTAATGAACTGAACCTAAGGTATTACCAAATATTTATTTCTTAAACTTGTTTGCACTGTGTTGTTTAAATTTGTTTGTTCATGTTTTCATTTCTAGATGGAGTGAAAGAGGATGTGCTTTGGACAGAAAAATATCAGCCTCAGCACTCCAGTGAAATAATCGGGAATATGGAGTCAGTCCGGAGACTACACAGGTTGTTATCCTTCCAAGTTTAATCAAAGATGGGTAAAGATCCCATTTACTAATCAACAAGTCAGTAATTAATATTTTTTTTATACATTTCTTCCCATTTAATTTTGATCATTACCGTTAGCTGGCTGAAAGAGTGGAAATTGAGAGCTGACCGGGAAGAGAAGAGAAAACAGCAGGAAAAAAAGCAAGAGGATGATGGTAACGGTATGAAAATTGAAAATATGAAATATGAAAATTTCCTAAATGACAGTACTTGCTGTTTTGCTTGCCATATTCATCTGTACCCATATTCATATTTTTGTTATTGTCTCAACTTCTATACAGACTCCTGGCTCATAGGTGAAGGCCTGGATGAGACAGAAGATTATCTGTGTAACACACTTCTTATCACTGGACCCACTGGAGTGGGCAAGACTGCTGCAGTCTATGCCTGTGCGCAAGAACTGGGATTCAAGGTCTGATTAATTTTTCATTTCACTTTACTATTTTGAGACTGTCTAGTGTCATTCAAAAAAGGATGAAAACCCTGTTGTTTTTTTTCCGTCAAGGTATTTGAGGTAAACTCCTCCTCTCAAAGGAGTGGCCGTCAGATCTTATCCCAGCTGAAGGAAGCCACTCAGTCTCACCAAGTGGATATCCAAGGTGTCAACGCTCACAAACCATCCTACTTCAACAATTATAGCAGCAACAGCACCACCACCATCAAACCTGGCACCTCTCCCAGTATGAATTTACTCTTCCTTGATGAATGCACTACAATATATAGTGTGAATGACTATTTGTATAGAGTTCTCATTGTCTCTTCTAATCACAGGAAAGGTGAACTCTCCCAGAAGGGTTGTATCATCGCCCAGGAAGCCTCCTCAGTCTCCTCGAAGTGCTCCATCCAGAAAAGGTGGCTTGGCTCCAACATCTCTGGCCAATTTCTTTAAAGCAGGTGGAAGACCCTCTGGCAAAGAAGCAAACAGTCAAGACAAGAAAACACAACCTGGTAATAATTTAAAATCCAGTGATCTAAGTCAAGTGTTACCAAATATTGAATTGATATTGACATACACTCACCTAAAGGATTATTACAAACACCTGTTCAATTTCTCATTAATGCAATTATCTAATCAACCAATCACATGGCAGTTGCTTCAATGCATTTAGGGGTGTGGTCCTGGTCAAGACAATCTCCTGAACTCCAAACTGAATGTCAGAATGGGAAAGAAAGGTGATTTAAGCAATTTTGAGCGTGGCATGGTTGTTGGTGCCAGACGGGCCGGTCTGAGTATTTCACAATCTGCTCAGTTACTGGGATTTTCACGCATAACCATTTCTAGAGTTTACAAAGAATGGTGTGAACAGGGAAAAACATCCAGTATGCGGCAGTCCTGTGGGCGAAAATGCCTTGTTGATGCTAGAGGTCAGAGGAGAATGGGCCGACTGATTCAAGCTGATAGAAGAGCAACTTTGACTGAAATAACCACTCGTTACAACCGAGGTATGCAGCAAAGCATTTGTGAAGCCACAACACGCACAACCTTGAGGCGGATGGGCTACAACAGCAGAAGACCCCACCGGGTACCACTCATCTCCACTACAAATAGGAAAAAGAGGCTACAATTTGCACGAGCTCACCAAAATTGGACAGTTGAAGACTGGAAAAATGTTGCCTGGTCTGATGAGTCTCAATTTCTGTTGAGACATTCAGATGGTAGAGTCAGAATTTGGCGTAAACAGAATGAGAACATGGTTCCATCATGCCTTGTTACCACTGTGCAGGCTGGTGGTGGTGGTGTAATGGTGTAGGGGATGTTTTCTTGGCACACTTTAGGCCCCTTAGTGCCAATTGGGCATCGTTTAAATGCCACGGCCTACCTGAGCATTGTTTCTGACCATGTCCATCCCTTTATGACCACCATGTACCCATCCTCTGATGGCTACTTCCAGCAGGATAATGCACCATGTCACAAAGCTCGAATCATTTCAAATTGGTTTCTTGAACATGACAATGAGTTCACTGTACTAAAATGGCCCCCACAGTCACCAGATCTCAACCCAATAGAGCATCTTTGGGATGTGGTGGAACGGGAGCTTCGTGCCCTGGATGTGCATCCCACAAATCTCCATCAACTGCAAGATGCTATCCTATCAATATGGGCCAACATTTCTAAAGAATGCTTTGAGCACCTTGTTGAATCAATGCCACGTAGAATTAAGGCAGTTCTGAAGGCGAAAGGGGGTCAAACACAGTATTAGTATGTTGTTCCTAACAATCCTTTAGGTGAGTGTATATTGCGAGCTATATTTAAGAATTAGTTTTCAAGGTTCATGTTTGAGAACTTTCTAATGGCATTTTATGTTTTCTTATAAGCATGTCCGAAAAAGTCTGCCAAAGTAAAAGCGACCGACAGAAAAAGCAAAGAGTGCCCCAGTGGAACACCAGCCAACACCAAGATCTCGGCTGAAGACCAGGGCAAGAAAACTGCCACATCCCTCATCTTATTCGAGGAGGTGGACATCATATTTGATGATGACACTGGATTCCTGGCTGCAATAAAAACCTTCATGACCACAACCAAGAGACCAGTTATTTTAACAACCAGTGGTGAGTAAAGTTGGCAGTGAATAGAAATGGACTGTGTAAGATTTGTGAAATCATTGGACTTTTTTTGTCCAGATCCGACCTTTGGTGCTACATTTGATGGGTACTTTGAGGAAATCCATTTTAAATCTCCTTCAGTGGTAAGTGCACTTAATTTATTTTCAAATTTTCTAATTATTTTCTCCTGTATTCTCTTATATTGTGTTTGGTTTTGTGATAGTCAACACTTTGGCTTTTTCCAGGTGGATGTGTCCAGTTACCTCCAGCTGCTGTGTCTGGTAGAAAACGTGAGAACCGACACTAAGGATGTGTCCTGTCTGCTAGACTGGAACAGCTGTGATATTCGGCAAAGCCTCCTGCACCTGCAATTCTGGGCATGCAGTGGTGGTGGACAGCAGGTGCAGAGAACTTTGCCTTCATTAGGTAAATATATATTTAATTGATTTAAAAAAAGGTGCACTAAGAACTCTTGGATGTATATCATAATATCTGTATATAGTTATGAAAAACATCTTGTTTCACACTATAGAGCTCAAAGGAGACGTCAAGGGTGACATTCACCAACAGTCTATCAAAGCTCAGGATGTAAATGAGGATAAACTACCTCCTTGCCACACTGTATGCACAGAGACTTTGCTAGGGATCCGCAATATGCAGACAAAAAATATTGCAGATTTGCTGCTAAAGGTGAGTATTGAATTTGTGATATTTTCAAATTAATAATGCAATGACATTAATTTATGTTTTAATTATAATTAATTCGTTTATTTATTTATCTATTTATTAGTGATGTAACTACACGTATTTGTACCAAACAGTTTCGGTACAGTACTTCCGGTACGGTGCACGTGTGCACCAAATGCAATCTTTAACAGTTAACAGTAGGCTTGTTTTACCAAGAAACATACTTCAATCCGAGTTCCCACACAAACATATTAAGTATTCTGTCCATTTTATCACGAAATTCAAACAATAAATGCCGTTTTGACGCTCAATGTGACATGACCGATCACTGTATAGGCGCGTCAGTTCAGCACGCGAGTGAACGCAATCATCTCTTCCTAGTCAAAGAATAAAAATGAATCAGCTGAAGGTATGTTGAGGATACAACTTTTGTTGTGTAATTCCTCAATCGGTGTTTCAACGGTGGAAAGACGTCAGTAAAACAGCTTGTAAACAATGTCACATAGCATTACATTTACCTCAGGCAAATCATTCAGTGTCCACAGCTGGTTAGTTCACTAGAGAAATGAACTCTTTCACTAAATATATGCACTACATTAGCCTATAAATTCATTATATTCTACTTAACCTTTTAGTGATGTCTTGATTATTTAATGTATGTTTAAATTAATCTGTCATGAAAATGACAGCCACTGTGCATAAATTATTATATTTCAACAACGAATTGGAGTAAAAACATAATTTTATAATTAGATTTAGAAGTTAATGCAAAAACTGCCTTATGTGAAGTTTACGTGTTTGCATACAATGTGTTATTTGAGTGTTGATTATTATATCTAAAAATAAATAGCTACTTAATTTAAGGTAATTTGGGCTCTTGTTATATTATATTAATGTGCAAGTAAGAGCTCCCTATATAGTTTACATCATTATCTTTAAGAAACTTTTAATTATAATTGAATTAATTTAAGGACCGACACCATTTGTTCAGTAAACCAGTTTAATACAAATAAATAAAAAGCAATTTTATATTTAGTTTTCTCTCCCCTGCTGTACCGAACCGTGACTTCAAAACCGAGGTACGTACCGAACCGTCAGTTTTATATATAGATAGATAGACCAATGCCACAGTTCGGTTCATATCACGGTTTTGGAGCCACGGTTCGGTTCTGTTCTGTTTGCTGCGGGGCAGGGTTCTGTGTTTAATGTTGTTGTTTTTTTTTTTTACAAAAATATATGACACACACAAATAATGTCCCACTTTAGACTACTTAAACACATAAATTGTATGAATATGACTAAATAGTTAAAATATACAAAATAACGTGAAAATAAAGTGCCATTTTGGGGTTATGGAAACAACAGTTACCATGGCGAATACACAATACATCATGAACTGTTTATGAAACATGAAAACTGCTCCTGATGAATAGAATGAACATCATACCTGCATGCAATTCCTTCCCGGCTAACACACGTCATACCAGTTACGTGATTTATTAGTACTTTACTTTTATTTCATGACTTAAGAATTGACAACGTAACATTGTATGCTCATAGTTTCTCTTGCGCTTTATGAAGTGATATACAGCACGCGCTGCCACATTTGTGTGTGTAATTGAACAGTGTGCGCTACAAGTGCAGTATAACGGCTGGTGGCAGGAAAGTTCAGTCTTCTGAGGTGAGAGAGACTTTTTATTTTGTAACAAGCTACGAAAATGACACTGACATGCGCCTTACAACATATCGTATGACCAAAGATACTGAATCGTGACAACACGGTTTTCTCAGGCACTCCGCGACACAATCAGAACAGTCTCGCGACCAGTTGAGAAACACTGCTGTAGAGAACACCCTCTCACTGGGGACGATGTTACTGGGACTCCAAGGTAGAATTTAGCCAACCTGGCTAAATGGGGAAACTGGCTTTCTTTGTCCTTCCACCATGCAGCTTGAGCGATCACCCAAGTCACGTGACATGCACTTGGAAGACAAATAATAGTAAATAATATTTAGTAAAAATACAGCTCTTATTAGTTGTTAAAAGTGTACTAATTACTATTTAATCAAATGTCAAGGAAGGAAAAAAATGTTTTGTGACATAAGGTGAAGTGAGAGCTGGGCCGGGGCAGCAGGCGGTGGGGCGTGTTCGGTTTGACATAAGAGTATTGTGGTTCGTACTGTGGGTGGTGTTTTTATATATATATATATATATATATATATATATATATATATATATATATATATATATATATATATATATATATATATATATATATATATATATATATATATATATATATATATATATATATATATATATATATATATATATATATATATATATATATATAAAATATTATATTTATATATATATATATATACTATAAATACTTTACATTGTCTAAAGCTCTAATAAAAAGCTTTTATCCCCATTTGAAATGCTTATAACACTAACGATAATGTGTTGTTGAAAAGACTGTCTGTGAAGCTGCTTTATACTGTGCATTTACATGACAGCTGCACTCACCGGATCAGTGGCAGCACGAACACAGATTTGAATGTTAGAGTGTGATGATCGTCCCTAAAGTCTTTGGTCTAAACCGTTTCACCTTGCAAGCGTCACCGCAGCGTGAGCAGCACGTGTTTTGTCGCTGCCCATATCAATGAATGAGAGCGTTCACATCGGAAGCATGATGGCCAACCATCTCCGTTATTAACGTGGGCAGCAACAAAATATGCACTGTTCACGCTCCGCTGACGCTTGCAATGTGAAACGGGCGTAAAAGAGCATTGTTGTCATTTAGGAATAAGATCGTGTGGGTATTTAAATCGAGATCGGGATCTTTTATCGATTAATCGTGCTGCTCTAATCAATACCAATAATGTAAAAAAAAATAATGGTTTATTGGCCAATAACAGATATAGTAACAATATATTGTGTATGTGTATCATTATTTATTTATTTATGTATACAGTGAAAATATAATTATTTAAACATAATTTGTTCCTGATCAAACTGTTCTTATTTTACAGCACGAGTCTTCAATACTAGAGAGCATTAAGTGCTGGGATCTTCTCTCAAAGGTCCACAGAATGGGAGTGGATCTTCTCTACTCCAATATGGAGAGTCTGCTTCCTCTGCCAACTCGCCCTTTACTGCAGTCCACCCTCAAATCACAATCAGCATCAAACCCACAGTCCCAACCTGAGCAAGTACCTCATACTGTGAGGTTAGAAGTTTTGGAAGAGCCCTCTGATGACGGTAGTCCCCTTAAATTGTCCTCCAGAATGAGGGGGCGCAAGAAGATGGGCATGGGCAATAAAGACATTTTCCAATCTGATTCGGAGTCGGAGGAAGACTTCCTCTCACTGCCAAAAACCAGCAGAGATCCTGCTCTAAGCACTAATGCGGAAGCTGCCAATCTGTCCGTGAATGTGCCTGAAGCTGCACCGATAAAACCGAGGCACATTGTGTTATCTGAAGCCGAAAGAAAAAAGAGCATGCCAGTGACGCATTGTTTAAGCAGTTTAGCAGAATATATGGACCACATGTCCTTCCTGGACTCCTCATTGCACTACCAGCCTTTGCAGGCAGAGGGTTCCTGCAAGCCGCAGGACTTTGGCTGGACTGGTGCAAAGGTCAAGAGCGGGTTGACCGATGACATTCGGTTAGAGTGTGTCAGCCAGTTAAATAGTGTTAGTGTTGATGAAATCCACGCTGCATTGGGGCATTTGAGTTTTAGGAAGTGCAAGGCTGTAGTCTCTGAGGCCTGGGACAGAGCACAGCAACTGGAGGAGGAGATCAGAAGAGAGGCAGAAGAGGAGCTCACCCTCCCTGTGGCTCCACACAGAGATGGCTTCAGCCTCGCTCAAGTCACACCTTGTGAACCAAGGTGAGAATTTAGACTCTGTTTTTTTTGTTGTTGCTTGTATTTATACTCCATACGATCCAAGGCTAGGTCATGTATCTAAAAAAATCTCAATAATACATTGTAACAAGAAGCAATATTAACCTACATGTTTTACTGCATCATCTCTCTCTCTCTCTCTATCTATCTTTCTATATATATATATAGTGCAGTGATCTATCTATCTATCTATCTCTCTACCGAAACTTTCCTGAAAGTTTTGTCCGCTAAAGTTTAAATCAGATGTGCTATTATATATTAATGATCTTAAACCTGTAAGTTGGGAGACAAGAATTGTGAAACTACTGTAATGACAGTCTTTGGAGAACCAAAAAAAATCATTGTAAATATAACACAAATTATTCAATACGCATTCCTAGTCTAAAAATGTTTTGTTTCCACTGACCTCTCTTTACTCTGTGAGGCGGTTTATACACAACATACTGTAAGATTGTGTTATTTTTGTTTTATACAGGCTGATGGAGAGGAGAAGTGAGGTGATGAAGTCGGTGCTCTCCACCATGTCATCTGGTATGCTGGGAAACCGGGCAGCAATGGCTCTGGACTACCTCCCCTCTCTACGCACAATCTGTAGGTCAGAGAGACTGAAGGAGCAGGGAAAGATCAAACGCAGGTAAGAGTTATTAGATACTTTTATAGACTATCTGCAGTGCACTCATGTCATTAGTGGTTACAAAATTTAACATTTAAAAAACAAATTACATTGTTTTACTGTTATATATTTATTATATCAAGCATATGATACTGTTAATTATAGCAGGCATCATTTGAGTCCACTAGTTGGCGCATCAGTGAGAAGTCTGGAGTATGTTCCTGTATTAATGTGTATGAACATGCCATTCCAGCATATGGAATAGGTGTTAAGACTGTATTATTTTAGTGTTTCCAGTTTTTGTTTAGTGGAAATTGATTATTTAAGAGGTATGGGAACCCTGTGGCAAGTTAGGAGAGAAATATTTTGGTTCAAAATAGTCTGCTTTGTACACTCTTGACCACCCTGAAAGCCTGAAATGTCTCTAATGCATGACACACCCTTGTTTATGAACAGAGACCCTGTCCTTTGTTATGCTCCCAATGTGAGATCATTTCCAGTTATTCAGATACCACACTGAGTTGAACCGTGACAAGGGAAATGCCCTTTACACACTGGGCACATTTCACCAGTTAAGATTACACCCTATATTTACAATAGGCACAAGAGTCATAAAGAAAACAACTGCCAAAAATCCTGCTGTCTCATAAAGGTTGAACACCATATTTGATTGCCTAACATGGTAATCCCAGTTTTACTGTCTCAACTTGCATCTCATAAATATTGTGTTTAGTACCTGATGCATTTGTTTTTTGCTGGGCTGTCAAAGAAGTGTGAAAATGTAACTTGGTCATAGTGCACAGGTCTAAAAAAATAATGCCGTGGAGGGACAGGATGTGGCTTTTGCAAAGCTTAAATATGGCATGGGGTCACAATTTAACAGATGAGGTTTTGTTTTTCTTGTTAATATTCTTGTTCATGTTAAAAATTAGTCTCTTATATCAACATTTGTTTTGTGGACTTGTTTTAAATGATCACATTCACGTAAACAAAATGATCATAGTGTTGTTGTTGTTTTTTTCCCCACTTTTACAGGTTCTTGCACTATTTGGATGGTATACACTTCACTCTTCCTAAAAGCACAGTGGAGTTCCTGGCCTCCGAGTTCCCTTAAATTACTTGCATTTTTAGGCAGCTGCTTAAGGGCTGCTGGTAATATGCATTTGTACAGTAATATATACTCAGAAGGAGTGTGGTTTTATGTTTTTGTAGACCTCACATATTTGTACTGATGTTTTAAATTTGCTAATCATTTATGTTTTGTATTTTGTCATGCATCTTCCAAAATCTTTTATCAAGTAATAAATGTGGATTTGCTATTTGCCAGCAAACATGTTTTTTTCAAAATATGTATGTAAATTGCAAGAGCTCTGTAAACATGATGGTGCTATTGGATTTGTGTACAGATTGTGTATGATTCCCCCCCTACCATATCATGAAACGGTAGACCTTACATTGTTTTTCGTGAAACTGAGTCATAAAGCACTTTTTACTTCTACATCTCTTAAATGGGACTGTTTTAGTCCACTTGAATCCAGGAAGATAACTATATGCCTGTTAAACCTAAAAATGCTACATTTTTGTTTTGTATGCAGTCTCAGTGTATGCCTGGAGTAAATGTACTAGCTTGCAAGAATATTGTAGCTGTTGGCACCTATGATTTAACCTAATTATAATCAGTTATATCAGTCTTGATAATCATTCTCATGTTTTGTTTGGTACAAACAAATGTGATCTTTTAACCATATTAAGCACGAAAACTCCCTATCCACAATGAGCCACTGTTTTCAACGTAGTTTCATTATTACCTAATTATCCTCTCATATTTTGGAGTAACGAGAGTTAATGACTAAATGTCTTAGGTGTAGCCCAGAGTTTGTTTTCTCCAGGAAGTGAAGACGAAAGGCTTTTAGTAAGGGAGTGCTTGCGGAAGACCTCGCAAGCGAGTCCAGCTGCTGAGTCCGCCGCGCTGAAGCGCATACGAGTTTCGAGTCAGACGCGGTTGGGTGACTGAATGAAGGTGAAATAAAACTGCGAAACCGCGACCTCCTGGATAAACTAGGTGTAAAAATACAGATAAGTGAGGTGAAACTACAGCATATGTTTTTAAAAACATTTCGCCTATGGCAAATCGGGAAAAGAACAAAAAGACACTTCTAGAATTGGTGAAGCTGCCAGAGAATAGCTGCTGTGCTGACTGTGGAGCTGCAGGTACAGTAACAGCTATTGTCAACACTGCTTTAAACTCTATTCTCTCACAGCTGGGTAGTTATTTGTGTACTTTTATTGGGAGTGCAAGTAATTAGAAAGTTCACACAATATTCTGACGCAGTTTAAATGTACAGTTCTGTAGGAAGGCTATTCATAATGAAGCCATGAGTAAACAGCTTATTGTTATGGTTCTTTGGCTTCTATAAACGAACTGCCATTTGTTTCGAAACCAGTAGCATTTAGAATCTATTCATACCGTTGTTGTATTTATATTACATTTCTTTAGAATTTTTGGACAAAGAATGGTTAGCAGGGTTCCTACACACGTAACCCATGCATTTCCATGCCTTTTTGTGACTTCATTTATGGTTTCTAAATAAGACACTGAACAGAAATTACTCTCAAAAGAGTAATTTTCTAGCTGATAATATATAGAATGAAAAATATCTTGTATGTAAAATATTAATATTTATTTTTCATGGCCTTTACTGGAAATCACAATTTTAAAATGACTTGACATTTCATGTTTTTCCATATCTATTGTTTCACTCACTAACTTATTAGATCCAGACTGGGCTTCATGTACACTGGGAATATTTGTGTGTCTTAACTGTTCTGGAACTCATCGCAATCTTCCTACAATAAGTCGAATCAAGTCCATACGCTTGGACTTCTGGGATGATGAGCTTGTGCAGGTAAAAATGAGATTGTGAATAAAAGTTTAAATGATAAGATATTATTACACGTTACATTTTGCTTAGTCACTATTTCAGAATCTTGTGGTTAAATTAAGTCATGAATGTGAACCCTAACAACATTGTGTTTCCTTTCAATGCATTTTCGGATGAGAAGTTCATGAAGTCCAATGGAAACCATCCTGCCAAAAACTTCTATGAGAAATTTGTCCCTGTCTTTTATTATCATCCCCAACCAGATGATTGCGAGTGAGTAGTACAGACTCTTCTACTTGACTGAAAAGCCAAACTAAACACAATTATTTACAGCCGAAACATTAGGTTTGTATCATAATGCAACAGATCTCTGATTTGGGAAGTTTAAAAAAAGGGCTGACCAAGCGAATATCTTACTGGCAAGAAAAACTCTGCGTACTATTGTTGATCACAGTAAGAGGAACTACTGATTCCACTAAAATAACAATTTCTTTGATTTTGTCAGTTGTGTTCTCGGTTCTTAATATGATTCATTGCACATGTATTAGTTGAGTATGTGCTCATATTCAACTAAAATAGTACAATCTACTTTATTATAAAATAGTATTGTAAGTGTACTATAAACTATAATATATTTTATATACAGGTGCTGGTCATATAATTAGAATATCAAAAAATTGATTTATTTCACTAATTCCATTCAAAAAGTGAAACTTGTATATTATATTCATTCATTACACACAGACTGATATATTTCAAATGTTTATTTCTTTTAATTTTGATGATTATAACTGACAACTAAAGAAAATCCTAAATTCAGTATCTCATAAAATTTGAATATTACTTAAGACCAATACAAAAAGGATTTTTAGAAATCTTGGCCAACTGAAAAGTATGAGCATGTACAGCATTCAATACTTAGTTGGGGCTCCTTTTGCCTGAATTACTGCAGCAATGCGGCGTGGCATCAGGTCGATCATTCTGTGGCAGTGCTCAGGTGTTCATGAGAGCCCAGGTTGCTCTGATAGTGGCCTTCAGCTCTTCTGCATTGTTGGGTCTGGCATATCGCATCTTCCTCTTCACAATACCCCATAGATTTTCTATGGGATTAAGGTCAGGTGAGTTTGCTGGCCAATTAAGAACAGGGATACCATGGTCCTTAAACCAGGTACTGGTTGTTTTGGCACTGTGTGCAGGTGCCAAGTCTTGTTGGAAAATGAAATCTGCATCTCCATAAAGTTGGTCAGCAGCAGGAAGCATGAAGTGCTCTAAAACTTCCTGGTATACGGCTGGACCAACACCAGCAGATGACATGGCACCCCAAACCATCACTGACTGTGGAAACTTTACACTGGACCTCAAGCAACGTGGATTGTGTGCCTCTCCTTTCTTCCTCCAGACTCTGGGACCCTGATTTCCAAAGGAAATGCAAAATTTACTTTCATCAGAGAACATAACTTTGGACCACTCAGCAGCAGTCCAGTCCTTTTTGTCTTTAGCCTAGGCGAGACGCTTCTGATGCTGTCTGTTGTTCAAGAGGGGCTTGACACAAGAATTGCGACAGCTGAAACCCATGTCTTGCATACGTCTGTGTGTAGTGGTTCTTGAAGCACTGACTCCAGCTGTAGTCTGTACTCTTTGTGAATCTCCCCCACATTTTTGAATGTGTTTTGTTTCACAATCCTCTCCAGGGTGCGGTTATCCCTATTGCTTGTACACTTTTTTTCTACCACATCTTTTCCTTCCCTTCGCCTCTCTATTAATGTGCTTGGACACAGAGCTCTGTGAACAGCCAGCCTCTTTTGCAATGACATTTTGTGTCTTGCCCTCCTTGTGCAAGGTGTCAATGGTCGTCTTTTGGACAACTGTCAAGTCAGCAGTCTTCCCCATGATTGTGTAGCCTACAGAACTAGACTGAGAGACCATTTAAAGGCCTTTGCAGGTGTTTTGAGTTAATTAGCTGATTAGAGTGTGGCACCAGGTGTCTTCAATATTGAACCTTTTCACAATATTCTAATTTTCTGAGATACTGAATTTGGGAACAATTTTCCTTAGTTGTCAGTTAGAATCATCAAAATTAAAAGAAATAAACATTTGAAATATATCAGTCTGTGTGTAATGAATGAACATAATATACAAGTTTCAATTTTTGAATGGAATTAGTGAAATAAATCAACTTTTTGATGATATTCTAATTATATGACCAGCACCTGTATATGTATGACATTTATACATCAATTAACTCCCAGCATGTAGCACAACAAAATGCATTATATGTACACTGTATAGGGTCCTTAGAGAACAATGGATTCGAGCCAAATACGAAAGAATGGAGTTTACAGAGAAAAACGCAGAAAGACCCTACACAGCAGGTAATCCATTTCAGTTCTCAGATGTTTTCTTTTTTAAACTCTGTACTTTAAATCATGATAGTGTAATAAAGTGTATTGTTTTATAATATTCTATAATATTAACAATGAATAACATTAATCTTTCAATAAAATTGTTTTGCCTGGCTCTAGGTGTCTTTGAGGGCATGCTGTGGAAGAAAGGAAAGGATAATGGACAGTTTCTCGAGAGGAAGTTTGTTCTTTCAGTGCACGATTTTACCCTCAAATACTACAAGGAGGATGTGAGAAAATACTTTTTATTAAGCTATAAAGTTTGTGCACCATTTAGAAATGATTTGTTTAGTGAAGGCATTTGTTGTAAAACACAGCACAGACTATGACTTAAGAGAAAGCTATTCATTAATCATATCTTTTTAACACAATATTTGCTCTATTTTAAAATATGTATAGAATTAAATGAAGTATTGGGTGCACAAATGAGTTGTAGATATTTATTAAATAATATCTGTGCTTGTCAGGAATCTAAGGGGCCAAAGGCTATTATTTCTGTGAAGGATATGAATGCAACCTTCCAGCCTCAAAAGATAGGACATGCTTACGGCCTTCAGATCACCTACTGTGTGGATGATCACACCCGAAACCTTTTTGTTTACCATAAAAATGGACAGGTATTGGCCATTTTCCTGCTTTATTCCAAAGAATTTTGCAACTGTAGTGCACCTCATATTTGAACACCTCAATTTGTTTCAATGGCAGCTTGTACACTAAAGAGTACACTAAACTACACTTAGACTATACTAAAGAGTACACTACTTGTAAACTTGTACACTATCTGCTCTGTAATTCCTCCATTTTAGGAGATTGTCAATTGGTTTAATGCCATTAGAGCTATTCGCCTTGTCTACCTGAAAACAGCCTTTCCTACAGCTAATGATAGAGATGTAAGTACATTTTGTATACTTGATTTCACTTACTAAAGTACCATGTGTCTCCTCAGTGCTTTTAATTTGCTTTACATAGCTTTTAAATTTCTCAAAAACTGTGTAGAGCCTTCTCATGTTGTAGCTGCGCTAACATTGCTACTTAAAAGGAAGTTCTGTAAGTTTCCCCTTTTCCAAGTGATTTTACTTCCTAAAACCATCAACAGCTAAATGCCTGCCTTCTCTCCAATTTTAAAACATGAATGATCGTCAAATAAACACCCTCCCACAACAATGTTTACAGGACCCAGAAATGTGGTTTTGTTTTTTTGTGAGTTGCTGCTTCTCTAAAGCTACTGCATTTATTTTAGTTGGTTATCTAACAGAATTCAATACGTGTAATATATTTCAATAGTTTTCTAGTCTAGTCGAGGAATAAATTGTCATGTGATTAGTGCATCATCACTGAAAATCACTGTAGATGTAAACTTAAATTATATTTGTATTCTGTAGTGTTAGCATTACACAAATCAGTTTCCATTTGTGGCTTATTGGTGAATAAACCAAAATAAAGTAGTACAAACTAATATAATAAAAATGTAAACAAAAGTCTACTAGAAACATGATTGAAAATTAATCTAAATAAAATATAACTTGTGCCATGACCAGTGCTGAAATCAAAAGCTGATACCTTCTGCATTGGAATCCAGCAGAGTAAACATCATCCTCCAACAAGTATTGCCTTTGTCAGGGAGGGAGAAACACCTCAGGTGAAGTGCAGGGCCTCGACTGGGGCTGCTAGCCTCAGCTTGTGACTGGCAGTTGAAGGTCGATCTAGGGAAGCAGTTGAAGTTTTCGGAACACGTTGCAAAGACGACACTTGGATCAGATTTGGACTAAACATCTGACTGTTCTAAGCAAGTGGTTATGTTGGAACTCACTGTCCCCTGGAAAGACCTGTTGGTGGAAGCCCATGAGTGTAAAAGGGGAAAATATCTCGAGTTGGTAGAGGAATGTAGGAGACATGGTTGGAGAGCCCGTTGTGAGGTTGGCTGCAGGCAGAGGATTTGCAGGGCAGTCATTACATCGGGCATTCTGTGTCTGTGGCATAGGAGAGTTGCGGAAAAGGAGAGCCACCAAGAACATAATCAAGGCTGCAGAAAAAGGGTCGAGGTGGTTGTGGATTTAGAAGGGTGAGCCATGGTGTAGCTCTGATCGGGTGAGGGTGTCTGATGATCTAAGACCAATGATGTGTCCAAGAAGCACAAGTTGGTGTCTCAAGAAACTAACCAAAGCACTGTGAAACATTTGTTAAAAAAAAACATTAACCAGCTTTTCCCCCTGTGTCTACGGTTAATAATTTCTTTGTTATTATCTTGATTGTAAAACTCTTTGCCATTGTTTTGTCTTAAGCTAATACCATGGATAACCAGAAACTACCTGAAAGAGGGTTACATGGAGAAGACTGGCCCTTTGGTAAGTTTTTTCCCCCCACAAATGGTTCTCTCCATTTTCATTATTTGCATATTTTTAAAAATCTAGATTTTCCAGTGTAGCAAGGTATTTGTAGTTGACTTTAACTTTAACAAACATTTAAGGATAAATCATGCTATTCTTGTAAAACACTCCTTAAACACCTCTACATCTCTACATGCATGCCACTGTGTGTACATATCTGTATATTTTCAACATCTGTATAGTTCTGCATATTCTGTGTATTATGTAACTAATGTTTTTGAATTGTGTTTTATTGTCCTGCTGTCTGAAGGAACGTATGGTAGCTTGTAGAAGAAATATGACAAGGACTTTAAACCTTTGAAATTAATTTAAAAGTGATTTGACTTTAAAAATATCTCTGACTGTCTGCTTATGTTGAACAGCAGCGAGAGCCATTTAAGAAAAGATGGTTTATCTTGGATTCCCTGGACAGGAAACTACTCTATTTTAAAACACAGCTGGTATGTATTTCATTACTTCTTTCCTTTCCTACAGAGTAAGTGTTGGCTGTTTTTCAGTTTCATGTGTCTCAAAACTCTAATACATTTTAAAGGATTACTTCTACATACATTTTTGGTTTTAATATTGTCAATTTTCTTTTTTTTTTATTCTAAAGGATGCCATTGAGCTTGGGGTTGTTTTTATTGGCTCAGAGAATCATGGGTATTCAGTGAGAGAGTGTGTCCCTAAAGGGACAAGAGGCAACAAATGGAAGTGTGGGGTAATTGTGGAGACGCCAGATCGGCAGTTCGTCTTCATGTGCGAGCAGGAGCGCGATCAAAGAGAGTGGGTGGAGGTCTTGAAAACAGTCATCTCGAAACCTATGATGCCCCAAGATTACACCAGTAAGATTACACCACTCTCTATCAATTGTGTTAATTAAATATAACAAAACATATCTGAGTTGGTAAAAAATAATACTCTACCTCTTTTCAGCCGAAGCCAATATCCGTAGACGGAGGTGAACACAATGGCTGGATGGGATAATAAGCTCAGAGCACAACACTCTAGACACATGGACTCTGTCACTAAATCTTAAAATGAAACCAGATATCCTGGTTGAGTCCCAGAAATGATTTACTCAAATGGAACCTTAGAAGAATGTCACTTTTGGGCATTGTTTCTAATAAGCAGTAAAAAAAAACATTCCCACTTGGTGCATTTTGGGATGTGAAACCAATCTGAGAATATTGCAGGTCAGATGTGGATGGACTAACTGGTTGAGCTCTCTGAGGAGCAGAAAGGATATTAAGATGGATGAGATCGTGACTCAATACAAGACATTCTGAGCCTTGACCAAGAAGTGAATCTCATCTTAGGCCTATGAGCGAGAACTGAATTAGATGCACATTTGACAATGAGTCCACGTGCAGGATCTGCCTGAGACAAAATAGAAGCTAAAAATAAGGAATTATGGCTGTACAGAAATGGAGAAATGCAAGTGACATGGAATGTGTGATGAAAATGATAATTGTAGAACACCTAGGTTTCATTAAACTGACATTTGGACACTTTTTGTTTTTCTGATTTATATGTACGACTGAACAAAGCTGAATTATGTTGATGTTCACAATTCTTGAATTTTGTTTATATTAAAATATATCTTCTATCAGCAATACTAAGTTTTTAATACCCATGTTTTCCGTTACAAAGTTTTTCGTTTTATTCAATTTAAAAAAATTTCAGACTGGTAACTTTAGCAGTATGTTGCTAGTGGTATTGAAGTGTATTTATCTATTAATCAATTATATATTCTATTTAAAATATTATGCATAATGTGTTTATTATTTATTGTGAAGTAATAGCATAAAATAATGACTCTAGAAGCCATCGTTCTCAGCAAAATACTGTGGAATATTTTTAGCTTGGCAAGCAGGCTCGAAGTCTGGGCCTGTTTTTTCTTTCCCTCAAAGGTGACACGCGTTTCCTCTCCAGTCCTACAGGAGGCGGTATAACATAACTGTGAATGGTAATGAGAAAATGTCAGCGCTAGGAGACCCGCGTTTATCCCGGTTTGTCCGCAGCTTCGTTCCGTAGTTGCCGGTTATTGGAGGTCGGCCGCCTCTGGCGTGAGCTTGAAATGTGAACCCAGAAATGTCATGAAGTGAATCTGAAGAAAGCAAGCAGTGCCTTCATATACGCGGAAACGCTTTGACTCAATGGCGTGAATCTCATCTGTGTGTTAAACTGGTGCGAACAGAAGTTTAATACAGACTGAGACAGACAGAAGTTGATCCGTCCGTTTTGTCCTACACAGGCCTGCGCTGTTACATATAGCGGCAGGATCAATGATCTACGACAAAGGACTTGTTCCAGTTTTTATTTCGATCACATTAAAGTTGCAACGATGAGAAAGGACGTGAGGATATTACTAGTCGGAGAACGTAAGTGAATTAATTCAATATTTCCCTGTTTTATTATTTGTGTCTAAATAAAACTGCTGGCTGCAGTTGCTGAATTGATTCGCATATCTTTAATTAGTCAACACGCGCTGCTGTTCACTATTATTATGTGCACAATAAACTCCTTCCATTCTATGTTTTATCATTTTTACAAACATTTTTTCAGCCATATTGGACAATAAATGGACAAGTGACAGAATGAAAGGTTTTGACCCAGAGATAAAATAACAGGGGCAAGTTATTAAGCTCTGTACATGCTTTTAAATGTTGTCTAAACTGATTACAGTCATCCAACACGTTATATTAATCTGCATGCATGTCCATTGGAAGTAAAAATTAAGCATCATAATTGACCAGATCAGCAAATCCTGACATGAAGGATGACACTCCCATCATCAATGTTTTGTTGTTAATTTTAGTTACTTTTACCCTTGTTTATCAGGGTTATTTATAGCAGTTTTAGGAGCAACTCTCACAGGCCTCTAGACTGTAGGAGCTGCCAAACTTTAGATGGGTCAGCCAAAATAGTACGTGTCCATGTAAACGTACTGCTCACCAATGCCAAACTATCAAGCTTCAGAGCAAAGACAACTTAAGTCATAATTGATATTTTGAAATTTCAGCATCTTACAAGTGTTAATATTCAGATAGTAACCCCAACACTTTGAGAACATACTGATAATGATATTAGTACATTTGTTGGTTAAACATTATTTTAAGGTGTCGTTGTTGCAGTGTAATTATATATTTAAGTACCGAGTAGTATTAATTAACTATAGGGTTAGGGTAGGATTAGGGTTTGGTTGATGGTTAGTTGCATGTAATTATGCATAATTTACTGTTAATAGCATGGTACACACAGAGAAAAACGGTGTCAAAATTGTACCTTTAGAGGTACAACAGCTGTTCACTAGGGCAGTACCGTTAAAAGGACACATTTGTACCCTTTTTACCACGGAAAGGTTCATAGTAGTACCTTTTTACAATTTACATAAATATTTATCCCCTTTTTAACCACCTTTTTGTTTGCTAGTTCATTTTAAATGCTCCTGTGGTTTGACATGAATTTTTAAAAGTAGTCTTGCAATATGATGCTGTAAAAGCTGCATGATTGATATTAAAATAGAACAATTTGGCTTTAACCTTGTTATCTGCCCCTTTATAAGGGCACTCAAATTTTGAAACTACAGGCATGTTTCTGGAAATCATTTAGTGCTATGAATAGAACTAGAACCCTGTGGTGACTTTGGAATTTTTTCTTCACAGCCAAAGTGGGGAAGACCTCCCTGATCATGTCACTCGTCAGTGAGGAATTCCCTGATGAGGTACTCATTAAACTAACTCAGTCAAAGGGACTTGATGAAGCAAATTTTATACTTGCCTAAATGCATTGCATTAATGTGGTGTTTCTCACTTGTATTGTGTATCTCATTGAAGGTTCCTCTCAGAGCCGAAGAGATCACTATTCCAGCTGATGTCACACCTGAGAGAGTGCCCACTCATATAGTGGACTATTCAGGTAATGATGAATGATCACTTATCTCTGTATGATGAGGTTCATATAGCCTGCATCACTATGCAACTTTCTACTGACAAGGTTAATCCTCTGGTGTTTTATTCTGTGCATATTATATTTTTTGATTCCACAGAAGCAGAACAGTCAGATGAGCAGCTTTACCAGGAAATATCAAAGGTGGGACTGGTTTTAGTCTCCTTGATAACACAATTTAGTTTGATTTTATTGTTTTATTCACCTCCTTAGAGTTTTCTCTCTCGGCACAGGCCAATGTTATATGCATCGTATATTCAGTAAACAACAAGAAATCGATCGAAAAGGTAAGTCTTTTTTCCTTGTACACATTGTTTTTCTTTCTGTAGTTACCAAGCCAAATACATTTATTGCTATTTAACTTCTGATAGTTTCTGAAAAGTTCTGTTGTGTGTTATTTTATTGGCTTCCTGTAGGTGACAAGTCATTGGATTCCCCTCATCAATGAAAGAACAGATAAGGACAGCAGGTGTGTGGCTTCCTGCCAGGTTCTTGGAGGCATCGGGTCTCTTGAATGCGCTTTGGTCATTACACATGCTTTTATAAAGAATAGTCTTTATTCTCTCAGTACACCAAATATCATTAAACAATAACAATGTTTCCATGTACTCGCTGTTCTGTATTAATTTTTATTTAAATTTAAAAATACTTTTTATTTACTTCGTCTTCCCCATGAAGGTTGTCCTCCTGCTGATTGGCAATTAAAAAAAATAATAATCCATGTACTTCCCATGTAACAATTACTGCTTGTTTGGAATTCTGTTTTTATGCCACAATGCCCCACAGAAATTTCCCTTCAAGGATTGTGTCTGAAGCTGTAAAATTTTTAATCAGTTTTTCTTGTCACAGAGTACCATTGATCCTGGTGGGGAATAAATCTGACCTAGTGGAGCACAGCAGCATGGAGACCATCCTACCCATCATGAACCAGTACTCTGAGATTGAGACTTGCGTGGAGGTGAGAGATGCTCTCAGTCTGAAAAATGTGCTTCTGGTCTGAACGTATGTGATGACGTGCTGTACATACCTCTCCAGTCCCTGTAAGACTGATTGTGTGCAGAGGGGCAGTAGTGCCATGGAGGAAAGTGACATCGTCCTTTGGGTCATGTGTCCATCACTCATTCCTGCTTTACTAGAGGCATTGGTTTCAGTCTTAAAGGAGCGACGGCTCTCACACTGAGAGTCCAGTGAATGCAAATCAAATCAGTCTGGTACTGCACAAGGGTGTCTGCTAGTTTGATCTAAAAAAAAAAAAGTAATTGTCCTTCCCAAAAACAATTACTCTTCTCAAGTCATCCTAGGCGTATATGACATTCTTATTTCAGCCAAATACAATCTGAGTTATATTAAAAAATATCATGGCTCTTCCAAGCTTTATAATGGGAGTGAATAGTAACTTTGATTCTGAAGCACAAAAAAGTGCATCCTTCCATCATAAAAGTGGCAACAAACTTTTATCCTCTGACATTTCTCTTTAAAAATTCTTGTTTTAGACTTCTAATTTGTGACTGTTGTTTTGTTTTGCTCTATCCTCTGCGCTTCATCAGTATGTCATGCATTGGGTCAGAGTTCACTCTAATGCCAGAACTAGACTTGTGTACGGCCGTTACTAGAAGCCATTGATTATAGTTTATAGAGTTAAAAAGCACATCATGGTTTAATGTACATTTTATGACTGTATGACTTTTTTTTTTTTTTTTAGTGTTCAGCCAAAAACCTGAAGAATATCTCAGAGTTGTTCTACTATGCCCAGAAGGCTGTTCTGCACCCAACAGGACCTCTGTACTCACCAGAAGAAAAAGAGGTAAGAGATTTAGCACCTCATTTTACTTCTGTTAGACTGCTGGACCTTATTCTAGCCCATTTGTATTGCAAAGAAGCACATGAGGGGATTGTATCCTTAAATCAAAAAATTCAAATAATCTGTTATGTTTTGTAGTAATGAGATTCTTTCTGTTTATTCTCCAGATGAAACCATCGTGCATCAAAGCACTTACTCGCATTTTCAAAATATCAGATCTTGACAACGATGGCATTCTGAATGATAATGAGCTTAATTTCTTCCAGGTGAGAGCAGTTTTCTTCAGCACTCAAATTGCTGTGGCATTTTTATACTTCCCTAGATAAATGACACCACTGCACAAACTGCACCTTAATGAGAGTGAAAGAAAATGCTCAGATTTTCTCGAGCAACATTGTTGATGATTGGTGGTCCTGCCTTGCAGAGAACTTGTTTTAACATACCCCTGGCACCTCAAGCCCTGGAGGACGTGAAGAATGTTGTGCGCAAAAATATGTCAGATGGGGTAAAAGACGACGGCCTCACACTGAAGGGTGAGCTGAGTAGAAAGGCAAATGCCACCGACTTTTTATATCACAATGATATAGTGAAATTTGCCATCCCATTGATATCATATTGTTTAAAAAATATATATAATTGTTGTATACTATTTATATAAATAATTACAGATTTTTATTATATTTAAAGTGTATGAATATAAATCTTATATATACACAACCGGTCAAAAGTTTTTGGACGGTAAGATTTTTAATGTTTTTAAAAGTTCAAAAGAACAGTATTTATCTGAAATAGAAAGCTTTTGCAATATTGTACTACCGTTCAAAAGCTTTGGGTCGGTAAGAATTTTTTTTAATTAATTTTTTTGGGGAAAAAAAATCAAAAGTGGATAGATAGAGATAATGTAATTATATTTCTAAAGTTAATAATAATTAATAATTTAATATAATTATAGTATATAATAATTTATAATGAATAAAAATGTAAATGCTATGAAATTTTGTTATTCGTTCATTCATGAGGATCTGTGTGTTCTGTTTTTTTTTAGGTTTCCTGTTCCTTCATACACTCTTTATTCAGCGGGGAAGGCATGAGACCACATGGACCGTGCTCAGGAGGTTTGGCTATGATGATGATCTGGAGCTGACTCAAGAATACCTGTTTCCACTGTGAGTCCCACCCTAAATCCAGTACTTCAACTTTAAAGTGCCACTATTATGGTATTTTAAAGGTTCCTAATTTAGTTTTGGAGGTCTCCTACAACATGTTTACATGCATCAAAGGTCAAAAAACACTTTAATTTTCTCACAATATACATTGCATATCACCACCATGTTCAATGATTCTCAAATGACTCATCGGTGAATCAGTCTCTCTAAATCCCTCCTTTCTATGGCCTACTCTACTCTGATTGGCCAGATGACCCAGTCTGTTGTGATTGGTCTACCGCTTACAGTGCACGTCGGAAGCTAAACGGCCATTACCATAACTGAACTTCAGCTCTGGAGTCTTCCAGAAGCGCCGCGATTGTACACAGTGTAAAGACAATAGTGATGGCGTTGATTACACCATATCAGTCTGATGATGAAACCTAACAAGAAATAGTTATTCAACCCAAACCGCCATCACAAGGACAACTTGAGCAGTGTTGCGTTGCTCATTTTGACATGCATTGAGATGTTGCAACTGTAATCAGCATTAACAAGTGTATGTCCATCAACAAACCGATGAGTATATATTTCTAATTTATTGCTGCGCACATGCGGGAACTGTATCAATAACCGCATATATGTTAGCCGATTAATGTGAATGACTGATGTAACATTAAAGTTTGTAAAACAAATCTTGCTCCATCCTTTATCTTTACTCAAAGTAGAAAGAATGACAGACGATCTGCATTAACAGACACAATTTTAGGTAGTAGTGGCACACAGCTGCTTAGCAGAAGTATTTCAGTAAGACGGTAATAACGGGAGTTAGTCAGTTAGCCGGAGAACTACACAAAACTATGCATACATCATGTATACATCAATAATTATTCATACTTGCAGGTTGTGATTCTAAGGAGCAAGCTGGTCCAAATAAACTGGGTACTGACCCATTTTTCAAGTGCAATCACAAATGTCTTATCTAGTGACATAGAACCATCTCACAGGTAGATTCTAATTCCTGACGACTCGTTTAGGCGGTTCAGAGTCGTTTCTTTCTTTTGGGACACAATAACTTTTTATTGTGCACTTTTGACTTTAAAACTTTGCAGAATGTTTACATTCACAAACAGCTACATTACACACTGCATCAAAGGGAATATTCGAAAAACCATAATGGGGGCACTTAAATGAGTCATGCCACATTTTTGCAGATCTGTTGCGCTGCCCTGGTTTTGTAAAGAAACAAAGAAATGTTTTCTAATCAAGTCGTTTGAATTTTCTAATGTCAATAATTTTTCTAGGATAAAAATACCCCCAGACTGCACCACAGAGCTGAACCACAATGCCTACCTCTTCCTCCAGAGTGTCTTTGACAAGCATGACAAGGTGAGCACAGCAAAATGCCATTGAGTTTCCCAAACAGCTGCATTTGATAAGGACAGCTATGTATCTTGAGTTTGAATAAAGATGATTGAACCTGCTGTATGATTAACGGCCTGGCCATTTGTTTAATTGCATAATACAAATGTATATTTTACAGCACCTAAGAGAAGGACATGTTCACATGCATTCTTGTATTTTTAAAAGTTGCCGTAAGAATAAAAAATAACGAGACATGACGCAAAAGTTAGATAACCCATATGGTGCTTATTTTATGTAGAAAAGCTATTTTAAAAATGTTGATGAACGCATAAGAATGCCCTATTGAATTAATCACTATTTTTTCCCCCCACCCTAAATGTTTGTGTTTTAGGATCGAGACTGTGCATTGTCTCCAGATGAGCTGAAGGATTTGTTCAAGGTCTTTCCCTACATGCCCTGGGGTCCTGATGTCAACAACACGGTCTGCACCAATGAGCAGGGCTGGATCACTTACCAAGGCTACCTTTCCCAGTGGACGTGAGTACCATCCCACAGTACTTGAAGATTGAAACAATGATTCTTTTGATATTTGCTGTAGTCATTCATTCAAATGTTGAACAAATCCATCTCCATCTCAGGCTAACAACATACCTAGATGTGCAGCGATGTTTGGAGTACCTGGGTTATCTTGGTTACTCTATTATCCAAGAACAGGAGTCACAGGCAGCTGCTATGACAGGTAGTTGTGTTTTAGCATGTATGTTCATTCATTCATTTAACTGTGAAGCTGATTTATAAACCATTAATGTGTCCTTCCTTGTGCAGTCACCAGGAATAAGCGCATCGATCTGCAGAAGAAACAGACCCAGCGTAGTGTTTTCCGCTGCAATGTCCTAGGGGCTCGGGGAAGTGGTAAAAGTGGCTTTCTACAGGCTTTCCTGGGCCGGAACCTTGCGGTGAGTACAAATGCCCCACAGGAGCATCAAGTGTTTTAACTTTGACTGATTTTGACTTTCTCCCTCTTCATATTACAGCGTCAGAAGAAGATAAGAGAAGACCACAAATCTTACTATGCCATTAGCACCACTTATGTTTATGGACAAGAGAAATATCTGCTTGTGAGTCAAAGTTCTTTTGCTTTTTACTCTTCATGTCTTACCAGTGCTGATTAACGGTTCTTTCTCTCTCAGCTGCACGAGGTGCTGCCGGACTTTGAGTTCCTGTCTGAAGCTGATCTGGCTTGTGATGTTGTTTGCCTGGTGTATGACATCAGCAACCCGTGCTCCTTTGAGTACTGCGCTAAAGTTTACAAGGTCAGTATATTTATAAAATATGTTTACTGGCAAGACTTCATTCAGTGTGTTATGGTGGTTTCAGTAGGATAAGTTTCAGGTTATGTTGCTGAAATGGGCCCTGAATTGGATTAAATGAATTGGATTTTTTTTGTGCATCTTAGCTGTAGAGTGTATCAAATTATTTAATACTATAAAATTAAATTCAAAGTTTGAATATATGTGGAGTTATTGTGGGTTTCTTGAAATATTTCTTGGGTTCATTTTAGCTTGGAGGGCTAGCTTAGCATGAAGCATAAACACTTGGCTAATTGTCGTGGTTATATGACATGGACTTTATTAAGAAAGTACATAAATGTAATTGTCATCTACACTTCGTTCTAATCCTAAATGGACGTTCTAATCCTAAACTTGTTCATATATGCATTCACCTTTACTATTTCTCTCAAAAATGATGATTGTGTTGGTAAGTACTCCGTGTATCCTTAAATTCTTTTTTACAACACCGGCAAAGATCGTTTACACTCATCTTCTTCTACTTCCAGCGTGCGTGCACTGCAGTTTAGTTCTGTTGAAACTATGCGTCGCTCAAAATATACGTCACTTACTCCGTTGCTCTGATTGGTTGTAGGTCTATCCAATTGAGCGCAGAGGCATTTTCTTTCCTGGTTCGGTTAAAACACACCCCATAATCACAGCCCAATGGAGCAGTATCAGACTCATATTCTGACTAGAATCTGAGTATGATGATGTCAGGCTACAGTAAAACAGTAATATTGTGAAATATTATTACAATTTATATAATATTTTTATATTATATATTTTAAATAATTCTAATATGATGATTTGCTGCTCAAGAAACATTTCTTATGTGAAAACGGTGGTGTTTAATGAATAGAATGTTTAAAATGCAGTTTTTTTTTGACATAGAAATCTTTTATAACAATATAAATGTCTTTACTGTTACTTTTTATCAATTTAACGTGTCCTTGCTAAATAAAAGTATTTATTAAAAATAAAAAAAACATTGTACTGACCACAAGCTTTTGAATTGAATGGTAGTGTATGTGTATAGATCAAGGATAACAGCTTATATTTTAGTGTCTTTTTGTGGAGCCAAAAAAAAAGTTTACTAAGTTTGCCCATTGATTCTACAATAATATCCTTGTTTCTCCAAGTTGTGATCGTGAAACTTTTTATTTAGCTTGTTTGTCAATTTTATTGTGAATCAGATTAAGTTAAAGCTTGATGGGCAGGGTCAACAATCTATTGGTCGGTTTCCACTGGAATGACGTCTGCATGTACTCGTGTAGCTTCTTTCCTACTGTTCAGGATGAGATTTTGGGGGAAAGTGTTGGTTTTGCTTGCATCCTTTTTTTTTTTTTAAGCTCAATCAAAAAACACAGAAATAACTCCAAATATATGTCGTTATGCTGGTTAAGGATTTATTTTTAACACCATGATATCTTTTCACAGAAACACTATATGGACAGCAAGACACCCTGTGTGATTATCGCCGCGAAGTCAGACCTGCACGAAACGCGTCAGTACTACAGCCTGACTCCGTTGGATTTCTGCCGGAAACACAAGCTTCACCCGCCACAGTTGTTTACCTGCAACTCAGCCGAAGCACCCAGCAAAGACATCTACACTAAACTCACCACCATGGCCATGTATCCGTGAGTATATGCTATAGCCCCTTGTTTAACCCGACTAATCTGCCCCACTGTCTGCTACTCCTATTAGATTGTGATTGGCTCCTCTGGCTCTCCCTGCTCACATCTTTTGTGCTTGTCTATCTAGTTATCGTTTCCTTGTGCTTTTAAAGCTGTTAGGAAGGTGTCATAGCAGTATCTTAGAAAGCTGTTTCATTGGTGCGGTTTCGGAGGCATTCAAGTATCATTTGTTCCTTGTTCTTTTACTGTACTGCACAATATCAGGTAAAACGGTTATGTAGTGGCTGGTGGTGATTGTAGTTATGTTTAAATAAAAACTATTTAATTTATTTTATTATTTTTTTTATGGAAAAGGCTGTGTGTGTGAAAACACCGACTCATTGACATGGTCCAGTTTATACAATACAGAGTACTTTAGTTTTTGGTAATCCATTCTTACGAAAGAACTTTAAGTATAAATATGTCATTCAAACTATACATTTAATTATTTTTTTAATTGTCTTCTTTCATTTTAATTTAAATAAACTTTTTGTTTTTGTTTCTTTGTTTTTTGGTAGGGCTGCACAGTTTGGCCAAAAAAGCTGCTTGCATGTAAATGAAAATGGTGGGCTTCGCTCTGAAACATGCAGTGCTAATATTTATAGAATTAAATTGCAGCCTATGTGATTATATAATCGCATTACCATATCACAATTTCAGTTTTATTTCACTTAATTGTTCAGCACTTCTTGCTTGACCTTATTTTGCTAAGTTGTATAAATATTTCCTTTTATATGTTTGGGTAATGATGTGTCAAGCCTTTCCAGTGTGCTCTTTCTTTTCCTGTTTTTTACTTTTGCGTAACTTGTCAATAGATTGCCGTTTTTCCCCACAATTCTCTTCTCCCAGCAATTGAATAGTTTCTTTTTTCTTTTTCTTTTTTAACTGTGCTTACCTCCCTGCACCACTTCATGTCCAATCCCAAGTGGAGGATCCAGCTCTCTTGGAACTTCGTCACATGATACTGATTCTTCCTGTCTGTGTGTGTTTCTGCAGCCACGCCAAGTTACGCTGCATGTGCAGCTGCAACAGGTGCACCTTTTGCATCAGTCACAACCTCCTGAACTCTGAGCTGGTGCGCTCGGTAAAGGCTAAGCTCTACAGTGCAGTTCTGAACAGGTCTCTGAGTACAGCTCCATATACCCCCACTCTCTTTCTTCGCTAGGCGATCTCTAACCTCGGCTTCTTAACACACCTTTACTTGCTGTTGGCCTGACAGGTTTACATTGCATATCCACAGAGGGATGTTGGGAAATGTTCTGGCTATATGTTAAATTGATGAAGCCTGTGTTATTTTAAGTTTGTGTCACTGAAAGGGATGGCTTGCCCAAAAATTTAAATTGTCATCCTTTACTCACCCTCAAGTTGTTCCAAAACTGTACTACTCTGTAATTTCCCAGATCTGCTTGGTTACAAACATTCTTCCAAATATCTTCCTTTGTGTACAGCGGAACAACTTGAGGGTGAGTAAATGATGGCAAGATTTTCATTTTTGGGTGAACTATCCCTTGAATTTATCATAGGCCGGGTGGCCAGAATAATTTTCATTATCAGAGTGAACATATGGCGTTATAGCACCTCCTATTGATTAACATTGTATTTGAATATAACATTTTCTATACAAGTGATTCATATGAGGCATGGTATTGCACTTTCATTTCTGCTTCAGCCTGTGATGCATCTTACCAACTGTATCTTAATCCAGTTTGCAAAGAGCCAACTGAATCCTGCTTGTATGCTTGAGCTTAAGACTAATGTTAGTAAAATTAGAGATGGGAATCAATTACTAAATCTTTTTTTTTTTAAGACATTGCTCATTTTATTCAGCAAACACACATTAAATTTATCAAAAGTGACGGTAAAGACTTTTACATTGTTACAACTTTCAATTACAATTACAATTTCAATTCCACAACTGCTTTCAACATTTATTATAAATGTTTCTTGAGCATCAAATCATCATATTAGAATGATTTCTGAAGGATCATGTGATACTGAAGACTGGAGTAATAATGCTGAAAATTCCGCTTTGACCACAGGAATAAATCACATTTTATAATACACTCACCTAAAGGATTATTAGGAACACCTGTTCAATTTCTCATCAATGCAATTATCTAATCAACCAATCACATGGCAGTTGCTTCAATGCATTTAGGGGTGTGGTCCTGGTCAAGACAATCTCCTGAACTCCAAACTGAATGTCAGAATGGGAAAGAAAGGTGATTTAAGCAATTTTGAGTGTGGCATGGTTGTTGGTGCCAGACGGGCCAGTCTGACTATTTCACAATCTGCTCAATTACTGGGATTTTCACGCACAACCATTTCTAGAGTTTACAAAGAATGGTGTGAAAAGGGAAAAACATCCAGTATGCGGCAGTCCTGTGGGCGAAAATGCCTTGTTGATGCTAGAGGTCAGAGGAGAATGGGCCGACTTTGACTGAAATAACCACTCGTTACAACCGAATTTGGCGTAAACAGAATGAGAACATGGATCCATCATGCCTTGTTACCACTGTGCAGGCTGGTGGTGGTGTAATAGTGTGGGGGATGTTTTCTTGGCACACTTTAGGCCCCTTAGTGCCAATTGGGCATCGTTTAAATGCCACGGCCTACCTGAGCATTGTTTCTGACCATGTCCATCCCTTTATGACCACCATGTACCCATCCTCTAATGGCTACTTCCAGCAGGATAATGCACCATGTCACAAAGCTCGAATCATTTCAAATTGGTTTCTTGAACATGACAATGAGTTCACTGTACTAAAATGGCCCCCACAGTCACCAGATCTCAACCCAATAGAGCATCTTTGGGTTGTGGTGGAACGGGAGCTTCGTGCCCTGGATGTGCATCCCACAAATCTCCATCAACTGCAAGATGCTATCCTATCAATATGGGCCAACATTTCTAAAGAATGCTTTCAGCACCTTGTTGAATCAATGCCACGTAGAATTAAGGCAGTTCTGAAGGCGAAAGGGGGTCAAACACAGTATTAGTATGGTGTTCCTAATAATCCTTTAGGTGAGTGTATATTACAATAGAAAAGTTATTTTTAATAGTTTTTTTATTCAAATAAATGCAGCATAACCGTTAAATTCCTTATGATTTCCATTTCTAGTGCAAATGTTCTGAGTCATGCAGCCTTGTTTCCTTTTATACCTGCAAATGGATACGGTTGTTCTCAAGCATGCCATAAACATTAAAACTACATGTTTATTAAAGCATCCTTTGGATTTTGGACAGAATAAGACAGGTTTGCATTTATCCTCATGTTGTGATGATGCTTAACCCTTTTCTCTAGTCAGTTGAGGTGGATATGCAAGAAGTAAATCTGCACTAATTCACTCATCCTTGCTCAGGGACAAATGTGGCCGTAAGGTTCATATAAGCCTTTCATTTTTGGTTGCAGTTCTTGCTGAGTTTTTTTTCTATACTGAGCAGTTGCTGTCTTAGATTTGGTAGATCTGCTAATCTTTCTTACTGCCTATAAAACACCAGGTGAAATGCATGGGTGTGAGTTGTATTTCCTTATTCACATAGTAAAGATTAAGTGATCATTAATGTCTAGAGTTAGTGCAAGACTAAAACAGTTTTATTTTAAATAATTTTCTTTAAAGCATGTGCCTTTCTTAAACCTCTATGGTTTTTAATCTCATGCTCATCATAGTGCACAAAATTCATTTGGTCAAACCTTTTTTTATATCAAAGTCCTTCTGTCTATTGAATTTAATCTTGTGAATTTGTTTTGTTCTGTCCCTCCATAGGTGTTCCTTTTCATTTGTTTGGCTGGCCCTTTTTGTCTTTGTTTTGCATCTCTTAACATCATGTTAGCAGTCCCTAATTGGACATCTGTCCCTCTCTCTCTAACCATGTCATGTTTCTCAGCACTAGTTAAGAAAGCTTCCTCGGGACTAACTGTTCACATGCAGAGATTTGACATCTCTAAGGGGCTTAGTTTGTGTTGCATTGGGTCCATATTTGAATGGCTAACATGTCTAACCTGTTGCTGCTAATATAGTGTTTCATCTATAACACAAGCTTCTCTTGCCATTTATTGTTTGGTGTTTTGTCGGATAGTATTTTTTTGCCTATGTTGTTTAATCAGTGTTTTATAGTCAGTCTGATGTTTAAGATGTGTATGGTCTTTATATTCAGGTTATTGCTTGGTTGTCCGTACCGCAGCACTCAGTAGATTTCAGAGTGAAATGTTATAAAAACACTTGATAATTTTTTTTACCATGCATGTATAACACACAGAGGATTGGACAATGAAACTGAAAAACTGGCCAAAGTAGTGTTGGAGGTTTTTCACCTACATATGCACAGCCTGCTAGCCTGTCTTCACTAATTTTAGATTCCATCAGTAAGAGCAGAGTGTGAAGGTTGAATTAGCAGAGCAATAGTAGCCTAGAAATCTAGGTCGTCTAGCAACTCTCCGTTGGCTTGCGATCTTGAAAAACCAAACTCTAGTCAGGCTAATCACATTGCCGTCATTATGTTAAGCCCGCCCACCGACTATACACAGAGTTGCAACGGTTCCGTGTGCTACTTGAAAACAAAGAAGCTGGCGAACAGCGGTCTTTCGAATCGGCTTTGGCCACGACTCTGGAAGACTTGGAGTTAAGCTTTTCTTTGAGAAAAGAACAAAGAACGGCACTGAAGTCATTCTTAAACGGATACGGCAAAAGTTAAATCTCTCAACTAGCTTGGCTTCACCTTCTTCGTTGCTCTGGTTAGTTGTAGCGCTATTGCATGCAGAGGGAATTTGAAAAACAACCGTTTATCCCGCCCCTCGGATTGAGCCCTGCTAATGGTGTGTTCCCAGACCCAACATCTTGATTTGGGTCTGGCTAAGCAATAGCACAGCTGTACATAAAATATTGCAATCCACACAACATAATGGGAGACATATCAGAGTTTAAAAGAGGACAAATTGTTGGTGCGCATCTTGCTGGCTCATCTATGACCAGGACAGGAAGTCTTTGTGGTCTATGGAGAGTAGGGTTGCAGTTTCCAGAAACTTTCCAGGATTTTTCAGAAATTATCGGAAACGTTTGGAAAGTTTCTGGAAATTTACCAGAAATGTTCAGCCCCTTTGCAACCCTAATGGAGAGCTATGGTATCCAGGGTAATGTCAGCATACCACCACATAGGGCGAACCACATCCAACAGGATTAACTGTCGACACTAGAGAAGGCTGTCTGAAAGGGATGTCCAGGTACTAACCCGGATTGTATCCAAAAAAACATGAAACCACAGCTGCCCAACTCACTGCAGAATTGAATGCACACCTCAACTCTGGTTTCCCTCAAAACTGTTCGTCAGGAGTCAATATTCATGGTCGGGCTTCTATAGCCAAACCTTTGGTCACCCGTGCCAATGCCAAATGTTGGTTTCATTAGTGCCAACAGTGCAAATCTTGGGCTGTGGACAATGTGAAACATGTATTGCTCTCTGATAGTTATGGTGTCGAGAAGCCCCAAAGAGGCTTAACACCCAGACTGTTGCTGCCCAGAGTGAAGCATGGGGTGGATCAGTGATGGTTTGGGCATATCTGGCTATCACCAGACCAAGCTCAATCTTTTAAGATTGAACATTGGTCTGGGGAGTCTGCTATGTATTTTCTACTGCACAAGTGATCAACGAGCATAATTCAAATGACTCTGTACGCAATTGGATAGTCCTTCAACCAATCAGACCACAAGAGGCATGATCAACGGGCATCGATCCTTCGCTTCTCTATCCATCATTGGGTTAAACCAGGTGTTTCAGTTTCATTATCTGACCCCTTTTTGTGTGTATATAATTAAAAAATATGTATAATAATACAATTACATTTAAAGTGGCATGTATTGCCAAGCTTAAAAACACTAAAAAGTAATTTTGTAAAATAGACAAAAGCATTCAGAATTCCCAATATATTAGTTTTTAGTGACAAAGCTGCTATTTCTCAGTAATAAATATAGTGGTGTATAAGAGTGTGTATGTTTACAGCATGCGGTGAGCAGTGGGGTATGTTGGGGTGGTCCTGTTGGGTGTGTGGTTGTTGAACTGCCATGCTGTGTGCATGTGTGTATAAGGTTGAGATCTATTATACAAGATGTGGGCACGTTTCTGTTGGCTGACGAGGAGTCCGGCCTCACCCATCAGGTTCATGCAGTCGGCTTTGTAGAGGACTCAGTCTACATGGAGTCGTCTGTAGACCCGTTTGTCCCCATTTGTGACAGGTAAAGACCCCCTTCCTGGGGTACAAGGTGCCACAATGGGATTTTAAATGGGATTTTAAGTTCAAAGAAGAAATCTTCTTGACCGGTTTACAGTGAGGTGGTTAAATAAAGTTTATTTCTTCTTCACTTTTATTTTATTTTTCCCCCCACCATATCCTTAAGGTATCTGCAGAAGCCTGGATTGAATTCTGCAAATTACTCTATGTATTATTTGTTGCTTTGTGAATGCCATATTATCTTTGTTGCTTTGATGGGCTTTTTTCCTTCAGCTACGTAATATTTTTCATAGGTTTCACACAAACAAACATTGCTCTGGTAAACCTTTTGAAGTTTTGTGTCTGAATCTGGAATTTGGATGGGTAGTGTTGAGCTGTTTAAACTTTCTAGATGTGTTGGATGAGTTTAATCTCACAAGAAACCTCTTGTTCCAGTAGTGTTTCTCTCTTTCACCATGTCTTTACCATCTGAGCAGTGTGCTTTAAACATGTTTGGCTTTTTGTCCCTGAAAACATTAGCCGACTGTCTTGTGCTTTCCTTTGCTTTCCTATGCTGCCTCTTTTGCAGTTTCAGCAGCTCTTCTGTCTTTGTATATTATATGTCCAAAAGCAAAACAAAATGCAATTTTATTAATTATAAATCCTACTATATGCCTAAATACCTATAAATGGAACAATAAAATTTTTTAAAATATGATAAAATAATTGTTTATCACAGTGAATTTTCATGAAATAACATACCCTTTGCCATGAATTGTAATAATCCAGTGAGATTTTTGTATGCACAAGAAGTCTGACAACAGCTGGTATGATCCACACGGAGATCTGGGGCCTATACTAGGGATGGGCGATATGGACTAAAAAATTTATCACAATATTTTCTGGTATTTATTGCAATGACGATAAATGTAGTACCATTTCCCATGTTTTTGGCTACAAGTGAGAGCTGCATGCATTCTTGAGAGCCTCAGAAAACAAACAATGATCTAAAGCAAAACGTACCCGTCATCAAATAGGCCCCTATAATACATAAAAGTAAATAAAAAAACTTACAAATCCACACCAGCCTTTTCAGAAATGGAAAAGTTGCAGATATACTTTTCTTCTGTAAAAGTGCAAGTAATGTTTAAATAGTGCAACTGTGAGGAAAAACATCACACAATACAAACAATAATAATTCAAATTAATGACAAGTTTGAAATGTAAACACAATTCTGTGTTTATTCATACTCTCATGGTGCAAACAGTTGCAAAAGTAATAATCCCAAATATCTTCAGATTACCAAAAAAAAATGCAAAAAATTATTTAATGATAGCTTTAGTAATTTAACTAAAACTTGGTAATCATGTGCGAATGAGAATGTATGAATGCATATTTGTCATTTTAATTGAACTTAGGTCTGGTGGTGGAGCTTAAGACATTGTTGGTCATTCAGTGTTTCTGTAAAAAAAAAAAACTAAACATTATACTGATAAGATAATACTACGAATTCTACTACTAACAATATAAACCACACAAGGATTGACGAGCTTCTGAGTTCATGAATATTAATCATGTTGTCTGCGTTCGCTCGAGCTAATTGGCTGAAAACAAAACGGGGACAGTAATAGGTGAGCGCCAGCCAATGAGATTGCCGTTTCAGCATTAGTTTCTTCTTGTTCGTAAAGACTGAATAATTCCAAATGAACGCCGTTATTTTATGGAAAATACAACAAAGAATATTGTTTACATGTAGGACGTCAATTCTGCGTGGTATAAGACTCTCTCGCGCTCTCTTTTTGAAGACAAATTCTTATTGTGGGGAGAATTTTTACCGCTATATCGCAAACGATAAGATATCGCCCATCCCTAGTCTATACCATGAAGCCGGTTTAGCTGGCTAGCCAGATATGTTTAAGCTTAGTTTGTGCCAATCCTGGATTTTAGGTACCATTAAAGTGGTTTGGCTTTTAGCAGTGTTTATCTCCATAGTAACTTACACTCCACAGCTAACCTGCTCCGGGGCAGGTTATGTTCTGGATAAGAGATCTCAAACTGAAATTGGACCAATCAGCTGTGAGCAAAGTGACACACCTCTGATGCAATAAAGTCACTCCTTTTTCTACTCCAAATTAAAGGTCACTACACAGCAAATGTTTTTTAAAGACTAAAGCGTCTGGCTTTTAACAATGCTTATTTATAATAATAATTTTGAATGATTTAGATATCATTTATGTAATTATTAAACCCTTAATCAATTACACATGTATCATTTGTTAATCAATCATTAATAAGCACTTTGTTAAAATTAATATAAATAGCGTATATAAAGGTCATATAAGCTTTAAAATCAATAAATAAAGCTATAAAAATTACTGCATGTGAGATTAAATGTTCAATTCTCTCTATATATCAACTGAACTAACTTCATAACTTTTACTTGCATTGACGTATTATATTTTTCTGTAAGTTGTCCTCTTTCATAGACAGCTCTTTTCTTCTTGCTTTGTAAATTTGTTTGCATTGACAGACAGACTCGATGATGGTGGGATCAGATCTCTGTGTGGATCATACCGGCTGTTGTCAGACTCCTTGTGCATACAAATATCTCACTGGATTACAATTCTTGGCAAAACGAATGTTTGGAAATGTAAACTAATATTTCTTACTGACACTATAGCAAAATAAATAAATAATTGGCTTAAAAAAAATGTTTTGTGTGCATGTGAAAATATTAATGTGCCTAAGACTTTTGTACAGTACTCTGTGTGTATAAAAATGTTGAAGAATGTTAGATGACAATCTAGCACTACTTTTATTCTGACATTGTCATTTGTCATATCTCACAAACCGTATGAACAGTCCCATGAAGTATGTCTTAACAATCCTGTTGTTTCTCTTTCCTTTGCTTTTATACAGACACATGACCCAAGCTGACCTGAAAAACTCTACGTTTTGGCTGAGGGCAAGTGTCGGTGCCACCGTGTTTGCTGTTCTTGGCTTTGCCATGTACAAAGCTCTCCTCAAGCAGCGGTGATCAGTGCAACCGCCATGTTACAGCAACCCAGGCCCTCTAAAGAAACTACAAAACCCATGATCCCTCATTCCATCCTTATTTCATTTAGGAGAGAAGATTCCTAGAAATAGTTAGCTACATTTTGTATCGTTAACTGCCTTTCCCAAACCAAGTGTTATAGGAACTCGCCTCATCAGCCATGTGCTGGAACGGGACATCTACAGTATGGCAGGAGCTGTAATCGCTTCCTCTGCTGATCCGACGTGAGGTTTTTATTGATGCACACTGATGTTTTCCTCAGGTCAGTATAATTGGTGTGACCTATTGAAAAGAGACAGCAGAGCGTCAGGATGTACTCTGATAGGTGACTGAACTCTGTTTATATATGTATATATCTTACTGGACATTATAAGATTGTCTCTAGCTAGTGAACAAACCATATTTGAACTGTATCACATAGAGATACACTCGTGCTTGAGGGAGAAGCACCGAAACAAAGCCATTTCTCACATGTAAAGTTCATTTTGCTCTTAGCACATCACAGCTGTTTATTAATTTATTAGCCTTTTCCATGTTGTTTTTGGCATTGCTTGAAACATGCATAGAACAATGGGTTCTTTTATGCAATATTTGGTTTTTATTTTGATAAGTTATATATATATATATATATTCTTTTTCCTTTCCATACTGCTCATGGCCTTTATAAAGATTATGCACAGGAAAAACCCCTTTTTATTTTCTGTAATATGGCATAACTAGGTTTGTTCCAAACCAGATTAAATGGGTCATTCTTACTACATTACAAGGACTGTATGAAATTCTTCCCAACTAACAATCATGTAGAGTCATTTTGTTTGTCTATTGTTTTAGCTCTTATGCATATGTAACTTTCAATGCAATTTTCTCTATTCAAAACCATGGGATTGTTGCACTTGTGGGTTTTCAAATACTGACAATAAATAATGGTGTGAATAAATCAGTCTGTTGTGTTTACTTCAGAGACACTGCCTATTTGAATTAGACTTCATATACATTTTGCAATAATGGGAAATGTATTACTATTTGCTCAAATAATAGTAATAATAGTTAAATCATATTTTTGCATAAAAAAAAGCCAATTTAATTACCTTTAAATTGACTATTTTCATTTAAGACATTTTCATGGCAGTTAAATACATTACTGTATTTGCTCTAATATTACAGTATTTTTTGTTTTTGAAAGCAGTGAAAGAAATACTTTAGTTTGTACATAATGTATAGTTTTTCTTACTACTATCATCACATTATAATTTACTGAGCTTTATAGCTTACTGAGTGTGTAAAAATGAAATAAAATTGAGAACTACAAAGCAAATTAACAAGAACCTCCCCCATATTTTGGCATTTGACTGAGGACAGCATCTCTTTTATTATACAAAAATCTGAAGTGAGGATGTAACATTTTCAGGGGGAAGTCATGATGTTGATTTATATTTATGGTGAAGTGTGAACACTTTCAGTTTACAAAACTAAGCATGAGCATGTCGACTGGAAGAGGGGTGCCGGCTCCGCTCTGCCAGGGCTTTCTGAAGAAACGGAAAGACAAAATGGTATGAATATAATGTACATATTGCTAGTGTTTCATGTCTATCATTTGCAGAAATCATTTGTCTTTCAGACAGTCTAAAAGTAGTTATTGCAGTAGTTGTTGCATTTTTATACAGTATTATCTAATTTATATGCATAATATAAGTACCTAAGGGAATCTCTGCTCGGTAATTCGATATATTTTCCTCAGAGACTTCGGTGGGTGACATACTGGTTCAGACTTTACAATACAACACTTTTTTTCTACACTAAAAAACATGGGAATGCTGTAAGTAAGAGTTTGATTTAAAATATATATTATTTATGGTGCATTTTAAATAGGCCTCAGAGGTCAGACTTTGGTTAAATATATAGGTTTTTTTTGTGTAATGTGTTTGAGATTAAAAAAATGATGGACCCCCTGTTGAAGACCCCTGCTTTAAATTAAAAATGCAGTGTACTGGCGTTTTGCAGAATATTCTTATTGGTAAGGTTATTAATCCATTGTTTTTCTTTAACCCAAACAGTTAGACCTCAGGGGACAATATTACATATACGAGGTGAAGTGGATTTGTAATATTATCTGAGTGTCATTGTGTAGACACTGGTAAACTGATTATTAGAAGGCCAAATAAGTGCTTGTCATGTTAACATCCTGGCTTAACAGGTTCAGTCTGTGCGGGAGGTCAACAGATCAGAGAACAATCGCTATCTATTTGAGATCACAATGAAAAATGGGAAGAAGAAAATGCTGGTGAGTTTTCATGTTAATCAAAGAGTGTCTACAATGTGTTTGAGGATGTGGTCTGCTATCAACCATCTGTGAATAATGTGTTGAGACTAAGACAGGACTGTCATAATAGTTTCAAAAAGGAACATGCATTGTACTGTGACCGAAGGAGTTATGAATGCTCTCTTTATGCCTATTTTGTCCATAAACATTTGCAATCCATTTGTGAATTGTGTGCAATCAGGCTGCAGATACAGCTGATGTCAGGCAGGAGTGGATGGACCAACTCTGGAAAGCCATGCTGCTCAACGGGCCTGACAGAACTGGATCTGTCTCCAATGGGTACCGCTGCACTTTAAGACACTTCATGTCAGTGGTTGTATTTGTATGAAATTTATAACCCTCTGAATGTGTTGTGTGTGTTATTGAGATTAGGGAGATGGTGCCAGATAACAACCCTGAAGCTCGGTCTAGCCAGTGTGAAGAATCAAATACTGAGACCGGCAGCACTTCAGTGGACAGCAGATGTCTCTCCGTTGGTCAAGAATCATTCCAGTCCTTCACTGGTATGTCCCGCATTTGTGATGCGACTTTCTCCAGTTCCTGCTGGGAAAAAAAACAAGAAAAAATGTAGTTGATCTCAGTGACAGGTTGTCCCGCCCTCGCGTCGAGAGAATGTTGATCCAAGAGGGAGGGGAAACTTATTAAGAATTGTACATTTAGGTTTCATGGTGACTTTAAGTGTAATAATTAAATGCCTTTATTATATTGTGGAAAACAGGTTAAAAGCTTAAAGTGTTAGCTCACCCAATAGTGAATCATTAAATTAAATGTAGGCTTTTATTCACATATAAACAATGATCAACACCCATACATATATGGTAAAGAGAAGATCAAATGCTCTTGCTTGATGAACCAATGAAGTTTGTTCTTTAGCGTCGCATCAATAGTTGATCTTTCGTGACCATATTTGATGTGCTTTATGTATGTGTGCTGATCAATGTTTATATGTGAATAAAAACCTTAATTATATCGGTTCATCATATGAAGCGATTGTGTCTCGAAAGTTTGGATTAAACCATTTGATTTATATGGATTTCTTTTACAATGTCTTTATAAACTTTCAAGTGTCAAAGTTTTGGTGTAATGGACATTCAACTGAGAGACTAGAATTTCTAAGATTTCATTAAAATATCTTCATTTGTGTTTTGAAGATTAACAAAAGTGTAGTAAATTTGACTAATTTTGTGAACTATCACTTAAAGATATTCTATTTAGTAGATAAATATCCTTGTCAACCTTATGTCTGGGAAACGTCATGCATTGGATGTCATGGGTGTCTAAGAAGATTCTTACAAGAATTTATGTCCTCAGATGCTGATGAGACTCAAGAAAGTCTGCACACAGAAAATGAAATGGAGCAAAGTACTGAGGAGTTTATACTGACTGACTATGAATATGATGTTCTACCATCTCAAAAACGTGTGTATAATGAGCTTTTTTCATAAATGCTTTGTGAAATATAATATATTATTCTAGCATAATGTTCACATGTCTGCATTTGCCTGCTGTATAATACTTATTCATTGGCAAAAATGATTGTATATTGTTTTAATACCTATTACTCTTGATAATTGATTATTTCTAATGATTGATTGCAGTTCCTGAAGAAGCCATCTATGACACTCCCACTTCCAAATGGTCAACCAATGAGGGAGAGCATGGCAAGTCTCCACCCCTTCAAATTATAAATTTACACTGTACTTGTATATTTAAACTATCATATATTCTGCAGAGTGTGATGTGATTGTTTTTTTGTTTTACAGAGGTGACTGAAAGCATCTATGATGTCCCAAGCTCCTTGATTAGGAAACTGACTGAGCATACAATTGGTAAGATCTTGGTAATTACAGGATGATGGCCATTTTTTACAATATTTGTGTTGACTGTTATGCCTCCAAAATGGGGTTTTCATAGAACATAGAACAGGTGCCATAGAACAGGGGTGTCCAAACTCGGTCCTGGAGGGCCACTTTCCTGCAGAGTTTAGCTCCAACTTGCCTCAAAACACCTGCCTGGAAGTTTCTAGTATGCCTAGTAGACTTGATTAGCTGGTTCAGGTGTGTTTAATTGGGGTTGGAGCTAAACTTTGTAGAACAGTGGCCCTCCACGAGCAGGGTTGGACACCCCTGCCATAGAAGAACCTTCTATGAAATAACCTTTTAGTGAACAGTTTTTAAAAGAACCATTTTTTAATGATCAAAAAAAAAAAAACTACTATAAAGAACCTTTTGTGGAATAGAAAGGTTCCATGGATGTTAAAGGTTTTTCATGTGTGTTTTTTTTTTTAGTGTAGAGAATATAGGATTTTCTTCAGACTCAGGAGTAATAACTACGTCAGCTCCACATATTTACAATATGATGTATTTGAAAATGAAATACTTACCAAACCAGTGGATGTGTGATGTGTTTTTTTTTGCAGAATCTCACAGCAGTAGTGAGATACCTGAGAGTGATGATCTTCTGAATGACATGATAGCCTGTTTGGACAGTGAATCTGCTGCCTGGGTCAAAACTGCTCCTCTGTGAATCTTGGTCACTTTTAGCAAGACTGAGATGATAATAAATGTGTGTTAATGGAGTAAACCTTGTATTGTTAATATTTCATCCAGACTGTCATTGCTCATGTAGAACAATGTTCATTGTGGAGTTTCAAACTGTCCCTGGGCATCTACACTAAACAAGGAAGTGCGAGTAAACGTGTCTTTTTTCTTTCCTTTGTCCTCTTGTAATTTCAAATAAATGTCTAATTAAACCAATTAACCTTTCAATAGAATGTTTAAACCTCTTGTTTCATGAGACAATTAAGTCTATCTTTGTTTAATCATCTTAACGAGGAAGGCAATCTTGTCCTGATTTGTGTAATGTTAAATTGAGAGGCCATACAGGTGGTGAGGTGTAGGTACAAGTCAGGTGAATAAACCTTCCATGGCTACACGTCATTTATAAATGACAGAAAAACAAGCATCTTTTTTATTTTATAGGCTATTATTTTTCTTTCTATTCTATGTTAACGTTTAAGACGACAAATCCATTAATATCCAATAAAGTGAAATTGTAAAGATGGGATTGGTGAAAGGAAAAAGCTTGTTAAAAAAAAAAGCCTGTGTTAGAAATGAAACTCAAGAAAATAGAAATGACAAGGGGTTTCCTGGTAGGCCTAATGTGTTCTGATGGTTTAATTTCCTCTATGGCAAGTTGTTTTAACATTTAATCTTTAAAACATCTATTTTATGTATCTATTTTAATGCTACTAGAATTTATTCTTTAGATACTACTATCTATTCCATTAAATACTAGTACTTATTTATTAGCTACTTGTGCTTATTCTTTAGGTCCTTTTTTTGTTGTTGCCTTTTTCATGCTTTATCGGACAGGACAGTAGAGACTGACTGAAAGCATGGGGTGGAGAAGGGGGAACGGGATCGACAAAGGACCTTGAGTTGGGATTGTAACTTGGGTCACGGGAGGTACAGTGGCAATGCAAACCGATCTCACGGCAATTCGTACGAATTTGTACGTTTTTTGCTAAAACGTACGTATTTGACGAGTTGATCAATTCGTATGATTTCGTACGAACGACCTACCCCTAACCCTGCCCCTAAAACCTACCCATCACTGCTGTATAGACAAATTGGACGACTTCATACAAATTAGCCACCTCGTACAAATACGAACGAATTGGTCGTGAGATAGCGTTGGTCAATGCATTAACCTCTATAGGTCATCAGCACCGACTTTAGGTATTTTTTAAAAGATAGTAGTACTTATTTATTAGATATTAGTTCTTATTTATACTGGTACTCATTCATTAGATACTAGTACCTATTAAATAGACGCTAGTTTTTATTCATTAGATACTAGTACTTAATCGTTAGATACTAGTACTTATTTCGATAGTGACTAACTATTCTATTGTTACAATTTTTTTTGATACTCTTATGTATTATTAGATACTAGTACTTAGTCATTAGATACTAGTACTTAATTACGCTTACCTATTAAATAGATACTATAGTATTTATTTATTACATAGTAGTATTTACTATTTATTCATTAGATTCTAGTCCTTATTAGTTACTAGTTCTTATTTATTAGATACTAGCAATTATTTATTATGGGTACTTATTCAATTGATACTATATTTATTCTAAATGTTACTAGTAAGATTTTTTTTTATTTTACTAATGAGATTTTGAATTAAACTCTACAGTGGCCATTCTGACTAGTAAAGTAAAAAAGCAGTTGTGACTAGTAAGATAAAAATTGTTACTAGTAACAATTACAAAAGACACTAGTGTCTAATAAATAAGTACTAGTACCTAATGAATACTTATTAGTAATATTTAAAAAGATACTAGTCACTAATGGAATAATTACTAGACAAAAATGAAGAGACAATATCATAAAAAGAATAACTACTAATACCTATTCTTTAGGAGATATCGTCAACCTCATAAGGAACTAGTGAGATTGAATTTGGAGATATCTTCTTTCAAACACATCATTATAAACATGAGTACATCTCAACCATCCAGTCAGAGTCCACGTGGTAATACAATATATTAAAATATGAATGAAATTTATTTTTAAGTAAGTGGAGTTGTATGTTAGCTTATCTTGCTAATTGGTTAGCATGAAAACAAAAGGAAAGATGTACAGTATGTTAATATGACATTTATTGTTTTTGGTATACAATATTATTAAAGACTTGAGTGTTTGGATTTGATAATTGGCAGTTAACTAGATCCAGAAACCAGAGGGCTATTTCATAAAAGACGCTAAGAAAAGCGGGGATTAAACTCCAAAACCTGATTTGAATGAACCTAACAAATAAATTGGGGCTCAAGTTTAATTTTCCTATCTAATCTCTCTCTTAACACAACACACAAAATCAAAAGTAAATACAAGAACAAGGGTATACCGAACCAGGTATACAACAGGAACACGCATAAAGGAGCACATCAACTGACAAACAACAACTGAAGCACAGAGGTACAAAAAGGGAAACAAGGATTACAAGATAACAAGGGGGAGTGGCTAATAGGCAACACCTGGGGAAAACATGATGAAAAAACATTTCATCATGATGAAAAACTACAAAGAATTACAAAATAAAGCACAGGAAACACTTCAATGTAAAAGTCTAAGGACAGACACAGAGCATATGTCACACTTATATGTTTAATATTCAATGTATTATTAGCATACTAAGCAGAAATGCAAATTTAAAAAGTAGTAACCTATTAAGTTACTAAAAAGTTACTAAAGTATAATTAAATACTAGACACTACTGGAATAAGTACTAGTCTCTAATAAATAAAAACTATGACTAAGTGGTATCTTTAAAAAAGTACTAGTAGGCTAGCTAAAGAATAAACACTAGTAAATACTAGTAGCATGAAAATAGATACTAGCACGTATTAAGAATTAAATGTTAAAACGGCTTGCCATGCAGTGCGATGAGCTGCTCCACCGCGTACATCCGTGTTCGGATGTTTATCCGTTATCTGAACGTAAGTTGTTATGTGCTTTCCTTAGTGAGTGAACCAGATCAGATTGAGGGTCGTATGCAAGTTATCACTGTTTTAATGAAGTTTTGAATTTGCCTCAGGGTCGTAATCTATTGTGTATCTATTTGAACAAATGTAAAAAGAAATAGGCTTATATAGTAATATTATGGTCGCTGTATGCTAGTAGTAGTGCTGTAGGCCTACAACGCATTTTCCCTTTCCCACCCCAGCCTACTTAAGGTTAACAAAGTTGTCGAAGTTACTTTGTGATTCAAGTAACTTATAGGTAAGTGTTTTGTTTTAATTTAAATAGGCTACATAAAGATTGTGTGTGTTCAGCTCGCTAAATTGGCTTTCCGTATTCAGGCTGGATCTGCTGTATTAAACCCTCAAAATGTTTTCTTTTTTTCCATTAAGGTAATATCTGCCTCCTGGAATTTGTTTTCAGGCTCGATTTTCTTTCAGTCTAGGTCTTTTGAATCACTGAAATCAAATCTTATAGTAGCCTACTTTAATGTTTTACTATAAGGAGACATTGAATGCAGATCTGAATGTTATTGTGAACGTGAAGTATATCCTATATCGATTGATATGGAAGCTTATGGGTCCGTGTACTTTTGCGTCCATTTGTTTTTCCTTTTTTAAACCAGAAATGAAATATGGAAAATGCGGTTTCTTCCTTTTTTATTTTAACACTGATGAATAAAATTAGCAGATACAAGAAAATTTTCCATATGCAAGATAAGTATTTCATTGAAAATCATATAAATGATATACAACTTGTTTTTTAATATGTAAAAATGCTCAATTTAATTTATAGGTGTTTTGCGTCACGCTGAAGCTTTTCCCTCTGGCGTCAACAGAATGACTCGCATCAAAAGCCTAGAAAGATGACACTGATTAATTTTTATTCATTAAATAATAATAATTATTATTATTACATTTATATTTTAACCTAAACATGACCATTTCTAAACCTTATAGCCTCTTGTTTAGTGCTCCAACACATGATCGAGGTCCCGCTTGTGGTCTCGATCCCGTCCTTTTGCTTTTTCCTCTGTTTTATATGAAAAAAGGCCCAAACGACATACATTTCTGTGACTTTTTTGTCTGGCTGTTAGGTGTTTTATATTGTTTTATATCCAGAAATGGTTTAGGATTAGGAGTCACCTTAAATGCTATAGCCTATGTCTTGCTGTTCAAATTGAAAATATACCAATGATGACAGAATTATACCCCAATATGTAATTTTCATGAAGACAAAATTCCCATACCCTTTGGCAATCAACAGCATACTGCTGAGACAATGGCCATGTAAACAAAGGGGAAGGAAAGTTAAGTGTGGAAAACGCTGAACGTTTAAGTGCATTGCCTTTATATTCGGCCTGACCTGCTCGTCTGTTTAGCTTTATTGGGCTTTTAATATCACTGTCTTAATTTTCTTCATAACTGTATTTTATTTTCTAGGAAAACGCTTAACGTGTTATTGTGTTCATGGGCTCATCTGCTTGTCTGTATATGTTTTATTTATAGGGTGTGTACTAAATTTGCTCCTCTAATACCACTAGTACATTAAGCCGCAATAAGGGTTTACGTTTTTCACGTTAAGCGCTTACAATGTCCCGCTTCGCTGGGCGAGTTTGCCGCCAGCATTCTCTGGACATGCGGCAGTATCGGACCCCTCGTGAGTGACAATGGGTTGACTTTTTTTTTAACGGGAACAAAAGGGGAGCAATCTCGCCCGTCACCATTTTGGGACAGGTGTTCTGCATCTGCAATGCCCGTTTCAGTTTTAAAATCAAGCACACTATCGAAAGTGTGGGAGAAACAGTAGGCCTAATTTACAAAAGGAAACTCTTTTAAATGGACATTTTTTCGACTTAAATTTTTCCATTTTTAATTTTGGTTTAAAAATGCAAAACGTAATAAACAAAAATAAAGAAGTCAATATTTTATTTCATGCGCATGAAATTTGTGTATACCGTTTTAATTTAAATTTTGGTATTCAAGATAGCATTTAAAATACAACAACCGTTCGTTTTTTGTTTTTCTCGCCGTGGTTAAAAAAGGAATAATGAATGAACGAAAAAGTACACGGACCACGGACCCTTATGCGTAGCAATTTTCAATTTGCAATACAATATGCAAAATGGCAATGCATTTCAGTATTTAAATTTACATTTTCCATACCATGTGTGCAACATTTGGTGCAAAATGATAATTCAAATTGAATAATATAATTTACATTTGCTATTTCCTACACTAGTTTTAACAGATCATTTAAATATATCTTTTAACGCTTTATAAGTTGCAAAATGAAAATGTATTACAGAAATGATTAGATGTGTTTAACATGTTCAAACAAAAATGGTAGCAAAATTATCATTTAAATTTTATTTTTCTTAATTGCATTTACACTCACAGTTAAAGGAACACGACGACTTTATGGGACTTTAGCTTATTCACTCTATCCCCCAGAGTTAGATAAGTCCATACATACCATTTTTATCTCCGTGCGTGCCATAACTCTGTCTGACGCACCCACCGCTAGCCTAGCTTAGCACAAAGATTGGAGGTAAACGGCTCCATCTAGCCTACTGCTCAATAAGTGACAAAATAACGGCAATATTTTCCTATTTACATGTTGTGATGTGTATAGTTACATCGTGTACTAAGACCGACGGAAAATGAAAAGTTGCAATTTTCTAGACCAATATGGCTAGGGACTACACTCTCATTCCTGCGTAATAATCCAGGAACTTTGCTGCCATACCATGGGTGCAGGCGCAATGATATTACGCAGCGCGTAAAATAGTCCCCAGCATGCTCTCTGTGCAAGCAGGTTGTCACGTTGGTTATGTTAACGGAAGTTAGCCTATTTTCAGGCGCTGTGTAATATCATTGCGCCTGCACCCATGGTACAGCAGCAAAATTCCTGGATTATTACGCAGGAATGAGAGTATAGTCCCTAGCCATATCGGTCTAGAAAATTGCAACTTTTAATTTTCCGTCTGTCTTTTTACACAATGTAACTATACACATCACAACATAGGAAAATGTTGGCGTTATTTTGTCACTTATTGAGCAGTAGGCTAGCTGGAGCCGTTTACCTCCAGTCTTTGTGCTAAGCTAGGCTAGCGGTGGGTGCGTCAGACAGAGTTATGGCATGCACGGAGATAAAAATGGTATGTATGGACTTATCTAACTCTGGGGGATACGGTGAATAAGCTAAAGTCCCAAAAAGTCGGCGTGTTCCTTTAAGATACTTGCGATTGCATTTTCATTAAATGTCCCGCAACGAATGTAGCAAAATTCAGTGTGGAATTGAAAATGCAATCCGAGCCGATCAAGTCTCCGCCCCGCCCTGTCAATCATAGCATCAAGGCGGGGCCAGGTGTTGGAAACATGGCGGCGTTTACTGGCAGATGAAGTGGCGCAAGAACACAGAAATGATCACACGCGTCTGTCAGGGACTGTTCTGTTGGACTAGTACGTTATTAGAACCGTAGATATTTATGGTTGGAACAGCTCGCAGAGAAATGTTAAAATGTTAAAAGTAATTTAATTAATACAAATTATGTTTCAACTACATGGTGGAATTGGCAGACATTCCCTTGGGCATCAAGCACCGTGGTAGCGGGTAAAAGCGTTCTTGAGTATAAATATGCAGCTATAATGCATGTAGGTGATATTGAATTTATATTTCATGTCGATATACAATGGTTACACACTTAAATCTAACTGATCGTAGTGTTTATATCTTTGTAAGACTGGCGAATCTATGGAACAATGGCAAGCAAAACTAACTTTACCGCACTGAGAGGCCCCTAGTGGTCGGGAGCATTTCCGTTGTGTTGTGGCTTGATTTCGTTGTGTTGTGGCTTGATTTCGCTGTGCTGTGAACTTATGTTTGCTTTTTAATTTTTGTTGTGTTGTGCACTACTGGGCCACCGTAGGAGACTTGATCGGCTCGGATTGCATTTTCAATTCCACATTGAATTTTGCTACATTCATTGCGGGACATTTCATGAAAATGCAATCGCAAGTATCTTAACTGTGAGTGTAAATGCAATTAAGAAAAATAACATTTAAATTATAATTTTGCTACAATTTTTGTTTTAACATGTTAAACACATCTAATCATTTCTGTAATGCATTTTAATTTTGCAACTTATAAAACGTTAAAAGATATATTTAAATGAAACTTTTGTAGGAAATAGCAAATATAAATTATATTATTCAATTTGAATTATCATTTTGCACCAAATGTTGCACACATGGTATGGAAAACGTAAATTTAAATACTGAAATACATTGCCATTTTGCATATTGCATTGCAAATTGAAATTTGCTACACATAAGCTTCCATACTTTGCAGGCTATTGCTTGTCATATTTGTATAATGAAGTGATGTCCATTTGTTAATAAAATCATTAATGAAGTTCTTTACCACATCAGTGATATGTTTATATAGTAAACCTCCAAGAAGCGAAATCTAGCTAAATCAAGTAATATCTTATACATTGCAAGTTCACAACTTTAAAGTTTTATTTGTTTTCAGTCAGTCCACTCCCTCAGGTAACACAGAAAGCTGACTTTGCTGAGGCAAATCATGTTGACATCTTTTTCAACTAAGGCATTTCAAAGCAAAAAGGATCTCAGGTTTGTTCCTTTTGTTGTTATATGAAGCAATTATCATTTGATATTTTCTTCACTTCAACTATTAACATTCATTTGTTAGCCTATGTGTTTTAATCAGTGTAAAAATTCAAATAGATATGGCTCAAATATAGTAAATATGAAATAATAATATAGTAATTGTTTTTCTTTGTTTCAGCAATGATGGCACACAATCTTTGAAACATGCTCCTTGAATATTCCTCACAGAATGGGTGAGTATTTATAATTTTAAAAAGTTCTTAGATAAGCTAATTATTTTCAATTTAGAACCATAGAGCACATCCGGTTCAGTGTACGATGTAATATTGTTCTTTTAAACAGATTATTGTCCTTTTAAATTACATGTACATTTGCCTGCTTATTTCACTCTTGGTGGCTGTAGTAAATGCACAATGAAGATGAGATGTGTATCCAAAACAAAAGCAGTCTTTATTCACTAATCCAACTAGGAACACTCCGAAGATCACAGGAATAATAATATTAATAATTATAACTGAAAACAACCACGTAAACTAAAGATGCAAACGATACCAGAAAATGAACAGAAAGAACTCAGGATTTAAATACACAGGGGAGTAATCAAGGGAAAACAGAACAGGTGTAGGAGCTAATTAACTACCAGGGAGACTATTAATGATCAGGAACAGAGAAAACGTAACCAAAACAATGAAACTAAAGAGAAATAAACAAAACCCTTACAGCTTATAGGCAGTTTTCTATACTCATACATAATTTATGAAGATTATTAAATATTTAGAGATATACCTTTGAAAAAATGGAATTTGTGCATAAATAGGACATCATTATTTTTCTTAACTTATGTGGTATTGATATGCCCTTTTTATAAATGTCCTATAATTTGCTCTTTTTTTAGACTACAGTTCTATACCATGCTCAGACTGGGATGAACACCACGTCAGCTCATGGGCAAAGGCAATTGGGATTAAACCAGAGCACATACAGAAACTTGAGGAAGAAGAGGTAACAGGACCTGTTCTTCTAAATGTTTCAAAATCATACTTAAAAGAACTTGGTTTGGGAGGTGGACAAATACAGCTTTTGCTGAGTAAAAGAGACAAACTTTTACAACCAGACAAGTCAAAAACAAATAAAAAGAAACCTTGTTTTGATGGAGAATGTAGAGAGGAAGCAAAACATGAAGTTGTGTCTTCCAGTGATGTCATTAGTCCTGAACAAAACCTTTCTACGAGTGATATTCTTGAATCAACTGTGTGCTTGCCACAAAGTAGGTTTAGGAAATTTAATGATAATGACGAACACTTCAGCTACATAAAACATGCCGTACTCCCACCAGAGACAGGAATAGATAATCTGATCACTCCGTGTCATGAGTATAAATCTCTGGAAATTGCCTGTAAATTAGAACCAAGAAAGCTAAAGATCAAATTTGCCAGTGAAGTCATTCGATTTGCATGTGCGTGCTTGAACATGCGTGCAAATGGCACAATCCACTTTGGGGTCATGGACAAGACAAAAACATTGTACAAACATGGGGAGATAATTGGAATTCCCATTGAAGACAAAGAGGACTTTGAAGATGCTTTAGACTACATTGAAAATTGTTTTCCAACACAGCACTCTGACGCCAGAAAATGTATCAAGCCTCCAAAATTCATTCCGGTAATTGACAAAGACAGTCAGTCGCAAAACTGGATTGTAGAAGTTGATGTAGTTCCCATGGTGAATGTTGTGAGGGGAAAACTGTATGGTGCCCGTATTCCAAAGTTCAACGAGAAAGCAAATAAAGTTGAATATGAGCAAAAAGCTTATTATCACAGAGTCGGGCCTAATACACCACGTGTTACTGAAGATGAACTTGTCAGTTTCATTCAAGCTCTTAAAGACGTTGACCAAAAAAGAGAATGGGAAGAAAACAACCAGAATCAGATACAGGCTCATTTTAAAGAGGACTTAGGAAGAAAACTCTCAGTCCTTCTGACACATGGGAAGAAATACATGGACAAAACATTGCGTTACATTATTGTTTCAAATAGTTTTGCTCAAGAAAACCTTCAAAATATCAAGTTCCTTGCCCACATGAATATCTTCTCTGTTTTTGATTATGACCCTGACTCAAAATTATCTGGACTTTGTCATAATTACCAAGAGCACCATGCCGTAAACCTTCACTTCCTGCGTGATTATGATCTTAGGGAGAGCACTGCTGACTTAATCAAGAAGTTACAGCTCTATGACAGAACAAGCTGGATATTCTGCAATGGTCGAAATGATTACATTGGAGGTGAGTGTCCATGTGATGAAAAAACCTGGATCAAAAACAAGAAAAAATTGTTGAAAAGAGCTATATCTGTGATCTGCAATGAGATTCTCCCTAAAAGATCATTTGTGGTGCTTTTCATTCTCACGTCTGACGTTGAACAACCCCTTGTTGACACATTTCATGAATTCTATGCAGAAATGAGTGGCCATGAGGACATAGTCATAATCTCAGAATCAAGGGAGAATTATAAGAAATGGTCAAGCCTTGCCCAAGTGTCTTGCTCGATGGATGTTCTTGAACAAATCAGTATTGTTGGTATGCCAATGAGTCATGTAGATGCTACAATTCAAAGCATTCAGCTCACCAGTGTTCAGGCCACAAGGCGTTTGCCTGTGTCAAACAATGGAGTATGCTTTTTAAAACCTCTGGATGAAGATAGTATGCTCTCCTTAGATGTAGTCCGTGTTGACCAATGTGATGAAACAAATGTAAATATCATGGAACAAGAGCAAATACAAAAAATTGAACAATACTTCTATCAAGGAGGGAAAATTGACTGGATGAATTTGTGGCTGGCTGACAGAAATCAATGTGGAGAAGTCATCAAACGTGATGCATACGCAGAAATTAACAAAATGTTGGAAGACCTTGAGCAGACTGACTCATTAAAACGATCCATTGAAAATATCAACATATATCATCAACCTGGCAGTGGTGGAAGCACGGTGGCACGACAGATCCTCTGGAACTCGAGAAAAAAAATGCGATGTGCTGTTGTTAAGCAATTGTACCAGGCTGCAACTGTCTGTGAGCATGCTGTACAGTTTTGGAATTACGAGGAGGTTGACAAGAATGCCTGTTTACCTGTGCTTCTGTTACTGGAGGATTGCAATGTAAACTATCAGGATGACCTCAGACGAGAATTAAGCAATGCAGTCACAACAATGAAAATAAGTTCATCCAAACTGTGTTTCATCATTCTTTGCTGCAAAAGGTCACTTGACCCAGAAAGGATGTGTAAAACACTGCCTTTACGCACAGTCGGTGTTACACACAAACTGTCCCCAGCAGAAAAGAAGCTCTTCTCAAAGAAAGCAGAGAGTCTCAAGCTGAAGTTTGAAGCAGAATTTATACTCACTTTGGTGCTAATGAGTAAAGAGTTTGAACAGTCTTATGTCACAGACTGTGTTAAGAATCTGCTAAAGGAAATTGATCATTCATCTCTTCAGACACAGTTGATCAAATTTGTTGCACTTCTGAACAGCCATATTGAGAATTCCTACCTGTCTGTATCACACTGTGAGGCATTCTTAGGTTTAGGAATCCACTTGGACAAATTAGATAAAATGGCCAAACGTCCAGAGTCCACATGGATTGATGAAGTTCGATACCAAACATTTGAAAATTCCTTAAATGAGCAAGCTAGGTTTTTTTTCATACAGCTGAAATCTAGCGAGACGCATATCTCCTCTGTGAGAATAATTCACAATTTGATAGCCAAGGAGATTCTGAAGCAGCTCTCCAGCTATCAGAGCCAAAGTGAAATAGCAATGAGTCTCCTTAAGGACAAAGTGCTGTTCGACCACAGATTTGGAAGGGATGACTTTAGAAAGTTTGTCAGAGATCTGTTTATCAAACGGACCAAAAAAAGCAAGGGAGATCCAAATGATAGCTGGTTTTCTCCTTTAATAGAGCATGTTAGCGAGACAGAAAATCTGGAGAAAGCCATTGACCTTTTAACGATAGTTTACACTCGTTTTGATGAGGATGCCTTTGTTGCTCAACAGCTTGCACGACTGCTTTATGAACACAAAAGTTTTGAGGAAGCAGAGATTTGGGCTAAAAGAGCTAAATCTAGTCTCCCACAGCACACATATATTCTTGATACGCTGGGACAAGTATACAAAAAGTGGTTCTATGGAAAACATGATGCCATAAACAAGAAAGGCCCTATTCAACCAGGGGATGTCACTGACATTATCGATACTGCTCTGAAAGGAATCACTACTTTTAGAGAATCTGAAAAATGCCCCCAGTCACAGACCGTCTGCTTGAATAATTCTTATTTTGGAGAAGTTGACATTGGATGTCGATTGCTTGAGCTCCTGTCAAATGTAGACATATTTGCTACCAATGAGGGAAATGAAGAGTTGATGAATTACCTGCTCACTGACTACATACCGGAGGAAGTACAGAAACCATGGCATAAGTTTCATGGCCTTTTAAAAGGAATGAAAAACAGCATTAGAAATGCCCTGGAATGTATTTCTGAGGATCTTGCTCGCTTTCAGAATTTAAGTTCTGGGGAAGAGGAGGAGTTGGATGAAGGAGAGCCTGAAACGGTAAATAATCCAAGAAAATGGCTCCTCAGGAAAAGTGCTGTGTATGTCAAGTTATTCTTTGTTGACATTGAGGCTTCTGATACAAACACAGTTTCCCCATTAATGAGACAAATGAAAACTTTCCAACTCGGAGGTGGTAACGTTACAACAATTCTTTACCTGCTCTCTGATAACAAGAAACAAAGAGCTGGAGCAAAGCTTGAGGAAATAATTAGCCTTTATCCAGCTGACCTGAAAAAGGATCTCGACCAGACGGAGCTCATAAACTTCATCTTCTGTCAGATAGCGCTCTCCTGTGCTTTACCTGGCTCTGGAAAAATTCTTACCATTGAAGAACTTCAAGATCTCAGTAGGCAGTTTTGCAGTGAAAAGAGAAGTGCCTTACCAGATACTACATATTTGCTCCTTTCATTGTTATTTTGGCCGGAGGACTCCAATCCAAGAAGCGACATTGCCGCGAATGCAATAAAAGCACTTCACAGATATTCTGAGATTAAATCTGCTGCCTCAAGAAAAGGAAGAATTTTCACTCACTTCCTCCTTGGAAAAGCAAGGGGTCTCAATAAAATTGTGCACAAGACCACAATTGAAAAATTCTGCAAGGGTACCCTCAGTGAGAGACGCCTCAAGTGGCAAGGCGGTGAAGTGTGGACTAACCCAGATGTTGTAAAAGTGCTTAAACGGGTAACTGGATACACTGACAATGGAAATCTGTTTGTTCGGATATCTGATCAAAGCAACATCAGAGTCATTCCACTTTTTTCTGCCTCCTTGCCAAATTCAAATGAGAATGTGACCTACCTGGGGTTTTCTCTTCATGGAGTAGTTGCTTTTGACATCAAGGTGGCAGAGTGAAACCATACCTGAGAGTTTCTACAACTGAGAGTTTCCATATATACCATAAATTCAAATCACTGTAAGGGCGCTGAATTATATGATTATGTATAGAAAAATATGCATCTGGATTTGTATATTAATTTTGTGCTCTTTGACATTTGTGTCTCATAAACCTGTTTTAAGGGAATATTGTTGAATGATAAAAAAAATCTTTATTTTGAATTTTAATTAGGGTAGAAATCAAACATTACAGGGTTACTGTTGCTGTATACAGTAAACAATGTTTTAAAAGGAGATTTTATTTAACCATGCTATAGTTTAATCCTATATTTTTTCAAGGCATGATTTTCTGCTAACTTTCTTGGCACATATAAAAAATGATTATGTCATAACTAACTATTACAAGATGCACTGTTGTTATTTTGTGATATTTCTTTGAATTATAGTCAATATGTAGATGTTTAGGGTGTAACAATATATTTAACTACTTAGGTGATTACTTTCAGTGAAGTTCAATGTATATATAAATTTGATACAAATACATTTTAGAAATGGTTGTAGAAATATGCCTAATATTGCATTACAAAACTGACCATATTTACCATGTTGAAGTACAGTAGTTCCAGTAGCCTATGCAATTCTGTGTTGTCCTGTGATGCATAAAACATGTGTGGTAATAAATGACTGTACTACTGGTTGTGATTATTTTCCCTGCCTATTCCATTCTGTATAAGGTGTATGAAGTGTAAGCAGTTGGATTAAAAATGTATAAAAACTACAGCTTTGCCTACATTAATTTACAGTGTTATTTTATTTCTTGCATGAATTCAAGAATCAAGGTCAATTATTAACAGTAACTCAATCCAAAGAGCGCTGAACATTTCTTTAATTTACAAATTCACAACTGAAATGTTCTTGGACCAAATTATTTACAGTACAATCATGTCAAATCTGAACAAGAGGGGGAACCGCACATTATTATAATTATACACATTATTGCCACTTACAGCTGTAGCTTGTTAATATATTCACATCATGTTTAAGGTATATGTTTTTCCTAAACCCGTTATTTTTGACCATTACATTTACATCTGATTTCTGAATTTATGATTATCAGAGTTTTTTCCTGTCTTTTGTAAGAAAAATTGTGAAATAGCAAAAAAAGGAATATCAAAACATTAAATGATGCACTTATCTAAAAAATAAAATGATAAAAACGGCCAATGTAGGTCATTGTAATTTTTCTACTAAAATGGAGTGTTAATAGCTTGTGCAGAGCTTCATGATTATGTGATTAGCTTCCTATAATGTACAGGAACAATGACTGCTACACAGCTGAGACTACAACCTAGAATCACATTTAACACTATTGTGTTAATATACACACATTATTAAGAAGAATCATTTAAATACAGTTTAATTACAGGTATTTTTCATTGGCCCATATTGTAGGATCTATTTAGATTCTAATTTTTAAACACACATCAACATACAGCAGCACATCATAGCAAAATCTTCAATTTTTGCTGTTGAACCACACACAAAAAGATGGACTATATTTAGTGTTTTCAAGTGCCCAAAATGCACACTACACTGCTATGATTATGGGAGCTGAATAGCAATTCAGAGGCATCTCTTTTCAAGGTGCTCTGAGATAGGTGAGTGTATGAAACTTTGTGGCCCCCTGCAGGCGGGGAGTTGTCATTACAGCGTGCCCTGCGCCTGCTCACCGAGGAACTCCTCCAGCACGTTTATGATTCCACAGGCCTCGGGAAAGCTGCTGTGCTCGGCACGTGCGTTCTGCAGCAGCACGTCCCCGTTTCCACAGCTTTGCAGGAACAGACAGCAACGGAACAGAGCGTAGTGGCTCATTTCAGCCTGACGGATGAAGCGCTTCAGGTTGTTCATGTCCTGGATGGCCTGCATGGAGAAAGAATGCATGTTGAACACAGCCATATTGATGTAATTGGCATTTCTAAATGTGATCACTCTTAAATCAGGTTGGGTAATATACAGATTATAATATACAGGATTTTTTTTTTATTTAATAATAATTTAACTGATTATTAATAATTATTTTTAGTTACTTTTTAAATGTAAATGTCATTTTCGGATGTATTAAATTCATATTTAACATACCCTCATTATTTATACTGCGAGCAAATGTTTACAACAAACTAGTTTGATTGATTACAACAAACTACAGATTGCAGAGGGTTACCAAAAACAAATTATTAATTACAAGTGTTATATGCAAGATCTGGAAACCAGACAGAAGAGTTACCAATATATCATAGAAAAAAATATTCTTTGACAAAAAAATAAAAACAAAGTAACTCAAATGAATCTCCTGCATTTAAAGAGATAGTTCACCCAAAGATTAAAGATTCTGTCATCATTTACTAATTACTCACTTATGACTTTCCTTCATCCGCAGAACACGAAAGATATTTTGAAGAATGTTGGTAACCAGACGGTTTTGGATCACTTCCATTTTATAGACAAAAAATACAATGGAGGTCAATGGGAACTGAAACTGTTTGGTTATCAACATTACTCAAAATATCTTCTTTTGTGTTCAGGAGAAGAAAGGTTTGGAATGACATGAGGGTGAGTACATGATGATAGAATTTTCAATTTGGGTGGACTATCCCTTTAACTATTTGCTACCAATAGCATGTTAACATGCTAAATGTAACTTTTTCAGCAATTCTATGTTAATGCCAATTAAAATTATTGATGTGCCCCCATTTTGATTAAGTAAATTGAGCATGCAACAAAAATCAGTGAACAACATGCAATTGTTAAATGTATTAACTGGATACCAGGTTACTATTATGCACAACCAGAAGCACATTAACCTTAAGTTTAAAGTTCTCCAGGATCTGACGGAGGAGGAAAGGGTTAAAGCGCTCTGCAGCATTGAGGAAGGCTTGGATCCAGTCATCACAGAACCGGTTACTGACTGCAGAGTTTAAAATACAAACACAACATTATCAACATAACATGAAATGAGAAAGTCGGTAGATTTAGTGGATTATGATGATGACACTGCTGCTGACCTTCATTGGTTAGTGTGGGAGGGTTGGTTGAGCAGTTGATGATCAGATTGGTGTGAGAGTCCTCTGACATGGCCTTACAGAGGGAGGCTGTAGTGGTGTCCTCCTGGACTAGACCCTGCAGGCTTGCTGCTTTGATAAATCTAATCAAGACAATTGATCAAGCTGCAGTAGCTATCAGTACTTAAAACTACTGGGTACTGGATAAAAAGACCATGTTGTTTTGCTCACCTTGCTACATCTGCTTTTGTCTTCTCATCCACTCCTGTGACCTCTACAAGCTTGTGACTCAAAGCCTGCAGCAGAGACGTGATGTTACGCTTATTTACCCTTTCATTTAATAAAGTATATTATTGTTTTCAGATGTAAAATGTATACGATCTAGACAGCAGTGGTTTCTTACAGCGTGCAGAAGGTACCCGACGTTCGCCTGCAACAGCTGAACCACTCTGTGAATGTGCATTACTGACTCTTCATACCACTGGTTCAGGTAGGGCCTGACATCGGTCTCCAAGTTCTGCATCTGTAACCAGAGGTTACCAACTATGTTTACAGCAAATGGATATCAAAAGTAGCGTGCCAGCAAATATAACTTCAACAAAACAGACCTATTTCAACAGGTGTCTATCGTTTCTAAAAAAACATTGTCCTCACCTCTGGAGTCAAACAGCCCTGCAGACCCTGGACATACTTGTCCAGCTCAATTCTGAATGTTTGTATGGTTAAGTAAAATTAATTATCCTATTAAGAGAGAACAGTGTTTGAATGCAATGGTAAAACCTGATATCACTTCAGTCCTTAAAGCACAATGCTGTATTTCCTACAGTTTAAAGTCGCCATGAAATTAAAATGGACAATTCTTGTTTATTTTAATTTTTACAGTTTATGATTATAAATGATTTGTCTGTGCATGCACATCATTTTTTAAATTCACGTGCATTCATAATATTTAATCAAAACAACTTCCCCTCCCTCTTGCTCTGATAACATGTGTTAGTGACGCGAGGGCGGTGCAACATGTCACTCACATGATATTACAGCAATAGCAAACCACAACCATCCAATCAATTCACTATTTTTCAACTTGTTCAAGAAGCCGTTTCACTCTGATATACGGCATAACTTCCATTTCATGGCTACTTTAATGGTCAATCATTTGTGATTTGAGGATATAAATTCAGGCCCTTCTCTGATCCTCCAAGTAGACACACCACCCAGCCGTTGCCATCAGCCTCAGGCTGTTCTGGAGATTTCTCTTGCTCCAGCAGACAGCAGTAACAGCCCACCGCTTGCTCAGGGATGCTTGAACACAAACATTGAATCAGTTAAGAAAATACATGGTCATATTATACTGAATGACAATGAGATATGGTTCTAGATATTTAGCACTTAAGGATAATTAAAAACTAGTAATTTCAGTACTTCAGTTTAAACTTATTTCAGTTAGTTGCCAGAGCAACATTTATAATTTCCGTTTACATTACGTTTAATATTTCTAAGTTTTTGAAGTTCAAGTTTACCATCTAATATTTGTATTTTATTTCAGCTTCATTAAAATGAACAAAAGCAATTTCATAGAGTGTTAGTTAACAATACCAACACTGATTTGACGTACCTTAGTTCCACAGTGGCAATGTTACCCATACCCCCCAGCAAAGCGCCCTTGCTCAGCCTGCGGGAGATGTAGCTTCGTAGTTCTGGTTCCGCCTCAGATGGCAAGCTGGCGTCCAGCAGGGCGAGACTTCAAGAGTGAAAAATATGTGTTAAAACACTATAATATCAACAAGAAAGGGCAAAGTGAACAAGCAGACAGGCAAGCAGTTAATGAAGCATAGATGTTCACAGAATCACCAGCGGCACCTAGCAGAGACACATACTAAGAGAGTTTGGTGTTAGACAGATTAGTTTAATGGTTATGAATGAGATGAGCAAGTCAACATGATGACAGGCCAGACGCATAATCCTGTGTGCATTTTTTTGACTGAAGCCATGATTTTTCTTCCATCACAACACTGAAAGCCACTGGACTGATGACTGAGAGATGATGGATGGACCCTCTTTACCTAAAGTCCTCCTGACTTGTGGTTGAGTCTGATCTCCTCTGGCTCCAGGCCACACTCTCTCCAGAAGCCTCAGATCTGGGTAGTTTGATAATGTATTTAATACTTAATAAGCATTAATATGTTAAGATCTCCTGGGTTATAACTTGGCCTACATGTTCATGTGTGATGTTTTATAATGTCTTATATACATATTAGGGTCCATATACTGTGTATAACTCATGCATGATACAGTCATATGATTTTAAGACTAACTGAATATTGTGAACTATGCTGCCAGTAAGATATTGCTCTTCATGCCATGCTTACATAACGTTACATAAAGAGTGAATTTTAACTCATACTCGTATCAAATAAGCAATAGATTGGCTAGACCTAACTACACATGCGTAAATCTCATATACTATTTAATATGAGCCATAAAAGGGCAAAATATTTCTAAAACAACTAGCATTTTGCAAAGCTCTCTGCATTTAGAAAACCTCCTTGGCACAAATGTCAAGCAAAGACTGGTTTAAAGTTAAAACCACTGCACCTTATGTTTTGGTAGTAATATATGGCATAGTAGCTGTTAATCAGTTGAATTTTCTGGCTGTATCCGGCGATCTCTTCGTTGTCGAAGTCTCCATCCCTTTCATCCACGTCTATGGACTCCTGGAAGGAAGAGGTCTGGGATGTAAACATGTCTCTGCAAAGCCAAGAAGACTAGCGACACTACGGATTACGTGCTATTCCGATAACTAATAAATTTCAGTCGTCCTAAAGATGTTAATGCATCAAAGCCATGCCATTATTTTGTTTAAAAATCCATTTAAATTCTACGTGGCATTTGACTTGAGTCGCAGGAGTGAAAAAGCGATATTTGTACGCATGCGCTGTAGTGGTGTTTCGTTCGTGAACGAATCGGCGTCTTTGAATGAATCTTGTAAGTGAACGAATCGATTCGTTCTCGTTCACTTCTGAGCTCATATTTTCATCCTACCTTCTAATAGCACTACTATAGCACAAACAATATAATTGTATGGACATACTTAACGTATACGCTCCTTTCACTGAACAAATACATGTTAATTTCTGATCGATTTATGTTCAAGATAAGAAAGGGAACAGAAGAATTGTATACTACTGATGACAACAAAATTAAAAAAGATGAAACGATTTTATTTGGGCTATTATTGTATTTTTATATTTGCCTACTGTTGACCGAAGGGGGGATTAGATGTGCTGTATTATCATTTGTGAGGAAAACGTATGGTAATTAAATATTCTCTTAACGATTATTAATAATTGTGATGAAGTACAATAGGGAGTTTTTCGGTTGACTTTTTAAACGAATCGTGCTTTTAACAAAGCCTTAAATTAATGACTGTAACATGATGTTTCGGATTTGTTTTTCTTCGTGAACGGATTCAAAAGAATCGAATCACTTGAATGAATCAATAGCGTCATCACTACTACACATGCGCGTTAAAGGTTTGTGTGTAAGCGCGCGAAAGCACCGAGAGCTCCTGGATCTGCACTGCAACGCCATACCGAAAACATACTGTAGTGCACTATTATACTAAGCATATTTTGTGAAGATGCCGTCAAATGTAGAAATAAAAGCAGTTTTGCGTGACCTGCGTTACCTCACACGGCGTGCAAAGGAGCTGAGTGGTACAGGCGGGACTGTGATCCGTCAGCAGGACACGTTTTTCAAAGTGCCCGCAGGACGGCTGAAACTCAGGGACTTACAGGATGGCACAGGGCAGTTGATCTTCTATGAAAGGCCAGATACAGAAGGACCCAAGCTGTCAAACTACTCCATAACCCCTACCAACGACCCACAGGGGCTTGTCAAGGTTCTGACAGATGCGTTGGGGCAAGTGGGGCAGGTGAAGAAGGAGAGGAGGCTGTATATGGTGGGACAGACCAGGGTGCATGTTGATTCTGTGGAGGGCCTGGGGGACTTCATGGAGCTTGAGGTGGTGATGAAAGAACACCAGAGCAGAGAAGAAGGAGTGACCATCGCAAATCAGCTGATGCTGGAGCTGGGAGTGAAGGAGGAGGATCTGATAGATGGCGCCTACATGGATCTCTTACTGAAGAACCAGCAAAATGGACATGCACCATAGACTCTGAGCATATGTGGTCAACTGTGTGGCACTTAAAGCCATTTATCAAAGATTATATGGCTCACTCAATCAATACTTCCTCTGACATCAACATTTAAGTGTCTCTGTATGTTTTTGTTTTACCTTTAAGCGTAGCTGCTCTATATGCTATACAAATTAAAATAAGTCTGTTATAAAGCATTATCTGAAATGATCAACAGAATAAACAATGTGCATGAATTGTGTTTGGTCTGTTTATTGTATACATATGAATGTAACCTTTGTGATCAAACATTTTTCTCTTTTCAATCTCTAGTAGATGACAAAATAGGGCTATAAAAATGTCAGGGCAAGAAAAAAAAAGAAAAAAAAGTCAGATTTCGAATTGTAGCCACTTGATTTCAGGGGCAATTTTGAAATATATATATATATATATATATATATATATATATATATAATTAGAATTATATTAAAAATAACCCAACATTTTTACTGTGTATATGTATATATATATATGCATAGATGGACAAATAGATAGATTTTCAACACTAGCTGTTTTCTTACAGCCACTTTCTATTTTGTGAAGCTCAGCAATCTTTTGCTGCACATCAGAACTATATTCTTTGGTTTTTCTCTGTGATGGATGATTAAGGGAATTTGACCTTTTTGTTTCCTCATATTTACTCCTTTGAAACAAGTCATGGCTGGACAATTTCATGATCCTCGGTGTGCTAAAAAAACGTAAATATGAATGGGAATATAATTTAGAGATATTTTACTCATAAGAATTTCTATCAGGGTGCCAATAATTGTGGCCAACATGCATTAATTAATTACATTTATTTATAAAGCACATTTAAAAACAACCATAGGTTGACCAAAGTGCTGTAAATAAAGTTGAGAAAATATAAAATAAATAAAATGTAAAAAAAAAAATTACAAAAGCAATACAATAAAACTATTGGAATTAACTTTTAACCCACCATAGTTTGTTCAACATGCATTGGAGAAAAACATTTATTTCATAATGTGAGTTAATTAATTTTTGAATGAAAGATCAAAATATTAAACCATGCAGATTTATTTTCACAGCCGCCTTTGCTCATATTTACCAAGGGTGCCAATATTAGTGGAGGGCACTGTATATCACAGCATGTATAGTTAGTAGCACTAGCTTAGATAGCAGAACATTAATAGTAGGCCTACAGACAATTGTGTAAAAAAGAGATTGCGATAAGACTATAAAGAGAAAAATCAACCAAGAAAACGATGCAAATCTTCTGTTCAGTATTGTAGGCTATGTAAAAAAACGTTTCTCCTGGCAAAGAGGCGCTCCAAACAAGTAGGTGGCAGTCATATCGATGATGATTCAGCACGCGGAGTTCTTCTGTGCTCGCGAGAGTACATTTTTTCCCAAATCGCACCGCGCGCCCCTCTTCCTTCCTCTTTCCGCCATATTGCAGAACTGGTAAGGTTCAGGATTCCTACAATGCTTGAATAATCTGTTTAATATCGCGGACATCGTTGTAGATCAAACACAGGTAGACTGAAATATGTGTTTATGAGCAGCCTAAAAGCCAGATTTGTGAGTCATTTGGTCAGTCGTGTCTGTGTGAACGGATATATTTCCCTGATAATCATGATTCGCCAACCTCCACCATTCAGTAGTGCCTCTGCCCATGTTTCTGTGGGACAGACACGAATAATGAGTCAAACCAAAGTCCTCAAGCAGTCCGGTGCCTTATTTACAATCACAAATGTACGCTATTATTAAGTTGAAATGTTTAGGTTTATAGACAAACCAAGATGGCTTAATTTGCCAACTAATTCGCCCACTACCAAAGCGTTAAACATTGCGCATAGTGCGGGGGAAAAATTATATACCGTTTTCACTTGCATCTCTATAACATAACAAACGAAATTAGTCGTTTTGTCTTTAACCTGCCTTGTCGACATGTACCTGGTTTTAAAGCATTGGTTTGGCTTGTGAAGGTGGCTATGAAGGTGAGGCTGTGTAACGGATATAGTAATTGAATATCGGATAAATAACATGTTTTGTGTCTCCACAGGCATCATGGTGCGCATGAACGTTCTCGCTGATGCGCTGAAAAGCATCAACAATGCTGAGAAACGTGGGAAACGCCAGGTTCTCATCAGGCCCTGCTCTAAAGTTATAGTGCGCTTTCTTACTGTGATGATGAAGCATGGCAAGTCCGCTCATGAGCTTTTCAGTTTCTTTTAAAGCAGTTTTGGATGTTATACCTTGCGAAAGAAGCTTCTCAAGCTGGTTGTGTGATTTCTGCAGGTTACATTGGTGAATTTGAGATCATTGATGATCACAGAGCCGGGAAAATTGTTGTCAATCTCACAGGGAGGCTGAACAAGGTAAGTGTGGTTTAATAAACCTTCACTAGATGGTCACAAATGTCTAAAATTACACTTAAGTTTGTTACTTGTACTGTGAGTGTTTAGTGACGACTATAGAGCTTCATTGCATGAGATCACAATCTACTATATTCACAGTATACCACAACTTGAGTTGCCTGATTGGTTTTATTAAACAATTACTGTGAAATGAAAATGTAATTTCACAAACAGTGAATTTAAGAGCTGTTCTGTTAGAAGATAGTTCCTGACATGTAGGTGTACCTTGTGCTAAGGTTAATGGTGTCTGTGTTCTGCCCAGTGAAATGGACAGCAACTAGGTAAATGGGTGTTTTGCGTCATCACTAGCTATGTTTACACGGACACTTTTTGCTTCAATCTGAATTCATTGCGATTAAATCCGAACATAGTGTTTACATGAACCCTAAATAAAGTGATCAGGTTGTGTGTTTGGCACAAGCTTCTGGTCGGATTTAATCTCTTGACATGCGCACACTGCAAGAATATAGTGTTCTGCTGTTGTTGCATACTAACTACCCTCTTTTTTTTGTTTTAAAAAGCAGACTTAATATTGATCTATTTCGGTCCTAATTAGGCAACGACCAGCACATGAAGTGTTGAGCCTTGCTGCTTGTATTTATCAAGCAGTAAAAAATGCCCCATCCGCCCCCAAAACAGTCGCCTGTGGATGAGATTCCGAAACAAGGACTGGTGGGACGTTGTCCTGCTCCACTTCACAGATAATGAGTGGAAAGAGAATTTCTTAATGACAGGACCCTTGTTTATAACACTTCAACAGGAAGAACAGCTTGTTCCGCACGTCATGTCATTACGCTATTTCTACGTCACTGTACATGCGCAGTACTCTCCAGTTTTGATTTTCATTTTCATCAAGTGTTTACGTGTCCTCTTGATTGGATTACAAAAGGAATAAACCACCTCTTACAATCCGAATGACATTTTAATCCGATCTGGCCAATTCATTCTGATTGAATGATCGGATGAATGAATGAGGATTATTAGGGTCCATGTAAATGCAGCTACTGTTACTATATTTAAGCAATATGGTAGAAGATACTGTGATTTATAGTTTCGGCTAACCTTAAATTGTTAGGTGAAAAACCACAGCTGGCTTTAAAATTTGAATCCTTTTTAGAACATCATGACAAGCCTTGTTGAATTGTTTCTGTAGGTTCTGTATCATATAAATAGGTTACTTGCAGATGCACTCCCTTTTGCTACTGATATTGTATGTAAATGAGTTGTAGCACTTTCTGAACAATTTATCTGTAATGCAGTGTGGCGTCATCAGTCCACGGTTCGATGTGCAGTTGAAGGATCTGGAGAAGTGGCAGAACAACCTTCTCCCTTCCAGACAGTTCGGGTGAGTAAATGCTTAGGTTTTTTTAACTTTTTCTGAGCATTTTACAGTTTTATATTAGCTTTGTTTTTCACAAGCGATGTTTCAGTACACACAAAGATGTGCATAAATTCTAAAAATGTGCATTAAAAAAAGTGCGCGCTCAATTTAGTCCGATAATTATTTATTGCTTCATTTTTTATATCCGATAACACATGCACTTAAAACTACGGTGGAACCTTATTTACAGAATAATTTCCTCTGCGCATCAAAAAAAAAGTTGTGTGACTGTGCGATGGGACAGCATAACTGGACCAGCGGACCGATCTTGTTGCACAGAGTCTGAAATGCTGTTTGTCATTCTGAAATGCCTGAACAAAGGCTGTTTTTAAAGTGGTTTGGTATAATTGCCTCCCAGAACTATCTTACACAACTGCGTTCCCAAACAGCAGGAATCCGCCTCAGAAAGCAAGATAACATGACTGCGTTTGTTTCATCCACATGCTCTGAGGTGCAGGTAATTTATTATAGGCCATATAAAAATTATATGAAGTGACTTCTATTTGCCTTATTCACCTCGAACGTTCTAAGGAGCTTGAGGGGTACACCTACCACTTCTCGCGAATTGAGTGTCTTGCACGAATGGTGCTTTTTGTGCATTCACGTGTTTGAAGCGAATTCGCAACTAATGCCAGAGTTCAAAAATCGAAACTTTGCCGTCTATTTGCGCCACGTTAACCAATTAGGAGTCTGCTTGCTGCTGTCACGAGGTGAAGTGACGTGATAAACTAATGGCAAGTCAATAGCGGATGAGAAACCCCCGCAATTTAAAAATACTACTGTTATTGTCACAATTTAGTTTTATGACTTTTATAATGGCTATCATTGATGGCAAAATGTTCAAGCGTCCAACTAGACGCGAATTTGACGCTCTATTCGCGTTTGGTGTGAACGCAGCTTAAGCGGCAATGGCGCCGCACTGCTGTGTTCCCCAGTGCACTTCGTCACACAGGAAAAAATTCAACAGAGGACAAACCTTTCACCGTTTTCCAGAGGATAAGGGACTACGTCGAGAGTGGATAAAAAATATAACTGCTCCACATTTTGCATTAATTCAGGCAGACCGGTAAGATTCGTTGTCCACAAAGTTTCCATTGCTGCTACTGATTGATAGTACCGTATCGGAGTCCAGCTTCCGAGTTTGTGTACCCCTCAACGGCGTTTGAGTTTTCAAAATGGCCGCCAGGTGAATAAGGCGAATTGCGGCAAATTTTTTCTTTTGCCAGTTTATCAGGAAGTGATGGAAGAAAAATGCTGCTTTATTCACAAATTTACTGAATTTTCAGAGATTTTAGATTTTTAACATTAGCTGTACATTCAGCAATGCTTGAATGCAAATGTCTGACACATACTGATTTTGGTAAACCCAAATCTGGAGAGGCATAGATGAAATTTCAAAACAGTAGATGAATAAAAATGTTTAATTTTTTTGTGCCATCACATTAAGCGTTAGCATTTGAGTAACCGCATTCATGGGTGAAGTCAGATGCTGCTGAACTTTTCTTCCATGGTTTTCACAAAGAACTTGAGCTGGAAATTTTTTACAGGGTATAGTAACCTAGTATCAGGCTATGTGACTTTCGTTCGCATCAGCAGACTTGTGCTGCCAAGTCATGATTATGAGCTAGTGTTTAAGTGCTTTGTTGTTGGAAAGAACAGGAATCATGAAGGACACCAGGTTTATTGCCCATTTCTTGGGAAATATTAAAGCCAAAATATATTAAATGCATGTAATTTTTAATAAAATAGTGTCCCATTCATTGAGAAACATTTAAACATTCACTTTGCTGTCTAGATGGGCAGCTTGCTGTTCATTCTGAAGTTTCGGTCAAATGCATGCGGTGTACACATTTTTGCTGTGCATAAAACATACTATATGCTTCAAATGATTATTCATATGTAAATATGCACTACTTTAATGACAAGACAAGGTGATGTAGCTGCTATGGAAAAAACTATTAAAGAACATCAGTCATGATGTGGACAAAAAAAAAAAAAAATCTATTTGGACAAAGAACTCTATGCTGTCATAGTACACTTGTAGTTTTAAAATTCTACTTATGGTTTGCCTTTATTTCCAACAAATATTTTAGTAAAATGTCAGAATTATTGCTCTCCTATACTATTGTATAAGGCTCGTCCACTCCTGCAAAATGGAAATATTTGCAAATCTTTCTAACACTTACAGAGAATATTCCTGTGAAATAAGTTATTTGCTGAGGAAAGCACGCATCTTGCGCATTAAGCAGCCCGCGTGCATCTGTCAGAGCAGCTGACGAGGCAAGCCACATAAAACTATACGCTTTATATCTTATGAGTTTTATATATTTAGAAGCTCTAAATAAAAAGCATGTTTCACGTTGAGAAAAAAAATTGGATTATGCACTTGGACTATGCAGCAGCTCACACAGTCCTCAAACGTGTATCGATATATAAATGTTATTGCCTCATCTTATATTGTGCAAAATCTATATACTCCCCAGCCCTGTTTAAAGTTTATGGGACACCTAACTGTCAAAATTGTTTCCCAGTAGTAAATACGACTTAAAGGGGGTTTGTTCAAATAGGAAACTCGAATTTACGATAATTCTGAGAGCATTTGAATGAAGCTTTGTCAATTGCTGCATGTTGGGTGTTTTCTGGATGTGCGCAAGAATGAAAAAAAAACAGAAAAACAGTTTTCTTATCTGTCTTGTCAATGGTTTGAAAAGAAAAAAAAGCTCTTAAACTTTTTGGTAAACTAGTAACTTGAGTACAAAATTTTTATTTTTCTCTAATCGCCGTTATACTGGCCTTTGGCCACTTTACACGAGTCGGCCATTGAAAAATCCCCATTGGTGAACCATTTAATAGTCATGTTTGACATTGCTTAATATTTGTAACTGAATTGTCATCTTGAACAACTGTATGCTCGTTTTGCCCAAATTTGCCTTTGCATGCATTGCTGCTGTATTTTTCACAAATGATCCCTTTTCATCGATTTGTGTTTACATTTAACATCTTGCAAATGTCAGTAATGCAGTGCAGAATCCTCTAACAAAGAGCACCACTATCCTGGACAGTCTGGTAATATTTTTTTTGTCTCTTAATTCTCTGCAGATTCATTGTTTTGACAACCTCAGCTGGCATCATGGACCATGAGGAGGCCAGACGGAAACACACAGGAGGAAAAATCCTTGGGTTCTTTTTCTAAACATGTTAAGTCGCCAACAAATAAACAGTGGAAGATAAGTTGTATGTGTGCTTTGCTTTCTTAATGCATAACACGCCATGTTCTTAACACCAGGAGCAAAAGGAGCACGTGTAAACTGTACGAAAGACATGATGCACATCGCAAGTGAAAACAATTCTGCCGATTGTGTTGTGATTGACATCTCTTGCATTTGGCTGGAAGTACAGTATTTAATTGTGTATATAAACCGATCTAGTAGAAAGATTTTCATTCACTCAGCTTACAGTTGAAAAGCTTTAAAACTTCGCTACTGGAATTTTAAGTTTGACACCGTTTAATGTCTCTTTTTCTGGGACCAGCACATTGGTGTGAAACTTACTTTGTAACAGAAAAGATGTGGTGACTTCAATCACTGGCTTTCAGTTTAAATTAAGTGGCAATATTTCATGACTATCAACTGCAAGAGAAATGAAATGAGTGTTAATGGGGTTCAAATGCACATTCCTTGAAGTATTCATGGCTAATCTTGACTAAACTGGTTTGGAGAGAGATGCTCAACTGAGCCTTTCCGAGAGGGAAAAAGTCCTCGTGCTTTGAACCTGTGAAACAATTGTCACTTGGTTTAGAGTCAGGCTGTTTGGAGTTTAAAACTCTCTAAATAGGTGTGGTGCTTCTGATGTTATGATTTGTAAATATTACAATTTATAATTTATTCAAAGCTTATTGAAGTCCAGTTTGTTATAGGAATTGTGTTGGGAGGATAGAAAAAACATTCTAAAATGTATCAAGCATATGTCACTTTTGACATTGACTGACTACATTAGTATCTTGAAATGTACATTTAATGATTTGATCAGAGAAAAACAATTTATTGAGCAACTTCATAAGCTAACTTTTAAAAACTCAATACTGCTTACTGCTTGAATGATTTTCAGCACCTTTCTCAATCCCTATTGCTGTGACCATGGTATTGTACATTTGCTCATATCTACCAGCAGAAGGTGCTGTGCTGCTTTGTTGCTTGACACATGGGACTGTCCATGGTTGTGTCCAAAAGGTAGGTAGTAATTTTATGACCATCTCTCACTATTTATTTGGAGTCTTGCAGCAAGAAGCATTTGATGCTCATTCTGATTTCCATGAACCTAGTTGCTGTTTCTGTCTTGATACAATTTTCACAAATTTTACATGAATGTAATTTGGTCAAAGCCTTGGTTGGACTAGCATGTCAAAAAAAAAAAGTCAAGCACTGGTCTAATCAGTTAGCATCAAGTAATCCGCTTTGTTATCTGGGAAAAAATAGTAATTTATGAAAATACAATTTTAACATTACATTAGGTATAGAAATACTTTTTTTTTTTTTTTATTAAGTTGAAATTAAAATGTGTGGTTTAATGTCAAACTATTAAATGCATTTAAATAAAAAACAAAAAAACAATATAGGGTTGTTGCATCTTCATAAATAATGTGAGGTTAATGTTCGTGTAAAATTTTGAAAATGCAAATATGAATGCAGTAAAATAAATAGTATATTACTTTTTAAACCAGTATGTATGTCTTAAAGCCACATTATGTAATTTTTCACTGCTAGAGGTCGCTTATTCAAAACAAAGCCGTAGCTTGTTGACGCCTGGATTTCGCGGAGCTTTTATTATGCCACAGATGACCGCATCTGCTTTTTCCAGCCATGCGTACGCAGTGCTGTTTTATCATATTGGATACATTATTTGGGTGTGTTGAAAGTTATAATGCTGCTCTGTGTGTTTGCTCGGTGGCTACTGTGAGACACTTGTTGCACAGTGCAGTAAGCTATATTGATATTAGGCATGGTAAAACATGAAAAAGATTTAAACAAGACTAACTGTGTTGAGCTATATAACAATGATTCGTTTTCAGTTGATGAATGTATCCAAACAGTGGCTCACCTGTCTAATAAAACGCATTAACGCATCTTTGGTGTTTCCATGGTTTCTACAAAATAAAATCCTGGTTAAAATCGCTTATTTTTCTGTATGTAAAATGTCTTGGAAACATTTGTGATAATGTAAGTACACAAGTCAACAAAATAAAATTGTTCTAGTGTTTTTTTGATATTTGAATCCAAAAATCTTACATATTGTGCCTTTAATTAGTCATTTAATTGAATCTTTGAATCCTTCATTTCAAAATCGTTCAAAACGGTACGGAACGAAACCATTCTGTTGCTTTTGAAATTGTTTTTGTTGGCAAAACAGAAAACATCTATATATCTATACAAACAAAAACTCATACAGGGGCCTCTATATCTTGGATTTTAGGAGCATTTTTATTTATTTTAGATTTTGCCCAAGCCCCAGAAAAATCTCCACATGTTTTTGCCTCATACTACATGAATATTTAAAACCTGGTTTCACACACAGGGTTTATATTAATCCAGGATTAGGCCTTAGTTCAATTAGGGCATTTAAGTAGCTTTTATAAACGTGCCTTGAAAAAAAAAAAAAAAAACATTACTGGTGTACTTCTTGAAACAAAACGATGGCACTGACACATTTTAAGATCTGTCAGTGTAAGATTCTTTAAAACAGCAGCTTAAAACAAGCAGTTAAAACAGCTCAAACATGCATTTTAGTCTGGGACTAGCTTGAGCCTTGTCTGTGAAACTAACAGTACTGACGTAGCAATGCTCAAAAAATTTAACAGGACAAGGCTTCCCATCTAGACATGAGCACCCATCACTAAGCATCCGTCTGTCTAGCAGCTGGATCCCTTTCTGCCATGACAACCAGTTTACCGGAGATGAGTCAAAAGAGAAGGCTTGTCTGTTTCTGTTTTTTACCTCTCACCTGCCTTTGCTGTGAGAACTGTTCTTCTCCGGAGGAAGCTATGTTGGAAGCAAGTACTTATTTTCTAACATTCAGAGTATATAATTAACACTGACTGAATTGATCTCTTGAGTCTGAAGTAGGCTTAACTTGTAAATCAAATGGTATTCATGGATTACTGGGGAAACAGCAGCAGGTCAGCATCTACATCTACATTTCTTTTTGGAAACTGAATATTTTGAGGAAAAAGTTTTGAAACCAAATCATTTGAAGAGGTTTCAGTTCTGCATTACTGAAAATGTACGGTTTCAAAGCCACTGACTTATAATGCAACAAAACAGCCAGTTTGTATTAAAAATGCAGCCACCATTTCTTCCTCCTGGGCATCTATAATAACTTTTCTATCAAGTATGGAAGCTGTAATATCAAATGTGCGTTCGCTGCTGAAGACAGTAATCAGGTCCAGACCATTGCCCCTGCTGGCTAAGGGCTTCTGTGATGACTGTAGATGTGGGGTGTTCAGGCCCATTTGGTCGTGCGTCTCTGTGTGACGGGACCTTCTCTGTGGGCTGATGGGGTATTGTGTTGAATCTCACAGATGCCACTGCTGTAATGAGCACCAGCCTACAGTATATGGTTATTCTTTTGACTGGGCTCCTCTTCAATGCCTTAATGGTTTTTCACAATGCCCTGCTGATGTAGAAGTGAACAGTCTGCCCAAAACATGTCAGTCACCATTTAACACCCATAATTACATCATTAATCAAACTTAATGCTCTGATTAAAGTGACATTTCACTGATTCATATTCTCTGTGCATATATTAGATGTAATGCTTAAAAAAAGCATAGCTTATATACACTCACCTAAAGGATTATTAGGAACACCTGTTCAATTTCTCATTAATGCAATTATCTAATCAACCAATCACATGGCAGTTGCTTCAATGCATTTAGGGGTGTGGTCCTGGTCAAGGCAATCTCCTGAACTCCAAACTGAATGTCAGAATGGGAAAGAAAGGTGATTTAAGCAATTTTGAGCGTGGCATGGTTGTTGGTGCCAGACGGGCCGGTCTGAGTATTTCACAATCTGCTCAGTTACTGGGATTTTCACGCACAACCATTTCTAGAGTTTACAAAGAATGGTGTGAAAAGGGAAAAACATCCAGTATGCGGCAGTCCTGTGGGCGAAAATGCCTTGTTGATGCTAGAGGTCAGAGGAGAATGGGCCGACTGATTCAAGCTGATAGAAGAGCAACTTTGACTGAAATAACCACTCGTTACAACCGAGGTATGCAGCAAAGCATTTGTGAAGCCACAACACGCACAACCTTGAGGCGGATGGGCTACAACAGCAGAAGACCCCACCGGGTACCACTCATCTCCACTACAAATAGGAAAAAGAGACTACAATTTGCACGAGCTCACCAAAATTGGACAGTTGAAGACTGGAAAAATGTTGCCTGGTCTGATGAGTCTCGATTTCTGTTGAGACATTCAGATGGTAGAGTCAGAATTTGGCGTAAACAGAATGAGAACATGGATCCATCATGCCTTGTTACCACTGTGCAGGCTGGTGGTGGTGGTGTAATGGTGTGGGGGATGTTTTCTTGGCACACTTTAGGCCCCTTAGCGCCAATTGGGCATCGTTTAAATGCCACGGCCTACCTGAGCATTGTTTCTGACCATGTCCATCCCTTTATGACCACCATGTACCCATCCTCTGATGGCTACTTCCAGCAGGATAATGCACCATGTCACAAAGCTCGAATCATTTCAAATTGGTTTCTTGAACATGACAATGAACTCACTGTACTAAAATGGCCCCCACAGTCACCAGATCTCAACCCAATAGAGCATCTTTGGGATGTGGTGGAACAGGAGCTTCGTGCCCTGGATGTGCATTCCACAAATCTCCATCAACTGCAAGATGCTATCCTATCAATATGGGCCAACATTTCTAAAGAATGCTTTCAGCACCTTGTTGAATCAATGCTATGTAGAATTAAGGCAGTTCTGAAGGCGAAAGGGGGTCAAACACAGTATTAGTATGGTGTTCCTAATAATCCTTTAGGTGAGTGTAGTTCACTTCTGAACCGGAGGACCTGTAGCATGAGTCCGTTGCTTGAGTAAATGTTTACATGAATTTAAAAGTTTGGTTATGCTATTAACAGAGAATAAAGCCTTCATATGTTTTAAGGAAGTTAGTTGCCTGTCCTTCATAGTATGCCTTAAAGACATTCATAGTAGTTTACATTCTGCCTGCAAATAAATAAAAAAATGTCAGTCAATTTGCTTAAGCATTCATCTTTCTTTAGCATGTGAAAAAAGTGAAACGAATCGGCTATTCACATCAAGAGTGCCAATGTATATTGACTATAAAAGTTGTTCATTTTTTTTGTATTTATTATAATTTTATTTTTTTCTTTTTATTTGAAAAAGTCAGATTACATATATAGGGGAGAGCGGGGCACAACCTAACACTTTCTCAGTTAGTGTAAATCCACTTGTGGTTCAGAGTATTTATTTTCCCCCACATTAATTTCACACACGTCTAGTACAATTATGTGGTTTTGTTTCATTAATACAGTTAATACTTTTTTCTTGATTTACCCCGAAAGAATGGAAGGGAAATGTGACAACATGCCCCATAGGTGGGGTTCATTGTAACGTATAAGGGGCACATTGTAACATGACCAAATGACAGCTTAAAATGTTATCTGATATAATCAAAGAAATATACAAGGCAAACTAAAATATTTTGTCAATAAAATACAATTATCAATTTTTTCATATAAAATAATGGCATTTTTTAATAATGAAAAATAAACACATTTTTGAGTTTGATAACAAACACACCGCTAAACACAGCTATACAGCATAGTCCAAAACATAATAATAATTAATACTTTTTGAACATTGACTCTCAGTCTTTATTCACCTTTTTCTCATGGTTTCTCAATAGAAAAGTATAGAATATAATATCATAGTTCTAATAGGGGCTCATTGTAACGCAGTGTTACAACATGCCCCACCTGCGCAACTGGGATTTAAACCTAGCTATAGTGTCTTCTGCTGGTTTGATTAGCATTAAAGAACTATCTCAACTGTTAAATAACAGATATAAGATTAAAATAATATCAGATTTATCTCATTTAAAATAAATACAAAAAAATAGAAATGAAAAATTTACGCAAGTAAGAAATTTACTTTTGCTATGGTTAAATAAATGTTCAGTTATACACTCACCTAAAGGATTATTAGGAACACCTGTTCAATTTCTCATTAAAAGACAAAATTATCATAATTATTATAATTCTATTAGTAGTGCCTCATTATATGCGCCTTCTAAAGGGTTCAGCCTATAATCACTGGCCAAACGTCATATAACTATAGGGTGGATGGCTGTTGAATGGATGGTAAAATAGCTAATTTGCAAAGTTGGACATGCAACTGCTCCTTTCAAATGACTTAGTAACATGTAATCTTATGCATTTTATATTGTATGTCTTACTAAGCTGAGCTGAGCTCGACGATGACATCACTGCTTTCTCCAGAACTGCTGTACAGATAAATTAACTAAATTAATAACTAATGAGTTTTACAATGGAAATTAATCAACACTGAATTTACTTACGCTGGACAATGATACTATTTTCTTCTAGAGCTGCTGTACAGCCAAATAAACTTTGTTGCATTATTTTCCTGTTATCACTGTAAAGCTGCTTTGTAGAATTGTAAAAAGGTGCTATATAAATAAAGGTGACGACTTGATTGAATCCTGCAAAAAGCACATTTGTTGCTTTTTTCCCTATAGAACGGAAATTATAGAAGTTCTCAATGCACTCAGTGTGGTGTATTTTTAAGGAAAACTCAGAAAAAAGGAGAAGATTGTAGCAGACAGAGCCTGCTGACAATAACAACACAACTAGTAATTAAAACGATGCAACAGAGAGGAAGAAACAGAAAGTGGTGGGCAGCCTGGGGCTTGAGCACAAACAGGCACTGTAAATAGATGGCTCCGCTATAGTGCTCACTCCATCTCAGACTTCCTAATAGGGGCTTTTTCAGCAACAGTGAAGAACTTACTAAGAAATGTTATCAAAACTCTCTATCAAGAAAACCGGCTTGAACCGTGTTGCCTTGTCTGACTCCTATATTGTAGAACCTGACCATGTACCACTTTTCTCTGTGTCCTAAAATGGGAGAAGAGGTTTAGGAAGGCCACAGACCGGATCTGGTGAATGCACCTTTTATTTTCACAATTCAACATTTTTGCAATGTTGCAATGAAACGAAAGTAGCGACAGAGTTTCTTTTCCGTTATATTGTGATATACATGCAATTGTAGTGGATTAGCGAAAAATAAAAAAAAATTAGGGTGTGACTTGGTTCTATTGGTTGTTGATTGGAGGGAGGCAGATCTGAATGTGATCTTGCAAGTCAATTGTAAGATAGTGGCAGGGTAATCTTAGGTATCTAGTCCTTATTCACATTATCAGTGAATAAAGACTTACATTTTGGTCTGTTCATTACACTAAAAGGTCAGTCATAAATCAGTCAATCACTGTTTTCTCTTTATCCCATTTAGCAAAGCAGTAGCGGCCTCTCTCAGAGTGTGATGAGAGAGCAGACGTCCTGTAGAGACCAAGCAGAGGACAGAAGGCCGGCCCTCCTGCCTGTCAGAGAACCATATTGTCGGCATTAGCTGAAATGGCCGGTTTGGCCGGGCCAAGCACAGAGCTGATGAGTCAATTAGCGCAATGGCAGTGGAAGGGCAGTCGACCCTCCTGTTCATCTCAGAGAGGTTGAAACCAAACAGCTAATCATCATCATTTATGAATGAATCCAGATGAGGTGACATTTTGTATGATGCTGGAGGTAAGAATGAATGAGCGCTAGCTGGGCTGAGCTGTGAGGAGAGCTGTTTACAGAGAGAGAGGGCCCGCCTGGACCCAAGGTGATGTTCAGGACGTGGGCAGACTGCGGGGGCTGAACAGAGTGTGCTCTGTGGACTTGCTGGTAAGGAGTTGTTTTTCTGAGAGAGGCATGTGAGTAAACAACCTCTCGCCATCAAGCACTCAAACACTTTGACAGTTTGTTTCAAATTAATTTTTGTCTTGAAGAAGGTATTTGTGGTCCATAGTTGTGAAAAACAGGTTTCAAGGGACTGAGAACAAAAGGATGCTGTTTCATGAGTAGGTCCCAGCATTACAAAACTTCCTTCATCTCTTAGACTATGATCATACTCTCCCTAAATCAAACATCATCCACTGAAAAAAAAAAAAGAATCGCTCTTTTAAAGGGATAGTTCACTATAAAATCAAAATTCTGTCATCATTTACTCACTCTTGTGTGTTTCCAAACACTTTTTTTTTTTTGCAGGACACATAATCAGTTTGGAAGAACATTAGACAAACAGGATTGGACCCCATTTACTTCCATTCTATAGACAAAAAAACATTGAGACATTTTTTTTAGAATATCTTTTGTTTTTCAAGAAGATAAGTCATACAGGGTTGTAACAGCATGAGTAAATTATGACAACTTTATTCATGAGTGAACTATCCCTTTACGAATCCTCCACAACAAAACTTGGCATTGGTAAATGCTAGCAAGCTAATATAGTTTAATTGAATATTAGCGTTTCTTGCAAAAATAGTGTTTCACTACGACATCTGACAGCAAGAAATAGGTGTAACATACTGACTGGCCAAGCGGAGACCCCTTGGTTTGATCCATGCTGTAAGGCAGTTTTTTTTTTTTTTTTGCTTTTCATGGCGTCTATCCAAAGGATGCAGTTCTTCAGATGAGAACTTGGGGGCAGTAGCGGCTTTCCTGATATTAACAGCAGTGTGACACAAGGCCAGCTCATGTATCAGTGCTCTCTAGCCATGTTTGAAAAGCTTAAAACCCCAATTAAGATTGGTTTGACTGATAACAGAATTAGCTTTGTAATGTCGGAATGGGCCAAAGTGAGTCTTGAAAGTGTTGATCAAATGCTTTCATTATCAAACCATGTGCTGCCCTTAGATTCCGATGAATAAATAAATATTGATTAAAATATCAATCAGGTGCCCTTAGATATCTGTTTAAATGCTTATTAAATGCGGTATCGATAGGAAACTGCATCCCGCACATAGAAATGTTTAGGATTAAAATATCTCTGAAGTATATTCCCATTAAAATTTATTTTTTAGCACACCAGGGTGACTAGGAACATGCAATTGTTCAGCTATGACTTCTTGTTGTACAGGAGTATACATATGAGGAAACACAAAGGCCAAAAATTAACCATTCATCACAAAGAAAATAATATAGTTCTGATGTGCAGCAAAAGATTGTCGAGCTTCACAAAATAGAAAGTGGCTGTAAGAAAATAGCTAAAGCATTGAAAATCCCCATTTCCACCATCAGGGCAATAATTAAGAAGTTCCAATCAACTAAAGATGTTACGAATCTGCCTGGAAGAGGACATGTGTCTATATCGTCCTAATGGACGGCGAGGAGGAGAGTTTAAGTGGCCAAAGACTCTCCAAAGTTCACAGATGAGAAAAGTGCTGAGATTAGTTGAGTCTTGTGGTCAGAAATCCTAAAAAAAAAAAAATAAATAAATAAATATTCAAACAGCACCTACATCACCACATGTTGCTTGGGAGGGTTTCAAGAAAAATCATCAAACTCCAGCATATTCAGTTGTCAGACACGACTGGAAAAGAGACCTGGTTCTGTGGTCAGATGAAACTAACAAAAGAGCTTTGGTGCAAACAGGGATACAAATGGGGTACTTTTTATCCCTGTTTGCACCAAAGCTCTTTTTTTAGTTTCATCTGACCACAGAACCAGGTCCCTTTTCCATGCCCACGGTTAAATATTCTGCTGGATCTTTAATGTTGTGGGCCTATTTTTTTTGCTGGAGGTCCTGGACATCTTGTTCAGATACATGGTATCATGGATTCTAGCAAATATCAACAGATTAAAAAAAAAACTTGACCGCTTCTGCTAGAAATCTTATAATGGGCCGTGGTTGGATTTTCCATCAGGGCAACGATCCAAAACAAACATCAAAATCAACACAAAAATGTGTCCCCTGACCGGAGAGATTCTATATGAAGGAATGATACGATCTCTTGTCAGGTGTTCTCCAAACTCATCAGGCATTATAGAAGAAGGCCAATAATTATGGCCGTGTTTTGGAGAAAAGCATTTACACTCACCTAAAGGATTATTAGGAACACCTGTTCAATTTCTCATTAATGCAATTATCTAATCAACCAATCACATGGCAGTTGCTTCAATGCATTTAGGGGTGTGGTCCTGGTCAAGACAAATGTCCTGAACTCCAAACTGAATGTCAGAATGGGAAAGAAAGGTGATTTAAGCAATTTTGAGCGTGGCATGGTTGTTGGTGCCAGACGGGCCGGTCTGAGTATTTCACAATCTGCTCAGTTACTGGGATTTTCATGCACAACCATTTCTAGAGTTTACAAAGAATGGTGTGAAAAGGGAAAAACATCCAGTATGCGGCAGTCCTGTGGGTGAAAATGCCTTGTTGATGCTAGAGGTCAGAGGAGAATGGGCCGACTGATTCAAGCTGATAGAAGAGCAACTTTGACTGAAATAACCACTCGTTACAACCGAGGTATGCAGCAAAGCATTTGTGAAGCCACAACACGCACAACCTTGAGGCGGATGGGCTACAACAGCAGAAGACCCGACCGGGTACCACTCATCTCCACTACAAATAGGAAAAAGAAGCTACAATTTGCACGAGCTCACCAAAATTGGACAGTTGAAGACTGGAAAAATGTTGCCTGGTCTGATGAGTCTCGATTTCTGTTGAGACATTCAGATGGTAGAGTCAGAATTTGGCGTAAACAGAATGAGAACATGGATCCATCATGCCTTGTTACCACTGTGCAGGCTGGTGGTGGTGGTGTAATGGTGTAGGGGGTGTTTTCTTGGCACACTTTAGGCCCCTTAGTGCCAATTGGGCATCGTTTAAATGCCACGGCCTACCAGAGCATTGTTTCTGACCATGTCCATCCCTTTATGACCACCATGTACCCATCCTCTGATGGCTACTTCCAGCAGGATAATGCACCATGTCACAAAGCTCGAATCATTTCAAATTGGTTTCTTGAACATGACAATGAGTTCACTGTACTAAAATGGCCCCCACAGTCACCAGATCTCAACCCAATAAAGTATCTTTGGGATGTGGTGGAACGGGAGCTTCGTGCCCTGGATGTGCATCCCACAAATCTCCATCAACTGCAAGATGCTATCCTATCAATATGGGCCAACATTTCTAAAGAATGCTTTCAGCCCCTTGTTGAATCAATGCCACGTAGAATGAAGGCAGTTCTGAAGGCGAAAGGGGGTCAAACACAGTATTAGTATGGTGTTCCTAATAATCCTTTAGGTGAGTGTATATCTCAAGTAATAAGAGAGATAATTAACAGCAAACCAGTCATTTTGCTGGATTATGTTTCTGGGTCTAATTCTTTGATCATGACTAGCTTACCATATATTATTCCTTATGCATTTTCCTCACAATTTCCTACCCAGTGGCAGAAGCAGGCTTTTATACATACTTTAGGGTGTCCATAGACCGTGAAAGAATATTGTGTGATACTTACCATTATTGGCACCACTGGTAAATATGATCAAAGATAGCTGTAAAATAAATCTGCATTGTTTATCCATTGTTTATCTTTCATTGAAGTAAAACAATTGAAAGTGGTGGAAAATCTCATTATGAAATACACTCACCTAAAGGATTATTAGGAACACCTGTTCAATTTCTAATTAATGCAATTATCTAATCAACCAATCACATGGCAGTTGCTTCAATGCATTTAGGGGTGTGGTCCTGGTCAAGACAATCTCCTGAACTCCAAACTGAATGTCAGAATGGGAAAGAAAGGTGATTTAAGCAATTTTGAGTGTGGCATGGTTGTTGGTGCCAGACGGGCCGGTCTGAGTATTTCAAATCTGCTCAGTTACTGGGATTTTCACGCACAACCATTTCTAGAGTTTACAAAGAATGGTGTGAAAAGGGAAAAACATCCAGTATGCGGCAGTCCTGTGGGCGAAAATGCCTTGTTGATGCTAGAGGTCAGAGAAGAATGGGCCAACTGATTTAAGCTGATAGAAGAGCAACTTTGACTGAAATAACCACTCGTTACAACCGAGGTATGCAGCAAAGCATTTGTGAAGCCACAACACGCACAACCTTGAGGCGGATGGGCTACAACAGCAGAAGACCCCACCGGGTACCACTCATCTCCACTACAAATAGGAAAAAGAGGCTACAATTTGCACGAGCTCACCAAAATTGGACAGTTGAAGACTGGAAAAATGTTGCCTGGTCTGATGAGTCTCGATTTCTGTTGAGACATTCAGATGGTAGAGTCAGAATTTGGCGTAAACAGAATGAGAACATGGATCCATCATGCCTTGTTACCACTGTGCAGGCTGCTGGTGGTGGTGCAATGGTGTGGGGGATGTTTTCTTGGCACACTTTAGGCCCCTTAGTGCCAATTGGGCATCATTTAAATACCACGGCCTACCTGAGCATTGTTTCTGACCATGTCCATCCCTTTATGACCACCATGTACCCATCCTCTGATGGCTACTTCCAGCAGGATAATGCACCATGTCACAAAGCTCGAATCATTTCAAATTGGTTTCTTGAACATGACAATGAGTTCACTGTACTAAAATGGCCCCCACAGTCACCAGATCTCAACCCAATAGAGCATCTTTGGGATGTGGTGGAACGGGAGCTTCGTGCCCTGGATGTGCATCCCACAAATCTCCATCAACTGCAAGATGCTATCCTATCAATATGGGCCAACATTTCTAAAGAATGCTTTCAGCACCTTGTTGAATCAATGCCACGTAGAATGAAGGCAGTTCTGAAGGCGAAAGGGGGTCAAACACAGTATTAGTATGGTGTTCCTAATAATCCTTTAGGTGAGTGTATAGCCTCAAGAGACCATATCATTATAAGTATGGACCACATGGTGGCGCTGTCTCGAAACCTTTTGAGTACCTTAAAGTAATGGTGCTGAAGACACATACCATGTTTTGTAATGATACACCAATGCATTGGTAAAATATAGCATTAGCGTTTTATATCATAATACTGCATTGTAGTCAATGGGAATTTCATGTTTTGTTCTATTATAGCGCCACCAAGAGGCACAATCCCACCATTTTTTGTGTCCTCAGAATGAGCCCGTACATATGTGTGTCGAGTTTGGTGACAATATTGCATTTTGTTTAGGAGTTATAGACATTTATAGCGATAACAACATAAAAAATGAACAATAAATTTTTTTTTTGCCACTTCCTATCAAAATTTTGGGCTACATTACTTAGTTAATCAACTTGTATTCCGTGTTTCCTACGCTGGGTTCGTCTCGATCGGAATAATGGTTTCGAAGATATTCGCAAATGTTTTTTAAGCGCTAAATCATAACGCTGCACAAACCATATGGCGAAACCTGGCATGTTTGGTATCGTTGGACTCGGCAAGGGTTCAGGAGATAAATAAGTTAGTCCCGTGAAAATAAGTTGACCACACCCAAAGTTATAAGCATTTGGAAAAAAAAATCTCCACTAGGTGGCGCTGTTTCGAAACTTGTCAGGCTCCTTCAGGGCATCATGGTGATGACCCATACCGCGTTTCGTAACAATCCGTTCATGTTTTCATAAAATACAGCATTTTAGCACATAATTCAAAATGGCTGACAGCCAAAATGGCCTATATGGTAAAATTGGATATCAGTCGACTTGGCACGACGTCCCGAATCTAATGAGACCACTTTTATGCTTTTTGAACAGTTCAAAAGTTATAAGCAAAAATAGCTATTTCCCCCATATGATAATTGCTAAAAATATTTTTCGTATCTCCGGACCAGTAGGTGGCGCTGCGCCGAAATGCTGCATGTTGCCTCAGGTCATGCTTGTGATGACATGTACCAAGTTTGGTTTGAATACGATAAAGCGTTGCGGAGATATAGCCTTAAGAGTATTTTCGCAACCGCTACGTAAAATTTGTTTGCGCATTTTTTGAAAACGGTTTGATGAATCAACTTGAATTCCAAGTTTTTTGTCAGCATTGTCTGAAGATGATCTGGTTTGAAAATTTTTGAAAATTGGAGCAACGGCCTAGAAGGAGTTAGAAAAAGTAGGTTTTATCGAAAATTCAAAATGGTGGGAAAAATTTTATGACGGAAAATTGCGATCGAATTGCCATGAGCCAAGGAATCAGAGGAAAAAATTTGAGGAAAAAAGAATTTTGTGGCTAGCCCTTATGGTTCAAAAGTTATTAGCATAAACATGAGTCAAACTTTGGACTGGTGGTGGCGCTAGAGGAATTGAGTTAGAGACTCCAAATTTGCTATGGTGACATTTCAGACTGTCCTCTATCTGTGTGCCAAATGTCACAACTTTTTACCATACGGTTCTATGGGCTGCCATAGACTCCCATGGCGGAAGAAGAAGAAGAAGAAGAACGGCAACGGTTTCAATAGGTGCCTTCGCACCTTCGGTACAATTATAAATGTAACTACAGAAATTAATTACAGATGTAATTACATGCAGGTAATTTATAAAATGTTAGTACAATGTAATGATGATTAATTTAATGTTATTTAAGGCCACAGCACCATAAATGACTGGATTTCCAGTTTTTTTCGTAAAAGCACTAGAACCATTAATGGAACCATTAAAGAACCAGAATCATTAAAAGGAAGCTGAATAGCAAAACAGGAATTCTACTATTCTCATGCCCCAAATAATTGTATTATGTAAAAGAAAAAGATATGTGAGACACTATCCAATTGTTAAGTCTAACGTCCCATGTCACCGTTTTAGGGTTCAAATGTTATAAGATCCCAAAAGCAAAAAAACAAATGGTGCTAATACACTCACGGTGTGCTATAGTACTACCGATAAATCTTGATAAAATAACCTTTATCTCCGTACTGATATCTCAGTTTGCCAGACAGTGATTCATCTTTTCTGAATCTTTAAAATATTGGTTTACAGGACGTTGTGAGCCTGGAGACTGTTGTGTACACGGAACGTTTTTAAGGTGTGCTATAAATGAATAGTTATCATAAACGGCTGTTGAGAAAGTCCTTATACAAAAATATTTGACCACAGATTGTGACTGACCAATCAAAAGGTCAGTCACAGTAATGTGTATTTAGTAATGTGTATTTACTGTATAATGTATTTCTTCCTTACTTGATTACACAATTCTGTCTCATTTAAAGGTCCCCTCCAGAGTAGCCGAAATCACTGTACATAATTTTCCTGCTTGCATGAGTGAGAGCTGAATGATTGAAGGGAAGATTGTGTTCACACAGTGTCAGATGTATGTCCTGGGGGCTGTTTGTGTATTTGTGTTTACTCTCTCAGGCAGCTGCTCTGACTTCACTTCCTCCATCGGTGCCCCTGCGTTCAGACAGTAGAGCTCTAAGCTTTCTTAGCATCCGATGGTTTTCTATTTACAAGCCAGCAGTTCTGTACAGCCGATACACTGGAGATCACGTTTCACTAATGCCGTCTAAGGCCCAAGTAATTAACGTAATCTAAACCCACGCTGCCAAAAGAGAGTCTGTAAATATTATCGCTGCATGGGAAAAAAGGACGTAGGTTTGTGTGTGTAGGCCGCAGCCCCCTTCTCATTGGTGAGTTCTGTATTGACTTGATTAGTTACTAATTAAAAAGTTGACTGGCTGGCTGGGCCGAGGGAGATGACTTCATTAGCAGGGTCTCAGATAGTGTAATTTTCCCTGTTCATTCACACATCTCCTTGGCAGCAGGGAAAACAGGAGAAAGATGGCTCTCTCCAACAGGATCAACCAAGGGCACACTGAAAGAGCAGCCTAAATTTTCAGTCAGGGATGATTTATATGGTCTAAACTACTAGATTATTGTTCTTATTTTCAGAAAAATGTGATCGGTTCTTGCTTGGTTAAGATACAATAAAAAATCTAGGGTGTTTTGTGCAGTTTTTAGTAGTTGCTTTGCAAATGATAGGGTGTTCTGGATGGTTACTAGCCCAAGTCTAAAGAGCCGACCTTCATGTCCAGATAAGGCTCAGGTCCATCTTTTAATATTGCTGTTGTTGTTTTTTTGCTGTTTTAATTTATTATATACCTGGTGAATATTGAATATTATAGTGACTAATAGTTTGCCTCTACGGTGACCCATAGATTTACAAAACAACAAAATGTACAACACAAATTAAAGTTAAATTAAAGGTGGGGTAAGCGATATTTGACAAATAGTTATTCGGACAGACACAACAACAAATGTGTTTATATATATATATATATATATATATATATATATATATATATATATATATATATATATATATATATATATATTTATGCAACAATAACAAATACAAAAACAATATACGACAGTAATGAATAGTAATAGACAGTAATGAGGGTTACATAACAAAAACAAAACCACAAATAATATTAAACTACAGCTTACATCTTTTACACCATAACAGAGTCTTACAAGCAGAGTTTTAATACATATGAAACTCTTTCTTAAAAATAAAAAAATATGGATTTTTCTTTGATAATTTACATTTGTGAATATAAAATTTAGCAAGAAAAAGTAGTACATTAAGTACAAATTTACAATGAGAAGGAAGTCACATATCACATAGGCTTATACAGAACTTTTAACAAAGTTTGAAAAGTCAACCCAAAAAACTTTGCAATACACACAGTCCCAAAACAGTCTCTTCAAACTGATGACAAAAGGAGCACATGGGCGAAATACTATTATTAAAGTTTATAATTGCAATTGTGAATAATTTTAATACAGATTCAATTCAACAACTTTATTAGACAGAACATTTTTTTCAGAAGAAGCCAGAAATCTTCCCATATTATATCATTAAATTTGTTATTCCAAAAACTTACACAAGCAGGTAAAAAACAACTGAGCTCTGTTAAGAATTAAGCTATTTTTTGTTTGACAAGCTGCTGAGAGGACATTGGTTAACAAATAGATTGGTGCCCTCAAAAAAATAGGAGGAGAGCATAAAGGACCTTTAGGACCAGGTGTGACTAAAGGTTTGATACGAACAGGAATTGCACCAAAAACAATAGCACTCTCTTGGAGGGACTGGGAAAGATAATTTTTACATAAAGTGCTCATAAGAGAGACACCTGTCATCTAAAAGGCTGACTCACTAAAAGTATATTTTTATCAAACCAATTATTTAGAAAAAGAGATTTATTTTTTTATATCTAATATTTTGGTTGTTCCAGATAAAATAGCTATGTGGAGAAATTATAATTATATATATTAGGGACCAGCATATTAATGTTACAGTACAGAAGGGTCGGAGACAAGTAGTACAGGTAAGTGAAGTTTATTGAACAATCCAGTAGTGCAAACGGAAGTGTTGGTGAGTGGTGATGAGATCCTGAATGACACAGTCTGTAGCCTATACTTGCAGGTGGGGATCGCTGGAGCCAGGCTTGGAACGGAGAAGACACTGAAGACACACACACAACGCTGGAGACTTGGAGGTCACAAGAGATGAAGGTAAGTATCATATGGGACGTCCTTGAAGTAAGCATAGAGGTAAGTACCTTATACAAACGAAACCACACGGTGACTGAGAGTGGGTGATTGCTGTGATGATGAACTGCAGGTGCGCGTGATTAGTACTCAGGGGAAGGCGTGCGCTGTGATTGTGTGACGTGGGAGCCTGGCGTGTCTGTGACAATTAACGCCTGTTTATGAAAACTAGAAAGAGTTAAGGGTATGTCATAGAAAATTTAAACCTCCAACTGAACTGAAAATGATATGATTTGGGATAATATTCCAAAAAGACATGGGATTGTTTAGAAAGGACTTTATCCATTTAACCTTGAAATAATTATTAAGAGTGGAAAAGTCCCCTAACTCAAAGCCACCCATTGTCCGATCAGCTATCATAAAACATTTTTTTTGATTAAATGATTTTTAGAATTCCAAACAAAGTCTACTATAATTTTGTCCAGCGTTGTGCAAATCTCCACAGAAACATCCAGAGCCATTGCTGAATAGATAACCCAAGATAACCCATCTTAACTTTAAAACACAAGTTTAAGGGTAATATAATAAAGACAATCTCTGATCCTGAAGATCATTTTTTTTAAAAATTGGTTTCTGTAAATTATTTTATTTTTTTGTCCTGTGTCATGTTTATGGATTTAACTCTGAATTTTTTTAATTGTTTAATTCAATATAAACGCATTTAGACTATTTTAAATCGAAATATTTTAATTTGCTTATTCTCTTGGGTGGAGACTTTAACCAAACTTTAAACAGCTCTTTGGATATATCACCACCTAGTGGTGGCTGTCTAGTGGATCATTAGGCTTCTATGTCTTGTGCTGCGTTCCAATTCGTTTTTATTATGCCCTTCACTTGCTAACTTGTGCGTCATTGCCTACGTTGCATGAGTGCCCACTACTAGCGGAACCTTTGCAATGGACTGAACTGCAACGTCCTAAGCCCTTGATCACTTGGAATCCACTATGGATTTGATTTATTATTTATTTTTTTCCTTTACGAAATTGTTTAATACAGCATTCTATATGTATGTAGGTGTGTTTGGGTTGTTTCAAATGTTTTTAAGAATAATTAAAATATCACAGAGTTGTTTGTGGTGGGGTAAATTAAACGCGATATGCGGTGACGTCACATTCGGTCAAAATCGAGGGAGTGAGGGTCTGTCCATATAAACTTCCCTCGACTTCAAAATGGTGGCAGTGATTCCCCCGAGGGGAAGTGCTTAGGGAAATTCGCAAGTGCGTGTCTAAAAGTGGAGTGGAACGCAGCCCTAATCTCCCGTTTTGGTCTAACTGACATTCGGAGGGAAAGACAACACACGTGTAGCAAATCAGCAATAGGAAAGAGCAAGAGGGAGATTTGAAGAAATACTTTAGAAAGAGATGGTTGAGATATTACAAAAGAGAAAAGCTCATAAGAATTTCACTGGGAAATGAAGGGTTATGATTAGAAAAGAGCTTAGGACCCGCGTTAATTTTACAAAAGCTTTCCAGCGCTGGAGAGATCGGCCTGAAAACATACGCAGAGGTTGCGTTGTTTCTGCTCCATACGTGAGTAACATTGGATTTGAGTGTCATTATTTGTCTGGCGCTGCTGTGCTGTTGGCAACTAACAACGAACTCTTGTTTGTATTTACTCTTGTGTACTGTATGTTAATTTTTTGTGCTTCGTTCGTCATCTTCGCTTTATTTTTCATGAAGAATTATTTTGTTGCGCTTCTGCCACGATAAATAGACATCCACTCAACGGAGGCCAGATAGTGAGAGTTGTGCAATCTGAAGGTTGCTAGAGAAAATTCGGTGTTTAGTGCACTCGCCTCGCACGCCAGTGAGCGGGTTCGAGACCGACTCGGAGCAGAGCGGTTAGGATTGGAGGTGGAGCAATGAAGAGAGGGTGTGTTTGTTTGGGTTGATTTCAAATATCAACAGTGTTCTGCAAATATCGCTTACCCCACCTGTAAAGGGATAGTTAACCCAAAAATGAAAATTAGCCCATGATGTACTTTTCTAAAGTCTTCCTAGGTGTATATGACATTTTCGTTCAGACGAATACAATCAGAGTTATATTAAAACATGTCCTGGCTCTTCCAAGCTTTATAATGGCAGTGAATGACTTTTTCTGCTTTAAAGTCCGTAAAAGTGCATCTATCCATCATAAAAAGTACTTAACACGACTCCAGGGGGTTAATAAAAGCTTGGAAGGACATTTTTTTATATAGCTCAGATTGTATTCGTCTGAAAGAAAATGTCATATACACCTAGGAAGACTTTAGAAAAGTAAATCGTGGGCTAATTTTCATTTTTGGGTGAACTATCCCTTTAAGCCACAACACAATCAATATCCTTTTGACCACTAGGGGCAGTTGCTCTGCTTATCAAAGAATTTCATAAACCAGAACTTTTGGTGAGTTCAATTACTCATGGGAAGTTTGTATTTAGTTATAATTACGACGTCAGGTATGTTCACCATCTTGCTCCAACCAAAGTGATTTGATGTTGTAATTTTTCTACAAAAAAATAAAAAATAAAAAATAAAAATAAAAAAATAAAATAAATAAATATATATATATATATATATATATATATATATATATATATATATATATATATATATATAATAAAAACAGCAAGGTTTTTAACTCTACTTCTACAAAATGACAAATAAAGTACGCTCATCAGGACCGTGTAATTTATGAAGGTGCTGTAAGCTAAATCATTATACACTCACCTAAAGGATTATTAGGAACACCATACTAATACTGTGTTTGACCCCCTTTCGCCTTCAGAACTGCCTTCATTCTACGTGGCATTGATTCAACAAGGTGCTGAAAGCATTCTTTAGAAATGTTGGCCCATATTGATAGGATAGCATCTTGCAGTTGATGGAGATTTGTGGGATGCACATCCAGGGCACGAAGCTCCCGTTCCACCACATCCCAAAGATGCTCTATTGGGTTGAGATCTGGTGACTGTGGGGGCCATTTTAGTACAGTGCACTCATTGTCATGTTCAAGAAACCAATTTGAAATGATTCGAGCTTTGTGACATGGTGCATTATCCTGCTGAAAGTAGCCATCAGAGGATGGGTACATGGTGGTCATAAAGGGATGGACATGGTCAGAAACAATGCTCAGGTAGGCCGTGGCATTTAAACGATGCCCAATTGGCACTAAGGGGCCTAAAGTGTGCCAAGAAAACATCCCCCACACCATTACACCACCACCACCAGCCTGCACAGTGGTAACAAGGCATGATGGATCCATGTTCTCATTCTGTTTACGCCAAATTCTGACTCTACCATCTGAATGTCTCAACAGAAATCGAGACTCATCAGACCAGGCAACATTTTTCCAGTCTTCAACTGTCCAATTTTGGTGAGCTTGTGCAAATTGTAGCCTCTTTTTCCTATTTGTAGTGGAGATGAGTGGTACCCGGTGGGGTCTTCTGCTGTTGTAGCCCATCCGCCTCAAGGTTGTGCGTGTTGTGGCTTCACAAATGCTTTGCTGCATACCTCGGTTGTAACGAGTGGTTATTTCAGTCAAAGTTGCTCTTCTATCAGCTTGAATCAGTCGGTCCATTCTCCTCTGACCTCTAGCATCAACAAGGCATTTTCGCCCACAGGACTGCCGCATACTGGATGTTTTTCCCTTTTCACACCATTATTTGTAAACTCTAGAAATGGTTGTGCGTGAAAAACCCAGTAACTGAGCAGATTGTGAAATACTCAGACCAGCCCGTCTGGCACCAACAACCATGCCACGCTCAAAATTGCTTAAATCGCCTTTCTTTCCCATTCTGACATTCAGTTTGGAGTTCAGGAGATTGTCTTGACCAGGACCACACCCCTAAATGCATTGAAGCAACTGCCATGTGATTGGTTGATTAGATAATTGCATTAATGAGAAATTGAACAGGTGTTCCTAATAATCCTTTAGGTGAGTGTACATTTTCATATATGCGTTTTGCTTGCTTATACTGTAACAATTTTGTAACAGTGTCATTCTCTCTGTATTTCTAAAGACATTCATAATATCAATTTTTTTTAAAAGATGAAAGATTAAATATCTATAAAGCCTACCTTGATTTTGATTTTCTTTTAAAATTAGCATGGAAATTAAATTGAATTAATCCAACAATCCTAAACTAACTTAATGGCTGCCCTCGTTCTACAGTGTGATCATATAGGATCCCCTCTGAGGCCTCAGTGTACCCACCCAGCTGTTTGAAGAGTGTGCGCTCCATTGTTTGCTTATGCATTGTTTTTTCATCAGATTAAATGAAATTCAATATGGAAGTCAAATATGTGAGGATGCTCATCCAAGCATAAAAGCACTTGTACATGTTTGTTGAGGGAGGCCTATATTTGCCTCAAATATACACACACACACACTAAAATCATTCGCTACAGCTGCAAACTCGCGCTGTAGAATGGATACAAATGGGTTGGAAGGGAGAGGGTCTGCACGTCTGGCTATGCCTTTAGCAGCTGCTCTTATACCTCCTCATGTGAAACAGTTCCACGACAATAGTCTCACTTTCCCAACTCAAGCTAATGATAAACACAATGGCATCTGGGAGGTTTGATAGCAATTCCCAGCAGTGTCATCTGCAGGGATGTAGAGATGCCAGAGGCGGCATTGAGGGAGAAAGCAGTACAGAGATAACAGAACCAGCTGCTGAAACATAGATCCTACTTTGAACTCATCTCTCCCAGAAAAGCCAGATCTGCGCAGTCAAGCAAGCTTATGGACTCCGTGTGCTGCAGAGAGATGTTAAAAGAATCGTACCTGGTCAATACAGCATGCAGTCAAGGCATTGGGACCTCAGCCATGCAATGTTTCTTGGTAAGAGTGCTAAAAGTACCAGAGAATTTTAAAGTGTCACCCATAATTGCTATACAGAGACATTAATGACTATAATTGTGCAGATTCATCAGACAAACGCATGCTACTAAACAATGCAATACATTTTTAAAACTTAATGGCATTGCACAACAAAAGATTCACTATGTGAGCAAACTGTAATGGATTTAAGGTAACCAAATACGTGATGATACGTTTGTGCCATGCAAATAGTGGGTTCAAATCATGTCAGAAAGATTGTATTTATGAGATGAACGCAAATGGAAGCCACCACAAAATTGTAATTACGAGTGGGAAACTTTCTGAGTCGGGGGCACATCCATGAGAAAACATGGCGGACGCAATGGATGCATCATCTCAATTGCTGTAATTTTTTTTAAATGAATGTTGAATTAATTATTTTTTCATTTACAATAAAACTTGCGAAGTTGCATATACAAAATATGATAGTATTGTATACTTGCGATAAAATATACACTCACCTAAAGGATTATTAGGAACACCTGTTCAATTTCTTAATGCAATTATCTTATCAACCAATCACATGGCAGTTGCTTCAATGCATTTAGGGGTGTGGTCCTGGTCAAGACAATCTCCTGAACTCCAAACTGAATGTCAGAATGGGAAAGAAAGGTGATTTAAGCAATTTTGAGGGTGGCATGGTTGTTGGTGTCAGACAGGCCGGTCTAAGTATTTCATAATCTGCAGTTACTGGGATTTTCACGCACAACCATTTCTAGAGTTTACAAAGAATGGTGTGAAAAGGGAAAAACATCCAGTATGCGTCAGTCCTGTGGGCGAAAATGCCTTGTTGATGCTAGAGGTCAGAGGAGAATGGGCCGACTGATTCAAGCTGATAGAAGAGCAACTTTGACTGAAATAACCACTCGTTACAACCGAGGTGTGCAGCAAAGCATTTGTGAAGCCACAACACGCACAACCTTGAGGCGGATGGGCTACAACAGCAGAAGACCCCACCGGTTACCACTCATCTCCACTACAAATAGGAAAAAGAGGCTACAATTTGCATGAGCTCACCAAAATTGGACAGTTGAAGACTGGAAAAATGTTGCCTGGTCTGATGAGTCTCGATTTCTGTTGAGACATTCAGATGGTAGAGTCAGAATTTGGCGTAAACCGAATGAGAACATGGATCCATCATGCCTTGTTACCACTGTGCAGGCTGGTGGTGGTGGTGTAATGGTGTGGGGGATGTTTTCTTGGCACACTTTAGGCCCCTTTGTGCCAATTGGGCATCGTTTAAATGCCACGGCCTACCTGAGCATTGTTTCTGACCATGTCCATCCCTTTATGACCACCATGTACCCATCCTCTGATGGCTACTTCCAGCAGGATAATGCACTATGTCACAAAGCTTGAATCATTTCAAATTGGTTTCTTGAACATGACAATGAGTTCACTGTACTAAAATGGCCCCCACAGTCACCAGATCTCAACCCAATAGAGCATCTTTGGGATGTGGTGGAACGGGAGCTTCGTGCCCTGGATGTGCATCCCACAAATCTCCATCAACTGCAAGATGCTATCCTATCAATATGGGCCAACATTTCTAAAGAATGCTTTCAGCACCTTGTTGAATCAATGCCACGTAGAATGAAGGCAGTTCTGAAGGCGAAAGGGGGTCAAACACAGTATTAGTATGGTGTTCCTAATAATCCTTTAGGTGAGTGTATATGGCAGAAGTAATTTTGACACCCTCAGAGACCCTAAAGGGACCTTCCATCTCACTTCCCAATATTCCAGCCCAAATCATAACCCTCTAGCTCCTTGCTGAGGTCACAGTCTTGTTAGAACGTAGTGGCCACTCACCAACCATCCAGAAAGCCATCCATCTTGACCATCCATTGTAGTATGGCGTTCAACAGTGAATAAAATAACTAATTTGAAAATTAGTCTATGTATTTCTAAACCCACTGTAAACATTTGTCTTTGTGAGCTTTGGTTAGAGGTGGCAACTTTACACACAACTGACAGCCTGCATGGAGAGGTTCTTGAGACTCCAGTGACACCAGCAGCTGCTCAACACTGGCTATTTTTTATAGCACAGAAACTTTCCTTAATAAGCCTTTGTCTGACCGAATTCTCTTACTGTAAATTATTCACAAATCTTATGATAGTTCGATAATCTCCATTCAGTTTTCACTCACTATTAGTTGTTTTTATGCTTAACATTGCACCATTTCATGCTTTTCGTCTTCAAGTCAAGTCACCTTCATTTATATAGCGCTTTTTACAACACTGATTGCTTCAAAGCAGCTTTACAGTGATAATAGGAAATTAATTTTGTTTTAGAAGAAAAGCTAAAGTAAGTTTTTGATTGATTAATTTCTGTTGTAAAAATTAAAATGCCCCCTAAAATCAAAATTGAAGTTTTTTTTAGCTTTTAGTATGACTATGTTAGCCTTAAGGTTAGGAATAAGCCGGTGTGTTCCAAAACAATGACAAAATTCGCATTTAGGAGATATAAGCATTCAAAACTAACAGTCTCTCACTTCCGCTAAAATGGATCACAGATTTTGATGACATCACCGTGGATTTCAGCTTCTAAATATGCTTTCAGTTGAAGTGAATGAAGTCTGGTTTCACGTGCACCGCAGCAGCGCACAGAACGGATCATATGTGCGAGTCAGCGCAAAACAAAACATATCTGACCCATTAGAATTCTGCACATAATGCTGTATTTCAAAGTGATATGGAGGAGATTGATGAGAAACGGTTAGAGATTAGAAGGAAACTGTGGCTTTCCCAAACAGAAAGGCTCTAGTCCAACTGTGATATTAACAAAACGCTATTGGCTATTTTAAAAGGGGGGAGGAGCTTCTTACAGCTGGAGCCGTTTCAGGGGAAATTACATCAGCACATTGAATAATGCTGCGGGTTTCAAGGCACTTCAGTGGGCCTTTAAACAACACCATCCTCAGCTAAAACAGAAAACCCCCAACACGCTCTGGACCCCATCCGCATGGCAACAGCACTTTGGTGGCCTGAGAACGCAAACCATGAAATGGTTTTGAAACCATACCATCATCATCCTTTCACAAACCCCAAAAAAGGCGAATCCGTGAAAATGGCGACGGCATGTACGCAAGTATTACGTGTTCAGCCTATAGGCAATCACGTTTGAATACGTATGTGTGCATATGTGTTTTTATCTGTACAGAGAGGAAGGGAAGCGGGCCTTCACAGGGGATAGTCTAGTTGACAAGATCACTTCAGAGCTGCTTTGTAGTCATGTCTAGGCGCAGGTCCACCATCTGATCTGGATCCGGCAGACTACAGTAAACCTTGGGATAAACAGAGAGACTAAAATTAGCGTAGATGCCATTATTTTTATGATGTAACGAGTACATCAGGTGTTATGGGAAGTGTTCTCGGTTCCGGCAGACATAGTTAATGCAGCCTAACAATCATTTAACTGATTTAAATAATAGAAAATGATAATGTTTTATGTGTATGCCATAGTAAAAAGATTTTTCAGTCTAGATTTAAACTGACAGAGTGTGTCTGCTTCCTGAACAATGCTAGGAAGACTGTTCCAGAGTTTAGGTGCTAAATAGGAAAAGGATTGACCGCCAGCAGAATTTTGAGACTGCAATAGACGTGATGGAGTATAATGCGTTAAGAGCTCGTTCAAGTACTGGGGCGTTAAGCCATTTAGTGCTTTGTAAGTAATGAGCAAGATTTTAAAATGTATACAATGTTTAATAGGGAGCCAATGCAGTGTTGACAGAACTGGGCTAGTATGGTTATACTTCCTGGTTCTAGTAAGAACTCGAGCTGCTGCGTTTTGTACCAGCTGCTGTTTATTTATTAAGCGAACAGGGCAACCACCCAGTAGAGCATTACAGTACCCTAGCCTTGAGGTCATGAACGCATGAACTAACTGTTCAGCATTTTGCATTGAAAGCATGTGCCGTAATGTAGATATATTTTCTTCAGACAGATCTTTCTTCCTCATATTGCATGAGAACTGTTTAACAGTGTTGAACAACCTCTTTAAGTTTTCATTTACCTAAGTAGACCTGGTAAACTATTTAACAAACCTGTCTTGAGATTGATACCAGTTATCTAAAAAGATATGGAGAAATAAAACAAACAAACACTTTCTTTAAAAAAACTAAAATCTGAATATTTATTGTACTGAAATCCTACTGATATGTCACTTGCATAATAATTTGGAACACAGTGTATGAATGTATTACATCTATGCATTCTAGAGTACTGGCCCTGGCTTTAACTGTTTTCAATTTCTTATCATATTGTCCCATCTATCAAAAGAAATATTTCCCAGATGTGTTATTTCATATGTGAAGTAAAGCACTTGAACAGCCATGCTAAATCACTCATCATGCTGCAGGTCATACTGGGGTCAGCAATAAGTTATGTATTATGTGGCCGCCCTCCTGGTCAATATTTGAGTGGTTTGGCTTTAATCATAGAAAGAAAATGCATGTATTTAAGTAGAGTCCCTTTGACTCCCAACAGTGATCAGCAGGGCTTCTTTTCCTGTTGTTATGCTGATAGGGTGGCTTCCCTGGACTGCTGTTCCCACATTTAATGCAGGTCTGAGATTGAGTCAGTCAGAGTCATGGTTATCTCAGCCACCTGTCTCATAACGACACTGAGGGGAGCCTCATTTGAGGCCCTGGCACAGCAGCAAGTAATTATGCTGCCATAACAGGTGACTTGTAGCAGATTGCGGCAGTGATGTGCTACGTGTGCGCATGCATGCATGTGCAAATCTGCTTTTTTCTTCTTCGGTACACTGCAGGGCAGGTGTTACAGTAGATCCTGTTAATGGCAAGCAAGCATTTTCCTTATAGACAGAAGTCTGAAATAACTGGACATTATACTATGCCTTTTGTAGCACAGCTACCTCTCTGTATTTATTTTAAAGCTGCAGTCTGCTTTTTGGTTAAAAATGATCCAAAATCTATTTTTGAGCAAGTACATAACCAGCCAGTGTTCAAAACGATCTCCTTACCTTAGCCTGATTCACAACGTAAAGATTGTAATAATGTGTTATAATTGGAATGGTACTGATGGATTTCCGTGGGAATTTCGAGCATGCATCATTTATGTCACATCTGTATGCATAAAGGAGTCCAACTAGTAGTAGTATCGCATGTGAGGATGCTGCATGTGGCGGATCATTTATAGCCTTTTCTCACAGCAGCTGGAATAATTAAACGTATCATTTTGATGGCGGATTGTAATCCAGAAAGGGCCAAATGACATCATCAGTGACAAATGGAGATTCACCTGTAGTCAAAAGCAAAAGATTAGACTGTACAGAAATTGAAATCTATTGGTAACGCTAATACACACTAAATACACGTAGTCACACAATGCTGACATTGTTAACATTAACAATTTGAGAACATAGTATAACAATAATAATAATTTGCACGGTTTGATGTGATGTGAGCTAAGCAATCGTTAGATTTAATCACCGTTGGTAGCACGATTTATTGTAATGCTTTTCTCAGTTGGTCAGAACAAAAGTGGCAGACATGTTACTTACTTCAGATGACATTTTCCGGTGAAAATTCTTATTTTGGTCATACTTCCAAGACATAGATCCTGTGATTCCAAAGTACAGTATCCACATCGGTGCGGTGACTGACAGCCACACATACTCCTCAAAACATTAGATTCAGCCGCGCTGAGGAGCCGTGCCAATGCACAACCCATGTAAAGATAATAATTCCGCAAATAACTGCAATTGCAGGTTTCAAACAGAGATGGCAACAGAGGCAAAACTTATGGACTGCAGCGTTACATAATACCAATATAATATGGTCATAGTTAGATTAATGCACCCTTTAAAACTTTAAAGAATTTACAAGTTTTTTCAACTTTGAAAAAAACTTTGAAAAAACTTTTGATAAACATGAGATAAAGCTAATTTATTTTTAGTGGCCAAGAGTGGAGGTTTTCAAATTGGGGTCTGGGGCCCTGAGAGTGGTCCAAATAAGGTTAAAATAAGTAAAAAATTTGAATAAAACAAAACAAATAAATGAGTAAATGCATAAACAAATCTAATATTACATAACATGGTATACATTACTATAATAAGTAGAAAAAAACTATAATAATGTCCCTTAAAAGAAACTATATACTGTAAAATAAGTAAAAGAAATGATTAAATTAGCATTAAATTTTTTTTACAATTACTAAAACAATTAAATAATATATATGGAAAAAAAATAAGTGTATATATATATATATATACACACTCACCTAAAGGATTATTAGGAACACCTGTTCAATTTCTCATTAATGCAATTATCTAATCAACCAATCACATGGCAGTTGCTTCAATGCATTTAGGGGTGTGGTCCTGGTCAAGACAATCTCCTGAACTCCAAACTGAATGTCAGAATGGGAAAGAAAGGTGATTTAAGCAATTTTGAGCGTGGCATGGTTGTTGGTGCAAGACGGGCCGGTCTGAGTATTTCACAATCTGCTCAGTTACTGGGATTTTCACGCACAACCATTTCTAGAGTTTACAAAGAATGGTGTGAAACGGGAATAACATTCAGTATGCGGCAGTCCTGTGGGCGAAAATGCCTTGTTGATGCTAGAGGTCAGAGAAGAATGGGCCGACTGATTCAAGCTGATAGAAGAGCAACTTTGACTGAAATAACCACTCGTTACAACCGAGGTATGCAGCAAAGCATTTGTGAAGCCACAACACGCACAACCTTGAGGCGGATGGGCTACAACAGCAGAAGACCCCACCGGGTACCACTCATCTCCACTACAAATAGGAAAAAGAGGCTACAATTTGCACAAGCTCACCAAAATTGGACAGTTGAAGACTGGAAAATGTTGCCTGGTCTGATGAGTCTCGATTTCTGTTGAGACATTCAGATGGTAGAGTCAGAATTTGGTGTAAACAGAATGAGAACATGGATCCATCATGCCTTGTTACCACTGTGCAGGCTAGTGGTGGTGGTGTAATGGTGTGGGGGATGTTTTCTTGGCACACTTTAGGCCCCTTAGTGCCAATTGGGCATCGTTTAAATGCCACGGCCTACCTGAGCATTGTTTCTGACCATGTCCATCCCTTTATGACCACCATGTACCCATCCTCTGATGGCTACTTCCAGCAGGATAATGCACCATGTCACAAAGCTCGAATCATTTCAAATTGGTTTCTTGAACATGACAATGAGTTCACTGTACTAAAATGGCCCCCACAGTCACCAGATCTCAACCCAATAGAGCATCTTTGGGATGTGGTGGAACGGGAGCTTCGTGCCCTGGATGTGCATCCCACAAATCTCCATCAACTGCAAGATGCTATCCTATCAATATGGGCCAACATTTCTAAAGAATGCTTTCAGCACCTTGTTGAATCAATGCCACGTAGAATTAAGGCAGTTCTGAAGGCGAAAGGGGGTCAAACACAGTATTAGTATGGTGTTCCTAATAATCCTTTAGGTGAGTGTGTGTGTGTGTGTGTGTGTGTGTGTGTATATATATATATATATATATATATATATATATATATATATATATATATATATATATATATATATATATATATATATATATATATATATATATATATATATATAAAATAAGCATTAAATAATTTTTTTTATAATATTAAAGCAAAATTTAAAGTGTTGACATAAAATAAATAACTATTAATTTAAAAAAAAAAAAATGCTACATAAATCATTTTATTGTTTGTATAAAGCTGCAGTTTTGTTTTAGTTTGCTGATGCATTGCGCTACTGCTTTGCTTATGTGCTGCTTCTACGCATGCGGTGTAAAACAGGCTTAAGTGCCAGCACATAAATATGAAATCTCTTTAAGCATATTCACAATGATTAATTTTGTAGAAGTGCTATTCCTGGAATAGTTTTGCCTTCTGACATAATGTCTACAAGTAGAGACAGATGGAAGCTGATCCTAAATGTCTCAGGGCTCCTGCTGTCTGGCACTATGGGACTGTAGGCAAGCAAAGGCCGTGATAGATTCCAGGCATGGGCTCAGCTGCTGCAGTCTGTGTTGTGTATTGATCATGGCTTTAATGGTTCTCCATCTGCCAGGTGATGATGGAGGTCCAGGGTGAAGGCAGCCGCAGTACGGTGCTATTTCTGCTGGATTCGAGTCTGCTGACGTCCCTCTCTAACCACATCAGCCGTGTCCCAACATGCTCCCTTCCAAACTCACTGTGTGTGTTGCGCAGTATAGACTGCCCTTGTTCTTATTAAGGGAGTCGATGTGTTTTTCTGTGTGTGTTAGACTGCTGAGTCAATGGGATCTGTGGTTAGCCTGCGCTGCTTGATCCTGCTGTCTGGTTTGGAGAAGTGGAGTGTCACATAACCGTGTAGTGTAGGCGGTGTGGTTGGAAAACTGGCTACACTGAGGATCTATTGCAAAGCAATTGAAAAGCACTGTATATTCAGCTGCCTGAACTGTAACATTATTAACCATCAAGGACGAGTTTAAGAATGGGAGAAGGTGTCCTGAGCTATCTTTTTCTCATTATTGTTTACATTTGAATAATAGCAACTGTCAAGGTGACTGTCTTTTCTCTGAGGAGCCTATTAAATTTTCTGATGGACTGCCAAGATTGTGGACTGTTCAATATGCATATTCCGCTTATAGAATAAAGGTGAACTTGTGGATTTAAAAGAAAAGACCTAGAATCATTCCCTGGGGCCCTGTGAATTGATGTCTTGTCCTTTCTTTTAATGATTAATACTTGATTAATTTAAAAGACTGTCACACCTGCCCTTCACTGAGGTGCCACAACATACCCACCCTCCATGTGCGACCAAGTCAACATTAATCAGGGGCATGTAGCTAAAGCTCTGATGTTTATAACACCACTTTTAATTGGCAATTGGCATTTTTTTTCTTGTTTTTTATCTTATAAATATTGTTGTTAATTTTCCTAATTTCAGATGTACATGCCTCCGGTGTATAACTGCACATTTGTTTTACCTGTATATTAGCTATTAAAACAACATGCATTTGATTCTGGACTTTATTAGCTCCAGAAAAGAATATGTACAGCACATTGCATAATGACATATACACTACTGTTCAAAGGTTTGGGGTAAGACTTTATTTTATTTTACTTTTTTAAAGAAAGTAGTCTTTATTTTATTTTTATTTAGCGAAGAAAATCAGCAAGCACTTTCTGCATTTTTACATTTTCAAAAAAAATGCATTGTATGATTTATAAGCTTGTTTCCTCGTGGGGATTTATCTATCTATCCTAAAAAAATAAAGGTTCTCACAGTGATGCCATAGAAGAACCATTTCAGTGAACAGTTCTTAAAATAACCTTTTTTTTTCTTTTCTTACTGTAAACATTTTAATAATCTAAAAAACCTTTTTGTCCACTATAAAGAATATTATGTGGAATGGATAGGTTCAATGGATGTTAACGAATATTTTTAGTGTATCTACAGTTCTTAACCTGCAGATTTGTACAAATGTACAAATTTTATAAAATGTATGTACTTTTATTTAACAGGGTTGGAGATGTTCACTGCTTAATTTAACAACGCTAATTTAACCAGGTCATTATATTTCTGATGTCTAAAATTAACCTACACCATGATGTCGTGGTCTTTTGGGTCCATTTGCATTTCTTGTCCTTGAATCGTTTCCCACTGAGATCAGTTGAGCCCAACAGTATACAAAATAGTCCCATGTTGAACACCTTATAACCACTGTGTTGCCTGTCTAGGTGGTCAGGATACAGGCTCCACAGGCTATCAATAAGACTTCTATCAGTATTGATTTTAGCACCCCAGTCTTTGCCTGTATCTCCATTTGAAGTCGCTCAGGAGCAGGCAGATGTCTGAACGTGGTCACGCCGTCCCCTCAGTCTCAGAGGCTGATGATGGAGTGGGTCCAGGTTCTGTACGAGCCCCAGGGACACCAGACTAATTCTGTGAGTCCCTCTGAATAATGACTGTGGGCACACAGGGTTGACTGAGAGGAATTGGAACATTTGCCAGTACTAGTTATATAGTACTGGGGCTGCACACTTCTACATGGAGGGTTAATTACAAGCACATAGATAAAAGCTAATAAATCCAGCAACATAATGGAAGGAGCAAGGGACCAATCCCACTCCTCATTCATCTCCTGCCATTTAAAGAGGCTCGACTCCAAGCTGTGAGAGTGAGAGACCATATAGCGACTTTATGAGTTCAAAGGCGGGTTTGAAATAATCATGACAGCGTGCACAACTTCAAGGGCATTTTCTGTCAATCAGCTGCCGCTCGCAACATAATAAACCGTGGACTATGATGGCTTTCGAGTCACAGACTAAAACTTGTATCAGCTTGAATCAATAAATCAGCCATTGTCCAGTAAATCCTTCAGCCGCTGAATTAAGGGCTGTAACTTATGAACGCTTCATACTGACCCAACTGATGGATCTGTTCTTACCAAATAAACACTGCAGCAGGTCAGTGCAAATCAAATGTCATTACAGTCCAGATTGCTGGAGGCTGAGGTACTGCTCACATTTGGGCTCCCAGGCACTGGTTTGTTATAAAAAAAGGCCACTGCTCACTGGTTTTGACAAGAGGTATTACACCACAGGTGAGAGAGGGAAACACTGGCAGTGTGTGATATGTGCTGCACATTTAGACATTTGTAGGATGCACAGATTCCAAAATATAAAGACAGCCTAATATTTTGAAAATACTAGCCTATATATAAATATATAAAATATTATAAAGACATATACCATTCAAAAATGGGTTTTTAAAAAAAATCTATTTAACTAGTTGGTTTTAAAAAAAGTTCAAGGCTGTGTTTATTTGATCAAATATACAGTAAAAACATAGCCTGACGTCGTCATACTCAGATTCTAGTCAGAATATGAGTCTGATACTGCTCCATTGGGCTGTGATTTATGGGGTGCGTTTCAACCGAACCAGGAAAGAAAATGCCTCTGCACTCAATTGGATAGACCTACAACCAATCAGAGCAACAGAGTAAGTGACGTATTTTGAGCGATGCATAGTTGTCAACAGAACTCAACCGCACGCTGGAAGAAGTAGAAGATGATGATAAGTGTAAATGATCTTTGCCGGTGTTGTAAAAAGAATTTAAGGATACACAGAGCACTTACCAACACGATCATCATTTTTGAGAGAAATAATAAAAAGTTCTCCATTTTAGGATTAGAACGAATTCAACCCAAGCACTCTTTGGTGACGTGGATGATTACGTTAATCATGTTGAGCATCTGTCCATCATCGTATAAAGCCCGCCCTGACAATTTGACTAGTCCGAACATAGTTGCTCCACAACGGATCAAGTCCAGACCGAACTTCCTGACCTCAAATGTTGTGGGCGGAACTAGGTTCGGCTGGCATCCAGGCTAGTAAAAACAGTAATATTGTGAAAAATTATTACAATTTAAAATAATGTTTGTTTTCTATTAAAATATATTTTTAAATGTATTTCTGTGATGGCAAAGCTGAATGTTCAGTAGTCGTTACTCCAGTCTTCAGTGTCACATGATCTTTCAGAAATCATATGCAGATTGGACAATATTACGGATGCAGGAAATATCGGCCACCATATCGCTACCGGCTGATATGTTAATTTTTAATGTTATCCTTGGCGGCCGAAAAGAAAATTTGGCCAATATATTGAAGCCAATAAATAATGGATTATTTTCTTCAGCTGAGACACTTTAGATGTGCCATGATGGTTTTGAATTGCTTGAAATATGATTGAAATCATTTCAAAAAGTTTTAAAAATACAAGTCCAACATGTGCAGTGCAAGTTTGTCATATAGGCTACATAAAATTATAATGAAAACATCATTATAATTGTGTGCTTGGGAATTGTTTTGTAATCAGGCTCTCAAAAAGTATATAAATTTGGATTTAGAATTATCGGCCAATATATCGGTTATCGGCTTTCAAATATAAAGGTTATTGTTTATATAAAGGTTATAATTATCGGTTATTGATATTGGCCAAAATTTTCATAGTGCATCCCTAGACAATATTTATATAAGTTAACAGCATTTATATAATATATAGATATAATACTTTTATTCACAATACTATACATGTGCTATCAAAAGAATAATCAAAATTAATCAGATTATTTCGAACCACAGAATACAATTAGCAAATTTGATGAATGAATGAAAAAAAAAAATACATTACACGTTTTATTAATATCTTAAGGGCATGTCAATCTTGACAGTCCTAAAAAAAACATTTTTTCGCTTTTCTTGCAAACGTCCCTTTGTGGCCCCTTCAGGGTTAGAGGATCTTAGTGGCCCCCCTCCATCAAAGATCCTGATGATACACGACACATTTACATCTCACGTCATAAAGTGGAACACTTCCCAAGGACATACATTAAAATGTATATGCGGAAAATACATTATACATCCGTTATGCCATACTGAGACATCTGGCTGCAGGCTTTGTGACTCCATGGGGATGTGCTGCCAGGCCTCGAGTGAGAAACGGCAGAGCTTTCCCTGTTTTCCTACAGTAGTGAGCATTTCCACACTTTCACTTTGAAAGTAGCAATTCTGCTTTGGCAGTCAGGCACCTACAAATGCCACTACGTTATTTTTTAAAGTAGTGCCACTGTGTGACAAAATGCAGAGACTTACAGAACAAGCTGCTTTTGTTGTTTCTAGAATATATTGGCATGGTTTGCCGCCTTAACACTTGTCTTTAGGTGCCATGAGAGAAACGGGGAACCGTTCTCAATGTTGCTTCTCAGGGCTGGCAGAGCGAGGCATTGTGGTTAATACCTGATTTAATATGCCAGTGCACCAATGTGTGCCCTGATATCACTCTAATTGATGCTGTTGTGTGACGCCACATTTGCTCTGTTGATAAATTGTTAAATAAGCAGGGCTCTTCATTGCCCCCACCTCTCCCATCTCGGGCTTTGTTTGTGTGCCAAGTGAAAACTCTGCTCTGACAGGCGTTCTGTTGGGGGATTTGAGTTTGTGCATGGCTGGTCAACCTTATTTGTATTGTTTGTCACGAAGACACTGTTGTTCTATGGCTCTGCAGGGAGTTTGCTCGGCCTCGATCTCCTCTCAGTCCTTTTATCTCTCTATTCGCACACTTCCACAGAGCACGTAGCCAGAGCTGAGATCCACTGTCTGTTGGCTCTGTGATGATATTGTTAGGGATTGTGGAATCGCATCCTAGAGCTGCGACTTGCATTCAAACCCTGAAAAAGAAGCGGGCCATGGAGATGGTGAATACCATCTCAATGCCCTTAGTTTTTTGGTTGAGGTAGAAAGAGCCTCAATGTCCTTCCCTTAAGTGTTGGCTCAGTAAAGGGGATTATAGGGTTGCTCTGTCTTCCTGTTGGTCCCTGAATGAAGTGGGCCTGATTTATCTGCCAGCTTTCTTAGTGTATGTGCAATTTGTTAGGATTGTAGGTTTTTCACATGATTAAGGATTGAACATTGAACTAACTTGTGGCTTTTTGTTGGTCACTTATATCAGAGTTTTTCAAAAGACTCTCAAATACGAAAGGGAAATCCTTACTCCTTCCTAAAATATAAAGGCAGATACATATCTTTGCCATTTTTCTTGCATGATATGCCAACAGTGAAAGTTCAAAAATGGGGGAAAAGCACTTTGTGTTTTTTGCATGACTGTAATTCAAGAAGTTTTAAAGATGTCTTCATATCCTTTTCTTCATGTTAAAAGCCTTATATGGTTCAATCCCAGAGATATGGAGATCTCAATGCGGCTCAATGAGTAAATTGGTCAATTGTACGCATCTTCAGTCGCCAAAAAAAAGTGGGTCACTTTGCATACAGCTGATACTTTTTTTCTTTTAAAGAGGAATATCTGAACAACAAATAATGTTGAAACTAGAAATGTATTGTTTTTTTCTATCAACACAATTGCATATAATATACCTGTGCCATAAATATTAGTTTTACAAGTGTCTGTAACTTTAAAGTATTAAAGATAAATTACATTTTACAATATTAACATTAATTGATACTGTAATAATATACTGTAATAACTGTAATGCATTATGTATATAGGAAGTGTACAGGTGCTGGTCATATAATTAGAATATCATCAAAAATATATTTTACTAATTCCATTCAAAAAGTGAAACTTGTATATTATATTCATTTATTACACAAAGACTGATATATTTCAAATGTTTATTTCTTTTAATTTTGATGATTATAACTGACAACTAAGGAAAATCCCAAATTCAGTATCTCAGAAAATTAGAGTATTACTTAAGACCAAAGGACTTTTAGAAATCTTGGCCAACTGAAAAGTATGAGCATGTACAGCACTCAATACTTAGTTGGGGCTCCTTTTGGCTGAATTACTGCAGCAATGTGGCGTGGCATCAGGTCGATCATTCTGTGGCACTGCTCAGGTGTTATGAGAGCCCAGGTTGCTCTGATAGTGGCCTTCAGCTCTTCTGCATTGTTGGGTCTGGCATATCGCATCTTCCTCTTCACAATACCCCATAGATTTTCTATGGGGTTAAGGTCAGGCGAGTTTGCTGGCCAATTAAGAGCAGGGATACCATGGTCCTTAAACCAGGTACTTGGTTGCTTTGGCACTGTGTGCAGGTGCCAAGTCCTGTTGGAAAATTAAATCTGCATCTCCATAAAGTTGGTCAACAGCAGGAAGCATGAAGTGCTCTAAAACTTCCTGGTATACAGCTGCGTTGACCTTGGACCTCAGAAAACACAGTGGACCAACACCAGCAGATGACATGGCACCCCAAACCATCACTGACTGTGGAAACTTTACACTGGACCTCAAGCAACGTGGATTGTGTGCCTCTCCTCTCTTCCTCCAGACTCTGGGACCCTGATTTCCAAAGGAAATGCAAAATTTACTTTCATCAGAGAACATAACTTTGGTCCACTCAGCAGCAGTCCAGTCCTTTTTGTCTTTAGCACTGGCGAGACGCTTCTGACGCTGTCTGTTGTTCAAGAGTGGCTTGACACACGGAATGCGACAGCTGAAACCCATGTCTTGCATACGTCTGTGCGTAGTGGTTCTTGAAGCACTGACTCCAGCTGCAGTCCACTCTTTGTGAATCTCCCCCACATTTTTGAATGGGTTTTGTTTCACAATCCTCTCCAGGGTGCGGTTATCCCTATTGCTTGTACACTTTTTTTCTACCACATCTTTTCCTTCCCTTCGCCTCTCTATTAATGTGCTTGGACACAGAGCTATGTGAACAGCCAGCCTCTTTTGCAATGACCTTTTGTGTCTTGCCCTCCTTGTGCAAGGTGTCAATGGTCGTCTTTTGGACAACTCAGTCAGCAGTCTTCCCCATGATTGTGTAGCCTACAGAACTAGACTGAGAGACCATTTAAAGGCCTTTGCAGGTGTTTTGAGTTAATTAGCTGATTAGAGTGTGGCACCAGGTGTCTTCAATATTGAACCTTTTCACAATATTCTAATTTTCTGAGATACTGAATTTGGGATTTTCCTTAGTTGTCAGTTATAATCATCAAAATTAAAAGAAATAAACATTTGAAATATATCAGTCTTTGTGTAATAAATGAATATAATATACAAGTTTCACTTTTTGAATGGAATTAGTGAAAGAAATCAACTTTTTGAAGATATTCTAATTATACCAGCACCTGTATATGAAAATGTTCACATTATTTTAATACTTACCTGTAGATTATCTTCTACTTCAACAAAGCAAATACTGCAACCACAATATTAAATGCATGTATGCATGTATTCTGTTCAAAAGTTTGGGGTCGGTAAGAATTTTTTTTGGCATGCTTTATTCAGCAAGGATGCATTAAATTGATCAAGTGACAGTATATACATTTGCAAAAAGCTTTATATTTAAGATAAATTCTGTTCTTTTGAACTTTCTATTCATTAAATAATCCTGAAAAAAAAATTTTTCACCATTGTTTATTGAGCAGCAAATCAGCATATTAGACTGATTTCTGAAGGATCATGTGACACTGAAGACTGGAGTAATGATGCTCAAAATTCAGCTTTACCATCACAGGAATAAATTACATTTTAAAATATATTCAAATAGAAAAAAAGTTATTTTAAATTGTAAAAATATTTCACAATACTGTTTTTGCTGTATTTTGGATCAAATAAATGCAGCCTTGCTAAGCAGAAGAGACTGAAAAACAGTCAAAATAGCACAGATTCCAAACTTTTGACTTTTGATAACTATTTATTTTCATCAAGAGGTGCATTAATTCTTTGGTCCAGATCTTGTATTGACAATGCAAGAGTCCAGCACTCTGTAAAGTGTCCTCCAGCAAATCCCAAAGACTTTCAATTATTTTTAAGGGCTGGACTCAAGTGCCAATTCATGTGTGAAAATGATCCTTCATGCTCCTTCCCAACCATTCATTTATATTTATATATATATAAACGGAACAACTGACCAATAAGAATAAATACACAGGCTTCATCCATCTGCTTGATAATTACCACTCTGTATTTCTTAAATGTTCACTTGGGCTACATTAAACTTACTAAATAGATTTTTCTCAGAAAGCAAACAAGCATCTATACTACTTCCTAGAATCCAAGATTGTTATTTCCTCTTGTAAACAGTGGAGGCAGAGGACACGGGCACTTAGCACATCAGATTGTCACCGTGTCCCTCACAAGCCCCCTTTCTAAGCTCTTCTCTCTTGTTGCACTGATGTGTGCTAAGCTGGACGTGTCTCTAGTATACACCCCGTCATAGTGTATGCCGCCATGGTCCCAGGCCTCCATTAGGTCCTGGTCATCTGAGTGCAGCACCAACACAGCACACTAATGCACGGCCTCTCAGGGCTCTGCTTCAAGAGAGAGCCCATTGCTTTCAGCCTGTAACAAGGGAGCAGACACCACTTTACACTGCACATCTCCCTGTGTGCAAGGACCACTTGCTAAATTTACTTGACCTGATACACAAAGCTAAGGGCTTGTTTTTAGGTGCATCTGGAGCAGCTCTTGTCTGTGAAGCCTGGAAGGGTCTTAATAATCTCTTATAGTAATAGTAGCTTCTCTATCGCACAGTTTCAAATTTGGCAGAAGATGTTTTAATAAAGACAACGTTATTATATAGATGCTCTGGAGCTTTGATGTTCTGACATCTCTGTTCACCTAGTAGTCTGTTGACTTTGAAGTTAAGTTCAGAGGCTCTACCACAGACAAATCCACAATCAAGGTGCAGGGGCTGCTTCTAAATGAGAGACTGTTATTGGCAACAGGCTTTAATTGTAATCTCTTTTAGAACAAGTTTGAGCGTGTTTCGTGTCTGTATCCAATGGAGTCTACAAGTTTTTGTAGCTCAGGAGGCCCAGTCAGTAAAATATAACATTAAAACTGTCTGTCTAGGGGAAGTAGATTAGCAAGGGTTTCTGCTTGTGACCTAACATTTGCCTCTTCATAATGCAAAATGAGTCCTAACAAGGTGTACACATGCCCAGAGGGAGGTCATTCACTCGTGTCGGCTGATATCTTTCCTTTCGTCCTTTCGAGTGTAGTTGTGCTCTGGCTAGCGGTGATGGTGTCAACTCTACTTCAGTGGTGTATTTGTCTGTTTTCCACTGAAGGAAAACAAAGAAAGACGTTCATTCACATAAGCCAGAGGTTTGCACATTGAGGCCCATGTGAAATACAAATAAATTGTTAAATACAGTACATTAATGCGTTATATAAAATGTTTTATACAAATTCAGTATTTTCCAGATAATTTAATCATTTGTACAGTAAGAATATAAAACTTCATTACAGTATAATGCTTGGATACAATATAAAAGCCAATTATTTAATTTTAGGGGAAAATTTGTCTTTATAAAATCACACTTAAGTTTTCACACTAGGGTCAATGGACAATGGAAGAAAGAAAAAAAAGATTTTTAAAGCAGATTTTTTTTGTTGTGAAAATCACAATACAAATACATTTAATTAAAATGCTTTATACATGTTCAATATTTTCCAGATTATATTAATAATTTGTTTTGGTTTTAGACTATAAAAACACAATTATTTTAAAAACAAATATTTTGTCTTTTATAATATCATACATTGACATCCCTGTATCTCTGGTATTGAACCATAGAGGGCCTTAAACATTAAGATTTCCCCCCAAAAGTTTAAGAATTAGAATCTTGCTAAATAAACCCATTCAGGATGATACCTTTCCACTTCATGCCATGGTCTTGATAACCCTGTTGGGGGTTATTCTGTGATAATCAGCTGGTTGTACATCATTCTTTGCCATAATAACTGAGAGATGTAGTCATGCTTCACTGGATTATCTCACAATCTAGATTAAAAATAACATGATTGGTTAAGAAAGCATATGCAAGTCCTAAAGCGTGACTGCCAGGCTGCAGATGTTGGGTGGGGGTAGCAACAATTAAGTACTAATATCAGTATCTATTTAGCCCTGCAGGATTACATCAGTATACACTGTCAAATCAGTGACCGACAGACTAAAATGGGGACAGCTGTGTTTCCACACTGCAGGTGAGACGGGTGTGTTGTGTGTAGCTGCTAATTAGACCGCCTTTTCCTATTCAGTAAGTCGGTGGAACTAGCACAAGATCGATGGGCTAAAAGTGGCTCTTTGATCCTGGATAGAGGGATTCCTGAAATCAGCCTCAGGGGACCACACACATCTTTAGGGACAGAGAGAGAGTGCAAAGAGCCCTCTGGCAGCACCAGATTCTCATCTCCACCCCCGAGTCTTGTAACGGCGTTAAAGAGCAGCGCTCCGCATGTCAGCTGCTTTATCTACTGCTAATGTGACTGTCTTTAGAAGTAGGAACCTCAGAGCAGGTTCTCCTGCTGTGTGATATTTAGGCATCATATCTGACGAGGAGAAATGAGATGACAGGAGTTTTTTTATTCAAAAATTCATTATGAAGAAAAGAACAGCAAAACTGAAAGAACATTGATACAGAAGGCATTTACAACAGCAGTTTTTTTTTGGTTTTGTGGAGAAATGAAAGATACAGAGACATGTTCAATGCTTACAGACACTAAGGTTGGGAACAACAGCTAAGGCACAGAGGTCCCCTCCGACTTAAGAGTTTAAATAAATTGTGCAACAGTTGCTCAACAAAACATTCCAGCACAGAGAACAGCAATCTGGCATGAGATTCTCTGAAAGGCAAAAATGTTCATTAAGAGCCGAACCACACACTCAGACTAGTACAGCCCTTCACAAACCCCTTCAAAATGAAAGTTTTGATGGTCTACAGTGCCACTCAACACACCAACATCTGACCCACTTTGACACTTCTTAAAAACAAAGTTATTTACAATACTTTATGAACATCAGTCCAATATAAAATACTTTACATTGTCATTCCTACCAAAATAGCTATAGTACAGAAGAGATGTCTGAGTGATGTAGTAATAAATATCATTTTAATATGAACGTGAGAATAGACATTTCAAATTGTAAGTAATGTGAAAGAAAGAGGTATGTTGCTGTATTTATGAGGTTAGATCCATCCGTTACAGTGATCTTAATGGGATAAGTGAAACTTCTGTCATTTACAATGAAAGTCAATGGGGTCCAATGTTGTTTCTAACCCCATTAACTTTCATTGCATAGACAAAAATATTTTTCAAAACATAGTTCCACAGAACATGATAGGATTGAAATATTTGTCCTTTAAAGGTGAAGTGTGTAATTTGTGTAGCAACAAACAGAGCTGCAAGTATTATTAGGAGTGTTTGACTTAATGCGATGCTGCACAGACCGATCAGCGTTAGAGCGATTTGAGAACAAATGGCTGGCTCATTCTCCAGAGCGACTGCACAAGATCTGATGACCACACCGCTGTTTTACGATTGGCTGAATTCACTGGTGACGTTTCATGTTTATTCTGACACCTTCAGTTACTCACAAATCTGTTTTTATAACAATAAATAGACCCCACTTTGTTAGCGTTTAAATTGTATAGTCTTATGTTGAACTTTATTCTTGTACATACAGGCGCTGTATTACGCAGTACATAAAGTATTGAATGAAAAGCATTTCTGTTTCTGTGTTTTTGGCAATTATTGCATCAAATCCACATCATCTGTGATTTAAGGACGTAGACAACGTCATATCTCCCGTTTTCAACTCCTCTTCTGACTGCAAACGGCAACTCTCATTTGTCGGTCAAATCCAGCAGCAGCTGAAGTCGAACACAACCTATTGTCTTAGGCCATGCCCCATTGTTCTGAAACAAATAGCCTCGCCCCAAACTCACACCACTGCTTGAGCCAGAAGCAGACCTGCTGCACTGCTTAAACAAATAGGGCTGCATTTCTCAAAAGTATCGTGAGCTATGTTGAGCGTAGAGACCATTGGTGGCAGAAAAAAAGTTGGTGGCTTACGATGCTTTTGGGAAACATCCCAGAGCAGTTCTAGAAAAGCCAGTGTTTGCACTCATTGGGAAGTATTTGCACAATAAACTGGAATAGTAGAAAGTATTTAAACATTGAAATAAAATGAAACACTTCACCTTTAAAAGTAAAATGGTTCTTAACATTAACATTCAGCTATCCCGTGGCTGAATCCTCACTTATCAACAAACCAAGATCGTAAGTCAGAAGTCAATGAGATGTATGTGAATAGATAATTTCATTTAATTTCTCTTTTCAGAATATCAAATAATTTGCACTTTCACATGTACAGTACGGATGTTACACCACTTAGACAAGCATTAGACGCGCTATTAAAAATGTTAAATAACAATGCATTCCAATTTCGCACCTTACTGGGAACATATGAATGACGAGTGCTTTATTGAAAATTTAAGGTCGCATCCTCCTTTGGATCACATGACAGCAATGACATTTCACTGTTTGTGCAGCCTGGGCGGGACACCACCTCTCTGAGGACCAGATAACAATCAGATTGCATACAAAGTGATGGCTAGGCCAGGGTCACAGAGTCCCATAGGAGACACACTCCTCAAATGAGAGAGTGCAACAAGCCACACTAGCCAAGTTTAAATATGGAGTTGCATTTGCAAAGTAGAAACATAAAAGGTTTATAAAAATGGAGAAAATGTTGGTCCAATGCAAACTGTAGAGTCCAGCAAGCTTGCAAGCTTGCAATCTTCCTCACTAAAAATACATCTCAGATCTGAGAGGTCACCCTATCATTATTATGGTTCTGAGTATTCCGGACGGCCCAATGTGGAAAATGTGACATCCAAATACGTGCAGAAGAAAGCGACAGAGCCCAGGAACTGTAGAAGCCATGTTGAAATTGCGTGGATGCTATACCAACCAGTCCAGCCAATGTCTGTTTTTGTTCGTTTGAGCAATTTATGGCAAAATACCAAACACTGGCTCATATAAAAACACTACAATAAAGAAAATGAGAAGCAGCATGACTGGAATCTCAGTTCTTGAGGTCATTTAAGCTCATTCATCCAGTTAGTTTCCTGCTCAACGTTTATGAAATGAACAGATGGACCTCAGGTGGAGGGGCGTACTAGTACCGCATCTTGTGTTTTTAGTTGTAATATGGTTGGGATGATAGCCTTTGTAAATAAAGGCAGCTTGTTTACAAAAGGTATTGAATGAGCTGCAAAAACAGCATATAGACATTAGTCATTGACTAAAAAATATCTATTTCATTTATATAAACATGAATAAATAGTCAACTTACAACCCTCAGCTACCCAGTACCTTTGTTCAGGGGAAAAGGAAAAAAAAAAAAAAGGATAAAACAAGGCGAAGAAATTACATATTTTTTCGTGGTGTGCCAGCACAGCTGGCACCTTTGATTTCAAGTTTCAAGAGTCTGAAGGGGAAACAGCATACAGACACAACGACACTTCAGACAGTCAAAAGCTACTCTACACTCTCACTTCCAGAATTGTGGCCCAGTATCATGCAAGTGTCTATCGCTGCACAGAACCCTATCCCAAAGTGATTCAACCGACTGAAAGTTCCTTTAGTGAGTACTCTATTTGATGCCTGATTAGAAATAACAGTATACAGACAGAAACACAATTACTTTATTATGATGCATGTTCTGTTGGCTAAACGTCAAAGGCAGCTGTGATGAACAAAATAGACTTCTTTCAAAAACATAAAAAAATATTACCCTAAATTAACCCCAAACTTTTGAACGGTAGTGTATATCACGTAACACATTATAAAATCAAAGCTGTAAATGCTCAAATACAAATCATGCTAGCTCTGCATATCTCTGGCCTATAAGCCTTCTAGCACACTTCTGACTGATTAGCTTGGTAGGTTGGCATACACTAGCTGATCAGTCTGCTAGTTTAGCATTTTTGGCCTTTTTAGCCTGCCAGCTTAGTACAATGCTAACGGTCCACCCTGTTGTAACCAATTATTTTTACTATTTCATATTTGTAGCTACCAATTTGGGCTATTTGTATAACCAAAAAAGGCCATTGAGATTATACAGAAGAGGATAACGTGATACACTTTTGAAAAGGCATTACAAACTGCAGCTACCTCTTTGCCTACAAAGGCAATAGGATTCTGTGGCGTTTGGGATCTTGCATGGCACTGGATCACCTCTACTTGACAAACTACATTTTTATTCAAAACAGATGTTTTTCAACCAATAACCTATTAAAACTAAATAGGAGACTTTATTAGGGGTGTTCAAACTCTTCAGGCTTTAAATGCCTGTTTCACTGTATTTGATCCAAGTAAAAAGTGAAAAAAGGGACTAGTTTTCAGAAAACTAAAAGAAACCAGCAATGTTGTGCTAAACACAATTATGTATGATCTGAAACACTGGTTTTTAATAAGGTATAGGTTGAAAAACCCACATTCCATCATTCACGGTAGGTGCAAGTGTGTTTGATTTGAAATATAGAGGCATACTATACAAACATCCCTTTTGGTCTTACAACCAGTGTTAAGGTCCTTTCTGTGCTTAATATCCCAATCCCAGCATTCAGCCGTAACACCTACACACAGACATCACCTGCTGTGTCCAGATGACAAAGATTCAATCACAGTAATTAAAATAAATAAAATATAGAGAAGCCTGAAAGCACTCGCATCACAAGAGCACTCAGAATTTGAGATAGCCAGAGGGCGCACATTTTAAAAAAAATTAAAACTTCCCAGCGTACACTTTCATGGCCTGTGTCTTGTTTGAGAGAGGTCTGTTCTGCTCATATTCACACGAGCGGCGCTGGAAAATAAATAATAAAAACAAAATGACCTAAGAAATGTAAGGTGGTGAGTCTTCAGGGCAGTGGATACTGCTACCTGATTCGTCCGTTGGTTTTGGGTGGGCCCAGCTGGGACTTTGGGTCTGGGCTGAGAGAGCTCCATACCGTTTCCCTGCAAGTCTGCATGACTGGACAGCCACTGGGGCCTGTTGAACACACGTCCACAGCTGACCACACGTCGCCCAGCAGACTGTCCACCCAGTGCTCCAGCTCGGACCCTGTAAGCTCTGCGTTGTGCTCGGCTGCCTCTACCTGACCCAGGTGGACCGGGATGTTGAGGATGGGGTTCAAGCCGTGGAAACTCTGCTCCATATAGCTGTTTTTGGCTGGCCCGTTGTGTGTTTTTAAAGCATCCTCTGTAAGAGAGAAGAAAAAGAACGCACAAGCACTTAATGCAAGCGAAGCAAAACTGGGATTATGACTGAATTTTCTGGAAAGTTTTAATTTTAGTTGTGCTTTTGTCATTTTTATTAGTTTTTCTTTTAAATGTTCCGCCAAGACGCATTCCATTGATCAATAGTGACCGTAAAGACATTTAGAATGTTGCAGAAGATTTCTAATAAAGAAAAAAAAAAAAAAGACGATGACTCAAGGACTCTCCAGACACATGATGCTTTGTTGTAGCTTAACATCTATGGCTTAGTATAAAAGCGTAGTTTCAGTTTTAAGTCTCTTTTTAAGGGATAAAATAAAAATGTATAGCTGGGACTTTAAAAAAATCAAAATGGATAAAAAAAAAGTTACTTAAATATTAAATATATCTTCACATATAAACTCGACCACTCGCCTGCATTATATTGGCTACATCTGACAGCTAAAAATGGCTCATTTAGCTGTGAGGAAGGACACATCGGCCCTGGAGGTAAAGCTGCAAATTCCTCAGGCTCCTCACACTTCTCTCTCCAGCAGCCCTTTACAGATCGCCCTCTGTCTCTTCCTGACACCTCTCACCAGGTTCACCCACCTCTCCCTGCCCAATCCCTCTCCCTGCCCAATCCCTCTCCTCCCCTCCGTAACATTCCATTTCACACTCGCCAGAAAGTGCATGGACAGGCGAGTGTCGTTGCTTACAGCATGCCGACCGACCTAGGCCGCATAAACACACTCCATAAACTTTTATTAGCTGAGGGTGCAGAGGAACTGAGAGCGAAAAGACTCTGTGCCTGCCGTAGACATTAATCATACGACAGTCTGGTAAATCATGTGCATTTATCACCCGCCTGTTCCCGTGACGCACGCACAACGAGACGCAATCACAACCTCTCCCTCATTAGGAGCGTTTTGAGGACAGATCTGCCTATGACCGCACACCACGCTTATTTCAAAGTGTCCCCTAATGGGCTAGAGATACCAATCGTGGCCCCTGCACGGTAATCTCTTTGAGTTTATTCCAATGAAAGGTGACCCGCCGTGGTGTATTACTCATTCGTGACTGTGAGCTGGAACTATTTATAGGCAACCAAGTGGCCCAGGCACATAGCTAGACGTGAAGGCAGAAAGTGCCTTTGAAAGCAGGGGGTGGGATGACCTGAAAGGTTGAGGTAGTTTAATATACAGTGTACCATAGTGTCAGACTATGGTCTTCAAAAAGAGCATGCAAAATGCCAGAGGATTAGTCATTACATCTGGAGAAATATGCAAGTTTGCGAGAACACATACATCAAAGCTTCAAACGTAGAGCATTTTGAACTGCATTTTCTCAAGTATTCTCAAACAGTAGTGTTGAGAAGTTTGATTTATTTAAGTTATTTTATTAAATTGTTTGTACAAATGGTTCATTTAAAAAAATAGGTTGTCTTCATTTTTTGTAATTTAAAAAAAATGTAAATATTGTTTCACTACGCTTTCAGTTAAGCTATATAAATATAAAATGCTGCACTGTTTATAATTCAAACATATCTTGTACCTCACATTAACTAGATATATCTATATAGTTTTTATAATGTTGTATTTCTGTTTTAGTTAGTATATCAGTATATCTTCAAATAAGTTTGTTTATTTTATTTTTTTACATTTCAGTTAACATATTTAATTTTAAATAGTTAACTAAAACCATAAAAAAAATTCATTATTATTTAGTTACCCTGATACTTTGAGTAATGTGTCAAATATTGTTCTTAGTCTTTCCTCCTGACCATGAATTAAATAGGAATGAAATTAAATGCAGTGTATTGTGTAACCAGAAACGTATATATATAATGCGTGACTGCGTAAAGTAAACATTGTCATTATTCCTCAGCATTAGTTCATAAACAATTACCTGGCAGGCATAAATGTGCGCTATTCATCGACTGCGAACTGCTCTGAAGCAGCCTGAAGCGTTGTTGCGTGAGCCTGTAGAACGCGCAACAGCACCACATTTTCCCGCAGTTAGATCAGCACGTTACAGTTCAAATGTGCGCATCTATTACACAGGACATCAGTACTGACTGGAGCTCTTCCCTAATTGTGCCTCCCTAACATTTTCGTCTCATTTTTATTCGTTGACGAAAATGACAGTAGATTTTCGTCACAGTTTTGTCATCCAAAACTGGTCTCGTTTTCGTCAGTGAAAAAAGGAAAAAAGGCCTTAACTACTAGGTACTACAATGTAATGATGATTAATTTAAATATTACTTACATTTTAAAAATTACCTGCATATTAATTACATCTGTAATTGATTTCTGTAGTTACATTTCTAATTACACTGTTGACACTTCCCTTACACCCAGCCCTACCACCACACCTGTCTCTAACTCCACACCTGTCCCTAACTTTACCCGTATCCCACCTCGATATCAGCAAATAAGTACAGTGTAACTCTCACCTTGGCGTATAGGCAGGTGTTTGTGGTGGGTTAGGGGAGTGATGAGAAAGCGTGTCTCTGCTACCGGGCTCCAGTGATGCAGAACACGTACGGTCCACATGCCGGGCCTCAGGGGCAGGTTCAGCGGAGGTCTGTAGTGTGTGAATTCAGCACTGGCGTCAATCAGGATATCATAGGTGGCAGCGATGACATTGGTGGGATCAATCCACACCACAGTCACAGTCACATTTGACCCTTTCCCCCATTTCTGCATTCCCACAGGCTCGTCCATGGGTCCCATCAGATTCCCAAAGTTCCGAAATATCCTTTCCTTAGCATCCCAGTCTGTTCCAATCTGATGTATGAGAGAAAAGACAAAGAACAAATATATGACAATTAAACTGATAAGAAAGTAAAGAGAAGTTGCCTAATGTACCCTAACAGTTTATCAGTTAGGCTCAAGTACCGCTTTATTGACACAAACCAGATATGTGCTCCCATTCTCTCTGGATATCATTTAACATCAAAGTCACTTTTAAATAATAAATAAACCGTTTATATTGTGGGTGAATAACAGATCTACTGTTTAAAAGTTTGGGGTCTGTAAGCTTTTTTTTTTTTTTTGTCAGTAAGATTTTTTACAGAAAATGTTTTATGCTCACCAAGGCTGCATTAATTTGATCAAAAATACAGTAAAAACAGTAATAGTGTGAAATATTGTATAACTAATATATTTTAAAGTGTAATTTATTCCTGCAATGGCAGGAATTTTCAGCATCATCACTCCAGTCTTCAGTGTCACATGATCCTTTGATGAATCCCACAGGATTCTTTGATGAAAGTTTATCAAAGAACAGCATTTATTTGAAACAAATATTTTGTAACATTATAAATGTCTTTAAATGTCACTTATTTATTTTATTTGTTTGGCTATTTGCTAAATAAAAGTATACATATTCAAGTTTTTTCTATAAAAAAAAATGTATATAAATATTACAATTGGTTTATTACTGTATATTATTTATTATATTGTTCGATAATATTTATCATAATATTTTATGGACCCCTTGGAATCTACCCCTTGGGTTCCATATACCCTTGGTTGGGAATCACTGATCTAGAGCAAAGTTGGAGGCAGAGACACTGAAAGAGAAGACGAGACGAGTGTGTCGCTCTTTATGCAGAGATGTGTCAGCTCGCACCCTCCAGACACTACACAGGCCTTCATTGGTATGGAAGCTGAACAAACTTTCTGTATCCTTGAAATTCAGTCCCTTAAAAAACCAGAGTAACGGTATGCCTGAGCACTGTACATACCAGTGGCTCCCTAAGAGAGGCGCACAGATGGATATACAGCCAAATGAATTGCACAAGATCCCATCGTAAGTAAACAGATGGCACCAATTGGGACCGCCAATACCAGCTGAGATGAGCATAATTGCATCAAACGATCAGCAGTGCCCAGTGTAATGTTTCTCCCACTGTGAGGTAATTTGACTTGTTGGATTGGGGGAGGTGGTGGCTTGGAGCCTTCAAACGCTAGCACCCTCCAGCCACTCTCAGAAACGACATAATTTCCTACCGAGTACGTGACCGACAGCAGGAGTCTCTTTATGGTTGACCAGTCTCATATCCCTCCCCGGTCATGCCCGCACCTCAGTAAAACACGGCAAATCAATTTGATCATTCTGTTGGGAAGATGCCTGAGACCCAGCTGGATTTGGTTTAAGCACTTTACAGCTCTGCTGTCTTGTCTATGGGTGTCCCCCTTAAGGATGGATGATGGGTACTTAAATGCTTATAGGAAGTGATGTCCAGGCAGACTCCAACATTAACTTTTTGCTACACAGATGATTTTAGAATATTACTAGCCATAAATGTGTATATATGATATACACTACCTTTCAAAAGTTTGGGGTTGATAAGATTATTTTATTGTTTTTGAATGAAATATCTTATGCTCATTAAGGCTGCATTTATTGATCAAACATACAGTAATAATAGTAATATTGTGAAATAATATTACAACTTAAAACAGTTTTCTATTCTGAAACAATTTAAAATGAAATTCGATGGCAAAGCTGAGTTTTCAACAGCCGTTACTCCTGTCTTCAAAAATAAAAATATATCGGAGAAATTGCATGCATCACAAAACAAATAATATTTATTATTATTCACAATATTATTATTATTATTATTATTATTATTATTAAACAATAATAATGGTTAGTTCACCCAAAAATGAACATTCTGTCATTAATTACTCACACTCATGTCGTTCCAAACCCATAAGACCTTCGTTCATCTTCGGAACACAAATGAAGATATTTTTGATGAAATCCGAGAGCTCTCTGACCCTCCATAGACAGCTATTTAATTAACACTTTCAAGGTCCAGAAATGTATTAAAGACATCATTAAAATAGTCCATGTGACTCCAGTGTGAGTAATTAATGCAGGATTTCTGTAGGTTTCACCAAGTCAAATTTAAGACTTAAATTCAATTCATAATGGTCTTAAAAATATCTTAAGACCTAAACTCAGCAAAAAAAGAAACGTCCCTTTTTCAGGACTGTGTATTTCAACAATAATGTTGTAAAAATCCAAATAACTTTACAGATCTTCATTGTAAAGGGTTTAAACAATGTTTTCCATGCATGTTCAATTAACCATAATCAATTAATTAACATGCACCTGTGGAATGGTCGTTAAGACCTTAACAGCTTACAGAGAGTAGGCATTTAAGGTCACAGTTCTAAAAACGCAGGACACTAAAGAGACTTGTCTACCGACTGTGAAAAACACCCAAAGAAAGATGCCCAGGGTTCCTGCTCATCTGCGTGAACGTGCATTAGGCATGCTGCAGGGAGGCATGAGGACTGCTGATGTGGCTAGGGCAATAAATTGCCATGTCCGCACTGTGAGACACCTAAGACAGCGCTACAGGGAGACAGGAAGGACAGCTGATCATCCTCGCAGTGGAAGACCACGTGTAACAACACCTGCACAGGATCGGTACATCCGAATATCACACCTGCATGACAGGTACAGGATGGCCACAACAACTGCCTGAGTCACACCAGGAACACACAATCCCTCCATCAGTGCTCAGACTGTCCGCAATAGGCTGAGAGAGGCTGGACTGAGGGCTTGTAGGCCTGTTGTAAGGCAGGTCCTTACCAGACATCACCAGCAACAACGCCGCCTATGGGCACAAACCCACCTTCGCTGGACCAGACAGGAGTGGCAAAAAGTGCTCTTCACTGATGAGTCACGGTTTTGTCTCACCAGGGGTGATGGACGGATTCGTGTTTATCGTTGAAGGAATGAGCGTTACACCGAGGCCTGTACCCTGGAGCGGGATCGATGTGGAGGTGGGGGGTCCGTCATGGTCTGGGGCGGTATATCACATCACCATCAGACTGAGCTTGTTGTCATTGCAGGCAATCTCAATGCCTTGCGGTACAGGGAAAACATCCTCCTCCCTCATGTGGTACCCTTTATGCATGCTCATCCGGACATGATCCTCCAGCAGGACAATGCCACCAGCCATACTGCTCGTTCTGTGCGTGAGTTTCTGCATGACAGCAATGTCAGTGTTCTGCCATGGCCAGCGAAGAGCCCGGATCTCAAACCCATTGAGCACGTCTGGGACCTGTTGGATCGCAGGGTGAGGGCTAGGGCCATTCCCCCCAGAAATGTCCAGGAACTTGCAAGTGCCTTGGTGGAAGAGTGGGGTAACATCTCACAGCAACAACTGACAACTTTGGTCCAGTCCATGAGGAGGAGATGCACTGCAGTACTTCAAGCAGCTGGTGGCCACACCAGATACTGACTGGTACTTTTGATTTTGAGCCTCCCTTCATTCAGGGACACATTATTCTATTTCTGTTAGTCACATGTCTGTGAAACATTTTTAGTTTATGTCTTATGGTGTTGACTCTTTTAGTGTTCATGCAAATATTTACACACATTAAGTTTACTGAAAGTAAAAACAGTTGAAAGTCAGAGGACGTTTCTTTTTTTGCTGAGTTTATATCACACAATAAAAATAAAAAACGTACAAAGGAAATGCAGAATCACAAAATTACTTGCAAAGCAAAGTATCAGTAAACTTGCACTTCCCCATAGCTCTGTTCCACCAGGTTTTTTACTATATATATATATATATATATATATAAAAAAAGAACAAATGTTTTTATATATATTTTTTTTATTATCAATATGACTGATGGGGAATATGACAAATCTTAGTAAACAAGTAAACTACAGCAATAAGCAATTACTTAATTACTTGAGATCATTTTACTTATATTAAGTAATCAAGTAAACGGTCAGTAATAAAATAAGAACTTGTAAACAAATGACAAAAGGACAAATAAATGTTTGATTAACATGACACAGACAGGAGCGGGTATAGGCTATATTAGATTGCTTTCACATTAAGTAATGCGCAGATCCAATACTGATACACGTCCCAATCTTTTTCACTCAAGACATAACCGCCAATATGGACATAGGCATAATTATGTGTGTATTTGATCGTTTAAGGGCAATAAGCCTAAATACAACACATTCGGTATATCTGACATCGGTCTATGTGTCAGTGCCCAATTGAGTTTGTGGGTTACGTCGCTTTTATTAACACTTTTTTTTAGTGCCATCATACTTTTTATTTGGTCATTCATCCACTTTGCGTAATCACTTTGCCTGGTCCTTGGTGCTTATGCGAGACGACAGGTAAAAAAGATTTGCCTTCGCTCCCACGATCGCAGAACTGGAGAACTTTTGTGTGTCTGTGGTAGGCTACAATCCGAAAGAGATTGGCTGTAATATGCGATGCATGTTAGTCTAATTTGTAGTTGTAATACAGCAAATTATATTTGGACTAGCGAAAGAAAGAACTACAACACCCCGGAATTAAAAACAAACAAATACACGCACACACCTTCTAAAGCGCTGCAGAAGCATTTCAATGAGCATTAGAGTTAGCGTTACATGGACGTAGGAAAATTAAGACCAGTTTAAAATTGATTTAAGACCTAGAACTCAATACTTCAGAAAAAGTATAAGACTTTTTAAAGCCTAAATTTTGATTTTGAAATTTTAGACTTAAGACTGCACGGAAACCCTTGTAATGACAGAATTTTCATTTTTGGGTGAATTAACCCTTTAATTAAACGTATAGTAGATTGAATGTACACCTTTAATTTAAAAATCATTTATGCCAGTTTCATCGGCGTAAGCAAGAGTATCTTTTTTTCATTTCAACTGAATAAAAAAATAAAAAATCATATTATTAACTAGTTATAGATCTTCATATCCTGTTTTAAGTCATCTATATGCATCTAACTCTAGTGTCTGAAACCAAACATGTACCTTGGCTTCCAACAGATAAACTGAGGGCAGTTCAGCATGAAGTCATTATTTTATCCCCACACTCGTGGCAGACAAATCACTGATTACACCAAAGGGCAAGATGACAGGTATGGCGCTGCCTGACAGCTAAATCAATGAAGAACGTCTGAATTATTGGTTGTTTAACGGAGTATGTCAAGCACAATGTGCAGCAGTGTAAGATTGCCAATAATATTCTGAGGTCAATTTTCTTAGCAATGCATAAATTCTGAGGGTAGTGTGGGGCAATTCTGCACCTATAGACTGCCAGGACATTTTTACTGCAGTGAGCCAGAACGAAATAAGCATCGTCTTAAAACTTTTATTCAATAAAAACTGCATGAAGACAGTTAGTTCATAAATAAAAATGACCAACAGAGGACACATAAACATGCTACCCATCAACCTTTAACTATTACAGTATAATAAATGCTTAATCTCCAGTGTGTGTGTGTTGTGTAAGACTGAGTTTACTAACCTCTGCAAACTGCAGTCGGTTGAAGGTATTGGGTGGATTGGTGAACTTGAAGAACTGTTTGGGCATGACCCAGGTCTCCAGGGTTTCTAGTTTGCTGGTTGCCAGGTTGGTGGCGTGATGCCTGACCAGGTATCCCTGGAACTCATCAGACAGGAAGTAGATGTGGACAGACACAGGATGTCCCATGGCATAATACCTACAGGCAGAAAAGATGTAATTCTGAAATCAGCCATAATAATAATAATAATAATTCATAATCCTTATATTTAGGGTCCAAAATTAACTTTTTTCCACACCTGCCAAGGCATCTTTATTGGAGATTTTTTTCAATAATATTTCTGCATTATATTTATTTGAAAATATATATGTTTGTCCCTAATGTATTTGTTTTTGGTGGCTTAACATGAAGAATGTTCCACATTCGATATTCCCACATACTTAGTCTAAGTTTTTTCTTAAATACACTACTGCTTAAGTTTTGGGTCAGTAAGACTTTTTTCTTTTTGAAAGTAATACTTTTATTCTGCAAGAATGAATTAAACTGATAAAAGGTAACAGTAAAGAGATTTATAATGTTAGCTGAGAAGGAAATAGCCACTCCAAGACCACAGAAAGTAAATTCTAGCACCATGCTGATGATTTTTCATGAAAGAAATTAATAATTTATTAATGTTTTATTAATCAAAGAATCCTGAAAAAAGTTTCACTGTTTCCTCAAGTACATTAAGCGGACTGTTTTGTATCAACAAATGCATTAAACAGTACGTGTTTTCAACATTGATAATAATAATAATCAATGTTTCTTGAACACCAAGTCATCATATTTCTAAAGGATCATGTGACCCTAAAGACTGGAGTAATGATGCTGAAAAATGCAGCTTTACCATCACATGAATAAATTACACTTACAATTTTTTATTTATCATCAAATAAATGCCTTGGTGAACAAGTGACGGAAAAAAAATCGTATTGACCCCAAACTTTTGAACTACAGTGTATATGTCGTTTTGTAATAAGCTATTAGACATTTTGCACTGTAAAAACCAATACAGGACTTCCTAAAGACCAATTAGTTGACTAGTAATTCTTCTCAGGGCTTTAACACCGAAAGCCCTTCACTGCAAAAAAAAAAAACCCTGAAAAAACTTAGTAACAAAACCAATAATTTTGTATTCTGAGCGAAGTTTATTTTCTCTAGACGTGGGGTTGTAGAGAGGTGAGTGAAGCGCCAGGTTGTGAGAGACTGAGGCAGACAGACAGAAGGAGGAGCAGCAGGAGCTGATAGAAACGCAAGCGTTCATGCGGAGCGGATGGCTGCTCTTGCAGTGATCTCCACCCTGAGCTCCGTCGCCGTGCTCTCATCAGTATTCCAGCACAGGCTGGAGGTGCTCCATCCCAGCATCGCTTGCCTGACAAGCAGAACAGCAAATATTTACACCGGTGCGGCCTCCCCTCCCCCCCCTCCCCCTCCTCCGTCCTCTGTCACCGCAGGAGGTGGGCAGCACGCAGGGAGTAACAGAGCAGCTATTCAAGCGGCCCACCTCAGCCTCTCACCGCTGATGTCACAGAGAGCTGCAAAAAAAATAGAGCTCTCCCTCACTCACAGATCCTGAGTGCCACCACCCAACCCCCACCGACCAGCAACAACCTCCTCCTTGTGCCTGACGAGTCCCTCTGCAGGGTCCAAATACTGTGGCTCGCTTGTCAGAATGCACCAGCACTCCCCTCACATAGAAACAGCAGCGACGCTAAGCATTACTGCACTGATAAACACATAAACACAGCAGCCAGACTGACAAACTTGGTCCCTTATCCTCTCTCTGCTCTTTCCGTCCCCCTCTCTCTTCTCTATCTCAGTAATGACAGATGTTTGGACAGCTGAGGAACTTCAGATCTGCTGCAAGTGAGATCAAACAAAGCTGCACTTCCCTCGGCAGACAGCTTAAATGAGTGTACACTTATTTAGTTTTCAGAATATCCAGAATGCCACTATACATACGGTTTCAAACAAAACACAATTACAATGAAAAACCCACACTAACAAAAACCCAGACAAATGTTAGGAACAATTCACTTGAAAACGATTACATTCTTCCATCATAAACAACATAAACTAAGTTATTATATACACTCACCTAAAGGATTATTAGGAACACCATACTAATACTGTGTTTGACCCCCTTTCGCCTTCAGAACTGCCTTAATTCTACGTGGCATTGATTCAACAAGGTGCTGAAAGCATTCTTTAGAAATGTTGGCCCATATTGATAGGATAGCATCTTGCAGTTGATGGAGATTTGTGGGATGCACATCCAGGGCACGAAGCTCCCGTTCCACCACATCCCAAAGATGCTCTATTGGGTTGAGATCTGGTGACTGTGGGGGCCATTTTAGTACAGTGAACTCATTGTCATGTTCAAGAAACCAATTTGAAATGATTCGAGCTTTGTGACATGGTGCATTATCCTGCTGGAAGTAGCCATCAGAGGAGGTACATGGTGGTCATAAAGGGATGGACATGGTCAGAAACAATGCTTAGGTAGGCCGTGGCATTTAAACGATGCCCAATTGGCACTAAGGGGCCTAAAGTGTGCCAAGAAAACATCCCCCACACCATTACACCACCACCACCAGCCTGCACAGTGGTAACAAGACATGATGGATCCATGTTCTCATTCTGTTTACGCCAAATTCTGACTCTACCATCTGAATGTCTCAACAGAAATCGAGACTCATCAGACCAGGCAACATTTTTCCAGTCTTCAACTGTCCAATTTTGGTGAGCTCGTGCAAATTGTAGCCTCTTTTTCCTATTTGTAGTAGAGATGAGTGGTACCCGGTGGGGTCTTCTGCTGTTGTAGCCCATCCGCCTCAAGGTTGTGCGTGTTGTGGCTCCACAAATGCTTTGCTGCATACCTCGGTTGTAACAAGTGGTTATTTCAGTCAAAGTTGCTCTTCTATCAGCTTGAATCAGTTGGCCCATTCTCCTCTGACCTCTAGCATCAACAAGGCATTTTCGCCCACAGGACTGCCGCATACTGGATGTTTTTCCCTTTTCACACCATTCTTTGTAAACTCTAGAAATGGTTGTGCGTGAAAATTCCAGTAACTGAGCAGATTGTGAAATACTCAGACCGGCCCGTCTGGCACCAACAACCATGCCACGCTCAAAATTGCTTAAATCACCTTTCTTTCCCATTCTGACATTCAGTTTGGAGTTCAGGAGATTGTCTTGACCAGGACCACACCCCTAAATGCATTGAAGCAACTGCCATTTGATTGGTTGATTAGATAATTGCATTAATGAGAAATTGAACAGGTGTTCCTAATAATCCTTATAAATTTCCTAATAAAATATAATGAACACTAAATTCATAATCAAAATGTATCAAAACACAGTGAGCTGTAAATGTATTGAAACTTGATTTATATTTAAATAAAATATATTTCAATGTAGGCTGTGCACATGGTATTTTGAATCCGCCACAGATATTTTGCAGTAATAACATTATCAAATAATTGATCTATAATTTTAAATGACAAATCAAACCCATTCATCTCTCACTTGTTAGAAGCCAGCCAAATTAGGTGCTCTCTTGAAACCCTTGAAAACCTCGAATAAACCTACTAAAGGTAAAACAAATTACAACCCAAAACACATTAAAAAGGTTCACTTGCAATGAGGATAAACGGTTTATGTCGACTATAATTTGAGCAATGAATTATTGGTTGCTGAGCACAGAATCATCCACATTCAATACTGTTTGATAACCAATCTTGGATGTGTTGGGTAATCTCATGATCTCCAAAGTAAAATGTGGGTCTAGAAGCAAACCCAATGATTTATGAAAATGGTTTATATAGCGCTTTTTACACTACAGATCGTTTCAAAGCAGCTCATTCAAAAAAATGATTATACAGGTCAAAACGACTTTAATGTGGTTAAATCTCCTAAACAATACATTCAGATTATAGCTTGGTTGTTATTTACAGAAAATCCTGAATTTAGGCAACTAATTTTGTGCTCCAAGTTAAAAACGAAACAAATGTACTGTGTACTGACCTGCAGCTGTTGTCATTGGGGTCACCCTGTAATGAGTTGGCAGTTCGTGCCAGACCCAATCGGGCGAAGGCATGATAGTAAGTGAGACGTGCATCGGACAGGCTGTGAATACCATCCTCTTCATCAAAAACATTCTCCCAGTAGGCCTTGAGACTCGGTGTGCCCTGCGGCATACTCCCGAACAGGAAGACGTCCAGCTGGTTCACTATCTCTTGATTTACACTGGCTTCAAACTTCCTTGCAAAGAATGTGGGCCTGGTGGTTTGCTGATGGAGACAAAGACAGAGAAAGAAAGAAAGAGAGTGTGAGTGTGAAGACAAAGACACGCTGATAGACAAGACAGCCTGCTGAGACCTTAGAAACAGGAAGAGAAAGAGAGATAGTGACAGAGCAAAGAGACTGAAAACCAAAAAGCGTGGCACACCATCCAGTATGATGTGCTAGAAAGGGGAAAAAGCTAAAGAATCAGAGACAGAAATTCTCCAGAGATAATTGACAGCAAAAAATAAAAATCAAAGTAGCATATGTCTGGTATGAAATGGTGGTGTTGCTTATTATTCACATCCAACTTGGCTCCCCGCAGACTAACATGTGTAACATAAGACAGATAAGAAGAGGGACAACATCTGAGGAGAACCAAAGATATCAAAAATCTTCATGCTTGAAATAGCTTTCAGGTGACAGCAGACCCCGTCAAACATCTTTCAAGAGACTGTTTTAAGATGATGGAAAAATGAAAACACAAACCTCAAAAGGAATGAAAATTCCCAAAAATGTAAGATTCTGTCATCATTTACTCATTTTCATGTCGTTTCAAACCTGTATGACTTTCTTTATTCCATGCAACACAAAAGGAAATATGCAGAAGTATCAGAGTCGTGAACTAATCATTCAGACTGTTAATTAATTGATTTATTGAAAAAGAGAGACAATTCAAATGATGCATAAACAACTCATTCAGACTGTTTTTTCTTAAACGGGATAAAATAATTTTTTTAAATAAATAGTTGCATGGAAAACAGCAACCACTACAATGCTTTAAAATATTTCCGTCTGTGCTCCACAAAAGAAAGTAGTGACTTTTTTGACAAATAAAATTTGGATGAACTGTCCCTTTAAAGAGAATTCAGAGAATTTGTTCTTTTCAAACAGTTATAGAAGGCAAAAATGTGAGAGAAAAGAGAAAGCGAAAAAAATAATAATAATAAAAGTGATTTGGGGAGCGAGTCCAGGAAACTCTTGTATATGGTTTGGACCTTTATAGGGTGAGGGGTGAGAAATGCTTGGATAAAAACTGAACTGCCATGACACATTTCAAGCCTCCCTTCTTCTCCCATTGTCCATTTTCTTCAGAGCTGTCTGTGAGAAAGGAGGTATTGTCACAGGATAATTACTCAACACTCACTATGGGTATGCCTTCAGTGATAATGACCCGCTAAACGCTCACATGCCCTTCCCCCAGCACAGGCCTGAATGAGTTAACCGCACACTCTGTGAAAGACTCCATTATATAGAGGAGTTGTGGCTGCAAACATTTAGCAACGCTCGAAATACGGCAATGATGGTTCTGGGTTTTCAGCCCTCATTCAGAAGAGGAAACACTATTTATAAATAAAACACGGCCAAAAAAATTTTCAAATAAAATGTTACTTAAATTAGAACATATGAACATCAAAATTCACCATTATGAATGTTGACGTTCCAAAAAAATGCTGGGCAGTTTTTGAAAAAAAAAAAGTGAGCAAAAGTGACAAAAGCTGCCTGGTGTGGCACATGGTGATGATGTCATGGTTTGGCACACAAGCGCACAGTAGGGAGTTTATGAGGAAACGGCCTGCCGAACAGACCGCTGCATCGTTTAATGTGAAACCATACCGCAAGCAACACAACATGGAGGTAAATAGAGCAAGAGAGAGAGGAAACCAAAAAGGGGAGAAAATGCAAAGTTGCAGTTCTATTGCAGCAGAATGGAAAAAATAAAGCACAGCCAGCTATGTGAAAATCACCAGGCTGGGAATGACAAGTTTAAAACTCATTTCAACTGGGCCTGTAGCTTCATTTACAGTAGAGAGAGTGAGTCACTGGAGACGGGCATGACTATGTTAGGATTGACTCTGTACTGGAGGCTAATGAGAGACTTTCAGACCAAAGGTAGGGGGGGAGAGAAGGGAATTGGCTGCTGTGGTCAAACTCCACAGCCTCATTCCACTATACTAGACTCACTCCTTTTGATGAGAGACCGCCTTGCAATTGATCCCTCATCGTCCTTTTCTGCCGGGCAGAGTTAATTACAGATCCCCTGTGTAGGCACGAGTTAGCAAGGCTTTGCTTTAGTTGAGTCTCATTGGATTTCTAATCACGATTGAAATCACTACTGACTGGAAAGCTTGTCTCACACTATTAGGTGTTTGTTTAAGGTAAATTAAAGGCCTATTGTGCTTATTCAGACTAAACAGGACACGGCGTAGGTCTCCTTCAGGCGTGAGGTCAGCGCTGTCACTGAAGGCTTTAAAAGAGTTTAACTAATGATCAGGTTCATTGAACGGTTCCTGCTAGCGCCGGCTACACTGATACAGTCGGACAACGAGAGGATCATGGGAAGGGTACAAGACGCTCACCTGGAAACGGGGCAGGTCGGAGGGCTTGAAGTCGTTCGGCGAGCAGCCGCACCAGTCCACGATGTGCTTGTATTGACACTTGCAGCCCAGCTTTCGATTCCAGTTAGTGATGCGAAGGTTGTTGTCCACCATGCTCTCGCAGTGCGGACTGTTCTCCAGAACTGTGTGGAAGAAGGACTGCGAAGACAGAACGAGAATCGGGGAGAAGGATGATAAATAGGAAGGGACGGTAAGAGGTGAAGAGAAAGAGAAGAAAACAGATGACTAAGGTTGAAACAGAATAATGACATCTGATAAAATAAAGATGGATGTCTAACAGAATAGCCCTGTCAGGAGGTCTAGTGTGTTAAATGTCTACATCAGTAAAAAAGGGCCAATTGCCTTCTCAAGCCACAATATCCAATATCTCAGTGGTGAATAACTAGACCTAGACAGAGTGAAGAATCCAATTTCGCCGTGCCACAGCAAAAAGCCCTTCATTAAAACTAACACATTGACAGTCATTTCAAATGAGCAAATACACAATGCAAATGAGCAAATAAAACTATGCAAATTCATTCTCGCTTTTTGGAAATTTACTCAATTTATCATTGTAAACTTCAAACTCTGTGAATAAGTGAGAAAAATGAATGGAATGCCAATCTAGTGAATTAATGTAGCAGAATCTTTATAATATTGAGCAATGTCATTTTCTTGATCATTATTAGTCTTCTTTTCTATTAAAAATATACAGCCTTAAAACTTAATACATTTAATTTACAAGCGAAGACCTTTTTTCAGAGAATATATAATATTATGTCATGAATACAGTATATAACAATATTAAACTTATTTTTTAAATATTTTTTACCCTATTTTTTCCCCTTGTTTTAAACTTAAACCTAACTCATACATTTATTTAGATTTACGTTTAAAACAAGAAAAAACAGAGTAAAAGTTTTGTACTAAATTTGTACTTCAACATAATTTTGAGCGTATTTTGCCATCTCACCTCCGCAGGTAGTAGCGTGTACGTGTAGAAACGCTTCATGTTGGTCACAAGGTCGTCTTGAGAGTTGATAACATACTCAACGAACATCCGGTTGAGCAGGAACCAGTCAGAGCCTCCATCCACGGATATGCCTTCTGGAATTTTCCTGTCTCCAAGCCGCCACATATGGGTGTCACACTCGAAGAAAAGCCGGTCCAAACCTTGTTTTCTGATGAATCTGTTGGCGAATATCAACAATGCAAATTACACATTTATCTTTATTAGTTATAAAAAGGCACCCTTTTGTGCGACTGACTCGGGCACCGTAAACCATCAACACGATCACACGTCAGCACTCACCGAGCGTTATCTCTTCCGTGAGACTTGATGAAATTCATATCTCTGTATTTGGACAGGAAGGCCACCAGCTGATCATTGGTCCTGAGGAGAGATCGAAATAGTGTTGGAAGGGGAAACAAGTGAAAGAGAGAAAGAGTAACAGAGAATTTGCTAATAAGGCTAATGAGCCACAGTGTAAATGAGCGCGGAGCATGAGGGATTCTGGGCGAGTCCAAGCTCACATACAGAGCCAGATTCAGCCTCAAATGCCAACTGCCCTGTTTCACCGCATGTCGCAATGCATTGCCTGAACATTTGTAGTCATTTTTCACCATATACACTGCTCTCTCATGTTTTTTTTTTTTACTGCAGGCTTCTGGTGAAGGGGAAATGACTTCACACTGAAGATAAAAAGAATAATAAAATCTTTATTTAATTGCTACAATACTGGGGTTGGTGGATTTTGAAAAATGCCTTGCTCAAAGGATCAGCGGCTCATGGCTCAGATTTTTAGGGATCAAACCAGCAACTTTTTGGTTACTAGCCTTGGCTGTGAACAAGAATCAACAATCCTATATCAGCGTGCAAATAAATACAAGAAAGAAGGTCAATCACAGTATGCAAATTACTGTTAGATAGTAATTGTGAGCATTCTTACAAGGAAAGTCAATGGGAGACTTTAATGTTAAAGGTGCCATACCATATACATTCTATTTTTAATTTCTTTTTAACCTTAAAATTCACTTCTTATAAAGCTTACAAAATAGCAGTCCTCAGGTTGAAATTATCTACAAAAATTTACTTGAAGTGGATGGATCTGAATTAATTGCGAAAATAAGTAAAGAATACTGTGTCGTATTTTGTGTCCAAAAAAAGGCAACAAAAGTTTCTTCACAACCAAACAGTAATAGATAGCTGAGGTGAATTTGTTGATGTTTGCATGTGAATTTTAGCTCTGTAGTAAACACTCTGTCATCCTATCATCACTTGCATGATGTCATCAACATGCCTACAGCTGCACACGTCAGTCACATAGGATTTTATCTCACACGTCTCGTTTCAATAGATATATCAGCCACCATTCGTTATAAGACCACATTAAATGTTAAACTGCTGTGATAAAAAGATGAACACGCACAAATGCACTCTGACCTGCAGTGTCTTTCCTGTTGCTTGTCTGTTTGAAAGAGATCAGCAAGGGAAAATCAGTGTGGCATTTGAAATGAAACACTGCTCGTGTTCATTGCATGTACAGCTGCCAGTCACTCTCTGCGCTGGCTAAACTCAGACCTCAGGTTATTAGAGTGCTGTATTCTGTAACCCAGCTACCAGTGAGATTTGAAATCTGACTGCAGTGCCGTCAAAACGGTGCAATAATAATGAGCATCAGTCCAACTGGGAGAGAGCAAGAGAAAGAGAGAGACAGAGAGGATGTTTAGACTTCTTTTTTGAGGTTTCTTCATGGTATGGTAGGCATGGAATACTCAGATAACCTTCTACAATTGCACAGTATGCAACAAGAGCAAACCATGAGGAATACTCTTATAATACAATACAATGCACCCAACTTCAATTTTACTTTTAAATTAGTATAAACCTTGTAATCCACGTTAACTCTTGTATTTACATTTGCATTAATTTTCAATAACTGAATTCAGAATTAAACATGCAACATTGTGAGGTCATGTGGTCAAGTTTAATAGATTATTGCATAAAGCATACTATTTTTTGACATTGTCAGAGACATGCAGACTGGGATTGAAGGCTATGTTTGAAATGGCATACTAGAGCTGGGAAGTATATGAAGTTTGTACTATATATCGATATGTTTTTATAAATGATAGGATGAGGCAATAACGTTTATATGGATATACAGTATTTTGATATTACGAGTGCATCTGAAAAATAGAGGACGACACTGAGCGAGCTGCTGCAGAGAAAGTACATAATCCAATTTGTCCTAAACATGAGACATGCTTTATATTAAGGGCTTTAAAAAAACAGATATGGTTAACTTGTATAGTTTAACACGGCTTGCCCTGTCAGATGCTCTGACAAATACTTGTGCTGTTTAATGAGTTTGAGGTGTTTGCTCAGTGTAGAACTTCCAATTGACGGGTATATTCTCCATTTGTAAATGTTAGAAAGTCAAGAAAACATTTCCGTTTTGCTGTCAGGAGTGGACGAGCCTTTATGCAAGCGAATTTCCGCTAAACTATACAGACTTCAGTGAACGAGCGACGTTGTGCACATGAGCGCCAAATAGATGGAGAGCAATAGAATAGGAGGAGCGCAAGAATTCTGACTAAAATATAAATTTTACTGAAATATTTGTTGTTGGACTTTAAGGGCCAGATTTACTAACAGCTTGCGCCAGCGCAAACCCTCTTTTGCCGTTAAAAAAATACTGTCAGGATTTACTGAAGACACGCAGTGAAAAATTAGCGCTGAAAAGGCGTGGACAGGGTTATTTGGTCATTATGGAAATGATCCGGCTGCATCTGTGTTCAATAATTCAATAAGTCATCAGTAGATCACGCGCAGAACTTTCTACTCCCATCGGCGCTTTTCTGGAATTGTGCCCTCACGCTAATTTGCCCTGTTTAGCAAATCTGGCCCTATATTTGAAGTAAGTGTACTTTTATGACAGCAGTAACTTTAAAGTGACTACTGTAGTGGGATAATCAAATAGCCTAACATAATTAGTATATGCATATGTTTTTATTACATTTTTTTAAGTGAATTTAACTATTATTGTTTTTAGACTGCAATGTTGTTGTTACAATGATTAACATTGTTTGTATTGGGCAGGATGTGAAAGAACTTTAAAAAAAAAAAAAAAAATACTGAATTTATTTTATCCAAATAGAAAAAATAGAAAATATAGATATACATTTTATTCCGCCATTTGGCCAAAAAATGTTGCTGCAGTATATATGCATGGAATACCACAATGTGATGCTCAGCATGTCATTTCTAGTGTGATTAATGAATCAGAGGTAATATCAAACAAATTAGTTTTTTAGTTTTGCCTTTTCTTGACTAATTATTTAATTGGACTAAAAAATGTTAACCATTCTTAAATAAAACTGGATTAAAAATCACCTTTTTTTCAAGATGAAGAATCCTACTCTTTGAAGTATTTATAATGGAATGATGCCAACTGTTTAACTTATTTAAAAAAAAAAAATGCATAGTATGTAGTAAGCTGGTTATTCATTCCCAAATGAATGCAGAGCTGCTCCGTTCCAGAAGAGGGCATCATGGAGCCCATGTGACCACATGGGAAGAGGAGAACAACATAATCCAGACTCATTGTTTTCTCCTTTTCTCTCTTCATGAAAAGGCTATAAATACAGCTGCGCTGACTTAAAAACAGGGCTGGAGAAAAAGAGCAAGATGGTGTGGATAAATGGAAGAAAAGAGCCTGGCGCTTTCAACAAAGCCACTGTGTAAAAGAGCCCTCCGCCTCTGGCGTCCAGCCTCGCCTATAGAGGAGAGAGCTTTTTGTCAGCCCCTTTCACAGGCATCCATGCAGAAGGATGGACATCAGGAGGGAATTAGAGGGGAAAATAAGCGGCTAAGTCACCAGACACAGGTACCGCATGTCCCTCGACACAGCAGTCATGACATGCGGACAAAGCGGGGCTGTGTAAAAGGGCTGTGCACAGGTCTTTAGGAAGGCCAACACTGAAGATGTCCCCCAGGACCTCTAACACACGTTGTCATATGCAATTAGTCGGTAATGGGAGCAGCGGCTATGAAGCCGAGCAAAGTCTGCAGTGTCAGCAAACACACTGCGGCTCTAGACTGGAAGTCAGGCGTGCATTCGAACATTGTCTGTGGCTTTGTCTGTCTCCCTCTGTCTACCTCTCACCTCACTTCCTGTCTTGCACTCGCTTTCTCTGTTAAAGCTATTGGTGGCAAGAATGAAAAAAAAAAAAAAACATTGAATGTCTGGAGGATAACCCTTCATGCCCAATGCCAAATTGAGATGAGGTCTAATGGAGTCCAAACAGCCTCCGCCCTCTTGATCTGTCAGTCTGTGCTCACTCTTGTCCAGAGGAGATCTTCAACCTACAGCGATAGAGTGCAACAGTTGGGTACCGAAAGTAAAAATCCCATTAATTTTCTCCGTAGGGGAATTGATTTTTAACAATAACTTATAAACCTTTAAAAACAGACCTACTGCAAGCTACGAGGTTGTTAATTATATGCTTTTGTTGGAGCATCTGCCTGCATGATTTTTAAAGGTGTCATGAACTGGATTTTTAAATAATCATGTTCAACAGCAGAATTCCTGGTGAAAAACTACAGAGAAATCTTCACCAATCAGAGAATTTCTACAAGCAAAATCACATTAGGACTGTGCGATATGAAAAAAAAAAAAATCCATCACAATTTTTTTTATCAATATTGTGATTTCGATTTTAAAACAACATTTCCTTACACATATACTTGTGTGTATAATTCATTTGGACACTGGATTTCTTGCCAATATTTGTGGCCACAATATCTTTGCATAAATGATATTGCGATGTTGGTTATTTCTTTATGCTTTTTTGAACTCTTTTCATATGTTGTGCAGTTCGCAAATGCTTGTATTATCGATTTTTGTATACATGGTTTGGAAGAATCATCTTCGTGTCTTTTGCAACATCTCGCACGACACAACGTTCTACGTGGTGCTCATAGTAAAGGAAGTTCAACTTTCTCTAGACCAGCATCTCATGTTTTTAACCACAAAAATGTGTTCTGTGTGAATGGCCCTTAATACTCTGTTTTGCCGCAGTGAAAGTTTGACAGGTCTCGCAAATTACCTGGATCTGATCATCTCTCCTTTTTTTGGTCCTTATCCACTCCCATGAAACAGCAAGTGATGTAAAGTCAGTTTCCCTATGCTCTTAAACTACTTAAATATTTGCAATAAACGTAAAATATAGTTATATATAAATATCTAAATCTTAAAATAAATAAATTTACTTGATAGGCAAAATTGCTAAAGATAATAGGACTTGTTTTCAAATAATTAAATTGAATTAAACTTTTTTTTACCCCATTGGTAAAAAGTTAAGCATAAATCTAAGAATTTAGCAGGAATGTAGAGATATTAAAATAGTTAATTTTGTCTAATACACTAAATAGTAAAACACTAAAAACTCAATCAAATCAATGTAATCACTAAAAACTAAAATGAATTATTTTAGGCATCATAATATTGGCATTATAATGTCCAATATGAAAAATGGATTTTCATACTTTGCAATAAACAAAATATATTGTTCCCTTTCAGTCAGTACACTACGAGTTACGTCAGTTACTGACGGAATGGGGGTTTCGCTTAGAAGCCAATCGCCTTTGAGCTCTACAAAACGAGCCAATGGCATGAAAATGCCATGGGTCTGCGGAATTTGCATGCCGCAACCCCGCCCCACGGCGTGGGTATAAAGGGCGTTGCGTGGCAATCTCGCATTATGTTTTTGCTTCAGAGCCGAGTTTACTGCCTGAGCGCTTCCTCTTCAAGACGAGTTTCTCTCCAGAGTGTTGGTGTTACGGCACGTTCCAGCGAGTTCCGCATTTCCTGTCTGATCTGTGCAGTGATCGAGCACAGCGTGCGCGTTCTCCCTGGGTGCTTCGGCATTCTGCAGAGCTTTTCACTCCTCTCTAAAAGAGCTGCACGTGGCACGTCTTTTTAAAGATGGCTCGCCCGTGCTCCGTTTCTGGGTGCGGTCGACTGGTACCTCCGTTTGATGGTCATGATCGCTGTTTGGCGTGCTTGGGCCTCGTGCACGCTGAACGCGCGTTCATGGATGAGTCATGTTCTCACTGCGGAACCATGACCATCTCAGTGTTGCGATCGAGACTCCATGATCTCCGTAATGGGGGGAGAGTCCCCTCTACCACACCCCAATCTACTTCCTCCACTGGAGGGGGTACTTTGGCTGGTGGTCAGGGTGATCTGAGGGTTACGGTGTGGAACAACTCGACGAATCCTCCTCGGGCCACACCCCCCTCCTGCACACTGCAACCCGTGGGTGTTGCCTGATGAGGGCGCCGGGGCTTCCCGTTCGGGGCCCTGCGTTTCATTTGGCGCACCCGCGGAGGATGCTATGTCGATCGCCGCATCACAAGGTGGGCTGGACTCCTCCGGAGATGACGATTCGGCTGTGTTGCCTCCTTCGGGAGTCCCAGCATTGCCTGAGTCCGATCCGGAACTCACAGCCATGCTTGCCCGGGCGGCCGAGGCGATTGGGCTTGTGTGGAACCCTCCGCCATGTCCCGAGCGTTCCTGGCTAGATGATTGGTATCTGGGGGCGGCCCGTGCCGAAGGCGCCCGTCAGCCCCCAGTGCCTTTCTTCCCGGAAGTGCATGAAGAGGTGTCGAAATCGTGGAAGTCTCCCCTGACTTTTCGCGATCGCTCGGCAACCACTTCCGCCTTCACTGCCCTCGATGGCGGCGCGGTGAAAGGGTACACTGGGGTTCCCCCTGTTGAGCGCTCTGTTGCGATGCAACTGTGTCCTCAGAGTGCTTCGACATGGCGCGGTGACCCAAAGCACCCGTCCAAAGCCTGTAGATTCACGTCCACGTTGACGGCGAAGACCTACAGAGCTGCGGGCCATGCCGCGTCCGCCCTGCATGCCATGGCCACCCTACAGGTCTATCAGGCCAAGGTGCTCATGGACATGCACGAGGGCAATGCTGACCCTGCGTTAATGCAGGAGTTGCGGACGGCCACCGACCTCGCTCTACGAGCGACGAAGGTGACCGCTCGCTCTCTTGGACAGGTGATGTCCACTTCGGTGGTCCAGGAGCGACATCTATGGCTCAACCTGGCTGATATGAGAGAATCTGAGCGGACACGTTTCCTCAATTCTCCCATTTCCCAGGATGGGCTATTCGGCGGGGCGGTCGAGGACTTTGCCCAACAGTTCTCGACCGCTCAGAAACAGACTGAGGCAATTAAACATATTCTGCCCCGGCGCCCAGCTGCTGCCTCCACCCAGCCGCCGGCTCAGATGCCTCAGTCTGCTCCCCGCCGAGGCCGCCCCCCTGCGACTCCCGCCCCTCCTGCCCGGCCCCAGCAGCAGCCTTCACCCGGGCCGAGGCGTGGAGGACGTCGCAGAAAGGCGGCCCCGCCCGTCCCAGCCCCCCAGCCTGCCAAACGGCAGTCTAAGCGGCGGTCCTGAGACGGGCGGCTCGGAGGTGACCTCGGTTCTTTCCCAGGAGATGGTAGCAGGACCACTCCTTCCCCCGGTGGAGGGCCGGGGGAGAATCTTTTGTTTTTCCCTTCCGCCGCTGGCCTCACGGCCGGCGGTACCCTATCAATGGTTAAAGAAAGAACTGACATTCTCACCTCCGAGCCTCAAGAGGGCGCGGCGGGCCTCGCCGCTCTCGGCCCCCTCTGTCGCCAGCCCCCTGGCAGACGAGACCCCCGTGGAACGCTGGTCCTTCCCTGGTCTCCTCTGTCAGGGCGCGGAATTCGACCCCGCCCACACCCCGGGACGCTCCCATGCCTCCCTTGTCTGGGCCGGTCATTCCGCCTCGCTGCCCCATCGGGGGTACGCCGGTGGTTCGCATGACCCCGCTGGTTCAGTTCTTGGGAGCCTGGCTAGCGCTTCCCAACCTGTCCAGTTGGCTCGCTCGCACCATCCGGCTCGGCTATGCGATTCAGTTCGCTCGGTCTCCTCCCCGCTTTCGGGGAGTCCGCTACACCGTGGTGGGTGGCAATGCCCCTGTCATGCGTGCGGAGGTCGACACCCTACTGGCGAAGGGTGCGATCGAGATCGTCCCTCCAGCCGAGATGAAGTCCGGCTTCTACAGCCCTTACTTCATTGTACCCAAGAAAACCGGTGGGTTACGGCCAATCCTGGACCTGCGCGTCTTGAACCGAACCCTGCACAGGCTTCCATTCAAGATGTTGACAGCCAAACGTATTTTCGAGTGCGTTCGTCCCTCGGATTGGTTTGCAGCGATCGACCTGAAGGACGCGTACTTTCATGTCTCCATTCTCCCTCGACACAGACCGTTTCTACGGTTTGCCTTCGAGGGGCAGGCATATCAGTACACGGTTCTCCCCTTCGGGCTAGCCCTGTCCCCTCGCGTCTTTACGAAGATTGTCGAGGCAGCCCTTGTGCCGCTCAGGCAACACGGTGTTCGCATCCTGAACTATCTCGACGACTGGCTGATTCTAGGCCACTCTCGGGATCAGGTCTGCGAACACAGGGACCTGGTGCTTCAGCACCTCGCCCGTCTGGGCCTTCGGGTCAACTGGGAAAAGAGCAAACTCTCCCCAGCGCAGAGGATCTCTTTTCTCGGTATGGAAATCGACTCGGTCGCCATGTTCGCGCAGCTTACGAGCGAGCGCGCGCAGTCTCTGCTGACTTGTCTTCGCCAGTTCGAGGGCAAGAGTGCGGTTCCACTGAAACTTTTTCAGAGGCTCCTGGGGCATATGGCGTCAGCAGCCGCGGTGACCCCGCTTGGTCTGCTCCATATGAGACCGCTTCAGCACTGGCTTTGCGATCGAGTCCCGGGATGGGCATGGCAACACGGCACCCTCCAGGTCCCAGTGACCCGAGCCTGCCGTCAGACCTTCACCCCGTGGTTGAACCTCAGTTTTCTACGGGCAGGTGTTCCCCTAGAACGAGTTTCCAGGCATGTTGTTGTCACAACAGATGCCTCTTCCACGGGCTGGGGCGCCATGTGCAAGGGACATGCTGCCGCGGGCTCCTGGATAGGACCCCAGCGCCTATGGCATGTCAATTGCCTCGAGTTGCTGGCCGTACGTCTTGCCCTGCACCGCTTTCGAGCCCTGCTCAAGGACAAACACGTTCTGGTCCGTTCAGACAGCACGGCAACAGTAGCGTACATCAACCGACAAGGTGGTCTACGCTCCCGCCGGATGTCGCAACTCGCCCGCCATCTCCTCCTATGGAGTCAGAAGCATCTGAGGTCGCTTCGTGCCGTTCACATCCCGGGAGACCTGAACTGCGCAGCCGACGAGCTGTCGCGGTTCCAGCCGCTCCCGGGGGAATGGAGACTCCATCCCCAGACGGTTCAGCTGATTTGGGAGCAGTTTGGCGACGCACAGATAGATCTGTTTGCCTCCCGCGACTCTTCCCATTGCCGCTGGTACTATTCCCTGACCGAGGGGACCCTCGGCACGGATGCACTAGCGCACAGCTGGCCGCGGGGCCCACGCAAATATGCGTTTCCCCCAGTGAGCCTTCTCGCACAGGTTCTGTGCAAGATCAGGAGGACAGGGAGCAGGTCCTTTTGGTCGCCCCATATTGGCCCGGCCGGACCTGGTTCTCAGAACTTGTACTCCTTGCGACAGCACCTCCCTGGTCGATCCCTCTGAGACAGGACCTCCTGTCTCAGAGACGGGGCACCATATTCCACGTGTGGAACCTGGACGGGACGCGGCAGGTTTGAGTACCCTGCCACCTCAGGTGGCGGCTACCATCACTTCCGCTAGAGCCCTGTCTACCAGACAGGCCTATGCGTTGAAGTGGAACCTCTTCGTCACCTGGTGCTCCTCTCGGCGAGAGGACCCCAGAAGATGCTCGATCGGGTCCGTGCTCTCCTTCCTCCAGGAAGGGTTGGAGCGAAGGCTGTCTCCCTCCACCCTGAAGGTCTATGTGGCTGCTATTTCAGCTCATCATGACCTGGTGGACTCTAAAACGGTTGGACAGCACGACCTGGTCAGTAGGTTCCTCAGAGGTGCGAGGAGGTTAAATCCTCCTCGCCCACCTCAGGTACCCTCTTGGGACCTAGCAGTGGTCTTAGCTGCCCTGCAAAAGGCTCCCTTTGAGCCATTGCAGTCAGTCGAGCTGAAGTTCCTTTCATTGAAAGTGGCGCTCCTGACTGCTTTGGCCTCCATTAAGAGGGTAGGGGACCTGCAGGCATTTTCGGTTGACGAAGCGTGCCTGGAATTCGGGCCGGCCAATTCTCACGTCATCCTGAGACCCCGGCCTGGATACGTGCCCAAGGTTCCCACCACTCCCTTCAGGGACCAGGTGGTGAACCTGCAAGCGCTGCCCTTGGAGGAGGCAGACCCAGCCTTGGCACTGCTCTGTCCAGTACGCGCCCTTCGCGCTTACGTAGACCGGACGCAGTGTTTCAGGACCTCAGACCAGCTCTTTGTCTGTTACGGAGGGCAGCAGAAAGGGAAGGCTCTCTCCAAGCAGAGGTTGTCCCACTGGATAGTGGACGCCATTGTCCTGGCATATCAAGTCCAGGGCATGCCATGCCCCCTCGGGGTAAGAGCACACTCCACCAGGAGTGTTGCCTCCTCTTGGGCTCTAGCGCATGGCGCCTCGCTAACAGACGTTTGTAGAGCTGCAGGCTGGGCGACACCCAACACATTCGCAAGATTTTATAATCTCAGAGTGGAGCCTGTATCCTCTCGTGTACTCGCCCCTACTGGCCAGTAACCGGACAGGCTCAGGTGTCTTCGCTTGCTGCGCCATTCCACTCCGCGGACTGGATGCGTGCGCTATTCCTCTCAGGTGAGCTTCCCAGTAAGCCCTGAGCTCCTCCAGCACTGTCGATGTCGTCACCAGAGCGAGTGCCCTTTCAGGCCACCCCTCGTGTTCGGCTAGGTGCCTCCGTGTGCATGGTTCCCCCGCTGGGTAACCCCCACATGTGTATTTCCACGGTAAGTCTCTTGTAGCTCGTGTCTTCCCTTGGCAAGACACCTTGCCACGCCTGGGGTTGAAATTTTCCACCTTCGGCTGGATACCCCAGAGTGTTCCCTATGCAGCTCCTTCGGGTCATAGGTGTATTCTTCAAGTCCCCCCCTTTGGGTTGGCATTGTGTTGCATTCTCCACGTGGGATATGCTTCCCAGTGTACCTTGGTAGCGTTGAGCCTAGCCCCTCGTTCGTGCCACACTCACGGCAGGGAGCCCGGGTCAGCGCAGGACGCTGGAAGACAGCCGTCATGGCGAGATTGTATTGGACCCCCATTCCGTCAGTAACTGACGTAACTCGTAGTGTACTGACTGAAAGGGAACGTCTCGGTTACGTATGTAACCCTCGTTCCCTGAAGGAAGGGAACGGAGACGTTACGTCCCCCTGCCATGACCGCTGTACCGCTGGAACTGGCCGGGCGCTCATGCCTCGGCTCTTCAGCAGGTAAACATAATGCGAGATTGCCACGCAACGCCCTTTATACCCACGCCGTGGGGCGGGGTTGCGGCATGCAAATTCCGCAGACCCATGGCATTTTCATGCCATTGGCTCGTTTTGTAGAGCTCAAAGGCGATTGGCTTCTAAGCGAAACCCCCATTCCGTCAGTAACTGACGTAACGTCTCCGTTCCCTTCCTTCAGGGAACGAGGGTTACATACGTAACCGAGACGTTTCTCTATATGCAATAAACATCTTTAAATCAATAGTTTTATATTTCACCATTGTTTTTATTTCTATTATGCCGTTTGCAAGGCTTGATGGGATTGTAGTTCTTTCATCTTCGCCCTTTTTGTTCGATTTTCCAAATACTTTCTTGCTTCAAATTAAAGTCTGTAATGTTGTATATATGCTGCAATTTGAAGAAATATGGAATATTCACTAAATTACTTGAATAGCTATATTTGGCCAAAAATTTTCATTCTAGAATTAGTGGGGTGATTTTTTTGCATGGGGAGTGCTAAATAAAAATATGTTTAAAAGCTGGAAAAATATTTATTTTTACTCCTGAAGACAATTTTTTGTGCGAAACATCATTTGTTTTGTTTTGAAATTTGACAAAATCGCATTAAACCATATTGCAACATCGATTTTATATTCGCCCTACTGCTGCACTCTATACACTTTAACTCCACAGACATAAAGAAACAGAGCAATGCTTTGTGGTAACAAGTAACAACTCATTAAAAGTAAATAAGCTTATTTTTTAACCTAAATAAAGATACTTTCTTACAACTCTTCTTATCTTTTGTTGAAGTTATTTTCCTTACAGCTTTCTCTCTGCTGACCCCTGTTTTTGTTATGATAGTGGACTGAAAAATAACTCTCCATCACCTCAACCGGAGGAGCGAGGATCGGACTTCTTAATGGACCGATTTGTCCTCATGTTTTAGAGAAATGGCGTTTCTGCACAGCATAATACAAATGATAGCAACTACATCACTGCACCACACACACACACACAGACAGGCTTCTTATAGCTTGCACCTGAACCCCTCTCAGCACTAGAGATGAAAAGAATCATTTTATTTTTCTTTGATGTTCTGCTTTAAAGGGGCTTTGGCTCACAGCTAACTTCCCTCTCCGGTCTGGAGGTGTGGCATGCGAAGGAGTGATAGAGAGGTAGGATTAACCTTGAACGGCGGTGCGGGACAGGCCAGAATTCATCACACGGCCGTATCGATCTCTAACACCCTGATTTCTGAGGGTTGCAGAAAATGACATGGCTGTAGTATTGATTGTAGCCGGGGGAATAGCTGGGTTACTCAACCTCTCATCCTGCTCTCATTATGGACTGAAGAGTTATGCACACTAATGGCATTTATCATGGTGATAATTCAAATCTTCAGACACAGTTCGGCTTACAGACAGAAATGCTACATTGAGTTACAGGTAATGTGATGAGATGCTGAAATACAGTCTTTTATTTGACTTTTCTTCAAATGTGAAAAATATTTAGGGTAGACTAAGTTCCTTGATTTGCTTTGGTGTTGTAGCTCCGTCATTATTAAATTGAGCTTATTCTGAATAAAAAAGTACAATCTCCACAAGACAAGATGCTTAAATGTAATCCCTCAACAGTTCTATGAACCATCAAGCTCGTTGACACCAGATCAAACAGCCAGTGGTGATCTCAATTACCCATAATCCTCTGCTAAACTAAATTGTGACATTGCTTGGAACTAATCTCCT